>OY731401.1:30933271-31535685 GCA_963425845.1 Sphenostylis stenocarpa | reverse complement strand
AAGACTTGTAATATGATGTAATAACTCTGTTTTGATGATTTTGAGTCTCGTAATATTAGAGTCTAAGATAGCCAACACATAGTCTACTCTTTAGAAGCTTCAAAAACTCTTTTATCAAAAAAACATTGGATTAATCGATTAAAAGGCAGGATAATCGATTATTACAGAGAGAAAAACCATTTTTTGTATCAACTCTCTGGAATAATCGATTAAAGCTCTTGTTAATCAATTAACAGGGCTGTTAATCGATTAACAAGTCAAATAATCGATTAAACTGCGTGGTTAAGGTTTCCTGATGATTTTGGCTTTGTAATAATCGATTAACACTCAAGATAATCGATTTTTTCAGTCAGATATGTGTTTTGAATTTCAAAATTGGACCAAGTTTTGAAAACCCTATTCCCAATTCATTAGGTTTCGAAAATCCCCAATTGCCAAACCCTAATTCGTCTACTTAAGGTTATCTAAGGCTCTCTGCAAAGTGAACAACCTTTTTCAAACAAAAGTTGAGAGTTGTGACTGTCAGAGAACTGTTTGTTGGAGGAAAAAGGGGCTTTTGGAACCTAGTGTGGGCTAGAAGCGATAAAAATCACTAAGTGGGTTTTATTGCTGGATTGTGTGTTGTGCCGTCTCTAGGGAAAACTATTCTTCATCTCTTGTAAAACTGTAAGAGAGGTGTTTTTGTTACCTTATCTTTTCAATTGTTATCTATTTGTAAAACTGTTATTATAGTGACAACGTTAATCCTCTATTTGAGTGATTAGCAACTGGACGTAGGGTCTTTACACAACATTTTAATCGGTAAAATTTGAGAAAATTTTTAAAACCCTAATTTTTGTTAAGAAACCAATTCACCCCCCCCTCTTGGTTTTTGTCCAGATACGCAAACATTCCGCTACATGATTCTAACAGGTTCGGGCTGTTTTCAAAAATGGTTTACCTAAAATGATTGGGACAGATCCATGGGAGAATCCCTCCTCCATATCAAGCACATAGAAATCAACAGGAAAAATGAGTTCACCAACCCAAACTAAGACATCCTCAATGAAACCTGTAGGGTGGGCTACACTCCTATTTGCCAGTTGTATCACCACACCCGTAGGTTGCAGAGGTCCAAGAGATAAAGAATTAAAAATGGACAAAGGCATGACATTAATTGAAGCACCCAAATCAAGCATGGCATTCTCAAATTTATTATTTCCAATAATACAAAGTATGCAGAATGTACATGGGTCTTTACATTTCTCAAGAATGTAAGGAACAAATTTACCTATCAAAGTAGATACAAATCTGCCCATGCTGATTGTTTCACTACCCTTCATCTTCCTCTTGTGGGTGCACAACTCCTTCAGGAATTTAGCATATTTGGGAATTTGCTTGATCGCATCAAGTAGATGTATGTTCACCTCTACTTTCTTGAAGGTCTCTAGAATCTCTTTATCGAGCTCTTCCATCTTTTTGCTTGGAATTGCTTTAGAGGGAATGAAAGAGGGATAGGAGGCTGCTACAGATCAGAACTGGTGGTGGAAGAAGGTCCAGCTGTATGCAAATTTCGGCCACCAACTGGTTGCTTAGGTGTAGAAACTGAGGCAAGTACAGATGAGGGTGGAGATACTGTAGTGGGTATGTCAATCTATTTTCCTGAGCTCAATGTGGTGGCACTCACATTCTTAGGATTAACCACTGTCTGTGCAGGAAGCTTATCTGAATTGTGATTTTGCAATTGATTCACAATAGTAGCTAGTTGACCAATCTGGTTGGTTAAACTCTGAATGGAGGCATCATTTTTCTGTTGGTACTGTATGTTCATTCCAGCCATTTGTTTGACCAATTCCTCTAATGAAGGTGAAGAAGGTTGAGGAGCTGGTGGAGCAGGTGCTTCATTTTGCTGCCTCTGATATTGTTGTTGTATTGGTGGAGGCACATAAGGTCTGCTTGGACCAACAAAATTATGAAATGGTGGTGGTGGTGAAGGATTCTGCTGCTGTTGGTTTTGCTGATTGGACCATCTCATATTTGGGTGATTTTTCCACCCTAGATTGTATCTATTGCTTGAGAGGTCAGAATTATGTTGTTGGTTTGGAGCCCTATTATTGAAAATGTTTGTTGCATAAGCTTACGGAGCTGCAGAACCTGTAGACTCAAGCAATGAATGATAGCAATCAGTGGGATGCTCATTTGAAGTACAAATACCACAAACCCTTGCAGGTGGCGTAGGTCTCTGATTTGCAGCAAGTTGGGAGACTAGGGTGGTGAGGGCATTGTAGACCCCTGATTTTGCCCGGCCTCTCAATAAACGCCAAGAAGACTTCCTATCTGAAGATAAAGCTTCGATGGACGTTTATCGGCATCAAACGAATTCCGAATAAAGAAAGGAAAGCTTCCCGAGAGTCCCAGAACACAAAATCTAGCCAGAACAGTCGAGATGGTCGTCCCAGAAGTCGGGATGGCCGTCCTAGATAGCCCAGACGATCATCCCAAATGCCAGACAGCCGTCTCGGCCATTTTTTATGCTTGGGATGGCCGTCCCAAATCCCAGACGGCCGTCCCAGCCTCCCCAGACGCCCATCCCTGTTTTCTGCACCCCAGACGGCCGTCCCGAGCTTCCAGGCTACGAAAACTATAAATAGGAGGCTCATTTGTCACTTTTTCACAATCCAGACACTTGTCTTCTCTCCCTACTTCGAATGAACTCTCCGATTGCCTAAAAAAGGTAACAATCGGTTAAGGAATTGTATTCCAGCATTCAATTCTTCTTTAAAATTTAGTCGAGTCGATATTGTATTTGGGGAGGAGAGTCTTTGTAGAGCGGGGGATTGCCAAAACGCATCCTCATAGTTAAAGATTTGCAATACAAAGCTTGCTACGGAGGTTCTTTTCACTTCTCTTCTCCTTTATTGCTTTATTTATTGCTTTATGTATGTAATATAAAATAAAATCATGTAGATAGCCATTTTTAAATACTGTATAAATAAAATAGGGTAATAGCATAATTTCTCGTAATCTTTACTTAATGAATGAATCCGTCATAGGGAACCCGAAAGGGGCGTTGTGGGGTGCTAACACCTTCCCCACACGTAACTAACTCCCTTACCCAACTCTGGTTATAATGGCCAAGTTTGATTTTTCTTAAAATCAACACCTTTTTATCCTTTTCCAATGTTTATGGTCAAAACATTGGTGGCGACTCCATAAGAACCCTTTTGCGAAAACCTTGCTTTTATTAGAGGATAGTTCAGTTGTTGAGCACCTCGGAAGCAATGAACACATTTTAACATAAAAACGCGAGTCTAAACCATCTTTTCGTGACCGCTCACATAAACGTTCGAGATGTTTCTAGACGTCGGAACGGACGACGACGACAAACATCAATCTTACTTTCTAGCTTCTTCTCCACTAAATATGATGAACACACATCATGTACACCTCTAAGGTTTATGGCATCACTCCTCATGTTAAATTGTTGGGAATTGGACGCTATCTTCTCAATTAAACCTCTAGCAAAAGCAGGTGTCATGTCTCCTAAAACTCCTCCACTAGCTGCATCTGTCATACTCCTATCCATTATGTTCATCCCCTCATAAAAGTACTGCAACAGTAGTTGTTCTGATATTTGGTGGTGAGGGCAACTTGCACAAAGTCTGTTGAACCTCTCCCAATACTCGTATAAACTCTCTCCCATTTGTTGCCTGATACCTGATATATCCTTCCTGATGGCAGTGGTCCTGGAAGCAGGGAAGAATTTCTCTAGAAAGACTCTCTTCAGATCATCCCAGCTCGTTATGGATCCAGGAGCTAAGTAGTACAACCAGTCTTTGGCCAGATCCTCCAAAGAGAAAGGAAAAGCCTTCAGGTATATGTGATCTTCAGGAACATTTTGTGGCTTCATGGTGGAGCAGAATATATGGAACTCCTTGAGATGCTTGTGTGGATCCTCACGTGCACGACCATGAAACTTGGGCAACAAATGGATTAGTCCAGTTTTAAGCCCAAATAGTACACCCTCTTCAGGGTATTGGATACATAAATTTGCATAAGTGAAATCAGGTGCAGCCATCTCCTTAAGAGTCCTCTCACGAGGTCCAAAATTGTTTTGCTCACCCATGTTATCAAAATCAAGATTATGTTCAGATGCAGTAGAATGGTCAAATGCAGAGAATGTTCAGAATTATGCATATTTGAGCTATCACTAACAGGTGGATTCCTATTATACCTAACTAACCTATGGTAGGTCTTATCAATTTTAGGATCAAATGGGTGTAAAATTCCTGGATTACCCCTAGTCATGCACTATATACAACATATCAAGTAGTTCTCAAACAAGCTTAAACAAGGGGTAAAATTGGAAATTTTTTTGAAAATTTTTAGAATCACCAAAACAATTGCACCACAATTATCCAAGGATCAATATAAACTAGCACAAAAAATTTCAGGTGAAAATTCAATGGTTAAGTACATGCACAAAAGGGTCAACCTTACCAAATTAGCCCACAAAAAGTCAACAGAATCATTCAAAAATTCAAATTTTGAGCTACAAAACTCATTTTACCAAACCCTTTGGTCAACATGCACCTAAAATCATAGGATTCAACAACAAAAATCAGCAAGGCAAAATGCTAAGTCTAGCTATGTGAATCACCCTAGAAAATTTTGGAAAAATAGGGCAATGAAACTTCAAAAATAAAAAAGAAATAGTAAACGGCCTTTTTTTGGAGTTCTAAGCAAGGTAAAAAAGCATAACAGTTTGGGTTGTGTAGATCTCATTTTTCTATGCTAAAAGTATATATAATACATCCAATTCTGATAACCAGAGCAAAAGTTATGGTCGTTTGAAGTTTTCACAATTTTTTCTTCACCACCCACTTGGAAACCATATCAAATGAATGAATTTGGACCTGTCCTTTTGCATGCCCCTAATACATGATGAAAGAAGTGTGGACACGAAAAATCAGGGAAAATTTCCTTGAGGAAGTATTTTTTTTAGATTTTCTGAAAACCAGATGAAAACTAGCACTATTCACAACAGAATTTTGGCCCAAAACAGAACATTGTATGCAACTTTCCCACAATTTCACACCTGGAACAGAGGAGTAGTAGGGAGAGAAAATAGAGTTGGCCTCCAAAAACAAAGTGTGCAGCGGAAAACAACAACAAAAATAGCAAATAGAAAATAGCAAAAACAACAAACAGAAAAACTGTTTCAAAAATATTCTGCAGCAAAATTTGCAGCAAAAATAGAAAAAAAGCTTGGACGAATTTATGTGGTAGCAAACAACAGAAACAACAATTAACAAAAACAAAAAACAGAAAAAATTTGCAGAAAATAGCAAACAAAAAAATTCAGCAATAGCAATTATACAGCATGTAATAATTAATGGTTGAGTTCAAGAGGGGGGGGGGGTGAATTGAACTTTAGAATTTTTTTTCGGAAAACACTCTTTCTTTGTGGAAGAATGATTAAACTTTAGAATATTTTCTAAGAACTCTAACAAAATTTGGAAGTGCTTCAGAGGAGTCCTACGAGAGTAATTCGAAGATATTACAGAAGAGAAAGTGGTAGAATGGTGTGTAAAGAATGAGAAAGTCCCCCCCCCCCCCTTTTATAGAAATTTGCACCTGTCAGGTCGGGACCATCGTCTCATTTGGCGAGACAGCAGTCTCGCCTTTAGCAAGTGGCGAGACGGCCGTCTCGTCAAACGAGATAGCGGTCTTGCCATTGGCGAGTGGTGAGACGATCGTCTCGCCCTTAGTGAGTGGTGAGATGGCGATCTCGTCAAACGATATGGCAGTCTCGTCGTTGGCGAGTTGCGAGACGGCGGTCTTGCATTTAGCTAACGGCGAGACGGGAGTCTCGCCAAACGAGACAACGGAAAGCTTGCTTTGAAGGTTCCTCCATACCTCTTTCTCTATTTTATTACTTTTTTTAGATAATATCTCTATGCATTAGTTATTAAGGGCCATGTAGTCGATAGCTTAAATTTTGCATTGAATAAATAAGGGTAAAAGTGTAGTTTAGAGTTCTTATTTCTTTATAAAAACGGTCCGTCATGGCGAACCCGAAAAGGGGCGTCGTGGGGAAGCTAATACCTTCCCCACACATAACTAACTCCCTTACCTAACTCTGGTTGTAATGACCAAAGTTGGTTTTTCTTAAAAACCACTGCCTTCTTTTTCCTTTTCCAATGATTCTGGTAAAAACATTGGTAGCAACTCCTTGAACCCTTTCGAAAACATTGCCCTTAGGTCCAGCCCGGTTATCGACAACCTAAAGGCATTGAACCACAGTTTAAAAAATGCGAGTCAAACCAAACCATCGCATCGCTTCGACCGCCTCTTTTGATGGTGGCGACAAGACATTTCAAAAACACCGCACTAAGGAAAGATGTTGTAAATATGGGTAATTCCTTTGCTTAAAATTTGTTAAAATTTATTCATTATTTAACTGTTGCTAATAAATATTTATATTAACTATGTTTTTTTAGTATTGTTGTAGCATATGGGATGACTGAACCACGATTCTACTATTATTACAACATCTTGAGGCAATGTGACATAAAAACAACTAATTGGTTGGATGAGATACCTAGAGAAAAATGGGTACTTGCATGGGACAATGAACGACGTTG
The DNA here is from genome assembly GCA_963425845.1 of Sphenostylis stenocarpa. NCBI lineage: Eukaryota > Viridiplantae > Streptophyta > Magnoliopsida > Fabales > Fabaceae > Sphenostylis > Sphenostylis stenocarpa. Next base: position 31,529,059 of record OY731401.1, on the reverse strand, counting down.
GGGCCACATGACGACCAACATAGCAGAGTCTATCAACTCTATTTTGAAAAAAATAAGAAATCTACCTATTTGCTCCAGGGTCAACGCAATGTAAACCCACTACAACAAATTTTTCATTGAAAGATGGAGGCAGATAGATGCCATGATCAATGTTGGTCATGTATACTCTGAAATTTTGGTCACAAATTTATAGGAAGTACAAACACAGGCAAACACGTATAGGGTCATAACTTTCGACAGATCTACCACAAAATTTGTAGTAGAAGAAACACAAAACCCGCTTGAAGTTTGACCAACAAGGATGTTTTCAGTTCGCCTTGATGAGTTATGGTGTGACTGTGGGAAATTCCAGAAATTTCACATGCCTTGTTCACATGTTCTTACTGCATGCAAGCATGCACACCATGACTTGAACAACTACATTCATCCAGTGTATACCTTACAACAAGTTTCAATGGTATACGAAACACAATTTGGGTTGTTGCGAAATGAAGAATATTGGCTAACATACACAGGACCTACTTTGTGTGCAAATCCAAAAATGAAAAGAACTTCAAAGGGCTGACCAAAATCAAGTCATATAAGAACTGAGATGAATATTACAAAAAAACAAAGTAGGATTAAAAATTGTTCATATTGTCATACCCCTGCTCATAGTAGAAGAACATGCCCCAATGTTGCACGTGCATCTACTTCACATGATTAGATTGTGTTAGTTAAGAAATGTCCCAATGTATGAAACTTAAGAATTTTTCAATTAATAAAATTTCTTCTTTGCAGAGTGGGGATTACCTACAATGTAATACTCATGGGCTCATCTGTTCTTACAATAAGGATAACTATATTGGCAACAAATCATAATAGGAATACTGGTTTGTTGCATGAATTGTTAATATCCTTCACTTTAGTCATTTTTCTGTTCAATGTTGTTCATGGCTGAATCGAAGATATGTTGACAAGGTTGCAATTTGCAGTCCAGGGAGTGTATAACTTAAAAATATCAAGGACAATTTTTTTAATACGAAAACAATTATATAAGCCTTTGCAGGTTTTATGAAACAATTATTGCAAAAGACTTAAGTTGACTAGTGAAGATATAAGATTCGATTATTTTAAAATTATAATTTTTTAGTTTAACTTATAATCGATTATAAATAGATGTAGGTTTCCTCACTCAAGCGATGGATTTCTCGCTTCAGCGAGAGTTGACCACAAGCTAAAGCTCCAAGACAGTTAGCCACATAATGCAACTTGGGTCACCACATATTTCAATCACTTCTTGCTCGAGCAAAATTACCCATCGCTTGAGCGAGAAAACACCCGAGATTATATAGAAAAGTTTTTCAACTTCTAGTTTAATTAATCTGTTAAACCGTTCTTTTAATTTGTTAAAAGTCTTTGATGAATCATTTAAAACTTCTTTTAATCTATTAAAATGTTCTTGATCATTTTTCAGATTTATTTTAACTGATGCGACAACGTTTTAATCGATTAAAACAATTAACAAAAAATCCCTTAAGTTGTTTTACTCAATTATTTCGCAGTTTAATCGATTAAAATTCTGCCAAAAACTTTCATAAAACTTTCTAAGTGATTTTAACTAATAACAACAAGTTTTAATCGATTAAAACAGTTATCAAAAAAGTTGCTTAAGTTGTTTTAATCGATTAATTCGATTTTACATCGATTAAAATACTGACAAACATCTTTCAAAACACTTCAAGTTATTTTAATCAATTGTTTCAAGTTTGTATCGATTAAAATACTGCCAGAACACTTTCCAAAACATTTTAAGTGATTTTAATCGATTATTTTGAAACTATATTAGTTAAAATATTGGCAGAAGGTTTTACAGATCTCCTTTAATGAAAATAATCGATTAATTCGAAGATGTGTCGATTAAAATAGTTCCAATGAATGTTTTAAAAGGTTTTAATCGATTATTTCGAAAACCTATCAGTTAAAAATATGTTATGTAAGTTTTAAGAACATTTTAATTGATAAACCTCATATAATATCAGTTAAAACAATTTCCTAGAAACAATTTAACCGATTACTTTGGTTTTTAATGGATTAAAAACATCTTTAGAGGCATTTTCAAATTTTTTCGAATGATGAAATCTCATGCAACAGAGAGATATGAATGATTATACCTATGTATAGATGCAGACTCACTAATCACTCTACCCTTTTAACATAAGTAACCTTTGACTTCATCAAATTTACAAGATCTTCATTTTATCAAATGATTCAATAAGATCTTCATCACTTTCAGTCTCCCCCTATTTGATGAAGACAAACACCTCTTTGAAAGATTTTGATCTGCAGAAAAAGTCACTTGGATATATAGATTAGTGAGTATTCAATATCAATTATTTCTCCCCCTATATTAGTGAGTATTTAAACAAATTAATCATTTCTCTCCCTTTGACTTCATCAAAAATAGGGAAGAGAGGGATAAAACAAGTAATATCCATAGTATGTAATGATAACAAAATTTATTTTTAAAAACAACAGTATAATCAGAGAAAAAAAATATCAATGTGATGTATTATTCATTTAAGAATCAATTAAAGTTGATTCAAACTTATCTTCGTCAACACGTTTATAATGAATATAATAGACACGTGTAAAGATAAGGGAATCTTGCTTTAGTAGCATGTTACAAAAACAACCATTAACTAAAACCTTTAATTTTCTATGCAAAATAATAATTGATTAAAAATAGGACATAATCGATTAAATGCATCCTGTTAATGATTTTAATTGATACAGATAATATTTTAATCGATTAAAACAAGAATGACAGATGCACAGTAAAATCTTGATAGAATTTAATCGATTAAATCGAAATTTAATAGATTAAAACAGTATGAACAATAGTATTATAAGTGAAATTAATCAATTAAAGCTAGTTTATATCAACTAAAATGATCAGAAATGAGAACTAAGTGATGTTTGATGCATCTAAAATGCCTCATTCAGTTCGATCACGAGCAATAGGTTTTGTGAATATATCAGGCAGATTGTTTTAAACATATGATAGTTTGATAAAATTTGCAAAGATTTTAAAGTCAAGTCAAATATTCTAAAATCCAATAGTTATATGATGTTAAGAAAAATCAGAGATCATACTACTGATGAATATTGACAACCTATGAATGAGGAAAAAAATTTGCACAATAACAGAATATGATAACACAGTTAGTGATTTTAATTGATGTAAATCATTTTTAGTTGATACAGTTCCACATCCTAGAACATTTAATCGATTCTTTCACAAAATAATCGATTAAAAACAGAACATATAGCCTAGGTGAATTGTAAATGAAATTAATCGATTAGAAATCGAATTAATCGATTAAAACAGTACGAATTGTCTATGTGAGTATGTTTGTGAATGGAATTAATCGATTAAAATGATTTTATATCGGCTAAAACTATCAGATTATGTATTGTTTGATCTATCTAAAGTCATTAATTCAGTTTTTGCTTTTAAAATTAAACACCTTTATCATATTAAAAGTAGCTCAGGAAGTATTTCTGGTCAAAGACCAGTTAATTGTACAAATCAACATAAACAAAACATCAAATAAAGAAAAGATAACAAATGAAAAATAGAAAAAGCTTATGATAGAAAAGACCCTTTAGTCATCCCAATTTCCCTGATTGAGTTGCATGTCCTCCATCTTAGTATAAAGATCCGCAATCTGGTTTCCTAGGTTGGTTAATTGAGTATTGGATTGTTGAAAATGTTGGTAGGTCATCTGCATATGTCTCTTTGATTTTCTTATAGTGAGGACATTTGTGAGAGTATGGTCCTTTCAAACTAGGAGAGAGGAGTCCGACGGTCAGGTTGCTCTGTGTAGGGTATGATTTCCATGTTCTCATAAGAGGTTTGACCACCAGTGGACTCACGAACCTCAGCAGCAGCCAGAGAAGAAGGAATCTGACCTTGATCAGCTTCTTCTTCATCTTCATCCTCATCTTCGGACATCCCAATATCAATCTTTGAGATCCATTCTCCATCAATTTTGATAAATCCCATCTTCCGCAGAGTGGAATCATCAATATTATTGGAGGCCTTTGGAGTTTCCACATATTCTCATGCAAGATCTACTTCAAAGTATCTAAAAAATTGATTAATCAACATTGCATATGGCAGTGTATAATCAACCAATCTTTTTGCTTTTATCATGTGATCCTTGATAAAAAAAATCCAATTTACACGAATACTATTTTCAATGCAATACATGAGAGCTAAGTCACCCTCATTGAGTAAAGCATGATTACTCCCTGATCGGAGCCATATCCGGTCAAATAAACAACATAAATGTAGTACTAGGAAGTGACTCTTAGGTCGTCTCCCAAGGACCTTTTCTTTCTGTCAAATGGTTACAAACGTAATGGGGGGGTTTGGTATTTATCAGATTAAATGAAATAGAACAACAACAACTTGTGTAAATGCGGATTAAAATAGGTTAGGCCCTTAACAGAATGCATCTCTGATGTCATTGGTTCATCATATAAAATCTATCCAGCTTACTCCCTCCTTACACAAATTAAGAAAACGTGTAAGTAATCGATTCTCCCCACAAGATTAAGCAATTCATGGCACTGCATGCAATAAACCCGAATTCATTAAGCATTACTTAAGTTTAATGATCCAGTGCAGAGAATCAACAAGGAACTAAACTGGACATTTAAGTGCAGAGAACCTCTCAACAGAGATTGCAATCCTTCAAGGACCCAATCCTCTGGGTTTAGCTATCCATTAACACGAAATTACAGCAGAATAGCAAAACATTGCAAACAAAATGAAAATGCAGAAAATGAATTGCAGCAGAAATTAAAATACGAAATTGGGGTTGAACTGAACTAAACTACACAAATGAAAATGCGATAGAAGTGAAAGAATGTAAACTTTTATGGTAGCAGAAAATGAAAATGAACCGTATTAATCCATCAATAAGTCTTGAACAGTCAAAATGAAAAGTGCAGAGAAAACCAACATAAAACAGAATGTAACAAGAACTATAGTGACTACCCCCTTACTCTTGCTGTCTCATCTCAAACATATGCCTACCCTAACCCTAGAGTCTCCTAGAAATGGGCCCAAGCTGGCACACACGGGATTACACATAAAACAGAACCTAGCTGACGTGGTAGCCTATAATCTGATGTGGAAATAGTAGCTGACATGGCAGGTGACATGGTAGTGACATGGCAATGGCGTGGCAGTGACATGGCAATGACGACATGGCAGTGACATGGAAATGATGTGGCAGTGACATGGAAATTCCTCTTAAAGTCCAAAAATTAAATTCTAAACCCAATGAAACCTGCAATTAATTAATAAATAGAATTATCACTCCAATGAAGCCTAATAATTGAAAACGCATTAATAATAGACAATTAAGCACAATGTAACAATTAAGATAGGTACAGAAAGTTAAGAAAATGCGGGAAAATAATGGTTCATCACTCCCCCTTGGAGTAAGCATCCAGGCAAAGAATTCTTGGTTCAAGCTCCATCTTTCCAGCGTTAAGAGTTCTTACAGAATCATTTTGATTTTTGAGACAACTGCGGAAAAATTGAATTTTGTTAAAATCAGGTAACTCTGCAGTGTTACCTCTAGATACCTTTACACCAACATCATGAAGACCAGCCACTTCTTGCCATACCTCAGGAGTGATCACCAAAATTATACCTTTGACTTGAGACCTTAAAGTGGAGCCGCTGACAATGAGATTAGCATAGAAAACCCTCACAAGATCAAGTTGGATGTTATCGGTGTGCTCTAGAAAAGTCTTTAACTTTTGTCTTTTCAATTTTCTTCTTATTGAGGTAAAGCCTTCTTCATCTAACCAAGCAAACTTAATGTATTTAGGAATTACCAGTTGCTTTTGGCTAAAATTTGAAATGAAGTGGTTCATCTTGTCAATGTCTCCATTGAACCATGCTTCAACGTGTCCACCAACATTGCCAGCAGTAGAGGAAGATTCCCCCTTATCTTTCTTCCTTGATTTTGATCTTTCAAACATCTTGTAGCAACAATTTTGAGAAGGAATATGGAAAAGATATGAAGAGAGAAGAAGCAACGAGATGGTTGAGTTTATACAAAACCTGGTTCCAAGAATGAAGGTCGAATTTTAGATTTCTGAATTTCGAATGACAGACCTGCAATGTTTTAGTTTTAATTGAATGTGTTCCCTTGACCGAAGGCAGAGGTGCATACTTTGGACAGTGGGTACATCAGCTAATTTGTTAATTGGATAAACATTGACTTGGTCAAACAAACACAATAAATGCTTACAGAAGTGATAAGAAGGAATCTTGAAAAATTAACTTTTCATTTGTTGAAAATTTTGTAATTAAACCATATTCTAGTGATTTCCAAGAGCGAATTAATTGATTACTTATTAAATCAATCAATTAATTTTATCTGGAATCTTAGGTCAGAAGTAGCAACAATGTAATAATCGATTGAAAACAGAAAAGAATCGATTAAATTTGGCCTTTTAATGATTTTAATTGATGTAAATCCTTTTTAATTGATTAAAATAGAGAGGATAAAACTATACTAAAATCCTAAGAACATTTTAATCGATTAATTCGTAGAATAATCAATTAAAACTGTATGGACAACTTTTTTTGGTATTCTCTGTAAGTGAAATTAATCGATTAAAACAGTTTTATATCAAGTAAAATACATAGTCCATGAATCTAGAATCAATATTTGTTGATCAGGTACTAAAGAATTTCCAGATTTTGTTCCTACAAAACAGATTTAACAGATATTTGGTACCCTTTTTAGAATTATAGGGTCCAATCAGGTTATATGGAGTGAATTCTTGGGAATCTGCTTCATTTTTCCTCTTGGAATAACATATTTCTTGATTCTACAGAATGACCTCTTTTCATACAATAAAAGCATGTAATAAATGGTGATGAGACATATTTACTATATGAAAAATAATTTTTGAATGCTCTAGTTTTCTTTCCAATAAGAGGTGTGAGACCAATACCACCATGATTAATAACCAATTTCTGAGAATCAAGTATAACATCAAGACTGGTTTTTCCTTGTGCAAATTTAGAGGCAGTTTTTATTAGATATGCTAATTTCTTTTGTAATTCAGGACTATTTTCACAATCTTTTTTACCAATACACATGCAACCTGAATTGTTATCATTCATTTCCAGGTTTTTATCATTAGTTTCTTCATCAAGAATTTTCTTTTCAAGAAGGATGATTTTATTTTCTAATCTACAATTCATGCTCTTTAATCTTTTGTTTCCAATTTCTATCTTTTTTGCTATGGCATGCATTTCATAAAAAGCATCTTGTAATGAGCTGTAATTCATAGTACTTGTTGAAGAATCAGAACTTACACTGGATGTTGGAGAATTTGAATTAGCCATCAAACATATTTCCGTTGTTTCTTCATAAATCATCTCAAGAACTTCCCATATTTGTTTGGCAATTTGGCAATGAGATATCCTGAAAAATTCATTCATGTTAAGGGCATATGTAATGATATTTTTAGCAATACAATCATCTTGAATTTGTTTCTTTTCATGATCATCCAAACTAGACCATTCTCTATTGAAAACAGAAACCTTTGTTCAATAATATTCCAAACATTTATATCAATAGATTCAATAAAGATCTTCATCCTTACCTTCCAAAATAGATAATTTGTACCACAAAATAGTGGAGGTCTATTAATAGAAGCACCCTCAGAAAAAGGTAATTTGTTTTCAGCCATGAAAGATTTGGACCGAAAGTCTTGAGTATTTTTCAAGACCCTGCTCTGATACCAATTGTTACAAAAAGAGGCTGAGATCAAGAGGGGGGGTGAATTGATCTTTGAAAGATTTTTGTAATTTACAGATTATTTATTTCAAATATTAAGAGTTTTGACCAATTCTTGAACCAAGTAAATCAAGCTATTCAAAGTAAAACAACAATAGAATTAAAGAGAGTAAGGTTTAGAGAAATACAACCAAGATTTACACTGGTTCACCCAATCCCAGGGCTACGTCCATTTCTCAACCAAATTTCAACTGAGTTCCACTAGATTGAATGTTTTACAGATTACAGATTCCAATCACACACCCAATCTACCACAAGACACAAATTCCAGATCTTACACCTAAACCTTTACCAAGAACCAAATTCCAGTTCTTGAGCCAACCTACAGCCAAATTCTAGCTACAGAACCAGTGCCCAACTGTCGCCGCCATCAGAACGAGGCGGTCAGAGCGACGCGATAGTTTCCGACTTTCCATTTTTCGCATTTTTATTGGTGTGGTTACAACGCCTTTAGGTTGTCCGATAACCGGGCTGAACCTAGGGGCGAGGTTTTTGAAAGGGCACTCTTGGGTTGTCCGATAACCGGGCTAACCCAAGAACTAATTTTTGGAGGGTTCTTCTGGAGTCGCCACCGATATTTTTACCGGAAATATCGGAAAAGGGGTTAAAAGGCGTTGGTTTTCGAAAAACCAACTTTGGTCATTAGAACCAGAGTTGGGTAAGGGAGTTAGTTACGTGTAAAGGAAGTGTTAGTTCCTTTACGACGCCCCTTTCGGGTTCCCTATGATAGGCCAACTATTTAAAATAATTAAACCGGTGAAAATATGCTTTTACCCTTTTATTTATGGAATTTAAATTTATGACTACATGGCCCTAATGTCTATTGCGTAATTTAAAATAAGGCAGTAAAAGATAGAGAGAGAAAGTAGAGACCTCCGAAGCGAGCTTTCTATTAATCTTTTGCAAATTAGGGTGCTTTTTGGCAGCCCTTCACTCTTGTACAGCGTCGAAACCTCTCAAAAATGCTATAAAATACTCTAGAAAACTCTTAGAAACTTCGGAAATGCCTCGGAGGGGGTCTAGAGAGAGAATTTGAAGAAAAGTCTAGAGAGAGAATGGAAGAACTGTGTGGAATGAGGGGAATGAAGCCCCTATTTATAGGGATTCGTGCCTGTCAGGTCGAGACGGGTCGTCTCGTCTGACAAGGTCGAGACGGCGGTCTCGAATCTGAGACGGCGGTCTTGACCCTAAAAGGCAAAAACCCTTATTTTTGTGCCGAAAAACCCTCCTATCCTCGTATGGGGCCTAATAGTCTCTCCTAGTGGCTTCTTAGGCTTCATCCATCTTCGAATAAGAAGTCTTCTGGTCTTTATTATTAGGCCGAGCAAGATTTGGGATCTACAGCTGCCCCCCTCTTTACCTGACTAGTCGGTTGTTGGCCTGTTGTGCCAGACAGATCGACAGGAAGGTAAAGGAGTTGACCCTCTTGCCCGGTTACCCTTCGGATGTTCCATCTTGCGGCAGTTGATCTTCTGGGGAAAATTTTGTGTTATGCACCTCCAGGATACTCCTTCTGACGGTAGCCGATCCTTCGGTTGATGGGTATGAACCCCCCATCAGGCTAGTAGTTGCAGTCCGACGTGTGTTGGACTAGATGAGTATGAAGCCCCCATCAGGCTGGTAGTTGCAGTCCGCTGTGTGTTGGACTGGATGAGTATGAACCCCCCATCAGGCTGGTAATTGCAGTTTGTTGTGTGTTGGACTGGATGAGTATGAACCCCATATCAGGTTGGACTGGATGAGTATGAACCCCTCATCAGGCTGGTAATTGCGACTTACTGATCCGGCTTGAGCGCAGATCAGGCGCACTTGCATGCGCGGGTTGATAGGTATGAACCCCCTATCAGGCTGGTACAGTCCACTGCGTAGGACTGGTGGTGGCGGCGGCTTACTGCTCGGGTGGCTCATGCGCCGAGCGTTAAGATGCTCTTTTTGTTGGTCTTTTTCTGAGATTTTTGTCGTCCGGTCTGCGCAGGAGATTTTGTTGGTGCTCATCCAGCTGGCTATTTGCTGGGGATTCTTTGTTTTTGATCTTTTGTGGTGATCACCCAATTCTTGTTGATTGGTCGGGTGATCTTTGTTTGTTGTTCGACTCTTGCTTGGTCGTCGGAAATTGTTGGTTGAGGCGATTGACTTGTTCTAATCCTGCCTTTTTTTCGCGATTTTATCTCTTTTTTCTCACGATTTCGGATTTTGGCTTTTTTCTTGAGCGTATGTCTTTTTACTCTTAGTCTTTTTTGTTATGCTGACTTTTTTGGAAAAAATGGCGAAAAGATGCATGGAATAAAAAATTTTATTCATACAAGATTTTTATTACAACAGCCCTATTCTACTATCCCTATGGACTATCATCTGGAGACGATCCGTAGGAAGGGAATTGCTGGTACATGTGTCTCCGGAACTCTGCTTGGTCCCGGATCTCATCGCGGTACTTTTGCTGGAATGTTGCTCAGTCTTGCCGCATCCCTTCCTGGTACTGGTAGATTGTCTCCAGTCTCGTATCAAAGGCTTCATGCCTTAGGGACATCTGCTTTTGCCGCACAAACATCTGATCGAATTGCTGGCGAAGATCGTTCATGTTGCGGTTCATGCCAGCAAAATTGTCCGTGTACTGCCGCTGCTGCTGTTGCTGTTGGAAGTCGGGAGGTGTCGGGAGATCGTGCATCGCCATGATGTCCTGGAGGTCCAAGGCGAAATCCAACGATGGGTGGAGGACTAGCTGGGTCCCGCGGCGCATTAGCATCCCCATGCTGACCAGAATCGACCCGTTGATGGATTCGGGTCGTAAGATGGAGGCCAGTTCTTCTTGGCCAGCGCACCCCGATTTCTCTGCCAGGAGAGTGATAAGAGGAGCCATGAGGACGGCTCCTACTGGTCTGCTCCCGAAGTCCTTAAGGGCCCTCAGGAAGAAGTAGCCAGGGTTGCAGCGACGCCTCTGGCTCATACAGTAGAGAACAAAAAGATCAGGGAGGGTTACATTACCCTGACTCTCCTTCCTCCCGTGGATAGTTCCCGCCAGTAGCTTGTGGCAAATGCGGAGGGCCGGGCAGAGTGCTGACCCCTTCATTAGTGTGGGCAGCGTGGGCGACCTGGTGAGCTCCTCCCACATTTCGCCGGCGGTGAGGTTGGTAGGGCGCGCGTAGATGGCCTCCCGATACTCCCGAGTTAGTACGTCCTCGGGCCGGACGAACCCAATGCTCACATTGAATTCGTCAAGGGTGGTGGTCCGGTACGTCCCACCCATAAAGTACGTCACCATTTTCGTTGTTGACAGGCCCAGGACCATGGCAGGGGTCTCGGCGTAGGAGATGGAGGCCAAGAACTCCAGTACCGCTTGAGGGTACACATGGGTGGGTGGTGCCTACAGTAGGAAACCCCATCCTACGCTGTCGATGTGGGCCCGGATGTCGTCCTCCCACCCGAACTCTTCGAGGATGCCGAAGTCCAACTTGAGCATGGGGTGCCATGTGTACCCCCGAATATGCTCAAGCCGAGCCTGGTGCGGCGAAGAAAGCTGAGTGGGGTCCTGGGGGACCGGTGCTGAGGAACTGCTAGGGCCAGCAACTCCTCTCCTCTTCCTTGATTGACTTCCTCAGAACATCTTGGCCAGAAAGTGCTTTGAAGTGAGAGATCTGAGAGTTGGAGGTTCTGGAGTGCAGAGGAGTTGTGAGGAATCCCCCAAGCGCCCTCCCTATATATAGGGAAAAAATTCGATTCGAGACCGCCGTTTGGGAAGTCGAGACGGCGGTCTCGAATTGGAGCAGGTCGAGACGACCGTCTGGGATCTCGAGACGGCGGTCTCGACTTTGGGGTTAAGCGAGACGGCCGTCTCGCCAAGCGGGACGGCGGTCTCGTTTTGCCTAAGTCGAGACGGCGGTCTCGATTTGCTGAAGACCGAGACGGCGGTCTGGAAAGTCCAGACGGTCGTCTCGAATTTTCGGTTATTTATATATATATATATATATATATATATTTGAATGTAAAATAGGACTTGGTTCAAAAACATATTTTATGCATGCAATGTTTTCATGTTTGATGTCCTATAATGCCTATTTCAATTAATTTTTCAGAAGGATTTCACTGACGTGTCTTGTAGCGTCGAAGGCCCTCTGATCTGTGTTCTTGTATTTGGTTGTACCATGCCAGACTTTTTGTAACCGAAGGATAACTTTTTTTTCTTTCTTTTTCCTTTTCTTTCTTTTTTTGTAGAGCACTCTTCGCCATGTAGTATCCCTTTTTCTCCATTCTAGGGGTTTAAATCCTCTTGTTGACTATATGCCTCCATATTCCCAAATTAATTATTAGAATATTGTTGTGAGGGTCAAGAGAAAAGAAGTAAGGAGATAAATTCAATGGCTTGTGTTTTAGAAGGTTGATTTTTATTTAGAAAGAGGTTTTTGTAAGAATGGTTGGCTTAGGGTTAGGCTTAGGTGTTTAGGCTTTTCGTTTAAGCAAACGTTTCCCTCTTTTTTTTGTACTTGCGCTTTAGTTTTATTTCCATTGCTTTTTATGGCTAGTTGATTTCCCTAGATCGCCCTTCGAGTTTTCGAACTAGGATATTGTGTTTTGGCCCTATCTTTTGTCTAGGTTCCTTCTTTTTGTATTTTTGGGGAATCCTAGCGGACCTTATTTTGTAACCCTAACTTTTGCCTAGGCTACCCTTTATTTTTGTTCGGGTGTCCTACCTGGTTGACCCTATCTTTTGCGTAGCCCCCTTAGTGGGTTTCCTACCGGGTATTTTGCCCTTTTTCTTTTGGCCTTTTGGCTTCTATGGGCTTTTTTATTTATTTATTTATTTTTTGTTCAGAATATTGACGAAACGTGACTTTCTTTATGGTTAGGTAAAGCCTTATTTTGTGCTTCTAATCAACTAACTTGATTGTAATGGCAATGACGAATTTTGCGCTTTTTATTCTTTTCTTTGTTTACTTTTTCGTTTACTTAGACAAGGTTATTGTGAGGTCTAGTAAGAAATAGCAGGAAGAGAAGCAAATTGTAAGAAGTATTCTTTATTAATTAATAAGGGAATATGTGCCCTAAGATGCCCCAGGGGTCAGGCTAGCCCCGGGGGATAATCTCTAACAATCATGGGGTTTACATCCCTTAAATGAAGAAAAAGATTTCCTAATGACTAGGGTAGCTCTTGACGCTTGCACCCCTCCACTTCGGAAAATTTGTTTGAGTGTGCTGAGGGGAGACTTCCCTTCTCTTCTTTCCGCTCGACCCTTAGTAGGGTCATATCCTAGGCCATACTTGTAAGGATTGTCTTTGAATTCTGGGGGTTCCCTTATGCCTTAGGCATCTGCCCCCAGTCCTTAGCCAAGATGGTAACCATGCTTCAACATCATGCGGCCTACCTTTGTGTTTTTGGGAAGTCGCTCTATAGTGGCAATTTCGAGCGCTTGAAAAGATGTTTCAAGGGCCTCTTCAGCCGCATCCACATAAGGTTGGGTGGACGGTCCACTGATCAAGATATCATCTTCTGCTTGGACCGTGACCAATTTGTCATCCACTATGAACTTGACTTTCTGGTGGAGCGTTGAAGGTACTGCCTTAACGTCGTGAATCCAAGGCATGCCGAGGAGACAACTGTATGCTGGAGTAATATCCATTACATGGAAATCGACGTTGAAAATAGTGGGTCCAACTTGGATTGGCAAATTCACTTCCCCCACTACTTCTCGTTTGGATCCGTCGAAGGCTCGAACGATAGTGCTACTTAGGTGTAGACGGGTTCCTTGGATAGTCAACTTGTCCAGTGTGCACTTGGGCATCACGTTCAACGAGGACCCGTTATCCACAAGAACTTTGGCGATGAGGTACTCCTTGCACTTGATTGAGATGTGCAAGGGCTTGTTATGGTATGACCCCTCGAGGGGGAGTTCTTCCTCTGTGAAGGTGAGGTGATCACTTGCCACGATGTGACTGACGATCCTCTCAACTTTTTCTTGGGATATAGAGTGAGGTACGTGCGCTTCGCTCAAGACCTTCAGCAGGGCATTTTTGTGCGGTTCTGAGCTCATCATTAGAGATAATAATGTTATCTTTGCAGGTGTGTGATTGAGCTGATCTATAATGGAATACTCGCTTTGCCTTATGAACTGGAGTAATTCATCTGTCTCCTCTTTGGATTCCTTATTTTCTTTCTCTTTGATCTTTTATTTTTTCCTTTATTTTTAGGGACATCTTCTTGTGAGTCCTTGGGGGAGTAGACTCTTCCACTTCTAGTCATGCCCCCAATGCCGACTATATTCGTGATGTCCTCTTTCATTGGTGAAGATTCTCCGTATCTCCACGGTACAACTTTATTTGATTCGTAGGGGAAAGGACGTGGCATAAATAGTCGCACTGGTGTCCTTGCCCCCTCTTCTTTATTTCTAAGGACCAACGATCGAGGCTTATTATCCTCTTGTGGCGGGTCGACCGTTGGGGAAAGCTTGATTAGGAGTGGCTTTCTCTCCATTCTTCTGATTTGGAAGACGTGTCAGTTAATCCTTCCTTTTTATTATCTTTATTTATTAAGAGTGAAGGAGGGGAAATTAAATATGCAAATGAATGATATGCATGCAAGTAGACAATTGTTGAATAAAGAAAAATTTCATATATCCGTTAGAAGGTGTACATTCCCCTACTCCATACTACGAAGCAACTTTTGGAAAAAACGGAACAGTCTAAAGAAACCCACAGGCGGGTCTTGATTTCTATGTAATTCCCTTTCGGCTTCCCGGACGTGACGAGCAAGTTTTGAGCCTGGCTCAAATCTTCACTGTACTTTTGAGCCTCTTTGATCTTCGCCTCTTGATGGACGACCAAGGCTTGCAGTTCATCGAGTTTTGCAAGGGCTCGGTCCTTCTCTTGTAGTACTTGGCCATACTGAGCTAGCTCGTCTCTTTCTTTGCAGCATAGCTCAGTGAGACTTTTGTTGAGTCTCCGATTGGCATCTCGCTCTTGGCGTATTTCTGATCGAGTCTTGGTGAGTTCTTGCAACAACTCCTTGATCGTCTGAGCCTGTTTTGTTGATTCGACCTCAAGGCGTGCTGACTTGGTTCTAGCGACTTTGGATGCTCGGATAGCTTGCTCATTAGAGTCAACGCACTATGCGCTCTATTCATGATCCTTTTTCTTGCATTGCCTTTGCAGACCATCAATGGTGAGGATAGATTCTTGCTCTCTTTCTTCAAGGGCCCTCATCTGGGCTCCCATGATTTCTATCCTTTGGGTCAAGGCGTCGACTTGAGCTTGTAGCTCTTCACTATTGGCGCTTGTGACGAGTGAGGCGGATGGTCGAGGCATCCCTCTTCTTGTTCTCCATACCTCATAGTCACTGGAGACAGCCACTCGAGCTTTTCCTAGCTCTCTATCTCCCATAAAGACTGGTCTCTCCCATGCTTTTCTCACGGCTAGTGAGTTGGCAATTGTGCATGGGTCTCCGAAGGAACACAGTCCTCCGAGTTCCCCTCGAAAGATTGTAGTTTGAGTCCTCATCAGTTGTCTCATAGCTACTCTAGGTGAGTAGGCTATGCAACCCCTGAGTCTTATCAAGGGTACGTTCGGATAGTCTCCACATCTGATGAGGACTGGACCAGGTCGGAACCAAGGGCAGGCCCAGGATAAATTGTTGGCGTCCTTTTGTTCCAACTCGTCCCTCCATTCTGAAGTTAAGCGTCGTTGGAGAGGGATCTTGGAGAAGCTCCTGAAAGGATCGGGGGAACATCCCCATGTGACTAGAGGCGTAGAAGTGTGTAATGCCCCACACAAAGAGTAGTGAAGAGCAGCAACGAAGTGTTTTTCCTTGCTTCTGGTGGCAAAATTCCACCGAGAGCAAGGTGTCGACAAGAATTGCAGGCAAGGGACTCTTTGAGTTCACGTCCCAGGCGAAGAAGGCGTCCATGACGGCTTGATCCACTGTGTCGAGGTGGAAAGGGAACAAGATTGTTCCAAATATGATTAAGGCGAAGGTTTTGTTGAAGGCGACCCACTCTGTCTTTTCAGCCATGTCGGACAGATGGTCTTCTAACATCGAGACTTTCCAACCCTGGATGTTCCCTTTTCCTATCAGGGCAGTCTGCTGGAAAGGCAGTTGGATGATGGCAGCGACTTGTGCTGTAGGAGTATACGCCCCGTGGCGGATATGGACCCCGGCTGATTTGGGCCATTTTAACATGATTTCGTACTCCTCTAAGGTGGGCACCATGTCAAACTGCGGAAATTCGAAGTATCGCAGACTGGAGTTCCAGAAGTGAACTAATACCCTGACAAAAACTTGGTCGACACAGATCTTTAGCAGGTCGAGAATCCGTCCATAGGATTTCTCAAAGTCGGAGCGGACCTCTGGTGGCATTATCGCGCAAAGCCGTTCCAATTTCTCAGTATGGTATCGGGGAATATCCACCTTCTTCAATTGTCTACTAGTCCCCTGCATTTTCTAAAACCAAAATGCATGTTTTATGAAAATGATGCTTATTCAAATGAATGTGAGTGTTTATTTTTTCTTATCATGTTTTTGTATGATATCTGCGTGTTATTTTTGAAAAATAAACTACCTATATGAATGCAATATTTTTGAACAATGTCCCATTTATTGCTTTGGAAACGAAAATTTCTATTTGATTTTTATTTTATTTTATAGCCTTTTATCTCTTCTGTCAGACTGCGTGACTACTTAGCTTACAAAGAACCTGAAACCAGGCTAGCTAAAAGGCAGACTGTCCGAGATAAAAAATGGCTTTATGCGAAAAAACTATTTAGCGTCCCTTATCTCTTCTGTCGAACTGCGTGGCTACTTAGCTTACAAAGAACCTAAAACCAGGCTAGCTAAAAGGCAGACTGTCCGAGATAAGGGCGTTTATTGCAAAAAAAAATTGTGATTTTTCTGTTGTTTGGTCATGCTATGCAACAGACAAATGCAACAAACATATGCACACACAATTCGATCATCCACGAACAGGCGAGAAGTCGTTTTTAATTACGAGGTAGGGTTTTCCTGTAGAAAAGTGCTTTGGCGAAGGTAGGTTCTAACTGTTCTCACCAAGGCTAAGGCCCCCAAGGTGCCCCCATTATAGGGTCCCCACTCTCCAGCCTTCCGACCATGCTTAACACTAAGGCCATAGTCAGTCTTTGTGCCAAAAGAGGAAGGTTATCACCTTGAGTGGTGGTTTCCAATCACATTGGTGGGCACAAGGCCATCACTACAGCGAACCGTGAGCTATAGTGAGATTTTCAGGCAGCGGATTAATGATGTAATCCTCTTCCACAGCTTCGCATAAATATAATCCTTCAAGATTGGATTGCATTCTCATAGCCCAAGTCATAACTTTCGCCATAAAAAATTAGAATAGCGACTTGTAAATAACTTCTTTCTCCATTCAATCTTCTTGTAAGAACCAAAACTCTAATACCATTGATTGTAAATTCTAGGGTTTTGTGTCTGTGTATTTCTAATATATGAAATATATCTCATATGGG
Organism: Sphenostylis stenocarpa; assembly: GCA_963425845.1. NCBI lineage: Eukaryota > Viridiplantae > Streptophyta > Magnoliopsida > Fabales > Fabaceae > Sphenostylis > Sphenostylis stenocarpa. The sequence goes on along the minus strand of OY731401.1, from coordinate 31,511,714 downwards.
TGTATCTTTTATTCATGTACTTTATCTATATATAGAATAAAAATATGACAAAACATCGAATATTAACAATATCTCAATCATAACTACCTCAATCACAATAATAACCTAATATCTTTTTCTCTTATTCTAAAAGTCTCTTCATATATAATTTAAATAAAAGATAATATCTTTTGCTCATTCAGTGGGAGTTGTTAGTAGATTCATATCTAATCGAGGAAGGAAGCATTTGAAAGTGATGAAGATCTTATTGAATCATTTAAATGAAGATCTTGTTGATTTGATGAAGTCAAAGGCTATTCTTTTGCAGTCAAAGGTCACTTAGATAAAAGGGTAGAGTGATTAGTGAGTCTGCATCTTTACTTAGGTATAATCATTCTTATCTCTCTGCTGCATGAGGTTTCTTCATTTAAAAGATTTTGCAAATGCCTCTAAAACGTGTTTAAACTGTTAAAAACAAATTATTTTGTTAAATAGTTTTTAAGTAACTGTTTTAACTGATATTATATGAGCTTTATCAGTTAAAATGTTCTTAACACTTTTGTAACAGGTTTTTAACTGATATGTTTTCAAAATAATCGATTGTTTTCATTAAAAGAGTTTTTGAAAACCTTCTGCCAGTATTTTAACTGATGTATAATTGAAATAATCGATTAAAATGACTTAAGTTGTTTTGAAAAGTGTTACGGCAGAATTTTAATCGATAAAAACTCAAAATAATCGATTAAAATAACTTGAAGTACTTTGAAAGATGTTCTGTCAATATTTTAATCGATACAAATGCGAATTAATCGATTAAAACAACTAAGAAATTTTTTTCAGAATGTTTTAATCGATTAAAACAAGTCTCTTATCAGTTAAAATAACTTAGGAAGTTTTAGGAAACTTTTTGGCAAAATTCTAATCGATTAAAATACGAAATGATCGATTGAAATAACTAAGAGATTTTTTCCAAAGTGTTTTAATCGATTAAAACAGATTGTTATCAGTTAAAATCACTTAGAAAGTTTTATGAAAACTTTTGGCAGTATTTTAATCGATTAAAAGGCGAAATAATCGATTAAAACAATTTGAAGGATTTTTTACAAAGTGTTTTAATTGATATAAACGTTGTCGTATCAGTTAAAACAAATCTGGAAAATGATCAAGAACGTTTTAACAGATTAAAAGAAGTTTTAACAGATTAATTCAAGACTTTTAACATATTAAAAGATTGTTTTACCAAATTAATTAAACCAGCAGTTTGAAAAATCCTCTATATAAACAGGATTGCATGAGTCTTTTTAAAACACACCTTTGAGCAATCATAAGTGCTACTTTCAAGAGAGAATCGCGCAAGTTTTTGTGAAATTTTTCGTAGCTCTTTCTTGAGGCAAATTTTGCATTCTTTTTGTGAAGAAACTCATTCTGCAGAGCTGCATAAACCTGATTTGAGTGTTCTAGTTTCTTCTCTTTGTTTCTTTACTTTTCTTTACTGTATTGTGGGTGTCTGGAAGTGTGGACACTGGTTTCTGTGGCTGGAATTTGGCTGCAGGGTTGGTCAAGAACTGAATGTAAGAATTAATGGTTGAGTTCAAGAGGGGGGTGAATTGAACTTTAGAAATCTTTTTCGAAAAACACTCATTCTTTGTGGAAGAATGATTAATCTTTATCCAATCTTTTATTAGGCATATTTGGTTTTAAACAAAGCAAGAATATAAACCAGAAATGAAAAGAGATAAAAGCAGAAATACAACACAAGAGTTTATACTGGTTCACTCTTCCCAAGAGCTACATCCAGTTCTTGACAAATCTGCCAAGTTCCACTAATACCAAGTGAAAATACAAACCAGTAGATATACACCAATCTACCCCAAGAACTACCTTACAACACCACAAGATAGACTCTTGAAAAACTACCCAAGCAACCAAACCCGATTCATCGTAACCGGTGCAGATTCAAACCCAATCTACACAATTAGAATTCGTACAAGTATATGAAATGAATAAACCTGGACTGCAGCTGTTACAATATAGAAGTCCAGAAGAAATTTTTCTAACTCAGAACTTTCTCTCTTGAAGATCTTTCAACAATCTTGATCAAAACGCCTTATGATATGAAATGTGTATGAATGCTTAGAGAAAAACACGAATATGAGAGCTCCAAGATTACTTTTAATCGATTTCCACATTATATCTTTGAAAGACAAATTAAAACTGTATTTATAGAGTAAAAGAGAGAAACTGATAGTTTCAATCGATTTAAAATTATGTTTTAATCAATTGATTTTATTTAAAACCCTTTCAATCGGTTAATTCGAGCTTTTAATGGATTGAAATAGTTAGAAGAAAAATGGTAGCTCTCTGTTTCAACAGATTAAAATATATTTCAACAGATTGAAATTCTGAGATACCTTAAAATGAAAAATGATATCTCTCTATTTCAACAGATTAAAATTTATTTCAACAGATTAAAAATATGAGATACTTTAAAATGAAAAATGGTATCTCTTTGTTTCAACAGATTGAAATTGATTTCAATAGATTAAAAATCTGAGATACTTTTGAAATGAAAAATGGCTAGAACATTTTAATCTATTGATTTATTAATTCAACAGATTAATACTGTGAAACCCTTAATATGAAAAACCATCAAGAACATTTTAACCTGTTGATTCTACGATTCAATCAATTAAAATATTGGCTGTATATATTCATTTCCTATTTTAAGTGATTTTAACAGATTAAAATATGCTTTTTAACAGATTAAAAAACTCAGTTTGTTATTTCAAGACTTAAAGATTGGTTTTTCATGCACTAAGATAAATTCTATGAAATGCAACAGTTATAGGCGTTTATCACTAGATATACTGAAATTATCAAGAGATTAAATTCTAAACCTATAGCCTATCTACCTACACACCCACAAACTAAACTTTATATGTCTTCATCAAATCCAACAAGTGCTTCAATCTCCCCCTATTTGATGGAGACAAATAACCACTGCACCTGCATAAAAGAAACAATAACAGAGACATATGATTTTGTGATGTGTGTGTGTAGTGTCAGCATAAAGCGAATACTTCTTCCCCTATTTGACTTCATCAAAAAGTGTTCAAATACAAGCTATAAGTACCATTCAGGTTCCCCAAATTAAAACAAATAAAGCAAACAAAACACAAGTGAAAGAAAGCTTTTAAAGAGAAATTTCACTCATCACCATCCCAGGGGCCCTGATTGAATTGGAGGTCTCCAATTCTGTTGAAGATATCCTCTAGTTGATTATCAATGTGCTGAAATCTGGAAATGGAGTCTTCATAAAGCCGATGCTGGCGAGCTTGCAAAGCATATGTCATTTCCATGTGCCTCCTTTGATTAGTTTGAATTTCATTCATTTGATGCAGCATAGTCCTTTCGAACTGTGAAAGAGGTGTACCACGGTTAGGTGGTGCCACAAAAGGAATCATTTCCAATGGAGACTGCTGAGCCATAACATCTTCCATGGGATGTGTTTGTCTTGCTTCAGTAGCACTTGGAGCACTAGTATTCTCATCGTCTTCCTCTTCTTCTTCTTCTTCTTCTTCATCTCTCCCAACTTCTTCTTTTGAAATCCAATCACCATCAATCTTAATGAATCCCATTTTATGAAGGATGGAATTGTTAATCTCATTTGTGGGGCGAACAATTTCAGACAGTTCTCCTTCTTAGTCAACACCAAAATGAGTTAGAAATTTAGAAATTAAGATAGCATAGGGATACCTAAAATCACTTAGCCTTTTTGCTTTGATCATATGGTCCTTGATAACAAATACCCAGTTTACTCTAATTCTGTGGTGGATACAATACATCAGTACCAAGTCACCTTCATTCAAGACTGCATGATTGCTCCCCCTGGGAGTAAGCTGCCAGGCCACTATGAATGCAAGTACTCTTTCTTCAAGTTTAAGCTTCCCAGTGTTGAAGGAACTCACAGAGTCATGCTTATTTCTCAAACAAGAACGAAAATATTGGACTTTGTTGAATTCTTCTACATCAGAGGTATACCCTTTAGTGACTTTTACCCCTTCATCCTTAAGTCTAGCAACATTTTTCCAGATAGTGGGAGTAATCTCAATATCCACTCCTTTAACTTGAGTTTTAAGTGTAGAACCTTAAAATGACAAGTTAGTAAAGAAAACTTTGATAAGGACATGATAGATTTTACCATTGAGCTCTAGGAACTTCTGAAGTTTCTGGTGTTGTAGCAGCTTTCGAACCCCTTTGAACCCTTCAGCGTCCAACCACGAGAATTTCAGAATCATGGGAATATTAATTTGTTTTCTTGGACAGCAGTTGAGGATTCTCCTCTGCTGAACTTCCTCCTTCCAGATTTGGTGCGCTTGATAATGATGTTTGAGAGGTGAACCAAATACAGAAAAGAGAGAATATTTTTCCAAGAGAAAATACAAGGTTTTTGAATCAACTAATGCATACTAAAAGGAATGGGAGAAACTGGACTCTTCATCTACTTTGAATAGTCAAATTTGTCTTTTAGTAAATTACCTGAGTTCTGTGCCCTGTGTTAGAGATGGAAAAGACAGAGAGAGAGAACAATGGGTACTGCAACACTCGATTACCTGCATCACTCAAGATTTCTTCACCTCTGATTTCTAATCACAGTCTTCCAGCATGGATTTGGATAACCATTACATTTAAGAGAGTAGATGAAGTTGTTTGTGGTTGCAAGTGCGCTTAACTCATCCTGTAGTAAATACTCAGAAGCAAAGCACATAATACTAGCCCTAGAAAAATTAACCAATTGATTTACCATAAAATCAATTCATTTCCAATTAATGATATAGAAGCAGATTATCAAAAGTAAAAATGAATTGGTTGAATCGAGGATTTAATCGATTAATTCAAAAAAGAAAACATGCAGAGCTAAAGATTTATTGAAATAAATTGATTAAAAACATATTTAATTGATTAATTTGGCAATAGATCATGAACAAAGATTGAGAATAAGGAAATTAACAGATTATTTCGCATTTTCAATCGATTAAAAACACATAGTTTGAAAAATATTTCAAAATTTCCAGACAACTAATCGATTAAACATATTATCAACCTGTTAAAAAGCACAGAACCATAATAAAGAATCAATTATACAATACTAGATAGATCCAAAATTCCTAATTCAGTTCTAAGCATATTAAGTCTATCTCTAGGTAGTGGTTTTGTGAACAAGTCAGCTAATTGTTTCTCAGTATCAATGAATAAAATCTCACAATTACCCCTAGAGACATGTTCTCTAATAAAGTGATGTCTAATTTCAATATGCTTAGTTCTAAATTGTGAATAGGATTTTTTGTTAGATTGATTGCACTAGTATTATTACAAACCAGAGGTACCGTGTTGAGAAACACCCCATAATCTTTCAATTGTTGTTTGAGGTAGATACCCTGAGCACAACAACTCCCAGCTGCAATGTATTCAGATTCTGCAGTTGAAAGAGCTACACATGCTTGTTTTTTGCTATGCCATGATATGAGACTGCTTCCCAGTAAATGGCATGTACTAGAGGTACTTTTCCTATCCAATCTATAACCTACAAAGTTAGAATCAGAAAATCCAACAAGTTTAAAAGAGGCACCTTCAGGATACCATAGTCCAACATTAATGGTTCCTTTAAGATACTTGAGAATCCTTTTAGCAGCAGTGAGGTGAGATTCCTTTGGATTTGCCTGAAATCTAGCACAAAGGCAAACACTGAACATAATGTCAGGCTTACTAGCAGTCAAATATAGAAGAGATCTAATCAAACCTCTATATTTAGTTTGATTAACATATTTCCCTTTTTCATCTAAATCTAGACAGCAATTAGTAGACATGGGTGTGGAGGATTATTTGCTATTATGCATATCAAATTTCTTCAACAACTCATTACAGTATTTAGACTGATTTAGGAAAATACCATTCCTTAATTGCTTAACCTGGAGACCAAGGAAGAAATTCAGTTCTCCCATCATAGACATCTCAAATTCACTTTGCATTTTCTTAACAAATTTATTACACAAGGCATTATTAGTAGAACCAAAAATGATATCATCAACATAAACCTGCACCAGAATAATGTCAGATCCAGATTTCTTAATGAATAAAGTTTTATCAACTTCACCTCGTTTGTATCCTTGATCAATTAAGAAATTACTTAGCCTTTCATACCATTGTCTAGGGACCTGCTTTAATCCATAAAGAACCTTTTTCAACTTGTAAACATGTTCAGGATGCTTGTGATTTTCAAAACTAGGAGGCTGAGAAACATAGACTTCTTCATTGATGAGTCCATTTAGAAAGGCACTCTTGACATCCATCTGAAGTAATCTGAAACCACTAATACAAGCATAAGCTAATAACAGTCTAACAACTTCAAGTCTAGCTACGAGTGCAAAGGTTTCATCAAAATCAATTCCTTCCTATTGATTATATCCTCTGGCTACCAACCTAGCTTTATTTCTAGTAATAATGTCGTGTTCATCTAATTTGTTTTTGAATACCCACTTAGTACCAATTATATTGATATCTTTGGTTTTAGGAACTAATTCCCACACATTATTTCTTTCAAACTGATTAAGTTCATCATTGTAGACCCATAATTTTGCCCGGCCTCTCAATAAAGATCAGAAGATTTCCTCTCTAAAGGCAGGTAAAAGCTTCAGTGAACATCCATCCGCATCAACCGGCTTCCATCTGAAGAAAGGAAACCTTCCCTGAAGTCCCAGAACACAAAATTTGGCCCGAACACTCGAGACAGCCATCCCAGAAAGTAGGACAGCCGTCCAGACATGCCAGATGCCCGTCCCAGATGTGAGACGCGTGTCTCACCCAAAATCACCACTTGGGACGACCGTCCCAAACTCCAGACGGTCGTCCCAAACTCTGCAGACCGTGGTCCCAGTTTTCTGCACCGCAGACGGCCGTCCCGAGCTGCCAGGCTGAAAAAACTATAAATAGGGGCCTCATTTGCGTTTTTTAGACACACCTCACTCCTCTCTTCTCTTCCTCATTTGAATGATCTCTCTGATTGCCTATAAGGTAACAATCGGTTAAAGAAAGTTTCTTCTGGCATTCGATTCTTCTTAAAGTTTTCGTAGAGTCGGTCCAGTATTCAGGGAGGAGAGTCCTTGTAGTGCGGGGGATTGCCAAAACGCATCCTCACAGTTGAAGAGTTATAATAACAAGCTTGCTACGGAGGTTCTTTTCACTTCTCTTCTCTTTTATTGCTTTATTTACTGTTTTATGTATGCAATAGAAAATAGAATCATGTAGATAGCCATTTTTAAATATTGTATAATAAAATAGGGTAATAACGCAATTTCTCTTAATCTTTACTTTATGAATTAATCCATCATAGGCCCCCCGGAAGGGGCGTCGTGGGGGTGCTAACACCTTCCCCACGCGTAACTAACTCCCTTACCTAACTCTGGTTATAATGACCAAGTTTGGTTTTTCTTAAAATCAACGCCTTTTTATCCTTTTCCAATGTTTATGGTCAAAACATTGGTGGCGACTCCATAAGAACCGTTTTACGAAAACCTTGCTTTTATTAGATGATAGTTCAGTTGATGAGCACCTCGGGAGCAATGATCACATTTTTAAATAAACGCGAGTCTAAACCATCTTTTCGTGACCGCTCGCATAAACGTTTGAGATGTCCCTGGACGTCGGAACGTACGACGGCGACAGATTGCGACTCCACTGGGGAAGCTAGAGAGTTGATCCCATTTAGTGACGGATAAATTCAAACTAAGTAAATATTTGAAATTACGCTTTTACCCTCCTTTGTATGTTTTATTGTATGGCTTTAATAACTGCTGTATTATTATTTTTCTGCAAATTGTCTGAAATACAAACTGTACACAAAAACCCTTGCACACTACAGTCCCTCTATACCCGGGGGCAAGAGTAAATACCTATAGGGAGTGGGTGGCAGATACGATCGGCTTGTTGGCACACGGGGCTACAATCATTGTCAGAAAACCACCAACTCAAGGTGATAACTCTCTTCTTTTGGTCCAAAGATGTCGACACGGAGTTCCGTGCATGATCCAAAGACTGAGAGATTGAGAGGTCCCTATAATGGGGGCACCTTGGGGACCTTTGGCCTTGGTGAGAACAATTTAGAACCACCTAAACCAAGCACGTTTCTGCAGGAAAACCCTACCTCGAAATTAGAATGGCTCTGCTCGTGGATGGGTGAATTGTGTGTGCATTCGTTTGTTGCATTTGTATTGATGCATTAGCATAGGGTAATCATACAGCAGACAATAATAACAAAAATAGTAAAAATTCTAAAAAACCATAAAAATGATAAGAATAAACCAACTTTATCTCAGACAGTCTTCATTTAAGCTAGCTTGGTTTCAGGTTCTCTGTAAGCTAAGTAGCCACGTTGACCAACATAAGAGATAAAGGGTTATAAAAAATATAAAAAAACAATTTAAAGCCATAAAAAATACCTCTTACAATAAAAAGATTTTTGACAAAGTCTTATTATTCATACAACTTATGTTCATAAAAATAATAAGAGGAGAAAATAGGACTCTCTTCATCAAAACTCATGAATATCCATATAGATAGTTTCCTATTCAAGAAAGAAAAAACCAAGCACTATCATGTATCATACTAAGAATAAAACATGATAATACTTAGAAAAACAAACACCTGCATGCATGCATTTACAAAGACTCATCCTCATATCATGCATTTTCATTTCTTTTAGATAATGGAGGGATCCAGTAATAGACAGTTAAAGAAAGTGGAAATCCTTCTATGCCGTGTAGAGAAGCTAAGACAGTTGTGCTCATATATGCCGCTGGAGGTCAGTACTAAGTTTGAGAAATCTTATGGAAGGATTCTTGATCTCCTGAAAATCAGCATCAATCCTATCTTTGTTAGAGCATTGGTCCACTTCGGGAATCCAAATCTACACTGCTTTGAGTTTTTGCAATTCGATTTAGTACCAACCTTAGAAGAATATGAACTCATGGTTAGATGGCCTTAGTCAGTCAGGGTCTATGTCTGCTCAAGAGTATAGGTTGTCGTGAATAAGGTTGCTACTATTATATGATTTCCTTCTCATTAATCCATCCTAGAGGGAAAAGGGAACATCCGAGGTTGGAAAATGTCAATAATAGAAGACCACTTAATCTCTTTGGCTGAAAAGAAAGACTGGTCTACCTTTAACAAAACTCTAGCATTGACAATGTTTGGAATCATATTATTCCCATTTCATGTGAACGTTGTGGATCATGCTGCAATAGATGCATTCTTTGCCTGGGATGTATATTCTAAGAGTCCTATACCTGCAATTCTCGTCAATACCCTGCTCTCAGTAGATTTTTGCTGACAGAAACAGGGGAAAACACTTAGATGTTGCTCCTCATTACTATATGTATGGGGCATTACTCACTTCTATGCTTCAAGCTACATGGGCATATTCCCTGATCCTTTAAGGAGTTTTTCAAAAATCCCTCTTCAAAATCATCAAGCTTTAGAATGGAAAACTGAGTTGGAAAACTGGAAAATAGAGCATGTATCATGGGTTTGCCCTTGGTTCCGACCCAGTTATATTCTTATACGATGCGGAGATTACCTGAGCATACAACTACTAGGCCTCAGAGGTTGCATAGCTTACTCTCCCAAGATAGCTATGAGACAACTCATGAGAACCCAAACTGTGCCAACTCAAGAAGAGCTCAGAGGGTTGTATCTATGTCATTACTCCCATAGCTTTGAAGAAGTATCTGCTGTCCGGAAAGCATGGGAAAGACCAGTCTATATAGGAGATAAAGAACTTAGAAAGGTTCAGGTGTCTACGTCCCACGAATATGAGGAGTGGAGGAAAAGTAGAAGGATACCCCAACCATCTGCTACATTCACCACAACATTAGTTAATAAAGAGCTACAATTGCAGGTCAATGCCTTAAATAAAAGGGTAGAAGTAATGGAAGCTCAGTTGAGGGCTTTTGAAGAAAAAGAGCAAGAATCAAACCTTATAATAGATGGTTTAATAAGGCAGTGTACAAAGAAGGATCATGAGATAGAGCGCCTTAAGAATGATTGTGCTGATTACCAAGAAGAGACTAAACAAGCATTGAAAATTCCGAGGCTTGAACAAGATAGTCTATTCCAGGACATGAATGATGAAATAACACACCTTGAGAGTGTGCTTGCAGAACAGGAAAAAACGATCAAGTTAATACAAGATGACCTAACAGAAACTCGGTCAGAAGCACAAAAGTGGTGGGAAACCGCTGAAAGATATAGAGAAAACCTGGATGAGCTACATGATAAAGAAAGAGATGGATTAGCTCAGTATGGTCAATTACTTTGTGAAAGAGACCAAGTAATAGAAAGGTCTGACCAATAGCAAGACTTGATCGTTTATTTGGAAGAAAAGATAAAAGAGGCTCGTCGATATAGTGAAAATATGAGCCAGGCGGTACATGAGCAAGTTAAGGCACTCAGAAATCATGTGAGAGTAGCTGAAGATGAATTACAAAGAAAGCCTAATTTGCCTATAGGTTTCTTCAAGCTTCTCTGTTTTTGTCAACACTTACTTCAAAGCATTGTATAGAAGGATGAACACTTTCTAGATGAAATAAACAAGGATTATCCTTAAACTGTCTATTGCATTCATAAGTTGCATACATTCATACATCCCTCCTCATTTTAATAATAAAGATAATAAAAAGAAAGGATTAATTGATGTGTTTTCCACAAATAGGAAAAAATGGAAAAGAAGCCTTTCATCATCAAAGTTTCTACAATGGTCAATAGACCCAAAGATGATAACAAACAAGCACCGTTGGTCATTCAAATCGATAAAAGGGAAGGGGCAACAACGCCTTTACGTTTATTCATGCCTCGTCCTTTCCCTTATTCATCAAATAAAGTTGTACCTTGGAGATATGCAGAAGAATCATCAGTCAATTAAGATATCTCCAACATAGCCGGTATTGGGGGCATGACTAGAAGTGGAAGAATATATTCCCCCAAGGAATTACAAAATAATATTCATAAAGATAAAGTAAAAAATAAAATCGAAGAGGAAAAAGAATCCAAGGAGGAGACAGATGAGTTACTCCAGTACATAAGACAAAGTGAGTACTCCATCATCGATCAACTCAATCGCACTCCTGCAAAGATAACTTTGTTATCACTTATAATGAGTTCAGAGCCGCATCGAAATGCACTGTTAAAGGTTTTGAATGAATCATTCGTTCCACATGCAATATCCCAAGACAATTTTGAGGGAATCATTGGTAGCATTACATCCAATGATCATCTTACCTTTACAAATGAAGAGCTCCCTTTATAAGGGTCAAATCATAACAAGCCCTTGCATATTTCTGTTAAATGCAAGGAATATCTTATCTCCAAAGTTCTTGTGGATAATGGGTCATCCTTAAATGTTATGCCTAAATGCACACTTAATAAGATAACAGTGCAAGGAACCCACATGCGCCCAAATAACACAATTGTTTGAGCCTTTGATGGATCAAGACGTGAAGTAATAGGGGAGATTAGTCTACCAATCCAAATTGGCCCTACTATTTATAACATAGACTTCCATGTGATGGATATCACTCCGGCATATAGTTGTCTCCTTGGTAGACCATGGATTCATAGCGCTAAGGCAATACCCTCAACGCTCCACCAAAAAGTCAAGTTTGTGACAAATGATAAACTCATTACGGTTCAAGCTGAAGAAGATATTTTGATTAGCAAACCGTCTGTCCAACCATATGTGGATGTAGCTGAAGAGGCTCTTGAAACATCTTTTCAAGTGCTCGAAATTGCCAACATAGAAAGACTTCCCAGTAATACAAAAGTGGCCCATATGATGAAAAGATATGGATATCGCCCAGGACAGGGGCTTGGAAAGAATGCTCAAGGAATAAAAGAGCCACCAGATTTCAAAGATAATCCTTTATACAACCCTACAAAAGATCAAGCTATATAGAAAATAGGGAAGTCTTCCCCCTCAAAGATGATCTTTCGAAAAAGAGGGGTATTAGCGCAAAGGGTAGCGTTAGTCATTATGTGTCCTTCTTCCAATTCTAAGGGATGTAAACCTAATGACTATTAGAGATCACTCCTTGAGGTATGTCCGACCCCCGAGCATCTCTAGGGCACACATTTCCCCTAAAATTACAAAAGAATGTTATTCTTACTATCTGCTTCTCATCTTGCTAAATATGTCTATACCCCATTTTAAATAAATAATGTTTAGATAGACGTTTTGTTCTAAATGCGTCAAAACAATCAAAGCATCACACAACAAAGTCAAATACGATTGATTAACCAGAAACACGAATAAGATCTATCTCGATAAAATCAAGTTTCGACAATGTTGTGCAAAAAATATATAAATATGATAAATAAAAAAATTTATTGTTAAACAACGCCCATCAAGGCCAAAGGCCAAGACAAAAAAATAAAAGAGCAAAATACCTGGCAGGAAACCCACAAAGGGGGCTGCGCAAAAGTTAGGGTAAACCTGGCAGGAGACCCAAACAATAATAAAGGGTAGCCTGGGCAAAAGTTAGGGTTACAGAAAAGTCTGCTAGGTATTCCTAAAAATAATACAAAGGGGAACCTAGACAAAATTTAGGACATAGCACAACATCCTAGACTGAAAACCCGAAAGGGTGGGCTAGGAAAGTTAATCAATCACAAAAATGCGCCACAAAGCAATGAATAAAGACGCCACATCATAAGAACAAAACGTTTGTCTAAACTAGCCTAAAACACTTACCAACCCTAGCTAGCCATTCTTACAGAAAGTACTGTTACAAAAAAAAATCCCGCTAAAACACAAGCCCTTGTTATAAATCCTTTTTCTTTCTCTTCTCTTGACCCTTTCACTATAAAGCATTCAAGTAATAAAGGAGGAATGTGGAAACATAGTGATCAATAGGAGGGTTGAAATTCCTAAGGAAAGGAAGAGGGGCATTGACATGATAGTTGCTTTACGTCCAAAAGATTACTCTTCGGTTATAACAAGAAAGTCTAATACGACAAATAAGTACAGTTAAGCTTGTTGATCGAAAAACATGATGACAAAAAGGTACTACACCAAGAGTACGCCCGAAGTCAAAGCACATCAGTTAAAACTTTCAAAATATTAACTGGAATAGATCATAGGAAGCATATCATAAAACATTTCATGAATTAAGACATTAATGAATGGAGTCCTATCTTCCTTCTTATCAAAAAACATGAAAAAAAAAACTTAAAAAACCTGAGACAGCCGTCCCAGAAGTCGAGACGGTCGTCCCAAATTGCAAAATTCAAATGGGACGCACGTCCCACATCTGAGATGCACGTCTCAAGCCAAATTTTTGAATGGGACGGCCGTCCCAAGGTGTCTGTTGGTCTGAGACGGCCGTCCTGACCTTCCAAACCTCTCCTATAAATAAGGGGCGCGGATCCTTGCATTTGCATCCCATTCCAAGCATTCCATCTTGCTTCTCTTCCCTTTCTACGCATTTCTAGCATTCTTGAGTGAGTTAGGCACAAAATGGAGCATGGAGAGTCTTCATCTAGGAGGAAACGCACCCGGGCCTCCACCAGAGGAGCTCCCATCATCAACACTCAACTGGCAGAGTGACATCAACTGAGGCTGGCAAACATCCAACAGTATTCCTGGCACCCTATGCTATGTCTGGATTTTGAAATCCTAACTACATTTGGCTGGGATCAAGATGTCAGAAGGTACATCCAAACACATAGGATGGGATTTTCTGCTCCATGAGCCACCCTCTCGAATCCACCGTATCGCCACTCTGGAATTCCTTGCCTCTGTCACTCTGGTGGAGATGACGTCTATGACCCCCGGAGTGCCCCCTACTCAAACTGCCTCTTATTGGATGGATGGGGCATACCGGACCACCATGCTGGATGACTTCAACGTCATAATGGGCTTCTGCTAGCAAGCGGGTACGAGAACGCCAGAGTATAGGTCTACATATTATGAGAAACCCACTGCTCTCACTACCATCAACATGTGGAAAGACCTCACTGGAGCACAGAACCTGCCGTCGCATCTGAAGGGCGCAACTTTTTCTCCTCCGCTTCACGTATGCCACAAATTGCTAGCTGGGAGCATACATAGCCGGAAGGAAAGTCAAGGAAAGTGTTGAACATTCAAGGACTTGATGTTGAACTTACATGGACATGAAGCTTGTTGATTTTGATGATGATTCAAGAACACAAGACTTAGAGAGTTGAAGACTTGTTTTATAGTGTAATAACTCTGTTTTGATTAGTTTGAGTCTGTAATGTTAGAGTCTAAGATAGCCGGTACATAGTCTGCACTTTAGAAGCTTCAAAAACTCACATTTATCAGTTTGCCTCGACTTTAATCGATTAAATGGTCAAATAATCGATTATTACAGTGAGAAAAACCATTTTCTGTATCTGTTCGCTGTAATAATCGATTAACACACCTGTTAATCGATTAATAGGCCTGTTAATTGATTAATAGGCCTGTTAATTGATTAACAGGGCTTTTATTCTATTAAAACAGAGAGTTTTGGGGTTCTGTTGATTTTGGCTCTGTAATAATCGATTAACACTTCATTTAATGGATTATTTCAGTCAAATTTTGATTTTCAACTTCAAATTAAACCTATTTTCGAAAACCCTAATCCCAAGACTCCTAGTTCCAAAAATCCCAATTCCCAAACCCTAATTTCTCTACTTAAGCTTCTCTATGGCACTCAGAAAAATTGAATAACCATTTTCAAACAAAAGTTAAGTGTTGTGAGTGCCAGAGAACTATTTGTTGGAGGAAAAAGGGGCTTCTAGAACCTGGTGTGGGCTAGAAGCGATAAGAATCACTAAGTGGAGTTCTTAGTGGATTGTGTGTTGTGCCGTCTTTGGGGAAAGTTGTTCTTCATCTCTTGTGGGTTTCAAGAGAGGTGTTTTCTTTACTTTGTATTTTCAATTGTTATCTGTTTGTAACAACTTTGATTATAGTGACAGCGTTAATCCTTTGTTTAAGTGATTATCAACTAGACGTAGGGTCTTTTGATCCGAACCAGTATAAATCTCCTGTGTAAGACTCTATCTCTATCCTATTTACGTTTGTACAACTTTTTAATCGGTAAAATTTGGGGAAAATTTTTAAAACCTAATTTTTGTTAAGAAACCAATTCACCCCCCCCTCTTGGTTTTTGTCCGTCCACGCAAACATTCCGCTGCGCGATTCTAACAAGTGGTATCAGAGCTTGCTTTGATAGTCATTCAAACTTTTCGAAAATGGCCGGACAAAATCAAACTTTTGCCGAAGGTGCGTCTATCAACAGACCCCCACTTTTTGCGGGTCAAAATTATCCTTTCTGGAAAGTAAGAATGCAAATCTTTTTAGAGTCTGTTGATAGAAGCGTTTGGGACGCTATTTTAAACAGTCCCTATATTCCTAAAGTTACTAAGAACGGTGTTGACATTCCTAAACCTATTTCTAGATGGACAACAGAGGAAAACAGAAGAGCACAATTTGACGTTAGGGCTAGAAATATTATTTCATCTGCTTTAACCCTTGACGAGTTTTACAGGATCTCTGTTTGTAAAAGTGCTTAGGAGATGTGGGAAATGCTAAGAGTGACACATGAAGGTGCCGACGACGTTAAGAGAGCACGGAAAAATTCCCTAATCCAAGAATACGAGATGTTCCGGATGCAACAAGGCGAAATGATATTTGACGTTCAAAAGCGTTTCACTCATATTGTGAACCATCTCACCGGATTAGGTAAAATATTTGACGTTGATGAATTGAATGTTAAAATTTTAAAATCTTTGGATAGGAAATGACAACCTAAGGTGACGACCATCTTGGAGTCACAAAACCTTGCCACAATGTCTATGGCAGCGCTCTTTGGAAAGCTAAGAGAGCATGAGCTTGAGCTTGGAAGGCTAAACAATGAAGAAGGACAATGTCAAAAGAAGAACTTAGCCTTCAAAACCGAAATTTTCAAAGGTAAAAATAAAAAGGAAGAAGAAGACTCCGAAAATGAAGAAGAAGTATTGAGTCTTATGATAAAGAAGTTCACCAAATTCATGAAAGCCAAAGGAAGGCATCCATTCAAAGGTAAGGGAAAGGTAAGAGAAAGTACTTCCGTAAATATAAAATGTTATGGTTGTGGTGAAGCAGGACATATGAAGACCGAATGTCCAAATAAGAAGAACGAAGAAATCAAAAGCAAAAAGTTCTTTAAGAAGAAAGCCTATATTGCTTGGGATAACAGTGATTCAAGTTCAGAATCAAGTGACTCGGAAGTTGAAGCCAATATTTGCTTAATGGCAAATGACAACATATCTTCCGACTTTGAGGTAAGTGATTCCGACTCATCCTCAAGTGATGATGAAAATAATTATGATGAACTGCAAAATGCTTATAATGAATTGTTTAGTGCCTTTAAGAACTTGAAAAATGAATAAAAAGTTGTGAAGAAGAATTTAAGTAGATCCGAAAAGGAAGTTGACTCATTAAAAACGAAAATCACATGTTTAGAGGAAAAGGAATCCTTAGAAACGAAAATTGTATGTTCAAATGAGAATGATGATAAGAACTTAGCATGTGCATCTTGTAAAGAGTATAAATATGACATAGATATCCTTAACCATTTGCTAGATAAAGCAGAAAAGGAGATAAGTGATTTTAAGATGGATAAAACTGCTTTAACTCAAAATAGTGTAAATTATCAAGTTCCTTTGAAAAAGCCTGAAAGGAAAAATAAAAGAGTATGGGTAGAAAAAGGAACTAGAACATCTATGGTTAAAAATTTATCATATTCAAAAGTTACATCTAAAGCATGTTTTTATTGTATGAAACAAGGTCACACTTCAAATAAATGTAAAATAAAACATTTTGGTGTTCCTAAAGGTAAATACATTTGGGTTCCTATTGTTAAATAATTTGTTTGTCTCTAACCCCAAGGACCCAAAATTTATGGGGACCTAAGTTTACTATGTTCTTGTTTTGTAGGAAACTTCCAAATCAAAGAAGTTTATGTGGTATCTTGATAGTGGATGCTCAAAGCATATGACCGGTGATAAAACGAAATTTGTGAGTTTCAAAGCTAAAGAACAAGGATATGTAACTTATGGGGACAACAACAAAGGGAAAATTCTTGGAATTGGAAATATAGGTGGTGTAAACACTTTGGAGATTAAGGATGTGCTTCTTGTTAATGGACTAAAGCATAATCTCCTTAGTATAAGTCAACTATGTGACAAAGGATTTAAGGTAATATTTGAAAGTAATTTTTGCACCATACACTTGATAGATTCCGAAAATGTAGCATTGAAAGGCATTAGGCATAATAACATATACTTGATTGATTTGGATTGTTTACATGATTCTAGTATAACATGTTTAGTTGCTAAGGAAGAGAACCCTTGGTTATGGCATAAGAGAGCGGCTCATATAAATATGCATCATTTGAACAAATTGATTTCAAAAGACTTAGTTATTGGTTTGCCTAAGTTAAAGTTTGAAAAAGATAGGTTATGTGATGCATGTCAAAAAGGTAAACAAGTAAAATCATCATTTAAATAAAAGAATGTTATTTCCACTTTAAAACCCCTAGAATTATTACATTTAGATTTATTTGGACCTTCTAGGATAAAAAGCTTTGGTGGAAATTATTATGGTCTTGTGATTGTTGATGATTATTCTAGATATACTTGGACATTTTTCCTAACAATGAAAAGTGAAGCTTTTAAGGTCTTTAGAAAGTTTGCAAAGCAAATACAAAATGAGAAAGACTTAAGAATTAAAGTTTTAAGAAGTGACCATGGTGGTGAGTTTCAAAATGAAAAGTTTGAAAATTATTGTGAAGAAAATGGAATATTACATAACTTTTCTGCTCCTAGGACTCCCCAACAAAATGGTGTAGTTGAAAGGAAAAATAGGTCATTAGAGGAAATTGCTAGAACAATGTTAAATGAATCTAATGTTCCTAAATATTTTTGGGCTGATGTGGTTAGTACTGCTTGTTATGTTTTAAATAGAATGCTCATTAGGTCAATTATAAAATCAACTCCCTATGAATTGTTAAATGGTAGAAAGCCTAATGTTGCTCATTTGAAAATTTTTGGATGTAAGTGCTTTATGTTAAATAATGGAAAGGACAACTTAGGAAAATTTGACTCAAAAGATGATGAGGGAATTCTCTTAGGTTATTCATTAACTAGCAAGGCTTACAGGGTGTTTAATAGAAGAACCTTAAATATTGAAGAATCTATTCATGCTGCTTTTGATGAGATTGTAGACCTTGGGGGAAATCCTCTTAAGTCAAATAAAAAACTTGTAGGTGATGATGAATATATAAGAGAGACTCTTGATGAATTGTATTTGGAAGAAAATTATCCTTCTCAAACACCTGAATTAGCAAAAGAATGGCAATCACCAAGAGGACTCTCAATGGACAATATCATTGGTGATATCTCAAAAGGGGTAAGAACTAGAAATATGACTAATTTCTGCATGTCTGTAGCTTTTGTGTCATAGATAGAACCCAAAAATGTTGAGGAAGCGCTTAAAGATGACCAATGGTGCATAGCTATGCAAGAGGAACTTAACCAATTTGAAAGGAATCAAGTCTGGGAATTAATCGCAAGAGAAGAATCACATCAAGTAATTGGAACTAAATGGGTATTTAGGAATAAACTTGATGAAGATGGAAACATAACAAAGAATAAAGCCAGATTTGTTGTCAAAGGCTATTGTCAGGAGGAAGGTATTGACTATGATGAAACTTATGCTCCTGTTGCCAGGTTAGAGGCTATACGCCTACTTCTTGCTTATGCATGTTTGATGAAATTTAAAATTATATCAAATGGATGTTAAAAGTGCATTTTTGAATGGTTTTATTAAAGAAGAAGTATATGTGGAGCAACCCCCTGGTTTTGAAGATTTTAATTATCCTAATCATATTTTTAAATTAAAGAAAGCATTATATGGGTTGAAACAAGCTCCTAGATCTTGGTATGAAAAACTAAGTAGTTTCCTAACTTCAAATGATTTTTCTAGAGGAAAAATTGATTCTACGTTGTTTATAAAGAAAGTAAAAGAGCATATCTTATTGGTCCAGGTATATGTTGATGATATTATTTTTGGATCAACTGATAATTCCTTGTGTGTAGAATTTTCTAAGATAATGCAGGGAGAGTTTGAAATGTCCATGATGGGAGAATTGACATTCTTCCTTGGACTTCAAATCAAGCAACTTAAAGATGGAATTTTCATCTCTCAAACCAAATACTGCAAAGAGATTTTTAAAAGTTTGGAATGGACACCTCAAAGGAAGCTAACACACCCATGGGAACTTCATGCTATTTAGACAAGGATGAATCAGGTTTGGAAATTAATCAATCTATGTATAGAGGTATGATAGGTTCACTGTTATACTTAACTGCAAGTAGACCTGATATTATGCATTCTGTCTGTGTGTGTGCTAGATTTCAGGCTTGTCCAAAAGAATCTCACCTAGTTGCAGTAAAACATATTTTAAAATATTTAAAAGGAACTACTGGTTTTGGTTTATGGTATCCATCTGATGCTTGTTCTAGTTTAATAGGATATTCTGATGCTGATTATGGTGGATGCAAAATTGATAGAAAGAGTACTAGTGGGACATGTCATTTGTTAGGTTCATCTTTAGTATCTTGGCATTCTAAGAAATAGGCATGTGTTGCTTTATCCACCACTGAAGTTGAATATATTGCAGCTGAAAGTTGTTGTGCTCAAATTTTGTGGATGAAATAACAGCTAGAAGATTATAATATATTTCTAAATGACATACCTTTGATGTGTGATAATACGAGTGCAATTAATCTTACTAAGAATCCAGTAATGCACTCTAGGACTAAGCATATAGAAATTAGACATCATTTTTTGAGAGATCATATAAGCAAAGGAAACTATAAAATTGAGTATGTTGATACAAAGCACCAATTAGCAGATATTTTTACTAAGCCTCTACCCAAGGATAGATTCTATAATCTTAGAAGAGACTTAGGGATATTAGAAATAGCTTAAATTCTGCTTAATTAGACAGTTTTGGGATGGTTGTAATGTTATAATTCATTTTGTAGGATGTTCATAGATTATCATGTGTATAAACCTCAAAAATTTGATGAACTCTCTGGAATAATCGATTAATTGGAGTTATAATCGATTATTTGCATCCAAAACACCCAAAACATGACATTTCTCTCTGGATTAATCGATTAACTCACCCATTAATCGATTAAACTCAGTGTTAATCGATTAACAGTTTGGATTAATCGATTAAATGGGTATGGTACTGGTTTAATCGATTAATTCTGAAAGTGATCCTAGCAAAGATCTCAGTGATTTGATGAAGTCAAAGATAAAGTCAAAGGTCAACTCTGCAACAGTCAAACAAGTCACTCAGAAGAATGGAGCTGAAGACTTAGTGTGTCTTAACAGAAAGCTTAGGTAAAACCACTTTACCTTTTCCACTGCATAAAGCTTCTTCATTCATTTTGCAAAATGCCTCAAAAATAGTTTTAAACAAATAAAAAACAAAAGCATTTTGACAAAGAACTTTCTTAATAATGTTTTAACTGATATTGCTTTGAAAGAAACGATTAAAATCACTTAGAATGTTTAAAGAAGTGTTTTTACAGTATTTTAATCGGTACAAACTTCTTTTAATTGATTAAAACCCTTTATGACCGATCAAAGTTGGTTATGATCGATCAGAATTGAATTATGACCGATCAGACTTATTTCAATCGATTAAAACGTATTTCAATCGATTAAAATAACTTAGAAAATCTTTTTACAGAATTTCAATCGATTAAAACAAACTTTCAATCGATTAAAATGACTTGAAAATATATGTGTAGATTTTCAATCGATTAAAACGAATTTATATCAGCTAAAATAACTTGGAAAGTTTTATAAGAAGGTTTTTAAACAAATCAATCGATTAATACGCGATTCAATCGATTGTTTTATACTTAGAAAATGTTTGTAAAATGTTTTAAGCTGATATAAACATGGTTGTATCAACTAAAACCATTCCGTTAAAGAAACAAGAACGCATTAATGGGTTGAAAGGACTTTTAACAGATTATAACGGCTATTTCAACAGATTAAAACAAACTTTCAACAGATTAATTAATGCGACAGATTTGAAAATTCTCTTTAAAAACAGTTTTGCTTGAAACTTTGAAACAACAGATTGAATATCGGCTTTTACGAAACAAAGCAATCAATTCAAGCAACTCGTTAAGCATCTTTTTCCAAGAAAGAATTACAACTATTTTGTGAAGTTATTTTTGAAATCTTTCTTGAGGCATATTGCATCCTTGAAGAAGAAACTTACTTGTGGATTAGCGTAATCCGGTTTGAGCTTTCTTGTTTCTTCTTTGTAAATTCATTTTCATTACTTTGTATTGTGTTTGTGCCTGGAATTTGGGTACAAGTTTTCTCTGCAGCTGGAAGTTGGTTGTGGAGGTTATCAAGAACTGGAATTTGGTTCTTGGTAAGAGGTTGAGCACAGGAGCTGGAATTTGGTTCTTGTGTGTGGTGCCTGGAATTTGGGCACTGGTTTCTCTGCAGCTGGAATTTGGTTGCAGAGGTTATCAAGAACTGGAATTTGGTTCTTGGTAAGAGGTTGAGCACAGGAGCTGGAATTTGGTTCTTGTGTGTGGTGCCTGGAATTTGGGCACCTGGTTTCTCTCGCACTGGAATTTGGTTGCGGAGGTTATCAAGAGCTGGAATTTGGTTCTTGGTGGAGAGGTTGAGTACGAGAACTGGAATTTGGTTCTTGTACTCGTTTGGTGCCTGGAATTTGGGCACCTGGTTTCTCTGCAACTGGAATTTGGTTGTAGAGGTTTCCAAGAACTGGAATTTGGTTCTTGGTGGAAAGGTTAAAGTCGGAACTGGAAATTGGTTCCGGTGTTAGAGTAGGTGTAAGATTGTTGAGTCTGTAAAACATCTATTCTAGTGGAACCCAGCTGGAATTTGGTCGGAGACTGGACGTAGCCCTGGTATTGGGTGAACCAAGTATAAAATTACCGGTGAAATCTTTCCTAACCTTTCTCTCTTTAATTTCGATTCGTTGCGCTTGTATTGTTTAATTGCTTTGTGATTCATGAATTGATTAGTAAACTTAATTTTCGAATTAGATAATCTGTTTATTGCGAAAAACTTTCAAAAATCAATTCACCCCCCCTCTTGATTTAAAACTACTTTTCTAACAACTGGCATCAGAGCGAGGTGCTTGAAAGTTACTCAAGTTACTTCGATCCATGGCATTTTCTGAGGGAGCGTACATTGATAGACCTCCACTGTTGTGTGGAACAGATTATCTATTTTGGAAAATAAGGATGAAAATCTTCATTGAATCTGTTAGTATAAATGCTTGGAATGTTATTGAACAGGAAACTGATATTGCTAACAGAATTCAAGATGATTGTATTGCCAAAAATATCATCTCTTCCGCTCTTAACAGAAATGATTTTTTTAGGATTGCACATTGTCAAACTGCTGCACAAATGTGGAAGATCCTTGAAAAGACCTATGAAGAAGCACCAGAGATATGCTTAATGGTCAACTCGAATCACCAAATACCGATGGCCATGTCGGGATAGAATGCCCGAGAAAATTCGATCATGTAAGTTCTAGCTCCTCTTCAAATTTAGTTAATTATGATGCATTACAAGAATCATTTAATGAAATGCATGAAGAGGCTAAGAAACTTCAAAAAGAAAATAGTAGGCTGAAAGGGCTAAACAACTGGCTAGTAAATAAAGTTGATTCTCTGGAAAAACAAATTCGTGAAAATGAAACTGAGCGTGACTTCTTGAAACTGATTCATGCTAATTCTGATTGTGAATGCAATAAACCATGCAATAACTGTTCTGAATTGCAAAAGAAAATTGACTTTCTATCTCAAACTATTTCAAGATTCACACAAGGGAAAGCCAATCTAGATGTATTACTTGGATCTCAAAAATTAATTTTTGACAAATCTGGAATAGGATTTAAATCTAGATCCAGTAAAACAAAAACAAATAGGAATTCATACTCGTAATTAAATGCTCTTACTTGTATGAAAAAAGGGCACTCTGTTAAAAATTGCAGAATCAAAAAGTATGTCATTCCTAAAGGAAGAATGAAATGGGTTCCAAAGATTAATTCCTTTCAAATAACTCTGATCAGGACCCGAGTAATTATAAAGGGTACCAGAACAATTCTTAATTTGTTTTGCAGGAACAAGTCCGGGAATCCCTTGAAGATCAGAGTCTGCGAAATCAGGTTCGAGTATTTAAACTAATTGTTTTAATTGATATATAACAATATTAATCGATTAAAATAACTTACAGTAACATCTGTCCAGTACCATTTTAATCGATTAAAATGTCGAAATAATCGATTGAACTGATCTCAGGATTTTGGTTTAAATGTTTTAATCGATTATAATAACTGTATATCAACTAAAAACACTTAGGTATCAAAATTAATCGATTCATTTACGTTTTAATCGATTTAAATTCTGATATTATGTTATTAAGTTCATTCTCGTATCAATCTAATTGATTCTTTTGTGAAATAATCGACTAATTTACTATAGATGTTTTCAACCCTAATGATAAAAATCAAATTAATAGATAATTAGTTGATTAATTGATTAATTAGGTTGTATAAATAAGTCTTATAACATTCAATTGATTATTGATAAGCAAATTCAAGTCAAAATCCCAGGTTCTTGTGAAAATCAAAATCGCATAATACTTTCACCCACCGTCCCGTAAATTGTGCCTCTGTAGCTGGTCGAGATAATCATAAATGAGTCTCGAACATATCTTATTCAAGTTATCTGTTTTACCCAATTTTCTTTAAATAGCACATGCTGAACAAATCCTTGAATTAGAAACTAAGACTAGTGGAATAAATGTGGGAAAGTTATTGCCGATTGAATTACTGCAAACTTTACATGTGGGAAAGTTATCCATAGATGAAAAAGTTATTTTAACATAGTCATGATTCAAGTTGTAGACGTCTACATCTCTCTTAATACTTTACATGGAATGTCTGCGTAGTAATACATTGAAAATCAAAGGAATTATCAAAGAATAGACTGTAACTTTTCTTATAGACACTAGTTACAAACAGGTCAAGCTATTAGGACTGAAAACATAGTTTATCAAAGATTTTTCAGTGATAGTTGCTTCTGGTAATAAGTTGTTGATTACTAGGAAGTTCAATGAACAAATGTTTACATTAGATTTCTTGATATTACCTAGCATTATATTTGAAATAATCTTGAGCATGCATTGGTTCAAAACTCTTGGTGAAATTCATTGGAACTGTGCAACTTTGATAATTAGCTTTAATCATCAATGTCACGAGGTGACACTGTAAGGGAACCAATCTGGGACAGCAATTCAAGAATTGAATAACGTGGCAGGGAATGTGTGTACAGGGATCAATTTTATACTGTTGATTTGTTCCCTCGCTGAAGGCAAATATAGTGAAAGCTCTGGATTACTGTCATCACTAGTTCTACTGTGTATGCATTACTAATCATTGCCCACTCTACCAGAATAAGTTTTAGTTAACCACTTGTGCATATGATACCACTGGAAACAACAAAGTTAAAGATGATTCATTCCTCAAAAGATAATGATGACTGGTTCACTGAAAGTGAGAATAACACTTATCTTACAACATTGAGAAGAATGCAGTTATTTGCTTGGATAGTGATAACTGCAGGGTTCAAAATTGGTTGGCTATTATGAAAGGAAATTCCTATCTCAGTACATCATTAACCTGTGATTCGTGCAATTTATGGTATCGTGCACTCTGTGTGGAATCTGATAGTGAATGTACGTTTGTCAGTACATGATTCTGCCTCTGATGTGTAGTAGAAATTTCATTGTGGTGTCAACCATGGACCGTAATGCAGTCAATAGTAACGATGAACTCGCTAAAAGATTTCTTTTCGGGAAAAGTTTTTGTGTCCATTGTCGATACAGGAAAGTCAGTCGTTGTTGAATAAATGGTTGATAGAGCAAAATCCATTCCAGATGAAAAGTGGTTGAGGATCAAATGACCGAGTCACGTATTTTGGCATCCGACACAAATAATCGGGAAATAAGAACAAATTCATTTACACCAAACTCGGAGGATTTGCAACTAAACCAAGGAAATTGGGATAATTAAATATTGGTGGATAAAAAGGGTCCCTTCTTACCTTTCCTTTATATCTTATCTCTTTTGATGCTAATTTCAATTTATGATCTCGTAGTATCACCTGGTTATTAAACGAAACAATATTTTTAGCCTTGATTTATATAATGTAGGTTGAAAGTTGAAACAGGAAAATCTAGATAGAATTTAAATAGATCCCCGAGAGCTTTAGCTAAATAAGATTTTATTCTGATTTTGATGGATCTATTAGTTAAGATTTAATCAATGTAGTTGTTAGTATTGTTAAACATCCTTCTAGATGATCAGTTTTACAAAATATGCATTAAACATTACTTCATTTTCAAAACTGATTGTTTTAATCAATACAACATCTTTTTAATCGATTAAATGAACTTATACAACATTTTTTAATCGATTAAAAGTCGAAATAATCGATTATTTTCACTAAAATCTCATGTTTTCAAAATCTTAAATGTTTTAATCGATTAAAACTTTCCTTCAATCGATTAAAATCATTTACCAAGAACATTTTAACCGATTATGCTCTGTTTTTAATCGATTTTTATTCTGGGAAGAAAGATTAAAGGCTTTAGTTAATGGTCAGTTTCACGTAAACATGCTACTAAAGCGTGATTCCCTTATCTTTACACGTGTTAATTGTATTCATTACAAACGTGTTAATGGAGATAAGTTTGAATCAACTTTAATTGATTCTTTTCATGAGTGAAATATTGATTCACTTTGTATTTTTCAAAAACTTGAGCATATTTTCGAAACCTTACATTTTATTCTTCTCTCTTCTATTCCCTATTTTTGATGAAGTCAAAAGGGGAAGAAATAGTTGCATCACTTTAAGATAAATTTAAGAGCAACAGTTTAGGGGGAGAAATAAGTTTTAGGGGGAGAAATAAAACTTTATTACATTCTTATATTTCTCACTTAACTACATTATCAAGTGACTTATTTTGCAGAGATTGTTTTTTCAAAATGGTGTTTGTCTTCATCAAATAGGGGAGACCGAAAGTGATCCTAGCAAAGATCTCGGTGATTTGATGAAGTCAAAGATAAAGTCAAAGGTCAACTCCGAAACAGATCAAACA
The DNA here is from genome assembly GCA_963425845.1 of Sphenostylis stenocarpa. Lineage (NCBI taxonomy): Eukaryota > Viridiplantae > Streptophyta > Magnoliopsida > Fabales > Fabaceae > Sphenostylis > Sphenostylis stenocarpa. The sequence continues at coordinate 31,485,395 of OY731401.1, read as the reverse complement.
AGTCACTCGAAGAATGGAGTCGAAGACTTAGTGTGTCTTAACGAAAGCTTAGGTAAAACCACTTTACCTTTTCCACTGCATAAAGCTTCTTCATTCATTTTGCAAAATGCCTCAAAAATAGTTTTAAACAAATAAAAAACAAAAGCATTTTGACAAAGAACTTTCTTAATAATGTTTTTAACTGATATTGCTTTGAAAGAAACGATTAAAATCACTTAAAATGTTTAAAGAAGTGTTTTTACAGTATTTTAATCGATACAAACTTCTTTTAATCGATTAAAACCCTTTATGACCGATCAGAGTTGGTTATGATCGATCAGAATTGAATTATGACCGATCAGACTTATTTCAATCGATTAAAACGTATTCAATCGATTAAAATAACTTAGAAAATCTTTTTACAGAATTTTAATCGATTAAAACAAACTTTCAATCGATTAAAATGACTTGAAAATATATGTGCAGATTTTCAATCGATTAAAACGAATTTATATCAGCTAAAATAACTTGGAAAGTTTTATAAGAAGGTTTTTAAACAAATCAATCGATTAATACGCGATTCAATCGATTGTTTTATACTTAGAAAATGTTTGTAAAATGTTTTAACTGATATAAACATGGTTGTATCAACTAAAACCATTCTGTTAAAGAAACAAGAACGCATTAATGGGTTGAAAGGACTTTTAACAGATTATAACGGCTATTTCAACAGATTAAAACAAACTTTCAACAGATTAATTAATGCAGCAGATTTGAAAATTCTCTTTAAAAATAGTTTTGCTTGAAACTTTGAAACAACAGATTGAATATCAGTTTTTACAGAAACAAAGCAATCAATTCAAGCAACTGTTAAGCATCTTTTTCCAAGAAAGAATTACAACTATTTTGTGAAGTTATTTTTGAAATCTTTCTTGAGGCATATTGCATCCTTGAAGAAGAAACTTACATTGGATTAGCGTAATCCGGTTTGAGCTTTCTTGTTTCTTCTTTGTAAATTCATTTTCATTACTTTGTATTGTGTTTGTGCCTGGAATTTGGGTACAAGTTTTCTCTGCAGCTGGAAGTTGGTTGTGGAGGTTATCAAGAACTGGAATTTGGTTCTTGGTAAGAGGTTGAGCACATGGAGCTGGAATTTGGTTCTTGTGTGTGGTGCCTGGAATTTGGGCACTTGGTTTCTCTCAGCTGGAATTTGGTTGCGAGAGGTTATCAAGAACTGGAATTTGGTTCTTGGTAAGAGGTTGAGCACGAGAGCTGGAATTTGGTTCTTGTGTGTGGTGCCTGGAATTTGGGCATTGGTTTCTCTGCAGCTGGAATTTGGTTGCAGAGGTTATCAAGAGCTGGAATTTGGTTCTTGGTGGAGAGGTTGAGTACAAGAACTGGAATTTGGTTCTTGTACTGTTTGGTGCCTGGAATTTGGGCACTGGTTTCTCTGCAACTTGAATTTGGTTGTAGAGGTTTCCAAGAACTGGAATTTGGTTCTTGGTGGAAAGGTTAAAGTCGAGAGCTGGAAATTGGTTCCGGTGTTAGAGTAGGTGTAAGATTGTTGAGTCTGTAAAACATCTATTCTAGTGGAACCCAGCTGGAATTTGGCTGGAGACTGGACGTAGCCCTGGTATTGGGTGAACCAGTATAAAATTACCGGTGAAATCTTTCCTAACCTTTCTCTCTTTAATTTCAGTTGTTGCGCTTGTATTGTTTAATTGCTTTGTGATTCATGAATTGATTAGTAAACTTAATTTTCGAATTAGATAATCTATTTATTGCGAAAAACTTTCAAAAATCAATTCACCCCCCCTCTTGATTTAAAACTACTTTTCTAACAAATTCAAGATTTAATCGATTAAACCTGGCAAGTTTTGGTTCCTAGCCGTTGCTAACGGCTCTCTTGACCCTTATTCACTTCCATATGACCGTTGGAGATGCTTGGTTATAAATAGGGACCTCCATTTCACTTCTACTCACTTCTATCTCTTGAAATCAAGCTTTCTTGCCTCATTCTATCAATCTTGCCTTCTTCTAACTTAACTTGTCCTCCTAAATCTTCTTGTTACTCTTCTAATCTTACAATGGCCTCATCTTCTCGTGCTAAAATTCCCACCAGAAGAAGATTTGCACCCTCATCTCATCCCCGTCCTAATTCTGTACAAGGATGGATCTCTGATGCAGAAGGCCGACAAGAATTTATGTCTTATTGGAAGGAACGTGGTATTATTTCTCCTAAGTTCCTTATTGGTGATCAGTTCATCAATAGGGGATTCAACTTTCCTAATCTCCTTGAAATTCAAGGAGTTCTCCCTTTCATCCAAATGCAAGGTACGTATTATCCTGACCTAGTTAGGGTATTTTACTCTAGGTTCAAATTTAGAGATCAAATTGCTACCTCTCGTGTAAAGGGGGTAACAATTATTCTTGATGATGATATTTGGGAGAACGTTGCTCATTTTCCTATAAGAGAAGATGTTATTAACGTATTTGGTGAGTTAGATGATTTTGACAGGATCATGGCTTACCGTTCTTTTCTGTGAAACCCTTCCATGGAGATTGGGCGTCTCCTTCTAGCTGGACCTTTGAAGAAGGAGGAACGCATGATTTTGGATTTACTTGTCTGGATCCTATGTCCCCGAGCTACGAATCATGCTCAATGTTCTCCAATCGATCTTCGTATTATTCATGTCATAATGAATAATGAGCCTTTAGATTGGGGCATTCTTGTCACCATGACTATGTTAAAAGCCAAACGCCATCCCACCTTCAAAATTCCATATGCCCTCCTTGTCTCTCGCATTCTTGAATACAAAGGAGTAAATGTCGAAGGTGAACAAACAGTAAGAATGAATAACTTAAATCGCATGCTGGACAACACATTAACTCAACTCCAAATGGTGCGTGTCAACAACATTTTCGTTCACAAGGATGACGTTCCAAATGAAGACGACGATAATGAAGATTCTGATGAAGATATGCCTCCTACTGCTGATTTTCCTTCTGATCAGATCCAAAGTGTTGGAACTTCCTCTACTCATCATGAAACCCGACAATCTATGGAAGACATGTTATCTGATATGAATCAGAGGATGCAGGCATTCTTCACTCTTTCTGGAGTACGACATGAGGAAATAATTCGCCGTATATCTGATGTAGATGATAAAGTGTGCCATTTAGAAAATAAATTTGGTGCACACTTTCATAGTGATGATAGTGAAGAATTTTAAATTTGTTTTTATTTTCTTTTGTGTTGTAATGTATTTTCATTTCTGAAATAAAATGTGGTGTTCTTTTAATGCTTTAATTGAGGGGGAGTTATCTCCAAGTTATGCATATTTTGAGGGGGAGCTCTTATGATTGTTATAGAAGAAATCTTTTAATCTTTTAATTTTTGATTAAAATATTTAAAGCCTACTATGATTGATTTTAAATATTATCTGCTATGTTTAATGTGTTTGTTAGTATGATAGATAAAACAGGTTATTACAAGGCTTTAAAAGAAAATTTTGATCATCATCAAAAAGGGGGAGATTGTTGAACATTCAAGGACTTGATGTTGAACTTACATGGACATGAAGCTTGTTGATTTTGATGATGATTCAAGAACACAAGACTTAGAGAGTTGAAGACTTGTTTTATAGTGTAATAACTCTGTTTTGATTAGTTTGAGTCTGTAATATTAGAGTCTAAGATAACCGGTACATAGTCTGCACTTTAGAAGCTTCAAAAACTCACATTTATCAGTTTGCCTCGGCTTTAATCGATTAAATGGTCAAATAATCGATTATTACAGTGAGAAAAACCATTTTCTGTATCTGTTCACTGTAATAATCGATTAACAGGGCTTTTAATCGATTAAAATAGAGAGTTTTGGGGTTCTGTTGATTTTGGCTCTGTAATAATCGATTAACACTTCATTTAATCGATTATTTCAGTCATATTTTGATTTTCAACTTCAAATTAAACCTATTTTCGAAAACCCTAATCCCAAGACTCCTAGTTCCGAAAATCCCAATTACCAAACCCTAATTTCTCTACTTAAGCTTCTCTATGGCACTCAGAAAAATTGAACAACCTTTTTCAAACAAAAGTTAAGTGTTGTGAGTGCCAGAGAACTATTTGTTGAAGGAAAAAGGGGCTTTTGGAACCTGGTGTGGGCTAGAAGCGATAAGAATCAATAAGTGGAGTTCTTAGTGGATTGTGTGTTGTGCCGTCTCTGGGGAAAGTTGTTCTTCATCTCTTGTGGGTTTCAAGAGAGGTGTTTTCTTTACTTTGTATTTTCAATTGTTATCTGTTTGTAACAACTTTGATTATAGTGACAACGTTAATTCTCTATTTGAGTGATTATCAACTGGACGTAGGGTCTTTTGATCCGAACCAGTATAAATCTCCCGTGTAAGACTCTATCTCTATCCTATTTACGTTTACATAGCTTTTTAATCGGTAAAATTTGGGGAAAATTTTTAAAACCTAATTTTTGTTAAGAAACCAATTCATCCCCCCTCTTGGTTTTTGTCCGTCCACGCGAACATTCCGCTGCGCGATTCTAACAGAAAGGTGACATTGGCTGATCTCTTTATTGTCTATTGCATGCATCAAGGGCATCGATGTAATCCAGGGTACACTTTCCTGAAAGCCTTAAAGGATTATGGAACTTGTGGCTCAGCAGGAGCTATCATGATGGCTCCTTTTCTCACCCCTTTAATGGGGCAATGCTGGTCCACATGAACATCCTTAGTCGACAAGGATCCGGGTTCGTTTTACACCCCATGATCTCAATTTCACTAGATATGCATGATTTCAGCATGCCACAGGATATCCCCGCAACTTCGGAGTCCTAGCAACAATCATATGATCCAGATTTCACTGGCTTATACCGACGTATGGGTGATGAGCACGCCTACATGGAAGGACAATTCCAGTTCATGCGACAACAATTCAGCCAACTGAGTATGAGGCAAAAAAGGACGAACCGCCAAATAGAAAATTTGGTCCAGACCCAGGCAAGGTTCCAGCGCCGTATGCTCCGCCGCATTCCTTCGCCAGCACCATCCTCCCACTCCAGCCCAGAAGCTGATGACTAGGATGTTTCTAGATATTTTCTGTTAGGCTAAGAATGTTTGAATGTACTACCTGAAAAAAAAAAAAAAGGGAAGTAATAAATAAAAAGTTGTTATTTTTGTTTACCTTCCAAAAGCCCACGTGTAAAAAAAATTATTATAATAAAATAAAAAGGCACACATGATATATTAAAAAGCTAGATTTCAAATAACTCGCGAGAAAAATTTAAATAGCGAAAGAGAAGGCGAAATCAAAACCACTTCAGCAGAATAAAGAGCTTAAAAAAAATAGCTCCAACCATTCTCCTTCTACCCCAATAAAAAGAAGGTACATCGAAAAAAGAGGCCAACGGAAAGGCTCGATCATCCGTAAGCGGATCCTTGCCTACTCTAAAGGCAAAACAAAAATTACCCCATGACTCAGTATCACCACCAAATGAGCCATCAACATAGAAAAGCTAACAGGAAAAAGCTTGATCACCCCAAGCGAATCTTTGCCGACTCCAGAGGCAAAACAAAAAGATTACCTCACGACTCAACTTCATCACCACATGAGTCATCGAGCACATTCATCTAGAATCTCTGCTACTTCCCCAAAGGAAAATAAGGACTACACAAAGATCAACCAAAGAAGATATGAAGTCAAAATCTCCATATCCCTTGGGGTTCAACAAAAAAAAGAAAGAAAAGAAAAACCTTTCATTCCCCAATAGAGGCCACAACAGAAAAAGGGCTGAATAAAAAACCCCAAGTAGAGCATATTAGAAAAATCTACAAAATGAGGAAAACAAGAAAATTCCCATCCTTCAGTTCAATAAAGAGCTTCACAAAGCCAGGAGCCAAGACTCCATCATCAAAAAAATAAATCAAAGTTGGATCCCCAGGAAGCCAACAAACTCTTGGGCAGATCGCCAAAAAAGAAAAAGAAGAAAATATTTCGTCCCTCCCTAGCAGATACTCAAAAAAAGAAAAAGCCTCGTGCATAAAAGAAATTAAAATATAAAAAGGCACACGCTTTATCCAAAATAAAAAATCAAATTTCAAAATCGTGGCAAAAGAAATAAAACACGAGAAAAAGGCAAAATAATCAGAAAACCCATTCCCCAGCGGAATAAGAGCATTGGCAAAGCCAGCTCAAACTAAAAGCATCCAACAAGGAGTCAAAAACTCCATTTCCCCCACGGGGCAAATCAAAATAGATCTCCAGAATGAAATCAATTCCTTGGTGGTTCACCAAAAAGAAAAAACTATCCCTAGTGAGCCTATCAGCAAAGGCAAATTTACAAATCCATATCCTCAAGAAGTTAATTGCCTATAAATATATAGGCAAGACCTGGCAAGCAAAGAGCCAATATCCCCAAGAAAGGGAAATCAACCTATGTGGAGGCAATACAAGCCCAAACATAAAGTCTTCATCATTATTGAAGCATCCACCTACTTAAGAGGCACAATAGACAAAAATAAAAAATCCCTAGTGGATTCCTGCCTAAATAAGAGGCAACCAACAAATAATCCCTGGCAAACAACAAACCGAATGGCTAAACAGAAAAGCCAAAAACAAAGAATCCCCGGAAAAACCAGATGACTAAAACAAAAAAGTAAAAAACAAAACCAATCACTCCCCGTGGAATGGGCACATGATCAGAAACAGTAAGCCGCCAACACATCTCTAAAATCGGATGAGGGTTTGTACTCATCAACCATAGGATTGACTACCAAAAAAGAGCATCCTAAAGAGCCTTGCATAACGGGGCTCGTTAAGAGTTTAGCGAACGCAAACTCATACCTGGTGGAGGTAGGTACCCACTAGAGTTTAGCAAATGCGGGCTCGTACCTGGTGAGGGTAAGTACTTGTCGCCGCCGTCCCTTTCCGACGTCCAGGAGGACGTCTTGAAACGTTTATGCGAGCGGTCGCGAAAAGATGGTTTGGACTCGCGTTTTTGTTTTAAAAGGTTTTCGAAAAGGGGTTCTTATGGAGTCGCCACCAATGTTTTGACCTTAAACATTAGAAAAGGAAAAATTGTTGATTTTAAGAAAAACCGCACTTGGCCATTATAACCAGAGTTGGGTAAGGGAGTTAGTTACGTGTGGGGAAGGTGTTAGCACCCCACAACGCCCCTTTCGGGTTCCCTATGACAGATTAATTCATTTAAATAAAGACTACGAGAAATTACGCGATTACCCTATTTTATTACATAATATTAAATGGCTATCTACATGATTTTATTCTAAGTTACATACATAAAATGATGAATAAATCTAAATAAAGCAATAAAAGAGATATTAAAATAGCTATCTACATGATCCTATTCTATATGACATAATAAAGCTAAATAAAACAATAAAACAATAAATAAAACAATAAAAGAGAAGGGAATTGAAAAGAACCTCCGTAGCAAGCTTTATATTGAGAATCTCGAGCTGTGAGGATGCGTTTTGGCAACCCCTCTCTCTACACGTCTCTCCTCACCAATACAAGATCGACTCTACTAAAAATTTAAAGAAGAATCAAATGCCGGAATATAATTCCTTAACCGATTGTTACCTATTGAAGGCAATCGGAAAGATCATTTGAGAGAGGGAGAGAAGTAGACAAGTGCTCTAAAGTGTTTCGAGCTCTCCGGAGTGTCCGTGGTGTGAAAAAGTGGCAAATGAGCCTCCTATTTATAGTTTTTCGCAGCTGGCGCACTTTGGGACGGCCGTCCGGGTTGGGACGGCCGTCCGGACCGGGATGGCCGTCCCAAATGGCAAATTTACACGAACGGGACCCCCAGGAAGGCCGGACGGCCGTCCCACTTAAACCGGGTTTGGGACGGCCGTCCCACATTCGGACGCGCGTCCCAACCGCTTAATTGCAGTTGGGACGGCCGTCCCACTTTTGGGACCGTGGTCTCGCCCTGTTTTGTCCAGTTTTCGCGTTCTGGGACCCCGGGAAGCTTTCCTTGCCGTTTTCGGACTTGGATTGATGCCGATATATGTCCGTTGAAGCTTTATCTTCATATAGGAAGTCTTCTTGGCCTTCATTAAGATGCCGGGCGAGCTTTGTCTTTGTGTAGGAAGTCTCTTTTGGCTTTTATTGTGTGAATGAGTGAACTCCGTCTTGTTGCAGGAGGTCCTTCTCGGTTTTGGGAAGCCGAATGAACTCCATCTTCGAGTGAAATTCCTCTAGCTTTTATTTTGAGAGGCCGGGCAAAATTAGGGGTCTACAGCTGCCCCCCCTTCGCCTGCCTAACTGATTCGTCGGTTTTGATATGCCGACAAAATTAGTTGGTAGGGGAAGGAGTTAACCCTTTTGCCCGGTTATCCTTCGGATGCTGCTCCTCGTTGATCCTCCGGATGATAAATGTGAACTTCCAGGATGCTCCTTCGATGCAGTAGCTGATCCTGTGGTTGATGAGTATGAATTTCGTAGTTTTGGGATGCTCCTTCGATGCGGTAGCTGACCCCGTAGCTGACGAGTGTGAAGCCTTAGGATGCTCCTTCGGAGAGGTAGCCGATCCTTCAGCTTGCAGGATGCTCCTTTGGAGAGGTAGCCGATCCTTCGGTGTGCAGGATGCTCCTTTGGAGAGGTAGCCGATCCTTCGGTCTGCAGGATGCTCCTTCGGTAAGGTAGCCGATCCTTCGGTTTGGAGGATGCTCCTTTGGAGAGGTAGCCGATCCTTCGGTCTGCAGGATGCTCCTTCGGTAAGGTAGCCGATCCTTCGGTTTGGAGGATGCTCCTTTGGAGAAGTAGCCGATCCTTCAGCTTGCAGGATGCTCCTTTGGAGAGGTAGCCGATCCTTCGGTGTGCAGGATGCTCCTTTGGAGAGGTAGCCGATCCTTCGGTCTGCAGGATGCTCCTTCGGTAAGGTAGCCGATCCTTCGGTTTGGAGGATGCTCCTTTGGAGAAGTAGCCGATCCTTCAGCTTGCAGGATGCTCCTTTGGAGAGGTAGCCGATCCTTCGGTGTGCAGGATGCTCCTTTGGAGAGGTAGCCGATCCTTCGGTCTGCAGGATGCTCCTTCGGTAAGGTAGCCGATCCTTCGGTTTGGAGGATGCTCCTTTGGAGAAGTAGCCGATCCTTCAGCTTGCAGGATGCTCCTTTGGAGAGGTAGCCGATCCTTCAGTGCGCAGGATGCTCCTTTGGTGAGGTAGCCGATCCTTTGGATGATGAATAGTTTTGATAGGTACCAACCCCTATCTGGTTTGATGAGAATGAACCCTCATCTGATCCGAACCTTCTTTTGTAAGGCTCTTGTGAGTACAAACCCCCACCCGGTTCAAGTCTGTATTTGCTAGATTTTTGTGGGTACTTTCCCCCACTATGTTTGAGTTCGCGTTTGCTAAACTCTGTGACGAGCCCCGTTCTGCAAGGCTCTTAGGATTCTCTTTTTGGCAGTCAGTCTTTTGATGAGTACAAACCCTCATCCGGTTTTTTGAGATGTGTTGGCGGCTTATTGTCTCTGATCATGCGCCTATTCCATGGGGAGTGATTGATTTTCTTTTTGACTTTTTGTTTTAGTCATCCGGTTTTACCAGGGATTTCATTGTTTTGGCTTTTTCTTTTAGCCATCCGGTTTTACCGGGGATTCTTTGTTTAGTTGCCTCTTATTTAGGCGGGAATCCACTGGGGATTTTGAATTCTCTTCTTGATTGTGCCTCTTGATTAGGCGAAGATCCACTTGGGGATTTTGTTGTGCCTCTTGATTAGGCGAATGCTTCAATAATGGTGAAGGCTTTGAGGGTTTGGATTGCCTCTTGCATAGGCTGATGTTCTACTTGAGGATATTTGTTCTTGATAATACCTCTGAGTAGGTGGATGCTTTTTGAAAGCTTTGTGCTTGTATTACCTCTTATAGGTTGATTTCCCATTTCTTGGGGATATCAGTTTTTTGCTTGCCTTGGGCATTCTTGGGAGTGAAGGTTTTGCACTTCGCTGGGGATATTCCTATTGGGTGTTCCAGATGGTTAACTCCCTGAGGATATGAATTTGTAGTTTGCCCTTGTTGGTAGGCTTGCTGGGGATTTTTCTTTTTGGTGATCCACCAGGGATTTTTTTGGCTTCCTGTGGATGGAAATTTCTTTCGGCTTTTTCATGTAGTGGCCTTTGTTAGAGGGTGAAAGGCTCTTCTCTTCTTTATTTTTATTGCCCCCCAGTGATGTGGGGATTTCGACTCTGTTTTTTCTTTGATGGACTCTTATGTAGTCCTTGTTCCCCATTGGGGGATGCAACGGAGACTCTTGCATGAGTGTGCTTGATGACTCATGTGGCGACGTAGTTGAGTCGTGAGATAATCTTTTTGTCTTGCCTCTGGAGTAAGCAAGGATCCGTTTGGGGATTATCAAGCCTTTCCATTGGCTTTTTCCGCTTTTGATGTACCTTCTTTTATTGCTGTAGAAGGTTGGTGGTTGGAGCTAATTTTGCTGAAGTGGTTTAGATTTCGCCTTTTGCGATTTTGATTTTTATTTAGAGGCTGGATTTTAGTGCCTTTTATTTCCAATCACAAATATGGAGACTATCCTCCTTATTCTTGTTTGAAGAAAATTATTTTTTCTTGATTTTGACAAAGTCGTATTATGCAACTGCTTTGTGTGTGGATGCTCTAGATGCAATCTAATGTTTGTTTATTTTTTATGCGTTTAGAAAGTAACTGGCCTTCTTCCGTTGGCTTCTTATGAATATGCCGGTGGGCTCCTTTTCTATGATCGTGATGTTGGGCTCTTTTTTTTTATCCATCTCTTGGTTTTAGCCCTATCTTTTGCCTAGACCGCCTTTTACAGGTTTTCGATCTAGCGGGCTGCCTTAATTTTTGCCTAGAATATCTTAGGGGGCTGTTGCCTTATCTTTTGCCTAGATCGTTCTTTTTGGGATTTCCGATCTAGCAGGCTACCCTGGTTTTTACCTAAGAATATACTAGCAGGCCTTTCTTTTTTGTTATGCTTCCCTTTTTTAGATGCATGTTTGATCTTTGATTAAAAGTCTTTGCGCATATTTATGATTTATCAATAAAGAGGCATTTCCATAATATTTGGTCAAGAGAAAGGAAATGAAAGGGAATTTTATTTATAAATGAACAAAAGTTTTATTTCTTTTACAGAAGGATTTCAAAAGGTATCTAGAAGAATGGGTGGTCGGGGTTGGCTGTACTCGTTTAGGCTTATACAGATCATGTCTATGATATGTGCCCCCTGTTTCTCCTAATTGCTTCAGCTTGAGATGCTTGAGCTCGGAGTGAAGACTATGCGACTGCTTGCTTCGGAAGAACGTTACCTTAGCCGCCTTTCGGTTTTCGACTAAAGTAACCATTGCTCTTAGTTTCCTTTTTTTTTTTATTTACTTTTTTTTACCTCTTCTTTTTGCCTAGGACGTATCCTAGCGAGGAATATGGACCCTATCTTTTGCCCAGGAATGCCCTTTGCGGGTTTTCATTCCTGACAGGTCATGAGCAATGTCTTCAAGCATAATACTTCTTCACCGTACCGGAGTTGATTAGGTGTCGAAGTTCTCTTTTATCCGTATTGGCAAGGACAAGAGCCCCTTCCGAGAAAGCTCATTTGACCACAAAGGGTCCTTCGTAGTTCACTGCTCATTTTCCAATTTTATCCTTGGAAGCAACTTATTTACCATTAAATCCTTCTTATGGTAAATGTGAGGGTTGATCTTTTTTCATAAGCCTTTTTGACTTTTCCTTTGATAGGCTTGTCCCGACATATAATATTCAGCCGTTTTTCTTCAATAAGGTTTAGCTGGTCATATCGGCTTTGGACCCATTCAGCTTCTGCTAATTTTTCTTCCATTATCATGTGCTTTCATCAACATGATTAGCTGTACTGATTTGCCATTTCGGATCTTTGCTATAACCGAAGAGTAATCATTTTGAATGTAGAGAAATTGTCATGTCAATGCCCCTCTTCCTTTCCTTAGGGATTTCGATCCTCCTATTGATCACCATATTTCCACATTTCCCAGTCAATTACTTGAATGCTTTATAGTGAAATGGTCAAGAGAAGAGAAGGAAAAAGGATTTATTGCAAAGGCTTGTGTTTTAGGGTGATATTTTTGTAATAAAGGTTTTTGTAAGAATGGCTAGCCAAGGTGGGTCGGTGTTTAGGCTAGTTTAAACAAACGTTTTGTTTTAATGAGGTAGCGTCTTCAGCTGATTACTTTATGACTGATTAGCATTCCTAGTCTGCCTAGGATTTTGCCCTTTTATCTTTTTGTCTTGGCCTTTGACCTTGACGGGCTTCTTTTAATAATAATTTCTTTTCTCAAACCATTGTCGAAACACAATTTTCTTATTTGTGTCTCTAGCTAATCAATCATGTTAACTTTGGCTTCATATGGCGTTTTGATTATTTTGACGCATTTTGGAACAAAACGTTTGTCTAAACAAGGTTATTTAATGGGGTATAGACATTTTTAGCAAGAAGAGAAGCAGATAGTAAGAATAGCATTCTTTTGTAATTTCAGGGAAATGTGTGCCCTAGAGATGCTCGAGGGTCGGGCACACCCCGAGGAGTGATCTCTAATAGTCATTGGGTTTACATCCCTTAGAATCAGAAGAAGGGTATTTAATGACTAATGCTACCCTTGACGCTAATATCCCTCTTTTTTGGAAGATCGTCTTTTTAAGGTACGGAGGGGAGACTTCTCTTTTCTTTGTGCGACTTGATCTTTTGAGTTATCCTTAAAATCTGGCGGTTGTCTTATTCCTTGAGCATCCTTTCCAAGCCCTCGTCCTGGGCTATATCCATTGAGCTTATTTTTCCAACAGTCTTTGCATGTCCGGGGAAATGGTCCCCTCCTCACTGTCTGACTCAGTCCATTCGCCTTTAGCTTTCAGATCTTCCAGGGAGTTTTCAATCACAAACATGACTATTTATACGGTCTTTATTTAGGTTTAGATTTTATTTATTAAATGTGTAAGAGGGAAAAGAATAACATAGAATATGAATATTATGAAAAAATGCCTCATTGTATTGATAGAAAGAAAATATTTACAAAGCCCTTATTAACCAAAAATCTCGTGATCATGGGCAGGGATCACGAGGAGTACATCAGAAGCTTTTCGATATATGTTTATATATTTTTTATTACATTTTTTTTTTAGATGGTAAAAATGATGAGCCCTAGATAGCTGGTCTTCCTTATCCCGTCTTTCATTCAGGTTTACTGTTCTGGTTGTGATAGAGGCTTGTCATCCACCTAAGGGTCGGGAGCATCGAAAGTAATATGCCCGGCATTCAACAATTCTTGAACCCTATATTTTAAGTTGATGCAATCTTCCACAGAATGCCCGGGAGCGCCTGAGTGGTAATCACATTTTTCGTTGAGTTTGTACCAACCGGGGTAAGGTGGATCTTTCTTCTTCGGAGGGATACGTGTTAGGAGATTGGCCTCTAACAGCTTTGGCAACAGACTTCCATAAGAGGTTGGAATGGGAGTGAATTTCTTCTCTTGTCTGCGTGACTGTCCAGATGGTGGCGAAGAGGGAGAAGGAGTAGTAAGGTTGATGGCATTTACGCTTCCTTCCTTCTTCTGGCCAAAGGACTTTTTAACATTTGGAGTAGAGAAATTGGAGGAAGTTTGTTGTGCAATTCTTCCATTTTTCAGACCTTGCTCTACTCTTTCTCCTATAATTACCACATCCGCAAAGAGTGTTGATGTGTTCCCTATCATTTTGTCATAATAGGGACCAGTTAGAGAATTGATAAACATGGATGTGGTTTCTTTGTCGGACAGAGGAGGTTCTACTTGTGCTGCCAATTCCCTCCATCTTTGGGCGTATGCCTTAAAGGATTCATCGTCTTTTTTGCTTAGTAATTGTAGATCTGCTCTTTCAGGTGTCAGATCAATATTGTATTTATAGCGACGAAGAAAAGCATCTGCCAAATGTCTCCAGGTTTGGATTTGCCCTCCTTCTAGTTGCATATACCAGTTTAAGGCTGATTCAGCCAGGCTCTCCTGAAAGCAGTGGATCAGGAGTTTTTCATTATCAGCATGTGCAGCCATCTTACGACAGTACATTGTAAGATGGCTTCTTGGGCAGGTCGTTCCCATGTATTTCGGGAAGTCCGGAGTTTTGAACTTGTTAGGGAATTGGATATTTTTGACGAGGCACATATCAGTCGCCTCTTTTATATCAAAGTTATGACCTTCCATGGCTCTCAGCCTCTCTTCAAGAGCGATGATTTGTTGTTTTGATATTTCAGGAGCATGAATATGTACTGTTCTTGTGTCAGATTGATCGTGCTCATTTTGAGGTTCCTCTTCTTCTTCCTGGTGAGAGGCTTGTCCATTCTGAGGACCCTCTCGATGAAGATTCTGTTGATGCATCATTTCTAACATTTGAGCCATTTGTTCTTTCAGTGTAGTAAGCTCAGCGGTGAGTTTTCGGTTTTGTTCTTTCAGTGTAGACCAGCCACCTTCTAAATGATTTTAACAATTTTATTATAGTTTTTTAAATGATTGGTGTATCCTAGAATGAATGTGTTTATGTATGCACTACAAAAATATTTTTTTTTTATGACAACAGATATTGAAAGTGGCATAACTTTTGACTGGGTTGTCCGATTTGGACGCACAGCATGTCAAAACGAAGAGAAAAGGATGAAGAACCAAGCTACAAATGCCGTAGGCGATTTGGCCCAGTAATTTTCCCAAAAAACGTCTCTAAGACCCATTTTTTAGGGATTTATTAAAATGATGAGCATGCTGTAATTATTTTTTGTCTTAGTTTTACCACTTATTGGATGATATGGTATGAATGATACGACTTTGCCAAAAATCTTTTTTTATTTTGTTGTAAAGGTATTTTTAATTTTTTTTTATATATTTTTTTTATGACCCTTTATCTCTTACGTCGGTCCAACGTGGCTACTTAGCTTACAAAGAAACCGAAACCAGGCTAGCTTAATCGAAGACCGTCCGAGATAAAGGTCTTTTATCTTATCACTTTTTATGATTTTTAGGGTTTTTCATTTTTTTGTTTGTTGTATGATTACCCTATGCTAATGCATCAATACAAATGCGAGCAAACGTATGCACACACAATTCATACATCCACGAGCGAGCCACGCTTATTTAATCACGAGGTAGGGTTTTCCTGCAGAAACGTGCTTGGTTTAGGTGGTTCTAGCTGTTCTCACCAGGCCAAAGGTCCCCAAGGTGCCCCCATTATAGGGACCTCTCAATCTCTCAATCCTCGGGTCATGCACGGAACTCCGTGGCGACACCCTTAGACCGAAAGAAGAGAGTTATCACCTTGAGTTGGTGGTTTTTCGACAACGGTAGTAGCCCCGTGTGCCAACTAACCGATCATATCTGCCACCCACTCCCTATAGACATTCACTCTTGCCCCCGGGTATAGAGGGACTGTTGTGTGCAAGGGTTTTAGTGTGCAATTTATATTTCAAACAATTGCAGAAATAATCATACAGCAGTTATTTAAAGCCATACAATAAAAACATACAGAAGGGTAAAGGCGTAATTTCAAATCTTTACTTAGTTTGAATTTATCTGTCACTAAATGGGATCAACTCTCTAGCTTCCCCAGTGGAGTCGCCATCTGTCGCCGCCGTCCCTTTCCGACGTCCGGGAGGACGTCTTGAAACGTTTATGCGAGCGGTCGCGAAAAGATGGTTTGGACTCGCGTTTTTGTTTTAAAAGGTTTTCGAAAAGGGGTTCTTATGGAGTCGCCACCAATGTTTTGACCTTAAACATTAGAAAAGGAAAAATTGTTGATTTTAAGAAAAACCGCACTTGGCCATTATAACCAGAGTTGGGTAAGGGAGTTAGTTACGTGTGGGGAAGGTGTTAGCACCCCACAACGCCCCTTTCGGGTTCCCTATGACAGATTAATTCATTTAAATAAAGACTACGAGAAATTACGCGATTACCCTATTTTATTACATAATATTAAATGGCTATCTACATGATTTTATTCTAAGTTACATACATAAAATGATGAATAAATCTAAATAAAGCAATAAAAGAGATATTAAAATAGTCAGTCTACATGATCCTATTCTATATGACATAATAAAGCTAAATAAAACAATAAAACAATAAATAAAACAATAAAAGAGAAGGGAATTGAAAAGAACCTCCGTAGCAAGCTTTATATTGAGAATCTCGAGTCTGTGAGGATGCGTTTTGGCAACCCCTCTCTCTACACAGTCTCTCCTCACCAATACAAGATCGACTCTACTAAAAATTTAAAGAAGAATCAAATGCCGGAATATAATTCCTTAACCGATTGTTACCTATTGAAGGCAATCGGAAAGATCATTTGAGAGAGGGAGAGAAGTAGACAAGTGCTCTAAAGTGTTTCGAGCTCTCGGAGTGTCCGTGGTGTGAAAAAGTGGCAAATGAGCCTCCTATTTATAGTTTTTCGCAGTGGCGCACTTTGGGACGGCCGTCCGGGTTGGGACGGCCGTCCGGACCGGGATGGCCGTCCCAAATGGCAAATTTACACGAACGGGACCCCCAGGAAGGCCGGGACGGCCGTCCCACTTAAACCGGGTTTGGGACGGCCGTCCACATTCGGACGCGCGTCCCAACCGCTTATTGCAGTTGGGACGGCCGTCCCACTTTTGGGACCGTGGTCTCGCCCTGTTTTGTCCAGTTTTCGCGTTCTGGGACCCCGGGAAGCTTTCCTTGCCGTTTTCGGACTTGGATTGATGCCGATATATGTCCGTTGAAGCTTTATCTTCATATAGGAAGTCTTCTTGGCCTTCATTAAGATGCCGGGCGAGCTTTGTCTTTGTGTAGGAAGTCTCTTTTGGCTTTTATTGTGTGAATGAGTGAACTCCGTCTTGTTGCAGGAGGTCCTTCTCGGTTTTGGGAAGCCGAATGAACTCCATCTTCGAGTGAAATTCCTCTAGCTTTTATTTTGAGAGGCCGGGCAAAATTAGGGGTCTACAGTACTCACTAGAATCTAGCAAACGCGGAATCATACATGGTGGGGGTAGGTACCCACAAGAGCTTTGCCGAACGGGTCTCGTCAAGAGCGGACTCATACCTGGTGGGGGTAGGTAGCCACAAGAGCTTAGCAAATGCGGGCTCGTACCTAGTGATGGTAAGTACTCACTAGAATCTAGCAAAAGTGGATTCATACATGGTGGGGGTAGGTACCCACAAGAGCCTTGCAGAACGGGGCTCGTCAAGAGTTTAGCAAATGTGAACTCATACCTGGTGGGGGTAGGTACCCACAAGAGTTTAGCAAATGTGGGCTCGTACCTGGTGAGGGTAAGTACTCACTAGAATCTAGCAAAAGCAGATTCATACTTGGTGGGGGTAGGTACCCACAAGAGCCTTGCAGAACAGGACTCGTCAAGAGTTTAGCAAATGCGGACTCATACCTGGTGGGGGTAGGTACCCACAAGAGCTTAGCAAATGTGGGCTCGTACCTGGTGAGGGTAAGTACTCACTAGAATCTAGCAAAAGCGGATTCATACCTGGTGGGGGTAGGTACCCACAAGAGCCTTGCAGAACGGGGCTCGTCAAGAGTTTAGCAAATGCAAACTCATACCTGGTGGGGGTAGGTACCCACAAGAGCTTAGCAAATGCGGGCTCATACCTGGTGAGGGTAAGTACTCACTAGAGTTTAGAAAAAGCGAACTCGTACCTGGTGGGGGTAGGTACCCACAAGAGCTTAGCAAATGTGGGCTCGTACCTAGTGAGGGTAAGTACTCACAAGAGCCTTATAGAAGGAGGTTTGGACTAGATGAGGGTCCATTCTCATCAAACCAGATAAGGGTTGGTACCTATCAAAAATATTTATCATCCAGAGGATCAACAACTTTAGCAAAGGAGCATCCGAAGGATGACTGGGCAAAAAGGGTTAACTCCTTCACCTACCAACTAACACCAATAGTTAGTCTTGCAGGTGAAGGGGGGGCAGCTGTAGACCCCTAATTTTGCCGGCCTCTCAATGAAGATAAGAAGTTTTCCTCTCTGAAGGCAGGTAAAAGCTTCGGTGAACATCCATCGGCATCAACCGACTTCCATCTGAAGAAAGGAAAGCTTCCCTGAAGTCCCAAAATACAAAATTTGGCCAGAACACTCGAGACAACCGTCCCAGAAAGCAGGACAGTCGTCCAGACAGGCCAGACGCCCGTCCTAGATGTGAGACGCGCGTCTCACCCAAAATCACCACTTGGGACGGTCGTCCCAAACTCCAAACGGTCGTCCCAACCTCTGCAAACCGTGGTCCCTATTTTCTGCACCCCAGACAGCCGTCCCAAGCTGTCAGGCTGAAAAAACTATAAATAGGGGCCTCATTTGCGTTTTTTAGACACACCTCACTCCTCTCTTCTCTCCCTCTTTTGAATGATCTCTTCGATTACCTATAAGGTAACAATTGGTTAAGGAATTTTCTTCCGGCATTCGATTCTTCTTAAAGTTTTCGTAGAGTCGGTCCTGTATTCGGGGAGGAGAGTCCTTGTAGTGCGGGGGATTGCCAAAACGCATCCTCACAGTTGAAGAGTTGTAATAACAAGCTTGCTACGGAGGTTCTTTTCACTTCTCTTCTCTTTTATTGCTTTATTTACTGCTTTATGTATGCAATAGAAAATAGAATCATGTAGATAGCCATTTTTAAATATTGTATAATAAAATAGGGTAATAACGTAATTTCTCTTAATCTTTACTTTATGAATTAATCCGTCATAGGGAACCCGGAAGGGGCGTCATGGGGGTGCTAACACCTTCCCCACGCGTAACTAACTCCCTTACCTAACTCTGGTTATAATGGCCAAGTTTGGTTTTTCTTAAAATCAACACCTTTTTATCCTTTTCCAATGTTTATGGTAAAATCATTGGTGGCGACTCCATAAGAACCCTTTTAGGAAAACCTTGCTTTTATTAGAGGATAGTTCAGTTGATGAGCACCTCGGGAGCAATGATCACATTTTTAAATAAACGCGAGTCTAAACCATCTTTTCGCGATCGGTCGCATAAACGTTCGAGATGTCCCTGGACGTCGGAACGGACGGCGGCGACAATCATGCATGGCACTAACCCAATATTCATCATTTAATGCATCCTTAACAGATTTAGGTTCAATTTGTGAAATGAATGCCATATGATTGCAGAATTGATTAAGAGAATTTCTAGTGGATACTCCCTTATTGATTTTCCCAATAACATTGTCTAGAGAAAGATCTCTTGGGACAATCCATTCTTTAGGAAGCTCATCCAAGGTATCTTCTTCCTGTTCTCCAACAATTCTTTCTGGTGGATCAGTTTTTGTAGGATCAATCAATTGATCACCTTCTTCGACAGTACACCGATCTGTATCTCTGGGATGTTTTAACTGATAAGAATTATCAGCTAATTCATCATCTTCTGCAGTACCTGTTGTTTTCATCTGCAACACTCGAGGAGACTCATTAAAAACAACATGTACTGATTCTTCAACATACTTTAGTCTTAAATTATAGACTCTATATGCATGACTGTTAGAAGAATAGCCAAGAAAGATCCCTTTATCAGATTTTTCATCAAACTTGCCAATATTTTCTTTCCCATTGTTTAAAACAAAACATGTACATCCAAAAACCCTGAAATAGTTTATGTTGGGTTTTCTTCCTTTGTAAAGTTCATATGGGATTTTCTTAAGAATGGGTCTAATCAAAACTCTATTCAAAACATGACAAGCAGTGTTTACAGCATCTGCCCAAAAGTGTTTAGGTAAAGAGTTTTCACAAAGCATTGTTCTAGCAAGTTCCACAATGAATCTGTTCTTCCTTTCCACAACACTATTCTGTTGAGGAGTTCTTGGAGCAGAAAAGTTGTGTTTTATGCCATACTTTTCACAGAATAATTCAAACTTTTCATTTACAAATTCTCCACCATTGTCACTTTGGATAGAAGTAATGAAATAACCTTTCTCATTATGTAAAACCTTGGCAAGCTTTTTAAAAGATTTGAAAGAATCTGATTTGGCATTTAGAAAAATAGTCCATGTAAATATGGAAAAATCATCAACAATTACCATGATATAAAGATTACCACCTAGGCTTTTGTTTCTTGAAGGACCAACCAAATCTAAGTGGAGCAGTTCCAAAGGTCTACAAGTAGAAACAATGTTTTTATTTGAAAAGGATTTTCTAGTTTGTTTACCTTTTAAACAAGCTTCACAGATTTTGTCTTTCAGATTTGAAGCTTAGGTAGTCCAGAAACTAAATCTTTAGTAATTAGTTTGTCAAGATGATTAAGATGAATATGGGCAAGCCTTCTATGCCATAACCAAGATTCTTCTTCTTTAGTAAGAAGACAACTTTGAGATGAGATAGAATGCTTGATATCTAGCATGTAAATGTTGTTTAATCTCTTACCAACCCGCATTACTGTGTTAGATTTTGGCTCACAGATTAGGTAGATTTCTGGTTTGAAGATAACCTTGTGACCAAGATCACATAATTGACTTATACTGATTAAGTTGTGCTTAAGACCTTCAACAAGAAGAACATTGTGAATAGTCACAGTCTCACCATCTCCTATGTCTCCAGAACCTAAGATTCTTCCCTTGTTGTTATCTCCATATGTCACGTGACCTCCAGTCTTCAATCTCAGTTTCTGAAATTTGGAAATATCACCTGTCATATGCCTTGAGCATCTGCTATCCAAGTACCAAAGTGATTCCTACTGCTGTTCCTGAAAAATCAAGCATCAAGTATTTGGTACCCTTAAATACTTTGGGTCCTTAGTGGTCAAATTTTTTGTTTAACATATTTTGGAACCAATCTCATTTTACCCTGTGGCACAAGATGTTTTCTAATATGACAGAATTTTACAGTATGCCCTTTTTTCATACAATAGTGACAAGATGAGAAGGGAGATGCTATTGATTTTCTGACAGAAAAGAAGTTCAAATACCTTTTAGTTTTAACCCCAAACTTAGGTTTGTAACCAATTCCAGTATGATCAAAAACACAGTTTTGAGACCCAAGAAGTGTATCTAAATTTTCTTTACCTTGAGTAAACTTAGATAAGGTTTTAATCAAATACACAACCTTTTTCTGTAGAGAGATACACTTTTCACAATTCTTGTTAGTAGCAGCATTATCAGAAGATGAATTATTGTAGATTATTTCAAGATGTTCCATATCTGTTTTGATTTCTAATAATTCTTCTTCCAGAACTTTAACCATATTCTCTAACCAGTTATTTAGTCCTTTTAACCGATTATTTGTATAGGATAAATTCTTAGCTTCATCATGCATTTCATTGAAAGCATTTAGTAATGTGTTGTAATTCATTTCATTTTCTGTGGGGGTTGAACTTACATGGGATGAAGAGGATTCACAGCCAACCATTAAGCATAGATTCACTTCTTCACTTTCAGATTCAGAACTCGAGGATGAATCATTGTCTTGCCAAGCTATGTAGGCCTTTTTCCCTTTGTACTTCATATCTTTCTTGTTTTGATTCTTGGATTTTTCTGGACATTCACTTCTTATATGTCCCTGCTTACCACAAGAATAACAAGTATAAGTATTTTGAATAGAATCAGTTCTTTTATCATTGTACCTTTTAATCTGGCCAATTTTGTTCTTCTTCTTAAGAAATTTCCCAAACTTCTTAACCAATAGATTAAGATTCTCAGATTCTTCTTCATCAGAGTCACTACTTTCTTCAATTGTTTTGAGAACAATGTTTATGCTTTTCTTTTATGCATTTTCTTGCTCTTTAAACCTGTTGATCTCCAACTCGTGTTCCCTTAGCTTACCAAATAATGATGTAGTAGTCATCTCAGTTAAGTCTCTTGATTCTGATATAGTTGTCACCTTTGGTTGCTAAGATCTGTCCAAACATTTTAGGATTTTGATGTTTAACTCTTCCTTGTCAAACGTCTTGCCTAATCCAATTAGATGGTTGACTATATGCGTGAATCTTTTCTGCACATCTGCAATGGTTTCACCTTGCTGCATTTTGAATAATTCATAATCTCTGATTAATTCATGCTTCCTTGCCCTTTTCACATCAGAGGTACCTTCGTGAGTGACTTCTAGAATCTTCCACATTTCTTTGGCAGAGGCGCATTGAGAAACCCTGAAAAAGTCATCAAGATTTAAGGCAGAGGTAATAATGTTCTTAGCAGTATAATCATATTGATCTTTCCTATTTTCTGCATCAGTTAAGTCAGCCCATTCTTTTTCAACAATTTTACCATCCACTGTATGAGTTGGTTTGAAAGGACCATTAACAATTGTATCCCAAATAACCCTATCAAGAGATTCAATAAATATTTTCATTCTAACCTTCCAGAAGGAGTAATTCACACCAGCAAATAGAGGAGGCCTATTGATGGAGGCTCCTTCAGAAAAATTCATCTTTCCCTCAGCCATTTAAAATTTCTTGGACCGAATTCTTGAGTGACTTACAAGAACCAGCTCTTGATACCAATTGTAAGAATTATTGGTTGAGTTCAAGAGGGGGGGGGGGTGAATTGAACTTTAGAAATCTTTTTCGAAAAACACTCTTTCTTTGTGGAAGAATGATTAATCTTTATCCAATCTTTTATTAGGCAGATTTGGTTTTAAACAAAGCAAGAATATAAACTAGAAATGAAAAGAGATAAAAGCAGAAATACAACACAAGAGTTTATACTGGTTCACTCTTCCCAAGAGCTACATCCAGTTCTTGACAAATCTGCCAAGTTCCACTAATACCAAGTGAAAATACAAACCAGTAGATATACACCAATCTACCCCAAGAACTACCTTACAACACCACAAGATAGACTCTTGAAAAACCACCCAGCAACCAAACCCAGTTACTGTAACCAGTGCAGATTCAAACCCAATCTACACAATTAGAATTCGTACAAGTATATGAAATGAATAAACCTGGACTGCAACTTTTACAATATAGAAGTCCAGAAGCAATTTTTCTAACTCAACACTTTCTCTCTTGAAGATCTTTCAACAATCTTGATCAAAACGCCTTATGATATGAAATGTGTATGAATGCTCAGAGAAAAACACGAATATGAGAGCTCCAATATTGCTTTCAATCGATTTCCAAATTATATCTTTGAAAGAGAAATCAAAATTGTATTTATAGAGTAAAAGAGAGAAACAGACAGTTTCAATCGATTTAAAATTATGTTTTAATCGATTGATTTTATTTAAAACCCTTTCAATCGGTTAATTCGAGCTTTTAATGGATTGAAACAGTTAGAAGAAAAATGGTAGCTCTCTGTTTCAACAAATTAAAATATATTTCAACAGATTAAAATTCTAAGATACCTTAAAATGAAAAATGATATCTCTCTGTTTCAACAGATTAAAAATCTGAGATACTTTAAAATGAAAAATGGTATCTCTTTGTTTCAACAGATTGAAATTGATTTCAACAGATTAAAAATCTGAGATACTTTTGAAATGAAAAATGGCTAGAACATTTTAATCTATTTATTTATCAATTCAACAGATTAATACTGCGAAACCCTTAATATGAAAAACCATCAAGAACATTTTAACTTGTTGATTCTACGATTCAATCAATTAAAATATTGGCTGTATATATTCATTTCCTATTTTAAGTGATTTTAATAGATTAAAAAATGCTTTTTAACAGATTAAAAAACTCAGTTTGTTCTTTCAAGGCTTAAAGATTGGTTTTTCGTGCAGTAAGATAAATTCTATGAAACGCAACAGTTATAGGTGCTTATCACTAGATATACTGAAATTATCAAGAGATTAAATTCTAAACCTATAGCCTATCTACCTACACACCCACAAACTAAACTTTATATGTCTTCATCAAATCCAACAAGTGCTTCACTGGAAGTTGGTTCTTGGTGAAGGTTTAGGTGCAAGGACTGGAATTTTGGTTCTTGTGCTAGATTGGGTGTGTGATTGGAATTGTAATCTGTAAAACATTCAATCTAGTGGAACCCAACTGGAATTTGGCTGGAAACTGGACGTAGACCTGGGATTGGGTGAACCAGTATAAATCTTGGTTGTATCTTTCTAAACCTTTCTCTCTTTAATTCTGCCACTGCCTTTACTTTGATTGTTTGCTTTGTTTGATTCAAGAATTGGTCAAAACTCTTAATCTTTGAAATAGATAATCTGTAATTTGCGAAAATCTTTCAAAGATCAATTCACCTCGCCCCTCTTGATCTCAGCCTCCTTTTCTAACAATTGGTATCAAGAGCAAGGTTCTTGAGATTTATTCAAGTTTTTCGATCCAAATGGGTGGAAATAAGTTTTCTGAGGGTGCTTGTACATTGATAGACCTCCACTGTTTTGTGGAACAAATTATTCATTTTGGAAGATAAGAGTGAAGATCTTTATTGAATCTATTGATATAAGTGTTTGGAATATTATTAAACAAGGTTCCTATGTTTTTAACAGAGAATGGTCTAGTTTAAATGATTGTGAAAAGAAACTAATTCAAGATGATTGTACTACTAAGAATATCATCACATCTGCACTTAACAAAAATGAATTTTTTAGGATATCTCATTGTCAAACTGCTGCACAGATGTGGAAAACTCTTGAAATGACTTATGAAGAAACAACAGAGATATGTTTGATGGTCAATTCAGATTCTCCCATGACCAGTGTAAGTTCTGATTCTACAACTACTATGATTATAGTTCATTACAAGATGTTTTTTTATGAAATGCATGCAGTAGCTAAGAAATTAGAAATTGAAAACAAAATATTAAAAAGCATGAATAGTTTATTAGAAAACAAAATCACTCTTCTTGAAAAGAAAATTGTTGATGAAGAAACTAAGAATGAAAATCTGGAAATAGGTAATAATTGCATGTGTAATGATAAAGATTGTGAAAATTGTCCTGAGTTACAAAAGAAATTAACATATTTAATAAAAACTGCATCTAAACTTGCACAAGGAAAAACCAGTCTTGATGTTATCCTTGATTCTCAAAAGTTGGTTATTGATTGTGGTGGTATTGGTTTTACACCTCTTATTGGAAAGAAAACTAGAGCATTTAAAAACGATTTTGCATGTAGTAAATTTGTTTCGTCACCATTTATTACATGCTTTTATTGTATGAAAAAAGGTCATTCTGTGAAATTTTGTAGAATCAAGAAATATGCTATACCAAGAGGTAGAATGAAGTGGATTATCAAGAATTCATTTCAAATAACCTGATTGGACCCAATGATTATAAAAAGGGTACCAGATATATGTTAAATCTGTTTTGCAAGAACAAAATCTGGAAGTTCTTTGGTACCCAATCAACAAATGTTGTTTCTGGATTCATGGACTGTGTATTTTAATTGATAGAAAATTGTTTTAATCGATTAATTCCACTTACAGAGTATACCAGAAAAGTTGTCCGTACAATTTTAATCGATTAAAATATGAATTAATCGATTAAAATGCTCTCAGGATATTTAGAATGATTGTTTTAATCGATTAAAAAGAATTTACATCAGTTAAAATCATTAAAAGGCCAAATTTAATCAATTATTTCACGATTTAATTGATTATTATTCTGATATGTTCTTTCCAAAACAAGATTAATCGATTCAATAACAAATTAATCGATTAATATTCTGCTTTCAGTGTAGAATTAATTGATTGTTTCAATTCTATATCAGTTATACGACAACTATACTAATTTCTCTTTCAGGCAAAACAAACTGAAGATCTCTGGTACCTTGACAAAGACTGTTCTAAACATATGACAGGTGATATTACAAAGTTTTACAATATAAAACCAAAGAATGGTGGGATCGTTGTCTATGGGGATAATAACAAAGGAATAATTCTTGGAATAGGAGACATCAAATGCACAGAATCAGGTATTATTAACAATGTATTATATGTTGAGGGTTTAAAACATAATTTGATCAATATTAGTCAGCTGTGTGATAAAGGACACAAAGTTATCTTTGGTCAAGATCAATGTCAAATTATCAAATCAGATTCAGAATAGGTACTGATCACTGGTAAGAGAATCAACAATATTTACATGTTAGATACTAATTCTGCTAAAAATTGTTGTTTAATTTCTAAAAAGAATGATTCGTGGTTGTGGCATAGGAGGTTAGCTCATATTCATATGAATCACCTTCATAAATTGATTTCTAAAGATCTTGTAATTGGCTTACCTAAACTTAAGTTTGTGAAAGACAAAGTATGTGATGCATGTCAAAAGGGAAAGCAAGTAAAGAATTCCTTTTCGCAAAAAAATATTGTTTCAACATCAAGGCCTCTTGAACTTTTGCACATGGATCTCTTTGGTCCTTCTAGAACTATGAGTTTAGGAGGGAATATGTATACAATGGTTATAGTAGATGATTACTCAAGATTTACTCGGACAATATTTTTAAAATTAAAATATGATACTTTCCATATGTTTAAGAAATTTTCAAAACAAATTCAAAATGAAAAACGCTATTTCATCTCTTGTATTCAAAGTGATCATGGGGGAGAGTTTTCAAATGAAAATTTTAATAAGTTTAGTGATAAACATGGTATTAAGCATAACTTTTCTGCTCCTAGAACTCCTCAACAGAATGGTGTAGTTGAAAGGAAAAATCGTTCTCTTGAAAAATTAGCTAGGACAATGCTTAATGAGAGAGCATTACCAAAATATTTTTGGGCTGATGCCGTTAGTACTGCTTGTCATGTACTAAATCGTGTTTTAATTAGACCTTTTCTTAAAAAAAACTCCATATGAATTATACAAAGGTAAAAAGCATAACATAAACTATTTTAGAGTATTTGGATGTAAGGTTTTTGTCTTGAACAATGGACAGGAAAATCATGGAAAGTTTGATTCCAAATTAGATGAATGTATCTTCTTGGGTTATTCATTGAATAGCCATGCCTATAGAATCTTTAACAAAAGGCTAAATACTGTAGAAGAATATATTCATGTTGTGTTTGATGAGACTAACCCAAGTATGCAGACTAATTCTGAGTATAGTATAGAAGATGATGTTTTAACTGATAAAATGTATCAGTTAAAATTGCCAAAATCAACAATTTTTCAAAAACAGGAAGAATCTATTGAAGAAACTGAAGAGCAGTTGCCTAAAGAATGGAAAATTCCAAGGAATCTTTCAATAGACAACATCATTGGTGAAATAAATCAGGGAGTTTCCACTAGAAGATCTTTAAATAAATTATGCAATCACATGGCATTTGTATCACAAATAGAACCAAAAACCATATCTGATGCATTAAAGGATAATAATTGGATTAATGCTATGCATGATGAATTAAATCAATTTATAAGAAATGAAGTATGGGAATTAATTCCAAAACCAGATGATGTCAATATTGTAGGAACTAAATGGGTTTTTAGAAATAAAATGGATGAAAATGGTATAATTACTAGAAATAAGGCTAGATTAGTTGCTAAAGGGTATAATCAGCAAGAAGGAATTGATTTTAATGAAACATATGCTCTTGTTGCTAGATTAGAGGTTGTTATACTTCTACTTGCTTATGCTTCAATAAAGAATTTCAGGTTATTTCAAATGGATGTCAAAAGTGCTTTCTTAAATGGCTACTTGAATGAAGAATAGTTTTTGTTACACAACCACCTGGTTTTGAAGATCATATTCATCCAGAATATGTTTACAGATTAAAGAAAACATTATATGGTCTCAAGCAAGCCCCAAGACAATGGTATGAAAGGTTAAGTAATTTTCTCATATCAAAGGGCTATCAAAGAGGTTTGGTTGATAAGACTTTATTTCTGAAAAAATTAAATAATGATATAATTCTAGTTCAAGTATACGTTGATGGCATCATATTCGGAGCCACTAATGAGTCTTTGTGTAAAGATTTTATCAAAGATATGCAGGGGGAATTTGAGATGTCTATGATGGGGGAACTCAACTACTTTCTTGGATTACAAGTTAAACAACTTCAAGGAGGAAGTTTTCTTCATCAATCTAAATACTGCACAGAGCTTTTAAAGAAATTTGAGATGCAACATTGCAAAGAAGCATCAACACCAATGTCCACCAATTGCTATCTTGATTCCGATGAAAAAGGAAAACCAAGTAGATGAAACTAAATATAGAGGGCTTATTGGTTCTTTACTATATCTCACAGCAAGTAGACCTGACATTATGTTTAGTGCTTGTATGTGTGCCAGGTTTCAATCTGCACCAAAAGAATCTCATCTTACTGCTGCAAAAAGGATCCTCAAATATCTCAAAGGAACTTTAAATGTTAGGTTATGGTATCCTGGTAAGTCCAAACTAAATTTAATTGGATACTCTGACTCAGATTTTGCAGGGTGTAAGCTTGACAAGAAAAGCACCAGTGGCACCAGTGGCACTCTAACTCTCAAGAACCTTGCTCTGATACCAATTGTTAGAAAAAGAGGCTGAGATCAAGAGGGGGGGTGAATTGATCTTTGAAAGATTTTCGCAAATTATAAATTATCTATTTCAAAGATTAAGAAATCTGACCAGTTCTTGAATCACACAGCAAGCAATCAAAAATAAATGCAGTCACAGAATTAAAGAAGAGAAAGGTTTAGAAAGATATCACCAAGGTTTATACTGGTTCACCCAATCCCAAGGCTACATCCAGTCTCCAGCCAAATTCCAGCTGGGTTCCAC
The DNA here is from genome assembly GCA_963425845.1 of Sphenostylis stenocarpa. NCBI lineage: Eukaryota > Viridiplantae > Streptophyta > Magnoliopsida > Fabales > Fabaceae > Sphenostylis > Sphenostylis stenocarpa. The sequence continues at coordinate 31,456,792 of OY731401.1, read as the reverse complement.
TAGATTGAATGTTTTACAGATTACAACCTTAACCTCACACTCAATCTACCACAAGAACCATAATTCCAGTTCCTGCACCTAACCTTTCACCAAGAACCAAATTCCAGTTCTTGACCTACCCTGCAGCCAAATTCCAGCTACAGAAACCAGTGCCCACAATTCCAGGCACCCACAACTTAGAACAGAAGAAACAAACAGAAGAAACTTAGAACGCTCAAACCAGTTTTATGCAGTTCTGCAATATGTTGTTTCTTCTCCTAAAGAATGCAATTTTTCCTCAAGAAAGAACTTTCATGAACTTCACAAAAACTAGCATAATTCTTTCTTGAAAGTATCAATTTTGATTGCTTGATTGATTGCTAAAAGATGTATATCAGATATATGTTAAAAAAATTCAAGTAACTCTGTTTTTATAGAAGATTTTCAAAATTGGTGGTTTAATTAATCTGTTAAAATAATCTTTTAATCTGTTAAAAGTCTTGTTTTAATCTGTTAAAACTTCTTTTAATCCATTAAAACGTTCTTGATTATTTTCCAGATTTGTTTTAACTGATAAGACAACGTTTATATCAATTAAAACTCTTTTTTAAAAAATCTTCTAATTTGTTTCAATCGATTAAAATACTGCAAGATATTCTTATAAACTTTTTCAAGTGATTTTAACTGATAAAAAATCGTTTTAATCGATTAAAACGCTTAGTTCAAGTTTTCTTAAGTTGATTTAATCGATTGAAACGTAGTTTAATCGATTAAAATAATTATGATCGATCAAAACCCAATTCTGATCGATCATATCTGGTTTTGATCGATCATAACTCAATTCTGATCGATCATATCTGGTTTTGATCGGTCATAAACCCATTCTGATCGGTCAAACAGTACACCAAGTGGTTTTAATCGATTATTTCGAAGTTGTATCGATTAAAATACTGCCAGAACACTTCTCTGAACATTTTAAGTGATTTTAATCGATTATTTTGAAACTGTATCAGTTAAAATACTGACTGAAGGTTTTCAAAACTTGCTTTAATGAAAACAATCGGTTATTTTGAAGTTATATTAGTTAAAGCCCTGTTATAAAAGTGTGAAGAACGTTTTTGTTGATAAAGCTTATATTCTATTAGTTAAAATAGTTGATTAAGAAAGCTTTTGTCAAAATGCTTTGTTTTTAACCATTAAAACATTTTTTAGAGGCATTTGCAAAATCTTTTAAATTAAGAAACCTCATGCAGTTGAAAGATAAAAATGATTATACCTAAGCGGAGCTATAGACACACTAATCCTTCTATAGACACACTAATCCTTCTTCTCTTTTATCCAAGTGACCTTTGACTGCCACAAAGTAGCCTTTGACTCCATTCTTGACTTCATCAAATCAACAAGATCTTTGTCAAAGTAATTCAATAAGATCTTCATTACTTTCAGTCTCCCCCTATTTGATGAAGACAAACATTACTTTGAAAAATAACTCTGCAGAAGAAGTCACTTGATAAAATAGATTAGTTAATAAAAAAAAATTAATCAGTTTATTCATCTCTCCCCCTAAATTGCTGCTCTCCTAAAGAATTATTTCTCCCCCTAAATTGATCATAAGTAAAGCAAAGCAATTATTTCTCCCCCTTTTGACTTCATCAAAAATAGAGAACAGAGGAACAACATTATGCATGATATGTATCAGGTAACAGATTTTCGAAAACAGTAAAAATATGGATACGATACCTTACTCATGTGAAGACCAATCAAAGTTGATTCAAACTTATCTTCATTAACACGTTTGTAATGAATACAATTAACACGTGTAAAGATAAGGGAACCATGCTTTAGTAGCATGTTACAAGAACAACCAATAACTAAAGCCTTTAATCTTTCTTCCCAGAGTAAAAATCGATTAAAAACAGGACGAAATCGATTAAAAAGTTCTTGTTAATGGTTTTAATCGATTGAAATTATGTTTTAATCGATTAAAACAGTGATGAAATTTGAAAATTTAAAACATAAGTTGATTTAATCGATTAAATCGACATTTAATCGATTGAAATAGTTTGAAAAATGTTGCATAAGCGCTTTTAATCGATTTAAAGCTTGTTTATATCGATTAAAACAACCAGTTTTGAAAACTAAGAAATGTTTGATGTATCTAAAATGCCTAATTTGTAAAACCAATCATTAGAAAAATGTTTTAGGATAATATCAGCTAGGTTGAGTAAGTTTTAACCAATAGAACCAACTAAACCAGAAAAGTATCTTATCTAGCTTATTTAACTGATATAAACTAGTTTTAATTGATACAAACACATTGTTAGAATCGCGCAGCGGAATGTTCGCGTGGTCGGACAAAAACCAAGAGGGGGGGTGAATTGGTTTCTTAATAAAAATTAGGTTTTCAAAATTTTCCCCAAATTTTACCGATTAAAAACTGCGTAAATGTAAATAGAGAAGAGTAGAGAAGATTACACAGTAGGTTTATACTGGTTCGGATCAAAAGACCCTACGTCCAGTTGCTAATCACTCAAAAGAGGATTAACGCTGTCACTAAGAACAAATTGTTACAAACAGATTACAAATGAACAGATAAAGATCAGAATACACCTCTCTTGAAATCCACAAGAGATGATGAACAGCTTTCCCTAGAGACTGGCACAGAGACACAATCCACTAAGAACTCCAATTAGTGATTCTTATCGCTTCTAGCCCACACCAGGTTCAGAAAGCCCCCTTTCCTTGCAACAAACAGTTCTCTGGCACTCACAACACTTAACTTTTGTATGGAAAATGTTGTTCTACTTTTCTGAGTGCCAAAGCAGAGTTTAAGTAGGGAAATTAGGGTTTAGGAATTGGGGATTTCGAAACTAGGGTTCTTGGTAATTGGATTTTCGAAAATAGGGTTTGTTTGATGTTTAAAATCAGAAACAGACTGAAATAATCGATTATTTGGAGTAATAATCGATTAAAACAGAGCAAAAAAAACAGAACCCAAAACCTCTCTGTTTTAATCGATTATTTGAAGTTTTAATCGATTATTTGACCTAATAATCGATTATTTTGATGTTTTAATCGATTAAAACAGTGAGTATATACTGAAAATGGTTTTCTCACTGTTTTAATCGATTATTTCCCTATATAATCGATTAAAGCCGAGCCTGGATGATATATTTGGGCTTTTTGAAGCTTCTAAGTTACAGACTATGTACCGGCTATCTTAGATTCTATAATTACAGACTCAATCAAACTAAAACAGAGTTATTACAATACATAAATCATCAATCTTCAATCTTCAATACTCTAAGTCTTTAAGCTCTTGGATCATCATCAAAATCAACATTCTTCATGATCATTATTTGCAACATCAAGTCCTTGAATGTTCAACAATCTCCCCCTTTTTGATGATGATCAAAATTATCTTTTTAAAGCCCTTGTAATAACCTGTTTTATCTGTCATACTAACACACACAATAAACATACCGGATAAAATTTAAAATTGAATATAGGCTTTAAATTTTTCTCCCCTATTTTGATTATAATCAAAAAGAACTCTGAAAGAACAAACATTAGATCTCCCCCTCAAAATATGCATAATTTAGAGAAAGCTCCCCCTTAATCATAGCATGAAAGAAGCATCATATTTTATTTCATAATCATTCATCCATTACAACATCAAGACAATAACAAAGGAAAATACATAACAGAATTTAAAATTCTTCACTATCATGATCATTAAAGTGTGCATCAAATCTATTCTCTAAACGACACACTTCAATATCCGTTGGCAACGGCTAGGAGGCAAGACTGGTGGTCGCATTTAATCGATTATATCTCAAAATAATCGATTATCTCTATATCAGACAGCTTTAATCGATTATTTCTAGCAAATAATCGATTATCTGAGGCATTTAATCGATTATTTCACGAAATAATCGATTATTCCAGAGGAGAATACCCTGTTTTGGACGTTTTGAGGGAAAATAATCGATTATTACTTCCAATAATCGATTATTCCAGAGGCTATATCAAGTTTTTGAGATTTATATGCATAATAACCTATGAACATGCTACACCACGAATTTTAACATAACAATCATCCAGAAATAGTCAAATTAAGCAGATTTTAAGCTATTTCTAATATCCCTAAGTCTCTTCTAAGATCATAGAATCTATCCTTGGGTAGAGGCTTAGTAAATATATCTGCTAATTGACGTTTAGTGTCTACATACTCTATTTTGCAGTTTCCTTTGCTGATATGATCTCTTAAAAAGTGATGTCTAATCTCAATATGTTTAGTCCTAGAGTGCATTACTGGATTCTTAGATTGATTGCACTCGTATTATCACACATTAATGGAATTTCATTTAAATATATGCTATAATCCTCTAATTGTTGTTTCATCCACAGAATTTGAGCACAACAACTACCAGCTGCAATATATTCAGCTTCAGTGGTAGATAAAGCAACACATGCTTGTTTCTTAGAATGCCATGATATTAAGGATGAACCTAACAAATGACATGTCCCACTAGTGCTTTTCCTATCAATTTTACATCCACCATAATCAGCATCAGAATATCCTAATAAACTAATACAAGCATCAGACGGATACCACAAGCCAAATCCAGTAGTTCCTTTTAAGTATTTTAAAATATGTTTTACTACAATTAGGTGAGATTCTTTAGGACAAGCCTGAAATCTAGCACACACACAGACAAAATGCATAATATCAGGTCTACTTGCAGTTAAGTATAATAGTGATCCTATCATACCTCTATACATAGTTTGATTAACTTCCAAACCTGATTCATCCTTGTCTAAATAGCATGAAGTTCCCATGGGTGTGTTAGCTTCCTTTGAGGTGTCCATACCAAACTTTTTGAGAATCTCCTTGCAGTATTTAGTTTGAGAGATGAAAGTGCCATCTTTAAGTTGCTTGATTTGAAGTCCAAGGAAGAATGTCAATTCTCCCATCATAGACATTTCAAACTCTCCCTGCATAATCTTAGCAAATTCTTAGCAAATTCTTCCTCCTGACAATAGCCTTTTGCAACAAGTCTGGCTTTATTCTTTGTTATATTACCATCTTCATCAAGCTTATTTCTAAATACCCATTTAGTTCCAATGACTTGATGTGACTCTTCTCTTGGAATTAATTCCCAGACTTGATTCCTTTCAAATTGGTTAAGTTCTTCTTGCATGGCTATGCACCATTGATCATCTTTAAGTGCTTCCTCAATGTTTTTAGGTTCTATCTGTGACACAAAAGCAACAGACATACAAAAATTATTCATATTTCTTGTTCTTACCTCTTTTGAGATGTCACCTATGATGTTGTCCATTGAGAGTCCTCTAGGTGATTGTCATTCTTTTGCTAATTGAGGAGTTTGAGAAGGTTCATTATCCTCCAAATATAATTCATCAAGAGCCTCCTTTATATATTCATCATCACCTGCAAGTCTTTTATTTGACTCAAGAGGATTTCCCCCAAGGTCTACAATCTCATCAAAGGTAACATGAATAGATTCTTCTATATTTAAAGTTCTCCTATTAAACACTCTATATGCCTTGCTAGTTAGAGAATAACCTAGAAAAATGCCCTCATCGGCTTTTGAGTCAAATTTTCCTAGATTGTCCTTTCCATTATTTAGCACAAAACATTTACATCCAAAAATCTTTAAATGTGCAACATTAGGTTTTCTACCATTAAACAATTCATATGGAGTAGATTTAATAATTGACCTAATGAGCATTCTATTTAAAACATAACATGCCGTACTAACCGCATCAGCCCAAAAATATTTAGGAACATTAGATTCATTTAACATAGTTCTAGCAAGTTCCTCTAATGACCTATTTTTCCTTTCAACTACACCATTTTGTTGGGGAGTCCTAGGAGTAGAAAAGTTATGTAATATACCATTTTCCTCACAATAATTCTCAAACTTTTCATTTTGAAACTCACCACCATGGTCACTTCTTAAAACATTAATTCTTAGGTCTTTCTCATTTTGAATTTGTTTAGCAAACTTTCTAAAGACCTTAAAAGCTTCACTTTTCGTAGTTAAGAAAAATGTCCAAGTGTACCTAGAGTAATCATCAACAATTACAAGTCCATAATAATTTCCACCAAAGCTTTTTATCCTAGAAGGTCCAAATAAATCTAAATGTAATAATTCTAGGGGTTTTGAAGTGGAAATCACATTCTTTGATTTAAAAGATGATTTTACTTGTTTACCTTTTTGGCATGCATCACACAATCTATCTTTTTCAAATTTTAACTTAGGCAATCCAATAACTAAGTCTTTTGATATCAATTTATTCAAGTGATGCATATTTATATGAGCCGCTCTTTTATGCCATAACCAAGGGTTCTCTTCCTTAGCAACTAAGCATGTTATACTAGACTCATGTAAACAATCCAAATCAATCAAATATATGTTGTTATGCCTAATGCCTTTTAATTCTACTTTTTCGGAATTTATTAAATGTATGGTGCAAAATTTGCTTTCAAAAGTTACCTTGAATCCTTTGTCACACAATTGGCTTATGCTAAGAAGGTTATGCTTTAGTCCATCAACAAGAAGCACATCCTTAATCTCCAATGTGTTTGCACCACCTATGTTTCCAATTCCGAGAATCTTTCCTTTGTTGTTATCCCCATAAGTCACATATCCTTGTTCTTTGGCTTTGAAACTTACAAATTTCGTTTTATCTCCAGTCATATGTTTTGAGCATCCACTATCAAGATACCACATAGACTTCTTTGATTTGGAAATTTCCTACAAAACAAGAACATAGTAAATTTAGGTCCCCATAACTTTTTGGTCCTTGGGGTTAGAGACATAACAATCTATTTAAATACTGCAAAACTTTCTCATAAAACTTTTCAAGTTATTTTAACTGATAAAAAATAAGTTTTAATCGATTAAAACGCTGTGTAGAAAATTTCTAAGTTGTTTTAATCGATTGAAACGAGATTTAATCGATTAAAAGAGTTCTGATCGGTCATAACTAAATTCTGATCGATCATAACTGATTCTGATCGGTCATAATTGGATTCTGATCGATCATCCTGACCCTTTAAGTAATTTTAATCGATTGAAACGTGTTTTAATCGATTGAAAAGGTTCTGATCGCTTATAACTAAAATCTGATCGATCACATTTGATTCTGATCGGTCATAATTGGATTCTGATCGATCATCCTGACCCTTTAAGTGATTTTAATCGATTGAAACGTGTTTTAATCGATTGAAAAAAAATTCTGACCGCTCATAATTAAAATCTGATCGATCACATTTGATTCTGATCGGTCATATTTGTATTCTGATCGATCATAATGAGTTCTAAATGGTTTTAATCGATTAAAAACAAGTTGTATCGATTAAAATACTGTAAAAACTCTTCTTTGAACATTCTAAGTGATTTTAATCGGTTCTTTCAAAACTATATCAGTTAAAAACATGTTTAAGAAAGCTTTTGTAAAAATACTTTGTTTTTAGTTGTTTAAAACGATTTTAGAGGCATTTCGCAAAAATCTTTAAGTGAAGAACCTTCATGCAGTAGAAAAGATAAAATGATTTTACCTAAGCATTCTGTTTAAAACATACTAAATGATCCATTTTCTTTGAATAAATAAAAGAGACAAACAATTCATTTAACTATAGGAACCCAAATATATTTTCCTTTAGGAACACCAAAATGTTTAATTTTACACTTATTTGAAGTGTGACCTTGTTTCATACAATAGAAGCATGCATTTGAGGTAGTTTTAGAACAAGATACATTATTAACATGACATGCTCTAGTTCCTTTTTCTACCCATACTCTTTTCTTTTTAGTTTTACTCTTTTTCAAAGGAACTCTTTGATTTACATTATTTTGAGCAATTACCATTTCATGCTTCTTAAGATCATCAATTTCTTTTTCGGCTTTGTCAAGCAAATGGTTAAGAATATCTATGTCATATTCATGCTCTTTACAATATGCACAAGCTATAGTCTTATCATCATTCTCATCTATGCATACAATTTTCGTTTCTAAGGTTTCCTTTTCCTCTAAACATGAAATTTTCGTTTTTAAGGACTCCTTTTCTTCTAAACATGTGATTTTCATTTTTAAGGACTCATTTTCCTTTTCGGATCTTCTTAGATTTTTCTTTACAACTTTAAATTCGTTTTTCATATTCATAAATGCAGTAAATAACTCATTATAAGCATTTTGCAATTCATCATGGTCATTTTCTTCAGTAGAGGATGAATCGGAATCACTAACCTCAAAATCCGAAGAAATGTTGTCATTTGCCATCAAGCAAATGTTTGCTTCTATCTCTGAGTCGCTTGATCCTGAATTTGAATCACTGTCATCCCAAGCAATATAGGCTTTCTTCTTGAATTGCTTTTTGCCCTTATGTTCATCATTTTTCTTGTTTGGGCATTCGGTCTTCATATGCCCTGTTTCACCACAACCATAGCATTTTATATTAATGGAAGAATTTTCTTTTACCTTTCCCTTACCTTTGAAAGGATGTCTTCCTTTTGCTTTCGTGAACTTGGTGAATTTTTTTATGAAAAGACTCATCTCTTCTTCATCATTTTTGGAGTCTTCTTCTTCTTCTTTCTTATTTTTGCCTTTTGAAATCTCGGTCTTGAAAGCTAGGTTCTTCTTTTGATATTGACCCTCTTCCTCATTTAGCCTTCCAAGGTCAAGCTCATGCTCCCTTAGCTTTCCAAATAACGCCGCCATAGACATAGTGGCAAGATTTTGTGACTCCGAGATGGCCGTCACCTTAGGTTGCCATTTCCTATCCAGAGATTTCAAAATTTTAACATTTAATTCATCAACGTCAAATACTTTACCTAATCCGGTGAGATGATTCACAATATGAGTGAAACGCTTTTGAACGTCGAAAATCGTTTCTCCTTGTTGCATCCGGAACATCTCGTATTCTTGGATTAGGGAGTTTTTACGCGCTCTTTTGACGTCGTCAGTTCCTTCGTGGGTCACTCTAAGCATTTCCCACATTTCCTGTGCACTTTTACAAATAGAAATTTTGTAGAACTCATCAAGGGTTAGAGTAGATGAAATAATATTTCTAGCCCTAACATCAAATTGTGCTTTTCGACTTTCTTCTACAGACCATCTAGAAAAAGGTTTAGGAACGTCAACACCGTTCTCAGAAATTTTAGGAACAAATGGACCGTTTAAAATTGCGTCCCAAACGCCTCTATCAACAGACTCTAGAAAAATTTGCATACGTACTTTCCAGAAAGGATAATTTTGACCCGCAAAAAGTGGGGGTCTGTTGATAGACGCACCTTCGGCAAAAGTTTGATTTTGTCCGGCCATTTTCGAAAATTTGAATGACTATCAAAGCAAGCTCTGATACCACTTGTTAGAATCGCGCAGCGGAATGTTCGCGTGGTCGGACAAAAACCAAGAGGGGGGGTGAATTGGTTTCTTAATAAAAATTAGGTTTTCAAAATTTTCCCCAAATTTTACCGATTAAAAACTGCGTAAATGTAAATAGAGAAGAGTAGAGAAGATTACACAGTAGGTTTATACTCGGTTCGGATCAAAAGACCCTACGTCCGATTGCTAATCACTCAAAAGAGGATTAACGCTGTCACTAAGAACAAATTGTTACAAACAGATTACAAATGAACGAGATAAAGATCGAATACACCTCTCTTGAAATCCACAAGAGATGATGAACAACTTTCCCTAGAGACGGCACAACACACAATCCACTAAGAACTCCACTTAGTGATTCTTATCGCTTCTAGCCCACACCAGGTTCAGAAAGCCCCCTTTCCTTGCAACAAACAGTTCTCTGGCACTCACAACACTTAACTTTTGTATGGAAAATGTTGTTCTACTTTTTTGAGTGCCAAAGCAGAATTTTAAGTAGGGAAATTAGGGTTTAGGAATTGGGGATTTCGAAACTAGGGTTCTTGGTAATTGGATTTTCGAAAATAGGGTTTGTTTGATGTTTAAAATCAGAAACAAACTGAAATAATCGATTATTTGGAGTAATAATCGATTAAAACAGAGCCAAAAAAACAGAACCCAAAACCTCTCTGTTTTAATCGATTATTTGAAGTTTTAATCGATTATTTGACCTAATAATCGATTATTTTGATGTTTTAATCGATTAAAACAGTGAGTATATACTGAAAATGGTTTTCTCACTGTTTTAATCGATTATTTCCCTATATAATCGATTAAAGCCGAGCCTGGATGATATATTTGGGCTTTTTGAAGCTTCTAAGTTACAGACTATGTACCGGCTATCTTAGATTCTATAATTACAGACTCAATCAAACTAAAACAGAGTTATTACAATACATAAATCATCAATCTTCAATCTTCAATACTCTAAGTCTTTAAGCTCTTGGATCATCATCAAAATCAACATTCTTCATGATCATTATTTGCAACATCAAGTCCTTGAATGTTCAACACACATGATATACAGGTTTCAATCGATTAATACGCAAATTAATCGATTATTTTGTTGTGAATTTCTTATATAAAGGTTTCCTTTAATCAGTTTAATCGATTGATTCTATTTTGTATCAGCTAAAATTATCAAAGCATTATGTTTAATTCTATCTAGGCTTTCTAGATTCAACTTAAAACCTATATTATATAAAACAAAGTTAAAAAGATTGTTTCTGGTTTACAACCAGTTAATATTACAGTCCAGCAAACGAGATAAGGCATAAAGAAAAGAAATGAAAGAAGGGAACCCTTGTTAAAACTCAATCATCCCAATTCCCTTGATTGAGCTGCATGTCTTCCAGCTTGGTGTAAATGTCAGCAATCTGGTGTCCAAGATTGGTGAACTCATTATTGGTCTGCTGAAAATGTTGATAGGTCATCTGCATGTGCTTTCTCTGGTTTTCCTGCATTGTGGCCATTTGAGAAAGCATTGTCCCTTCAAATTGAGACAGAGGAGTCCCACGGTCAGGCTGCTCCATGTAGGGAATGATTTCCATATTTTCATATGAAGCTTGACCACTGGTAGATTCGGGAACCTCTGCAACAGTTGGAGAGGAAGGAATTTGACCTTGCTCATCTTCTTCATCATTGTCTTCCTCATCCTCAGACATTCCAGCATCAACCTTAGAAATCCATTCATCATCAATTTTGATATACCCCATTTTTCTCAAGGTGGAGTCATCAATCTCATTTGATGCCTTAGGAGTTTCTATGCTTTCCCCTGTAAGATCAACTTCAAAATATCTAAAGAAATTGTTAATCAACATGGCATACGGCAGTTTGTAATCCGCCAATCTTTTTGCCTTCAACATGTGATCTTTAATCACATAAACCCAATTTACCTTAATATTGTTAGAGATGCAGTACATGAGGGCAAGATCTCCCTCATTAAGTATAGCATGATTACTTCCTCTTGGAGTAAGCATCCATGCCACAATAAAAGAAGCAGTCTATGTTAAAGTAAGAGTTTTCCAGCATTTAAAATTCTTACCGAATCATTTGGATCCTTAAGGCAAGACTTGAAAAACTATATCTTGTTGAAGTTAGGTATTTCAGAAATATTTCCTCTGGACACTTTGACACCTCTATCTTTTAGACCAGCAATTTGTTCCCACACAGAAGGAGTAATTTCCATATTAACTCCCTTCACTTGAGATCTGATTGTTGAACCATTCACTATTAAATTTGAGTAGAAGACCCAAACCAGATCAGGTTGAATATTCCCTGTGAACTCCATGAAGGTTCTCAACTTTTGACTTTTCAGATTTCTTCTCAAACCCGTAAATCCTTCTTCATCAAGCCACTTGAATTTGATAAATTTTGGAATTACAATCTGCTTTTGACTGAACTCGGTAATGAAGGTGTTCATTTTTCCAATATCACCATCAAACCAAGCTACTAAATGACCACCAGGATTAGCAGCAGAGGAAGATTCCCCTTTTTGCTTCTTTCTTGACTTTGATCTCCTCAGCATGTTGTTGTATAGTTTAGAGAGTGATTTTGAAACGTGAGTTCAAGAAAGAAAAGATAAGAAATTTGAACTAGAAAATGAAGAATGAGAATAATGGATTTCAAGTGAGATTCACGGATGTCAATTTTCATGAATTACAGTTCAATTTGACAGATCCTGCAGAAAACAGCTTTAATTGCACATGTCCCCTTGACTGAAGGCAGAGGCACAGGTTTCTGGACAGTGGGTACATCAGCTAAAGTGTTCTTGGAAGATGTTTGACTTGGTCAAATAATATTTTAAATGTTTTATGCAGATCCCGATTAACACACAAACTTGAAGTTTTGACTTTGATTTACTGACCAATTTTCAATTGGAAGTTGTAAAAATGGTTTTCAGGAATAATTTAATCGATTAATCAGCAAATTAACCTATTAATTTGATTTTTAATATTAGGTTTTGAGACTGTAACAGTGAAGTAATCGATTAATACATAACAGTAATCGATTAATTTTGTACTCGGAGAAATTAATAAAATGATAACAAAATTTTAACCGATTGAAACGAAAAAGAATCGATTAAATTTGACATCTTAGTGATTTTAGTTGATATAACTCCTTTTTAATCGATTAAAACAGACTAAACTAAAATTCCGAGAGTATTTTAATCGATTAATTCGAACATTAACCGATTAAAACTGCACTGACGACTTTTTCGGTATTCTCAATAAGTGATTTTAATCGATTAAAACTTTTTTATATCAATTAAAACATTCAGTTTATGAAACCACAACCTGATTTTCTGTTTTAAACATCAAGGGACTTCCAGATTTTGTTCCTGCAAAACAGATTTAGCATATTTCTGGTCCCCTTTTTATAATTACTGGGTCCAATCATGTTATATGAAATGAATTTTTGGGAATCCATTTCATTCTACCTCTAGGAATAGCATACTTCTTAATTCTACAATATTTCACAGAGTGACCTTTTTTCATGCAGTAAAAACATTTAATCACAGAGTATGATTTCCTATTTATTTTTCTGAATTTGTTAGATGTAAATCCAATTCCAGATTTGTCAAAAATAAGTTTTTGTGACCCAAGAAGAACATTAAGATTAGCTTGACCTTGTGTAAACTTTGAAACAGTTTGTGATAAAAAATCAATCTTCTTCTGTAATTCTGAACACTTATTACATGGTTTATTACATACACAGTCAGAATTATCATGGATTAATTTTAAAAAGTCAGAATCAGTTTCATCTTCAAGAATTTTCCTTTCAAGAGAATCTACTTTATTTACTAACCAATTATTTAATCCTTTTAGCCTATCATTTTCTTTTTGCAGTTTCTTACTTTCTTCATGCATTTCATTAAACGCTTCTTGTAATGAATTATAATTCACCAAATTTGAAGAAGAGTTAGAACTTACACTGCTGGTTTGATGATTCTGATTTGCCATTAGACACAAGTTAGCTTCTTCATTATCAGAATTCTCTATTGATGAGGTATCATTATCATCCCATGCTACATATGCTCTTCTTTTGACTTTTTCTTCTTTCTTATCATTGTATTTGTTCTTTTCTAGGCACTCCATTCTTACATGACCCTGCTTACCACAGCCATAGCATTTATAGTTAAAAGAGTTAGATTTCTTTTCATACCTTTTTTGTTTTTCTTTTTCTTGAGAAATTTGTTGAACTTTCTTACAAGAGTCCAAGATTTTCACTTTCCTCCTCTGATTCTTGACTTCTTTCTTCAACCTTGAGTGCTATACTTCTACCTTTTTTCTCAGAGACTTCTTGCTCATTGAATCTGTTAATTTCCATTTCATGTTCTCTGAGTTTGCCAAACAAGGAGGCTGTTGTCATGACTGATAAATCTTTTGATTCTGAAATAGTTGTGACCTTGGGCTGCCATGACCTGTCAAGACATTTCAAGACTTTAATGTTTAATTCTTCTTTATCAAAAGTTTTACCTAAGCCCATTAGATGATTGATGATATGAGTGAAGCGCTTCTGCACATCCGCAATACTTTCTCCAGTTTGCATTTTGAACAGCTCATATTCTCTTATGAGAGTATGCTTTTTGGCTCTCTTTACATCAGTTGTTCCCTCATGAGTAACCTCAAGAACTTCCCACATTTCCTTGGCAGATTTGCATTGGGAGACCCTGAAAAACTCATCCATATTTAGTGCAAAAGTAATTATGTTTTTAGCAGTACAATCACTTTGAACTTTTTTCTTTTCTTCATCATTTAAACTGGACCATTCTTTTTCTGTAATTAAAGGACCATTAGCAATTACATCCCAAACATTCCTATCAATAGATTCAATAAAGATCTTCATCCTAATCTTCCAAAATGGGTAATCTATTCCACAAAACAGTGGAGGTCTATTAATAGAAGCTCCCTCAGAAAAAGGTAATTTGTTTTCAGCCATTTTGATCGAAAAACTTGAATAACTCTCAAGAACCTTGCTATGATACCAATTGTTAGAAAAGAGGTTGAGATCAAGAGGGGAGGTGAATTGATCTTTGAAAGATTTTCGCAAATTACAGATTATCTATTTCAAAGATTGAGAAATCTGACCAGTTCTTGAATCACACAACAAGCAATCAAAAATAAATGCAGTCACAGAATTAAAGAAGAGAAAGGTTTAGAAAGATATCACCAAGGTTTATACTGGTTCACCCAATCCCAGGGCTACGTCCAGTCTCCAGCCAAATTCTAGCTGGGTTCCACTAGATTGAATGTTTTACAGATTACAACCTTAACCTCACACTCAATCTACCACAAGAACCACAATTCCAGTTCCTGCACCAACCTTTCACCAAGAACCAAATTCCAGTTCTTGACCTACCCTGCAGCCAAATTCCAGCTACAGAAACCAGTGCCCACAATTCCAGGCACCCACAACTTAGAACAGAAGAAACAAACAGAAGAAACTTAGAACGCTCAAACCAGTTTTATGCAGTTCTGCAATATGTTGTTTCTTCTCCTAAAGAATGCAATTTTTCCTCAAGAAAGAACTTTCATGAACTTCACAAAAACTAGTGTAATTCTTTCTTGAAAGTATCACTTTTGATTGCTTGATTGATTGCTAAAAGATGTATATCAGATATATGTTAAAAAAATTCAAGTAACTCTGTTTTTATAGAAGATTTTCAAAACTGCTGGTTTAATTAATCTGTTAAAATAATCTTTTAATCTGTTAAAAGTCTTGTTTTAATCTGTTAAAACTTCTTTTAATCCATTAAAACATTCTTGATTATTTTCCAGATTTGTTTTAACTGATAAGACAACGTTTATATCAATTAAAACTCTTTTAAAAAATCTTCTAATTTGTTTTAATCGATTGTTTCGTGTTTCAATCGATTAAAATATCGCAAGATATTCTTATAAACCTTTTCAAGTGATTTTAACTGATAAAAAATCGTTTTAATCGATTAAAACGCTTAGTTCAAGTTTTCTTAAGTTGATTTAATCAATTGAAACGTAGTTTAATCGATTAAAATAATTATGATCGGTCAAAACCCAATTCTGATCGATCATATCTAGTTTTGATCGGTCATAACTCAATTCTGATCGATCATATCTGGTTTTGATCGGTCATAAACCCATTCTGATCGGTCAAACAGTACACCAAGTGGTTTTAATCGATTATTTCGAAGTTGTATCGATTAAAATACTGCCAGAACACTTCTCTGAACATTTTAAGTGATTTTAATCGATTATTTCGAAACTGTATCAGTTAAAATACTGACTGAAGGTTTTCAAAACTTCCTTTAATGAAAACAATCGGTTATTTTGAAGTTATATTAGTTAAAACCCTGTTATAAAAGTGTGAAGAACGTTTTAGTTGATAAAGCTTATATTCTATTAGTTAAAATAGTTGATTAAGAAAGCTTTTGTCAAAATGCTTTGTTTTTAACCGTTAAAACATTTTTTAGAGGCATTTGCAAAATCTTTTAAATTAAGAAACCTCATGCAGTAGAAAGATAAAAATGATTATACCTAAGCGGAGCTATAGACACACTAATCCTTCTACAGACACACTAATCCTTCTTCTCTTTTATCCAAGTGACCTTTGACTGCCACAAAGTATCCTTTGACTCCATTCTTGACTTCATCAAATCAACAAGATATTTGTCAAAGTAATTCAATAAGATCTTCATTACTTTCAATATTAACAAAAAATCCAATTCAACATTCTAGGACAAAACATATAGAAATTAGACATCATTTCATTAGAGATCATGTTTTGAAAGGTGATTGTGAAATTTTCTTTATAGAAACTGAAAAACAATTAGTTGATATTTTCACAAAACCTCTTGCTCGTGATCGATTTTATAAAATTCGAATTGAATTAGGCATTAATCCAAATCTGGATGTTTTAATTGATAAAAACAAGCTTTAATCGATTAAAAGAACTTATACAAAATTTTTCATACGGTTTCAATCGATTAAATGTCGATTTAATCGATTGAATGAACTTAATTTTTTTCATTTCAACTTTCATAACTGTTTTAATCGATTAAAATATTATTTGTATCAATTAAAATCAGTTACAAGAACATTTTAATCGATTATGCCCTATTTTTAATCGATTATTACTCTGGAAAGAAAAATTAAAGGCTTTAGTTAATGGTTGTTCTTGTAACATGCTACTAAAGCATGGTTCCCTTATCTTTACATGTGTCTATTGTATTCATTACAAACGTGTTAATGAAGATGAGTTTGAATCAACTTTAATTAGTCTTTGAATGAGTAATATATCTAGATGGTATCATGTTTTTTTAATACTGATTTCAAAATAAATTTTTGTTACATACCATGCATAGTATTATTTTTACTCTTCTCTTCCCTATTTTTGATGAAGTCAAAGGGGGAGAAATGACTGTGTTTTGATAATGATTGTTGTTTTTGATAATGATTGTTTCGATACTCATGACTGTTTTTGATAATGATTATTTTTATACTCACTTTTTTAGGGGCAGTAGTAATATACAAGGAGAAATGGGAGAAATGATTAATTTTTGAATACTCACTAATCTATATATTCAAGTGACTTCTTCTGCAGAAATATTATTCAAAGAGGTGTTTGTCTTCATCAAATAAGGGGAGACTAAAAGTGATGAAGATTTTATTGAATCATTTAAACGAAGATCTTGTTGATTTGATGAAGTCCAAACGAAGTCAAAGGCTATTCTATTGCAGTCAAAGGTCACTTAGATAAAATGGTAGAGTGATTAGTGAGTCTGCATCTTTCCTTAGGTATAATCATTCTTATCTCTCTGCTGCATGAGGTTTCTTCATTTAAAAGATTTTGCAAATGCCTCTAAAATGTGTTTAAACTGTTAAAAACAAAGTATTTTGTTAAATGGTTTTTAAGTAACTATTTTAACTGATATTATATGAGTTTTATCAGTTAAAATGTTCTTAACACTTTTTTAACAGGTTTTTAACTGATATGTTTTCGAAATAATCGATTGTTTTCATTAAAAGAGTTTTTGAAAACCTTCTTCCAGTATTTTAACTGGTGTAGAATTGAAATAATCGATTAAAATAACTTAAGTTGTTTTGAAAAGTGTTCTGGCAGAATTTTAATCGATACAAACTCGAAATAATCGATTAAAATAACTTGAAGTACTTTGAAAGATGTTCTGTCAGTATTTTAATCGATACAAATGCAAATTAATCGATTAAAACAACTAAGAGATTTTTTCCAGAATGTTTTAATCGATTAAAACAAGTCTCTTATCTATTAAAATAACTTAGGAAGTTTTAGGAAACTTTTTGGCAGAATTCTAATCGATTAAAATACGAAATAATCGATTGAAATAACTAAGAGATTTTTTCCAAAGTGTTTTAATCGATTAAAACAGATTGTTATCAGTTAAAATCACTTAAAGTTTTATGAAAAATTTTGGCAGTATTTTAATCGATTAAAAGGCTAAATAATCGATAAAACAATTTGAAGGATATTTTACAAAGTGTTTTAATTGATATAAACGTTATCGTATCAGTTAAAACAAATCTGGAAAATGATCAAGAACATTTTAACAGATTAAAAGAAGTTTTAACAGATTAATTCAAGACTTTTAACAGATTAAAAGATTGTTTTAACAGATTAATTAAACCAGCAGTTTGAAAATTCCTCTATATAAACAGGATTGCATGAGTCTTTTTAAAACACACCTTTGAGCAATCAATCAAGCAATCATAAGTGCTACTTTCAAGAGAGAATCGCGCAAGTTTTTGTGAAGTTTTTCGTAGCTCTTTCTTGAGGCAAATTTTGCATTCTTTTTGTGAAGAAACTCATTCTGCAGAGCTACATAAACCTAGTTTGAGTGTTCTAGTTTCTTCTCTTTGTTTCTTTACTGTATTGTGGGTGTCTAGAAGTGTGGACACTGGTTTCTGTGGCTGGAATTTGGCTGCAGGGTTGGTCAAGAACTGGAAGTTGGTTCTTGGTGAAGGTTTAGGTGCAAGGACTAGAATTTTGGTTCTTGTGGTAGATTGGGTGTGTGATTGGAATTGTAATTTGTAAAACATTCAATCTAGTGGAACCCAGCTGGAATTCGGCTGGAAACTGGACGTAAACCTGGGATTGGGTGAACCAGTATAAATCTTGGTTGTATCTTTCTAAACCTTTCTCTCTTTAATTCTGCCACTGCCTTTACTTTGATTGTTGCTTTGTTTGATTCAAGAATTGGTCAGAATTCTTAATCTTTGAAATAGATAATCTGTAATTTGCGAAAATCTTTCAAAGATCAATTCACCCCCCTCTTGATCTCAGCCTACTTTTCTAACACCATTAGGAAGTTGTTAAGTGGTTTTTGTGCTACTCGAAAGGTACTTCTAAAAGTGCATTATGTTTCAGAAAGAATGATGTCATTTTGGAAGGATATTCTCCTGCATATTTGGGAGGTTGTTTAGATTTGGGTGGCACAGTAGTTAGTTGGATGTCTTAACACCCTTAGAGGTAGTATTTTCGGTTGGCTAGGTTGAAGTTAACATATTTGGACCATAGGGACTTTAGCCTTTAGGTTTAGGTTAATTTTATGTCTCCTTTTGTAATTCCATCTAGGTCCCTTCCCCAAAAATCCTACAAATAGAAGGCTTCCCCTCATGTAATTATGTTGAACATTTTATAACAAGTTTGTGAGGTTTCTTAGAGTGTTCCATGTTAGACAAATGACATCTAGAGGGGGGTGAATAGATGCACTAGCACCGCCATCAAAAGAGGTGGTCGGAGCGACGCGATGGTTTTGGATTGAATCACGTTTTTTGAAAGAAGTGGTTCAACGCCTTTAGGTTGTCCGATAACCGGGTTGGACCTAAAGACAAGGTTTTTGAAAAGGTTTGAGGAGTCGCCATCAGTGTTTTAACCTTTAACACTGAAAAAGGTAAAGAAAAAGAAGAAGGCAGTGGTTTTAGAAAAAACCAACTTTGGCCATTATAACCAGAGTCGGGTAAGGGAGTTAATTACGTGTGCGGAAGGTATTAGCACCCCACAACGCCCCTTTCGGGTTCCCTATGATGGACTAGCTTAGAAAATAAACACTTAAAGAAATTATGCTTTTACCCTATTATTCTATCTACTTGCAGAATTTTAATGTCTACATGGCCCTATTATCTAATGCACACAAAGAAAGCAGTAAAAGAGATAGAGAATAGAGAAGGAACCTCTGAAGCAAACTTTATATTAACTCTTCGAAACTTCAGGACACTTTTTGGTAGTCCCCGCACTCTACAAGCACGCTCCTCCCGCAAAAGAAAGAAAAGTCACTCTATCGAGGGCCGGATGTCTCAATAGGAGACTTCCTTAACCAATTTCAATTTTAAACGAAAATCGAAAAGCTCACTCAAATTCCGAAATAATGCTCAGAGTCACTATAAAGTGCCAAAAGGCTTCCTAGAGAGTGGTAGGAGTGAAAAGGTGTGAAAATTCGGAGAATGGGAGCTCCTATTTATAGGGAACCGGGTCAGGAAAAAGTGGACGGCCGTCTGGACTTAGTGGACGACCTTCCATGCCAACTTTACGGCCATGGACGATCGTCTATCTAGTGGACAGTCGTCCATCTAGTGTGGACGACTGTCCATGGTAACTTTTGGCCATGGATGGTCGTCCAAGCTAAGTGGACAACCGTCCATAGCCATAAAGTTGGCATCGACGGCCGTCTGCTTGTCCTGGACGGCCATCTACTGTCTCTGGCAGATTTCCCGATTTTTATTACCTCTAAAAACCCTTCCTATCTTAAATGGAACCTAGAAAAAGCTACTAGGGACTTAATAAAGTCTTGTCCATCTTTGAAACAGGCGATCTTCGGCTTTATTGGGAAGCCGGGCAAGATTTGGGGTCTACAGCTGCCCCCCCTTCACCCGACCAATTGACTATGGGTTAATATACCATAAGGTCGATTAGCAGGTGAAGGAGTTAACCCTCTTGCCCGGTTGTCCTCTGGATGCTCCTCTTGTCGTGGTGGCTGACCCTCGGGACTGTGAATGTAGTCTGATGTTGTCTTCATGATGCTTCCTTGCTGCGGAGGCTGACCCTTCGGACGATATGTGTGAAGCTTCAGGATGCTCCTTCAGTGCGATAGCTAACCCTCTAGCTTTGATGAATAGAGAACTTCGGGATGCTCATTTGATGCGGTAGCTGACCCTTTAGCTGATGAAGACTTTCCCCTTCGGATGATCCTTTGGTGCGGTAGCTGACCCCTTGGATGGTTGTGACGCCTCAGGATGCTCCTTTGATGCGGTAGCTGACCCTTCGACTAATGAAGATTTTCCTTGGGATGCTCCTTTGATGCGGTAGCTAACCCCTTGGATGGTGTGTAGAACTCTATCTTCTGATGCCACTTTTGCTGTGATGGCTGATTCTTCCGATAGAGAATGTGGTGGCGGCTTACTGCTCTAGCTCATGCGCCGACTCCATATTGTTCTTTGTTGAACATACAAGGATATGAATGTTGAACATACAAGGATATGAAACTAGTAGATTTTGATGATGATTCAAGAATAAAGGACTCTGTATTACAAAGAGAAAAACCATTTTCTGTATTAGCTCTCTGTAATAATCGATTAACACTTCTGTTAATCGATTAACAGGGCAAATAATCGATTAAAACAGTGTGTTATGGGTTCCTGTTGATTTTGGCTCTGTAATAATCGATTAACACTTGAGATAATCGATTATTTTAGTCAGATTTGCATTTTGAACTTCAAATTAAACCTATTTTTGAAAACCCTATTCCCAATACACCAAGTTTCGAAAATCCCCAATTCCCAAACCCTAATTCATCTAGTTAAGGTTCTCTAAGGCTCTTAGAAAATTGAACAACCTTTTTCAAAAAAAAGTTGAGAGCTGTGATTGCCAGAGAACTGTTTGTTGGAGGAAAAAGGGGCTTTTGGAACCTAGTGTGGGCTAGAAGCGATAAGAATCACTAAGTGGAGTTCTTGGTGGATTGTATGTTGTTCCGTCTCTAGGGAAAGTTGTTCTTCATGTTGAACATTCAAGGACTTGATGTTGCACTTGATGGACATGAAGATTGTTGATTTTGATGATGATTCAAGAACACAAAGACTTAGAGTGTTGAAGACTTGTTTTGTATTGTAATAACTCTGTTTCAATTAGATTGAGTCTGTAATATTAGAGTTTAAGATAGCCGGTACATAGTCTGCACCTTAGAAGCTTCAAAAAAGCTCAAATTTATCATCCAAGCTCGGCTTTAATCGATTAAATAGGGAAATAATTGATTAAAACAGTGAGAAAAAACATTTTCTGTATCTGCTCACTGGTTTAATCGATTAAACCACCTGTTAATCGATTAACAGGCCTGTTAATCGATTAACAACCCTTTTAATCGATTAAAACAGAGAGTTTTGGGGTTCTGTTGATTTTGGCTCTGTAATAATCGATTAATACTTCATTTAATCGATTATTTCAGTCAGATTTTGATTTTTAACTTCAAATCAACCCTATTTTCGAAAACCCTTTTCCCAAGAACCCTAATTCCGAAATTCCCAATTCCCAAACCCTAATTTCTCTACTTAAGCTTCTCTATGGCACTCAAAAAATAACAACAACCTTTTTCATACAAAAGTTAAGTGTTGTGAGTGCCAGAGAACTGTTTGTTGCAAGAAAAAGGGGCTTTTGGAACCTGGTGTGGGCTAGAAGCGATAAGAATCACTAAGTGGAGTTCTTAGTGGATTGTGTGTTGTGCCGTCTCTAGGGAAAGTTGTTCTTCATCTCTTGTGGATTTCAAGAGAGGTGTTTTCTTTACTTTATCTTTTCCATTGTAATTTGTTTGTAACAACTTGATTATAGTGACAGCGTTAATCCTCTGTTTGAGTGATTAGCAACTGGACGTAGGGTTTTTTGATCCGAACCAGTATAAATCTCCTGTGTAAGATTCTCTTCTCTTCTCTATTTACATTTACACAATTTTTAATCGGTAAAATGTTGGGAAAATTTTGAAAACCTAATTTTTGTTAAGAAACCAATTCACCCCCGCTCTTGGTTTTTGTCCAACCACGCGATCATTCTGCTGTGCGATTCTAACAAGTGGTATCAGAGCTTGTGTTGATAGTCATTCAAATTTTCGAAAATGGCTGGACAAAATCAAACTTTTGCCGAAGGCGCGTCTATCAACAGACCCCCACTTTTTGCGGGTTAAAATTATCATTTCATGAAAGTAAGAATGCAAATATTTTTAGAGTCTGTTGATAGAGGCGTTTGGGACGCTATTTTAAACGGTCCATATGTTCCTAAAGTTACAGAGAACGGTGTTGACGTTCTTAAACCTTTTTCTAGATGGACTGCAAAAGAAAACAGAAAAGCACAATTTGATGTTAGGGCTAGAAATATAATTTCATCTGCTCTAACCCTTGACGAGTTTTACAGGATTTCTGTTTGTAAAAGTGCTCAGGAAATGTGGGAAATGCTTAGAGAGACCCACGAAGGTACCGACGACGTTAAAAGAGCACGTAAAAACTCCCTAATCCAAGAATACGGGATGTTCCGGATGCAACAAGGAGAAACGATTTTCGACGTTCAAAAGCGTTTCACTCATATTGTGAATCATCTCACCGGATTAGGTAAAGTATTTGATGTTGATGAATTAAATGTTAAAATTTTAAAATCTTTGGATAGGAAATGGCAACCTAAGGTGATGGTCATCTCGGAGTCACAAAACCTTGCCACAATGTCAATGGCGGCACTATTCGGAAAGCTAAGAGAGCATGAGCTTGAGCTTGATAGGATAAATGATGAAGAAGGACAATTTCAAAAGAAGAACCTAGCCTTCAAAACTAAAATCTCCAAAGGTAAAAATAAAAAGGAAGAAGAAGACTCAAACGATGAAGAAGAAGAGTTGAGTCTAATGATAAAGAAGTTCACCAAATTCATGAAAGCTAAAGGAAGACATCCCTTCAAAGGTAAAGGAAAGGTAAGGGAAAATTCTTCTGTAAATATAAAATGCTATGGTTGTGGTGAAGCAGGACATGTAAAGACCGAATGTCCAAATAAGAAGAATGATGAATTCAAAGGCAAAAAGGTCTTCAAGAAGAAAGCCTATATTGCTTGGGACAACAGTGATTCAAGTTCGGAATCAAGCGACTCGGAAGTAGAAGCAAATATTTGCTTAATGGCAAATGACAACATATCTTCCGATTTTGAGGTAAGTGATTCCGACACATCTTCTAGTGATGATGATAATGACTATGATGAACTGCAAAATGCTTATAATGAATTGTTTAGTGCTTTCAAGAATTTGAAGAATGAATATAAAGTTGTAAAGAAGAATCTAAGTAGATCCGAAAAGGAAATAGACTCTTTAAAAATGAAAATCACATGTTTAGAAGAAAAGGAGTCCTTAGAAACGAAAATTGTATGTTTAGAAGAGGATAATGATAAGAACCTAGCATGTGCAAATTGTAAAGAGCATGAATATGACATAGATATTCTTAATCATTTGCTAGAAAAAGCCGTAAAGGAAATAGATGATCTTAAGAAGCATGAAATGGTGTTTGCTCAAAATAATGTAAATCATAAAGTTCCTTTGAAAAAGTCTAAAAAGAAAAACAAAAGAGTATGGGTAGAAAAAGGATCTAGAGCATGTTTTGTAAGTAAAGCATCTTATTCTAAGGCTACATCAAAGGCATGTTTTTATTGCATGAAACAAGGTCACACTTCAAATAAATGTAAAATTAAACATTTTGGCGTACCTAAAGGTAAATATATTTGGGTTCCAATAGTTAAATAATTTGTTATGTCTCTAACCCCAAGGACCCAAAAGTTGTGGGGACCTAAGTTTACTATATTCTTGTTTTGTAGGAAACTTCCAAATCAAAGAAGTCTATGTGGTATCTTGATAGCGGATGCTCAAAACATATGACCGGAGATAAATCTAAATTTGTGAGTTTCAAAGCTAAGGAACAAGGATATGTAACTTATGGGGACAACAACAAAGGGAAGATTCTTGGAATTGGAAACATAGGTGGTGCAAACACTTTGGAGATCAAGGATGTGCTACTTGTTGATGGACTTAAGCATAATCTCCTTAGTATAAGTCAACTATGTGACAAAGGATTTAAGGTGATGATGAGTATATAAGAGAAGCTCTTGATGAATTATATTTGGAAGAAAATGAGCCTTCTCAAACGCCTGAATTAGCAAAAGAATGGCAATCACCTAGAGGACTCTCAATGGACAATATCATAGGTGACATCTCAAAAGGGGTAAGAACTAGAAATATGACTAATTTCTGTATGTCTGTAGCTTTTGTGTCACAGATAGAACCCAAAAATGTTAAGGAAGCACTTAAAGATGACCAATGGTGCATAGCCATGCAAGAAGAACTTAACCAATTTGAAAGGAATCAAGTCTGGGAATTAATCCCAAGAGAAAAGTCATATCAAGTTATTGGAACCAAATGGGTGTTTAAAAATAAACTTGATGAAGATGGGAACATAACAAAGAATAAAGTCAGACTTGTTGCCAAAGGCTATTGTCAGGAGGAAGGTATAGACTATGATGAAACTTATGCTCCTGTTGCCAGGTTAGAGGCTATACGCCTACTCCTTGCTTATGCATCTTTGATGAAATTTAAATTATATCAAATGGATGTTAAGAGTGCATTTTTGAATGGTTTTATTAAAGAAGAAGTTTATGTGGAGCAACCCCCTGGTTTTGAGGATTTTATTTTTCCTAATCATGTTTTTAAATTAAAGAAAACATTATATGGGTTGAAACAAGCTCCTAGATCTTGGTATGAAAGGCTAAGTAGTTTCCTAACTTCAAATGATTTTTCTAGAGGAAAAATTGATTCTACGCTGTTTATAAAGAAAGTAAAAGAACATATCTTATTGGTCCAGGTATATGTTGATGATATTATTTTTGGATCAACTGATAATTCGTTATGTGTAGAATTTGCTAAGATAATGCAGGGAGAGTTTGAAATGTCTATGATGGGAGAATTGACATTCTTCCTTGGACTGCAAATCAAGCAACTTAAAGATGGCATTTTCATCTCTCAAACCAAATACTGCAAAGAGATCCTTAAAAAGTTTGGAATGGACACCTCAAAGGAAGCTAACACACCCATGGGAACTTCATGCTATCTAGACAAGGATGAATCAGGTTTGGAGGTTAATCAATCTATGTATAGAGGTATGATAGGTTCACTGTTATACTTAACTGCAAGTAGACCTGATATTATGCATTTTGTCTGTGTGTGTGCTAGATTTCAGGCTTGTCCAAAAGAATCTCACTTAATTGTAGTAAAACACATTTTAAAATATTTAAAAGGAACTACTGGCTTTGGATTATGGTATCCTTCTGATGCTTGTACTAGTTTAGTAGGATATTCTGATGCTGATTATGGTGGATGCAAAATTGATAGGAAAAGTACTAGTGGGACATGTCATTTGTTAGGTTCATCCTTAGTATCTTGGCATTCTAAGAAACAAGCTTGTGTTGCTTTATCTACCACTGAAGCTGAATATATTGCAGCTGGTAGTTGTTGTGCTCAAATTCTGTGGATGAAACAACAGTTAGAATATTATAGTATATTTTTAAATGACATACCTTTGATGTGTGATAATACGAGTGCAATTAATCTTACTAAGAATCCAGTAATGTACTCTAGGACTAAGCATATAGAGATTAGACATCACTTTTTGAGAGATCATATCAGCAAAGGAAACTGTAAAATAGAGTACGTTGATACAAAGCATCAATTAGCAGATATTTTTACTAAGCCTCTACCCAAGGATAGATTTTATGATCTTAGAAGAGACTTAGGGATATTAGACATAGCTTAAATTCTGCTTATTGAGACAGTTTTTGGATGATTGTAATGTTAAAATTCATTATATAGAATGTTAATGTTAGAAAAGTAGTTTTAAATCAAGAGGGGGGGGGGTGAATTGATTTTTGAAAGTTTTTCGCAATACACAGATTATCTAATTCGAAAATTAAGTTTCTAAAAATCTTTTTGAATTACCAAGCAATCAAACAATATAAGCGCAGCAACTGAAATTAAAGAGAGAAAGGTTAGGAAAGATTTCACCGGTAATTTTATACTGGTTCACCCAATACCAGGGCTACGTCCAGTCTCCAGCCAAATTCCAGCTGGGTTCCACTAGAATAGATGTTTTACAGACTCACCCTCTTACACCTATTCTAACTCTCCACCAAGAACCAAATTCCAGCTCTTGGAAACCTCTGCAACCAAATTCCAGCCGCAGAGAAACCAGTGCCCAAATTCCAGGCACCACACACAAGAACCAAATTCCAGCTCTTGCTTTAACCTTTCCACCAAGAACCAAATTCCAGTTCTTGGCAACTTTCTACAACAGCTGCAGAAAACTTGTACCCAAATTCCAGGTACAAAACAGTACA
Organism: Sphenostylis stenocarpa; assembly: GCA_963425845.1. Taxonomy (NCBI): domain Eukaryota; kingdom Viridiplantae; phylum Streptophyta; class Magnoliopsida; order Fabales; family Fabaceae; genus Sphenostylis; species Sphenostylis stenocarpa. The sequence goes on along the minus strand of OY731401.1, from coordinate 31,429,952 downwards.
AATGAATGAATAGAAATTTAAAAGAAGAAACAAAGAAAGCTCAAACCGGATTACACCAATCCACAGTCAGTTTCTTCTTCAAAGAAATGCAAAGTGCCTCAAGAAAGATTTCAAAAGAAGTTCACAAAAACAGTTGTGTATCTTTCTTGAAAAATGCTAATAGTTGCTTGTATTGATTGCTTGAATTGTGTCAAAACTGATATGTGATCTATATCTCAAAGTTCCAAGCAAATCTGTTTATAAAAGAGTATTTTCAAATCTGCTGCATTAATTAATCTGTTGAAAGTTTGTTTTAATCTGTTGAAATAGCCGTTACAATCTGTTAAAAGTCCTTTCAACCCATTAATGCGTTCTTGATCTTTAACAGAAAATGTTTTAGTTGATACGACCACGTTTTTATCAGTTAAAACGTTTTACAAACATTTTCTAAGTATAAAACAATCGATTGAATCACGTATTAATCGATTGATTTGTTTAAAAACCTCTTTATAAAACTTTCCAAGTTATTTTAGCTGATATAAAGTCGTTTCAATCGATTGAAAATCTGCACATATATTTTCAAGTCATTTTAATCGATTGAAAGTTCGTTTTAATCGATTGAAAAGATTTTCTAAGTTATTTTAATCGATTGAAATGCGTTTTAATCGATTGAAATAAGTCTGATCGGTCATAATTCAATTCTGATCGATCATAACCAACTCTGATCGGTCATAATCTCATTCTGATCGATCATACTGACATCCAAAGTGATTTTAATCGATTGAAACGTGTTTTAATCGATTAAAATAATTCTAATCGCTCATATTTAAGATCTGATCGATTATATTGCATTCTGACTTATTACATTCGAATTCTAATCGGTCATAAAGAGTTTTAATCGATTAAAAGAAGTTTGTATCGATTAAAATATTGTAAAAACACTTTTTAAAACATTCTAAGTGTTTTAAATTGATTCTTTCAAACCTTTATCAGTTAATAACTTGTTTAAGAAAATTCTTTGCCAAAATGCTTTTGTTTTTTTATTTGTTTAAAACTATTTTTGAGGCATTTTGCAAATTGAGTGAAGAAGCTTTATGCAGTGGAAAAGGTAAAGTGGTTTTACCTAAGCTTTCTGTTAAGACACACTAAGTCTTCAGCTCCATTCTTCTGAGTGACTTGTTTGACTGCTGCAGAGTTGACCCTTGACTTTATCTTTGACTTCATCAAATCAATGAGATCTTTGCTAGGATCACTTTCAGTCTCCCCCTATTTGATGAAGACAAACACCATTTTGAAAAAACAATCTCTGCAAAATAAGTCACTTGATAATGCAGTTAGGTGAGAAATATAAGAATGTAATAAAGTTTTGTTTCTCCCCCTAAAACTTATTTCTCCCCCTAAAACTTATTTCTCCCCCTAAACTGTTGCTCTTAAATTTATCTTAAAGTGATGCAACTATTTCTCCCCCTTTTGACTTCATCAAAAATAGGGAATAGAAGAGAAAAGAATAAAATGTAAGGTTTCGAAAAATATGCTCAAGTTTTTGAAAATACAAAAGTGAATCAATATTTCACTCATGAAAAGAATCAATTAAAGTTGATTCAAACTTATCTCCATTAACACGTTTGTAATGAATACAATTAACACGTGTAAAGATAAGGGAATCACGCTTTAGTAGCATGTTTACAGAAACAGCCATTAACTAAAGCCTTTAATCTTTCTTCCCAGAATAAAAATCGATTAAAAACAGAGCATAATCGGTTAAAATGTTCTTGGTAAATGATTTTAATCGATTGAAAGAAAAGTTTAATCGATTAAAACATTTAAGATTTTGAAAACATGAAACTTTAGTAAAAATAATCGATTATTTCGATTTTAAATCGATTAAAACATGTTGAATAAGTTCATTTAATCGATTAACAAGATGTTGTATTGATTAAAACAATCAGTTTTGAAAATGAAGTAATGTTTAATGCATATTTTGTAAAACTGATCATTTAGAAGGATGTTTTAACAATACTAACAGCTATATTGATTAAATCTTAGCTAATAGATCTATCAGAATAAAATCTTATTTAGCTAAAGCTCTCAGGGATCTATTTAAATTCTATTTACGCCAGTCTGATCTAGATTAGATCCTAAACCATATTTAACCAAAGATTAAGGCAAATGTTTCTGGTATAACACCAGTTAATATCACAGTCCATGCAAACAATATAAAGATAGAAATAAGCAGAAGATAAAGATGATGAGGGGAACTAGTCATCCCAATTTCCCTGATTGAACTGCTTATCCACCAGCTTGGTGATCATTCATTTGATCCCCACCAATATCAAAAGATAATAGGCTTTCCTTTTTGCTGGAACTAATTTTGCTCTATCAACTATTTGAGTCAACAACTGCTGTCACTCCTGTATCAGCAACAGAAACTTTTCCTGAAAAGAAATCTTTTAGCAGTTTACTGTTATTATTGACTGCATTACAGTCCATGGTTGACACCACACTGGAATTTCTACTACACATCAGAGGCATAATCATGTACTGACCAAATCCCACACAGAATGCATGATACCATAAATTGCATGAATCACAGGTTAATGATGTACTGAGATAGGAATTTTCTTTCATAATAGCCAACCCATTTTGAACCCTGCAGTTGTCATTATCCAAGCAAATAACTGCATTCTTATTAATGTAGTATGATGGGTGTTATTCTCACTTATAGTGAACCAGTCATCATTATCTTTTGAGGAATGTTATTCTGGTAGAGTGGGCAATGATTAGTAATGAGGACAGGTGATGACAATCAATCCAGAATTCTAAAACAATATAAAATTTATCCCTGTACTGACCATAAAACATACATTCCCTGTACCACGTTATTCAATTTTTGAATTGCTGTTCCAGATTGGTTCCCTTACAGTGTCACCTCGTGACATTGATGATTAAAGCAAATATTCAAAGTTGCACAGTTCAATGAATTTCACCAAGAGTTTTGAACCAATGCATGCTCAAGATTATTTCAGAAATATTGCTAGGTAATATCAAGAAATCTAATGTAAACATTTGTTCATTGAACTTCCTAGTAATCAACAATTTATTACCAGAATCAACTATCACCAAAAGAATCTTTGATCAACTATGTTTTCAGTCCTAACAGTTTGACCTGTTTGTAACTAGTGTCTATAAGAAAAGTTACAGTCCATTCTTTGATAATTCCTTTGATTTTCAATGTATTACTACGCAGCATTCCATGTAAGGACATCTACAGCTTGAATCATGACTATGTTAAAATAACATTTTCATCTATGGATAACTTTCCTACATGTAAAGTTTGCAGTATTTCAATCGGCAATAACTTTCCCACATTTATTCCACTAGTCTTAGTTTCTAATTAAAGATCTGTTCAGCATGTGCGACACAATTTACAGGATAGTGGGTGAATCAGTTAATTTGTTCTTGGGAATAATGTTGATTTGGTCAAAGAAATCTTTAAAGATTTATTGCAGATAATAGACACTGAGTTTTTGTTTTGAATTTCCCTGTCAAACTTCAATTAGATGTTATAAGTCTTGTTTACAGATCCTAATCAATTGATTAATCAACTCATTATCTATTAATTTGATTCTTGTCATTAGAGTTGAAAACATCTACAGTGAATTAATCGATTTGTTTTATGAAAGAATCGATTTGTAAGGTACAGAATGTAATAAAAAAAATATCACCAGTATTTAAATCGATTAAAACATAAATGAATCGATTAATTTTGATCCTAAGTGTTTTTAGTTGATATAAATTTATTCTAATCGATTAAAACGACTAAACCAACATTCTGAGAACAATTTAATCGATTATTTCGACATTTCAATCGATTAAAATGGTACGGTAAGTTATTTCAATCGATTAATATTGGTTTATATCAATTAAAACAATTAATTTAAATACACAGAACCTGGTTTCGCAGCTCTGATCTTCAAGGGATTCCCAGACTTGTTCCTGCAAAGCAATTAAGTATTTTTCTGGTACCCTTTATAATTATTGGGTCCTGATCATGTTATTTGAAAAGAATTAATCTTTGGAACCCATTTCATTCTTCCTTTAGGAATGGCATACTTTTTGATTCTGCAATATTTAACAGAGTGCCCTTTTTTCATACAGTAAGAGCATTTAATTACAGAGTATGAATTCCTATTTGTTTTTGTTTTACTGGATCTAGATTTAAATCCTATTCCAGATTTGTCAAAAATTAATTTTTGAGATCCAAGTAATACATCTAGATTGGCTTGCCCTTGTGTGAATCTTGAATTAGTTTGAGATAGAAAGTCAATTTTCTTTTGCAATTCAGAACAGTTATTGCATGGTTTATTGCATTCACAATCAGAATTAGCATGAATCAGTTTCAAGAAGTCACGTTCAGTTTCATTTTCAAGAATTTGTTTTTCTAGAGAATCAACTTTATTTACTAGCCAGTTGTTTAGCCCTTTCAGCCTACTATTTTCTTTTTGAAGTTTCTTAGCCTCTTCATGCATTTCATTAAATGATTCTTGTAATGCATCATAATTAACTAAATTTGAAGAGGAGCTAGAACTTACATGATCAGAATTTTCTGGGCATTCTATCCTGACATGGCCACTGGTATTTGGTGATTCTGAGTTGACCATTAAGCATATCTCTGGTGCTTCTTCATAGGTCTTTTCAAGGATCTTCCACATTTGTGCAGCAGTTTGACAATGTGCAATCCTAAAAAAATCATTTCTGTTAAGAGCGGAAGAGATGATATTTTTGGCAATACAATCATCTTGAATTCTGTTAGCAATATCAGTTTCCTGTTCAATAACATTCCAAGCATTTATACTAACAGATTCAATGAAGATTTTCATCCTTATTTTCCAGAATAGATAATCTGTTCCACACAACAGTGGAGGTCTATCAATGTACGCTCCCTCAGAAAATGCCATGGATCGAAGTAACTTGATTAACTTTCAAGCACCTCGCTCTGATACCAATTGTTAGAAAAGTAGTTTTAAATCAAGAGGGGGGGTGAATTGATTTTTGAAAGTTTTTCGCAATACACAGATTATCTAATTCGAAAATTAAGTTTCTAAAAATCTTTTTGAATTACCAAGCAATCAAACAATATAAGCGCAGCAACTGAAATTAAAGAGAGAAAGGTTAGGAAAGATTTCACCGGTAATTTTATACTGGTTCACCCAATACCAGGGCTACGTCCAGTCTCCAGCCAAATTCCAGCTGGGTTCCACTAGAATAGATGTTTTACAGACTCACCCTCTTACACCTATTCTAACTCTCCACCAAGAACCAAATTCCAGCTCTTGGAAACCTCTGCAACCAAATTCCAGCCGCAGAGAAACCAGTGCCCAAATTCCAGGCACCACACACAAGAACCAAATTCCAGCTCTTGCTTTAACCTTTCCACCAAGAACCAAATTCCAGTTCTTGGCAACTTTCTACAACAGCTGCAGAAAACTTGTACCCAAATTCCAGGTACAAAACAGTACAAATGAATGAATAGAAATTTAAAAGAAGAAACAAAGAAAGCTCAAACCGGATTACACCAATCCACAGTCAGTTTCTTCTTCAAAGAAATGCAAAGTGCCTCAAGAAAGATTTCAAAAGAAGTTCACAAAAACAGTTGTGTATCTTTCTTGAAAAATGCTAATAGTTGCTTGTATTGATTGCTTGAATTGTGTCAAAACTGATATGTGATCTATATCTCAAAGTTCCAAGCAAATCTGTTTATAAAAGAGTATTTTCAAATCTGCTGCATTAATTAATCTGTTGAAAGTTTGTTTTAATCTGTTGAAATAGCCGTTACAATCTGTTAAAAGTCCTTTCAACCCATTAATGCGTTCTTGATCTTTAACAGAAAATGTTTTAGTTGATACGACCACGTTTTTATCAGTTAAAACGTTTTACAAACATTTTCTAAGTATAAAACAATCGATTGAATCACGTATTAATCGATTGATTTGTTTAAAAACCTCTTTATAAAACTTTCCAAGTTATTTTAGCTGATATAAAGTCGTTTCAATCGATTGAAAATCTGCACATATATTTTCAAGTCATTTTAATCGATTGAAAGTTCGTTTTAATCGATTGAAAAGATTTTCTAAGTTATTTTAATCGATTGAAATGCGTTTTAATCGATTGAAATAAGTCTGATCGGTCATAATTCAATTCTGATCGATCATAACCAACTCTGATCGGTCATAATCTCATTCTGATCGATCATACTGACATCCAAAGTGATTTTAATCGATTGAAACGTGTTTTAATCGATTAAAATAATTCTAATCGCTCATATTTAAGATCTGATCGATTATATTGCATTCTGACTTATTACATTCGAATTCTAATCGGTCATAAAGAGTTTTAATCGATTAAAAGAAGTTTGTATCGATTAAAATATTGTAAAAACACTTTTTAAAACATTCTAAGTGTTTTAAATTGATTCTTTCAAACCTTTATCAGTTAATAACTTGTTTAAGAAAATTCTTTGCCAAAATGCTTTTGTTTTTTTATTTGTTTAAAACTATTTTTGAGGCATTTTGCAAATTGAGTGAAGAAGCTTTATGCGAGTGGAAAAGGTAAAGTGGTTTTACCTAAGCTTTACGTTAAGACACACTAAGTCTTCAGCTCCATTCTTCTGAGTGACTTGTTTGACTGCTGCAGAGTTGACCCTTGACTTTATCTTTGACTTCATCAAATCAATGAGATCTTTGCTAGGATCACTTTCAGTTAATAGTTTATCATGTGTTAAAACCTCAAAAATATGATGTACTCTCTGGAATAATCGATTAATTGGAGTTATAATTGATTATTTGCATCCAAAACACTCAAAACAGGGCATTCCTCTCTGGATTAATCGATTAATTCGCCAATTAATTGATTAAATACAGAATTAATCGATTAACTGCACAATTTAATCGATTAAATGATTCTGGCACTGGTTTAATCGATTAATCTGAGTTTTAATCGATTAAACCTGGCAAGTTTGGCTTCCTAGCCATTGCCAACGGATCTCTTGACCTATATTCACTTCTATATGACCGTTGGACATGCTTGATTATAAATAGGGACCTCCATTTCACTTCTACTCACTTCTATCTCTTGAAATCAAGCTTTCTTACCTTATTCTAACTAACTTGCCCTCTTCTCACTACACTTAGCTTTCTAAAATTTTCTTGTTATTCCTCCAATCTTTCAATGGCCTCATCTTCTCGTGCTAAGATTCCTACTAGAAGAAGATCTGCACCTTCATCTCGTCCCCGTCCTAATTCTGTAGAAGGATGGATTTCTGATACAGATGGTCAATAAGAATTTCTGACCTATTGGAAGGAATGTGCCATTATTTCTCCAAAGTTCCTTATTGGTGAGCAGTTCATCAATAGGGGATTCAATTTTCCCAACCTTCTTGAAATTCAAGGAGTTCTTCCCTTCATCCAAATGCAAGGTACGTATTATCCTGACCTTGTTAGGGTATTTTACTCTAGATTTAAATTTAGAGATCAAATTGCTACCTCTAGAGTAAAAGGTGTCACAATTATTCTTGACGATGATATTTGGGAGAACGTTGTCCACTTTCCAATTAGAGAAGATGCTATTAACATTTATGGTGAGCTCGATGATTTTGACAGGTTCTTAGCTTACCGTTCTTTTCTGCGAAATCCCTCCATGGAGATTGGGCGTCTCCTTCTTGCTGGACCTTTAAAGAAGGAGGAACGCATGATTCTACATCTAATTGTCTGGATCCTATGTCCTCGGGCTACAAATCATGCTCAATGTTCTTCAATTGATCTTAGGATTATTCATGCCATAATGAATAATGAGCCCTTAGATTGGGGCGTTCTTGTCACCATGACTATGTTAAAAGTCAAACGCCATCCCACCTTCAAAATTCCATATGCTCTCCTTGTCTCTCGGATTCTTGAATACAAAGGAGTCAATGTCGAAGGTGAACAAACAGTAAGAACAAATAACTTGAATCGCATGGTTGACAGCACATTAATCCAACTACAAATGGTGCGTGTCAACGATATTTATGTTCACAAGGATGATGTTCCAAATCAAGGTGATGACAATGAAGATTTTGATGAAGATATGCCTCCTGCTGCTGAGTTTCCCTCTGATCAAATCAAAAGTGTTGGAACTTCCTCTACTCATCATGAAACCCGACAATCCATGGAAGACATGTTATCTGACATGAATCAGAGAATGCAGTCCTTCTTCACTCTTTCTGGAGTACGGCATGAGGAAATAATTCGTCGTATATCTGATGTAGATGATAAAGTGTGTCGTTTAGAAAATAGATTTGATGCACACTTTCATAGTGATGATAGTGAAGAATTTTAAATTTGTTGTTATCTCTAATATTGTAATTGTAGACCCCTAATTTTGCCCAGCCTCTCAAAATAAAAGCTAGGGAAACTTCATACAGTTCACCCAGCTTCATATCAAAGAAAAACCGAGAAAGACCTCCTGCAAACAAGACGGAGTTCACCCATCCACACAATAAAGACTAAAGAGACTTCCTACACGAAGATAAAGCTCGCCCGACATCTTAATGAAGGCCAAGAAGACTTCCTATATGAAGATAAAGCTTCCACGGACACACATCGGCATCAAACGACGTCCGAAAAAGGAAAGGAAAGCTTCCCGGGGGTTCCCAGAACGCGAAAACTGGCCAAGACAGGTTGGGACAGCCGTCCCAAACACCAAAAGCCAAGTGAGACGCACGTCTCACCTTTGGGACGCACGTCCCAAGCCACAAAATTCAAATGGGACGGCCGTCCCAAACCCAACTGGCCGTCCCAACTTGGCTCAGTGCAAATTTTGCAGTTGGGACGGCCGTCCCAACCCAGATGGCCGTCCCAAATTTCCAGGCAGCGAAATCTATAAATAGGAGTCTCATTTGTCATTCTCCACACCCCAGACAACTCCAAGACTTGTCTTCTTCTCTCCCTCCTTCGAATGATCTCTCTGATTGCCTTTAATAGGTAACAATCAGTTAAGGAACTTGTATTCCGGCATTCGATTCTTATAGAAAATTTTAGTCGAGTCGAGTTTATTCGAGAGGAGAGTCGTTGTAGAGTGAAGGATTGCCGCAAAGCGTCCTCTGTATAAAAGACTTATAATATAAAGCTTGCTTCGGAGGTTCTTCTCAATTATCTTCCCCTTTATTGCTTTATTTACTACTTTCTGTATGCAATGTAGATAAAACCATGTAGATAGCCATATTTAAATATTGTACGAATAAAATAGGGTAATAGCATAATTTCTTGTAACCTTTACTTAAATGAATTAATCCGTCATAGGGAACCCGAAAGGGGCGTTGTGGGGTGCTAATACCTTCCCTACACGTAACTAACTCCCTTACCCTACTCTGGTTATAATGGCCAAGTTTGGTTTTTATTAAAATCAATGCCTTTTTCTCCTTTTCCAATGTTTATGGTCAAAACATTGGTGGCGACTCCAAAAGAACCCTTTTCGAAAATCTTGCTTCTATTAGAGGATAGTTCAGTGTTGAACGCCTCAGAAGCAATGAACATATTTTTAACAAAAAATGCGAGTCTCAACCATCTTTTCGCGACCGCTCGCATTAACGTTCGAGACGCTCCCAGGACGTCGGAACGGACGGCGGCGACAGATGGCGACTCCACTGGGGAAGCTAGAGAGTTGATCCCATTTAGTGACGGATAAATTCAAACTAAGTAAAGATTTGAAATTATGCCTTTACCCTTTTCCGTATGTTTTATTGTATGGCTTTAATAATTGCTGTATGATTATTTCTGCAAATTGTCTGAAATATAAATTGCACACAAAAAACCTTTGCACACAACAGTCCCTCTATACCCGGGGGCAAGAGTGAATACCTATAGGGAGTGGGTGGCAGATACGACCGGCTTGTTGGCACACGGGGCTACAACCGTTGCCGGAAACCACCAACTCAAGGTGATAACTCTCTTCTTTTGGTCTAAGGATGTCACCACGGAGTTCCGTGCATGACCCGAGGACTGAGAGATTGAGAGGTCCCTATAATGGGGGCACCTTGGGGACCTTTGGCCTTGGTGAGAACAGTTAGAACCGCCTAAACCAAGTACGTTTCTGCAGGAAAACCCTACCTCGTGATTAAATAAGCGTGGCTATGAATTGTGTGTGGATACGTTTGCTGCATTTGTATTGATGCATTAACATAGGGTAATCATACAACAAACAAAAAAATGAAAAACCCTAAAAATCACAAAAAGTGATAAGATAAAAGACCTTTATCTCGGACAGTCTTCAGTTAAGCTAGCCTGGTTTCAGGTTCTTTGTAAGCTAAGTAGCCACGTTGACCGACAGAAGAGATAAAGGGTCATAAAAAATATAAAAACAAATCAAAGCCATGAAAATACCTCTGTTACAAAATAAAAGTTTTTAACAAAAGTCCTATAATTCATACCACTTGTTGCTCATAAAAATAAAAAGAGAAGAAAATAGGACTCTCTTCATTAAAATCCATAAACATTCATATAGATAAGCTTTCTTTTCAAGAAAAACCCAGTACTATCATACATCATATTAGGAATAAAACATGATAATACTTAGAAAAATAAACACTTGCATACATGCATTTACAAAAATTCATCCTCATATCATGCATTTTCACTTTTGCTAGATAATGGAGGGATCTGGTAAGGTTGCTACTATCATACGACTGCCTCCTCATCAATCCACCCTAGAGGGAAAAGGGAATATCAGAGGTTGGAAAATGGCTGTAATAGAAGACCACTTAGTTTCTCTGGCTGAAAAGAAAGATTGGTCTACATTCAACAAAACTCTAGCATTGGCAATGTTTGGGATCATATTATTCCCATTTCATGTGAACATTGTGGATCATGCTGCAATAGATGCATTTTTTGCCTGGGATGTGTACTCAAAGAGTCCTATACCTGCAATCCTCGCTGACACCCTGCTTTCCGTAGATTTTTGCCGACAGAAACAGGGGAAAACACTTAGATGCTGCACTTCATTATTATACGTATGGGGCATTACTCATTTTTATGCTTCAAGCCACATGGGCATATTTCTTGATCCTCTAAGGAGTTTTTCAAAAATCCCTCTTCAACATCGTCAAGCCTTAGAGTGGAAAACCGAGTTAGAAAACTGGAACATAGAGCATGTATCATGGGTTTGCCCTTGGTTCCGACCCGGTTATATTCTCGTACGATGCGGAGATTACCTGAGCATACCACTTCTAGGTCTTAGAGGTTGTATAGCCTATTCTCCTAAGATGGCTATGAGACAACTTATAAGAACCCAGACCGCGCCAATTCAGGAAGAGCTCGGAGGGTCGAGTCTATGCCATTATTCTCATAGCTTTGAAGAAGTATCCGCTATCCGGAAAGCATGGGAAAGACCGAGTCTATATGGGAGATAAAGAACTCGGAAAGGTTCGAGTATCTACATCCCATGAATATGAAGAATGGAGGAAAAATAGAGGGATACCCCAACCATCTCGCTGCATTCACTAGTCGGTGAAGAGCTACAATTGCGGGTCAATGCCTTAAACAAGAGGGTTGAAGTCATGGAAGCACAGCTAAGGGCTTTTGAAGAAAAAGAGCAAGAATCAACCCTTATAATAGATGGTCTAAAAAGGCAATGTAGAAAGAAGGACCACGAAATAGAGCGTCTTAAGAATGATTGTGCTGATTATCAGGAAGAGACTAAACAAGCATTGAAGATCCTGAGACTTGAGCAAGATAGTCTGTTCCGGGACATGAATGACGAAATAGCACATCTTGAGAGCACGCTTGCAGAACAGGCAAGAACGATCAAGTTAATACAGGATGACCTAGCAAATACTCGGTCAGAAGCATAGAAGTGGTGGGAAACCGCTGAAAAATACAGAATAGACCTAGAGGAGCTACATGAGAAAGAAAAAGATGGATTAGCTCAGTATGGTCAATTACTTCTTGAAAAAGACCGAATAATAGAGAGGTCTGATCAGCAGCATGCCTTGATCGTTCATCAAGAAGAGAAGATAAAAGAGGCTCGTCGATATAGTGAAGATATGAGCCGGGCGGTATCTGAGCAAATCAAGACGCTCAGAAATCACGTAATAACAACTGAAGACGAATTACGAAGAAAGCCTAATTTACCTATAGGATTCTTCAAGCTTTTTTGCTTTTGTCAACACTTACTTCAAAGCATTGTATAAAAGGATATACACTTTCTAATAAAAGGATTTATTTTTTTCTCCTTAAATTGTCTATTGCATTCATAAGTTGCATACATTCACATATCCCTCCTCGTTTTAATAATAAAGATAATAAAAAGAAAGAATTAAGCGATGTGCTTTCCACAAATCGAGAAAAATGGAAAAGAAGCCTTTCGTCATCAAAATCTCTACGACGGTCGATAAACCCGAAGATAATAACAAACAAGCACCGTTAATCATTCCAAACAATAAAAGGGAAGAAGCAATAACGCCTTTACGTTTATTCGTGCCGCGTCCTTTCCCTTATTCATCAAATAAAGCTGTACCTTGGAGATACTTAGAAGAATTGCCAGTTAATCCAGATATCCCCAATATAGCCGGTATTGGGGGCATGACTCGAAGTGGAAGAATATACTCCCCCAAGGAATTACAAGAAAATACTCCTAAAGAGAAGGCGAAAAATAAGGCCGAAGAAGAAAAGGAATCCAAGGAGGAGACAGATGAGTTACTCCAATACATAAGACAAAGTGAGTACTCTATCATTGATCAACTCAATCGTACTCCAGCAAAGATAACTTTGTTATCACTCATCATGAGTTTGGAACCGCATCGAAATGCATTGTTAAAGGTTTTGAACGAATCATTCATTCCGCATGCAATATCCCAAGACAAGTTTGAAGGAATTATTGGTAATATTACAGCCGACAATCACCTTACCTTCACTAATGAAGAACTCCCTATTGAAGGGTCCAATCATAATAAGCCCTTGCATATTTCTGTTAAATGCAAGGAATATCTCATTTCCAAAGTTCTTGTGGATAATGGGTCATCCTTAAATGTTATGCCTAAAAATACACTCAACAAGATAACAGTGCAAGGAACCCACATGCGCCCGAGTAATACAGTTGTTCGAGCCTTTGACGGATCAAGACGAGAAGTCGTAGGAGAGATCAGTCTACCAATCCAAATTGGCCCTACTATCTTCAACATAGACTTCCACGTGATGGACATCACGCCAGCATACAGTTGTCTCCTTGGTAGACCTTGGATTCATAGCGCTAAGGCAATACCTTCAACGCTCCACCAGAAAGTCAAGTTTGTGATAAATGATAAACTAGTCACAATTCAAGCTGAAGAAGACTTTCTGATTAGCAAACCGTCTGTCCAACCATATGTGGATGCGGCTGAAGAGGTTCTTGAAACATCTTTTCAAGCGCTCGAAATTGCCAACATAGAAAGACTCCCTGGTAATATGAAGGTGGCCCATATGATGAAAAAATATGGATATCGCCCAGGACAGGGGCTCGGAAAGAATGCTCAAGGGATAAGAGAGCCACCAGATTTCAAGGATAATCTGCTAAAGTATGGTTTAGGGTACGACCCCACAAAAGATCAAACCATACGGAAAATAGGGAAGTCTTACCCCTCGAAGACGATATTCCGAAAAGGAGGGGTATTAGCGCAAAGGGTAGTGTTAGTCATTAGGTGTCCTTCTTCTGATTCTAAGGGATGTAAACCTAGTGACTATTAGAGATCATTCCTCGGGGTATGCCCGGCCCCCGAGCATCTTTAGGGCACACATTTCCCTGAAATTACAAAAGAATGATATTCTTACTATCTGCTTCTTTTCTTACTAAATATATCTATACCCCATTTTAATAAACAAGGTTTAGATAAAACGTTTTGTTCCAAATGCGTCTGAACAATTAAAGCGCCACAAAGTAAAGTAAAAATGATTGATTAACTAGAAACACAAATGAAATCTATCTTGACAAAATCAAGTTTCGACAATGTTGTGCAAAAAAATGTATATGCATATAAAAGAAAAGCCCGTCAAGGCCAAAGGCCGAGACAAGAAAATAAAAGGGCAAAATACCCGGCAGGAAACCCACAAAGGGGGCTGCACAAAAGTTAGGGTAAACCCGGTAGGAGACCCGAACAATAATAAAGGGTAGCCTGGGCAAAAGTTAGGGTTATTAAAAGTCCGCTAGGTATTCCTTAAAATAAATACAAAAAAGGGAAACCTAGACAAAAGTTAGGACGTAAGCACAGCATCCTAGACTGAAAACCTGAAAGGGCGGCCTAGGGAAGTTAATCGATCGCAAAAAGGCGCCATAAATCAGTAAACAACGACGCCACATCATAAGAATGAAACATTTATCTAAACTAGCCTAAACACAGACCAACCTTGGCTAACCATTCTTACAAAAACCTCTATTATAAAAAATATCCCTCTAAAACACAAGCCTTTGTTGTAAATCCTTTTCTTTCTCTTCTCTTGACCATTTCACTATAAAGCATTCAAGTAATAAAGGGGAATGTGGAAACATAGTGATCAATAGGAAGGTCGAAATCCCGAAGGAAAGGAAGGAGGGCATCGATATGGCAATTGCCCTACGAACGAAAGATAGCTCTTCGGCCATATCAAAAAAAGGTCCATATCGGCATACTTATACAGCTTAGCTTGTTGACCAAGAAGCAAGATGACATAAAGTCACAGCACCAAGAATGCGCCAGAAGTCAAAGCACATCAGTTAAAACTTTTGAAATATTAACTGAAATAGATCATAGGATGCATATCATGAAACATTATATGCATTAAAGCATAAATGAAGGGAATCCTATCTTCAATTTCAACAAAAAACACGAAAATTAATTCAAAAAAACAAAAAACCAACATAAGAAGCTTGAGACGGCCGTCCCAAAGTCCAGACGGCCGTCCCAAGTGCCAAATTTCAGTTGGGACGCACGTCCCAGGTGGGGGTTGGACTGTGTATAAATGTTTCAGTTGAGACGGCCGTCCCAACCCAGACGGCCGTCCCAAACTCCCCTGCGCGGCCTATATAGGTGGG
Organism: Sphenostylis stenocarpa; assembly: GCA_963425845.1. Taxonomy (NCBI): domain Eukaryota; kingdom Viridiplantae; phylum Streptophyta; class Magnoliopsida; order Fabales; family Fabaceae; genus Sphenostylis; species Sphenostylis stenocarpa. Next base: position 31,414,901 of record OY731401.1, on the reverse strand, counting down.
GCGCGGGTTTTGGCTCCAGTACCTCAATCCAAGCTTCCTATCTTGCTTTTCCTCCTCCTCTATACATTTTTAGCATCCCTAAGAGAGTAAAGCTCACAATGGAACGTGGAGAAGCATCATCCAGGAGAAAGTGCACCAGGACCGCTGGTAGAAGAACTCCTGTCACCAGCATGTTGCTAGCAGAAGCACATCAACAACGACTGGCAAATATCCAACAATTTGCCTGGTATCCTATGCTGTGACTAGATTTTGAAATCCTAGCTACATTCGGCTGGGAGCAAGATGTCAGAAAGTTCATCCACAACATAGGATGGGACTTTCTGCTCCGTGAGCCACCTACTCGGATCCACCGCACTGCCACAATGGAATTTCTTGCCTCTGTCAACATCATGGAAATGCCATCCGCAACTCCCGGAGTGCCACCAACTCAGGCTGTCTCCTACTGGATGGATGGAGCCTACCAAACCACTGTTCTGGATGACTTTAATGTCATCATGGGTTTCTGCCAACGAGCAGATACAAGAACACCTGAATATCGGTCCGCATATATGGAAAAACCTGCTATTCTCACCACCACTAGCATGTGGAAAGAGACCACTGGAGCTCACAACCTGCCAACACACTTGAAGGGGGCATTCTTTTCTCCTACGCTCCGCATATGCCACAAACTGCTCACCGGGACCCTACACCGCCGAAAGGAGAGTCAGGGGAAGGTAACACTGGCTGACCTTTTCATCATCTACTGTATGCACCAAGGGCATAAGTGCAACCCAGGATACGCTTTCCTGAAGGCCATAAAGGAATGCGGTACTCGGGGACCAACAGGAGCTATCATGGTGGCTCCCCTCCTTACCCCTTTGGCTGAGTATTGGGGATGCACTGATGGAGAAGATCTCCCAGCTGAACTCCAACCAGAGCCGATCAACGGAGGAGTGCTGACGCACATGAACATCCTCAGCAGGCAAGGAACAGGGTTCATCTTGAACCCTATCATCTCGATTTCTTGGGATATGCGCGACTTCGATACGCCGCAAGACATCCCTACTACCTCCGAATCCCAGCAGCAGTCACGTGATCCGGACTTCCCCAGCCTGTACCGACGCTTGGACGAGGAGCACGCATACATGGAAGGAGAGTTCCAGTTCATACGCCAGCAGTTTAGTTAGCTGACTGTTAGGCAAGACAGGACGGATCGCCAGATAGAGAGCTTGGTCCAAACCCAGGCAAGGTTCCAGCGCCGCCTACTCCGCCGCCTACTCCGCCGCTTCCCTTCACCAGTACCATCCGCCCACTCCAGTCCAGAGGCAGATGATTAGGAGGAGTCTTTTTAGATAGTTTTTAGTATTTTGAAAAATGCTTGAATGTATCAAACAAAAAAAGCAGTAATAAATAAAAGTAGTTATTTCTGTTTCATATTTCAAAAGCCCATGTGTACAAAAACTATAAAATAAAAGGCACACATGATATACTAAAAAGCCGGATTTCAAAAAATTCGCGATAAAATTAAGTCGCGATAGAAAAAGGCAAAATCAAAATTATCTTCAGCAAAATAAGGAACTTCAAGGAAACTAGTTCCAACCACCAATAAAAGAAGGAGAAGAAAAGCCAATGGAAAAGGCTTGATCATCCTCAAGAGGATCCTTGCCTATTCAAAGGCAGAAAAATACTCCCTGACTCAACACCACCACATGAGTCGTCAAACATATTCACTTGGAGCTGCAATCAGCATCCTTCCACCCAGAAAAGACATCAACAAAAAAGAAAGGCCGACAGAAAGGCTCAACCATCCCCAAGAGGATCCTTGCCTACTCTAGAGTCAAAACAAAAAGCTTACCTCACGACTCAGCTGCATCGCCACATGAGTCATCAAGCACTCATGCAAGAATCTCTGCTTCATTCCCCAACGGAGAACAAGGGTTACACAAGAGCCCATCATATGAAGTCAAGTTCCCTATATCACCAGGGGGCAACAAAAAGAAAAGAAAGAAAATTTTTCATCCGCAACAAAGGCCACTACAGAAAAAGGCCAAATAAATGTCTCTAAACAGAGCATATCAAGAAAAATCTCCACAAAAAGGAAAGAGAAGAAAAGAAAACCTCTTCATCCCCAGTAGAAGATAAAAAGCATGTGTGCACAAAAGAAAAAAGGCACACGCATCCAAAATCAAAAATCCAAAATCGCAAAAAAAGAGAGAAATCGCGAGAAAAGGGTAAGAACCCATTCCCCAGCAAAATAAGAGCTTAGGCAAAACCAGCTCAAACAACAGCAGCCAATAAGGAGTCAAAAAACTCCATTTCTCCCTAGAGAGACAATTCAAAACAGATCTCCGGAATGAAAATAATTCCCCAGTGGATCGTCAACAAGAAAATTACCCCAGTGAGCCTACGACAAAGGCAAGCTACAAAATTATATCCACAGGGAGTTAATCGCTCATAACGCCCAAAGACGGATATCCATAGTGAAGCACAAAGCCTTCACTTGCAACAAGCAAGCAAAAAACTAATATCCCCAAATGGGTAATCAACCTATACAAGAGGCAATCCGAACCCTTAAAGTCTTCACCACTATTGAAGCATTCGCCTAATCAAGAGGCACAATCAAGAAAAGAATACAAAATCCCCAGAGGATTCCCGCCTAAAAAGAGGCAATCAACAAGAATCCCCGGCCAAGACCGGACGGCTAAAAGGAAAAGCCAAAATCAAAGAATCCCCGGCAAAGCCGGATGGCTAAACGAAAAAACCAAAAACAAAGAATCCCCGGTAAAACCGGATGACTAACAGAAAAGTCAAAAAAAAGTCAAATCAAATATTCCCCACGGAACAGGCGCATGAACAGAAACAATAAGTCGCCAACACATCTCCAAAACCAGATGACCACAGGATTGACTATCAAAAAGTCATTCTTAAAGCCTTGCAGAACGGGGCTTATTCAGAGCCTTGCAGAACGGGGTTCGGACCGGGTGGGGGTAGGTACCCATCAGAATCTTGCAGAACGAGATTCGGACCAGGTGGGGGTAGGTACCCATCAGAGCCTTGCAGAACGGGGTTCGGAATGGGTGGGGATAGGTACCCATCGAGCCTTGCAGAACGGGGTTCGGACCGGGTGGGGTTAGGTACCCATCGGAATCTTGCGAACGAGATTCGGACCGGGTGGGGGTAGGTACCCATCGGAGCCTTGCGGAACGGGGTTCGGACCGGGTGGGGGTAGGTACCCATCGGAATCTTGTAGAATGAGATTCGGACCGGGTGGGGGTAGGTACCTATCGAGCCTTGCGGAACGGGGTTCGGACCGGGTGGGGGTAGGTACCCATCGAGCCTTGCGGAACGGGGTTCGGACCGGGTGGGGGTAGGTACCCATCGGAATCTTGCGAACGAGATTCGGACCGGGTGGGGGTAGGTACCCATCGGAGCCTTGCGGAACGGGGTTCGGACCGGGTGGGGGTAGGTACCCATCGAGCCTTGCGGAACGGGGTTCGGACCGGGTGGGGGTAGGTACCCATCGAATCTTGCGAACGAGATTTGGACCAGGTGGGGGTAGGTACCCATCGAGCCTTGCGGAACGGGGTTCGGACCGGGTGGGGGTAGGTACCCATCGAATCTTGCGAACGAGATTCGGACCGGATGAGGGTAAGTACTCATCAGAATCAGAGCCTTGCAGAACGGGGTTCGGACTAGGTGGGGGTAGGTACCCATCAGAATCTTGCAAAACGAGATTCAGACCAGATGAGGGTAAGTACTCATCAGAATCTAGCAAAAATGCAGATTCGTACCGGGTAGGGGTAGGTACCCACCAAAACCTTAAAAATAAGATTTGTACCGGATGAGGGTAAGTACTCATCAGAATCTAGCAAAAAATGCAGATTCGTACCGGGTGGGGGTAGGTACCCACCAAAACCTTAAAAATAAGGTTTGTACCGGATGAGGGTAAGTACTCATCAGAATCTAGCAAAAATGCAGATTCGTACCGGGTGGGGGTAGGTACCCACCAGAACCTTAAAAATAAGGTTTTGTACCAGATGAGGGTAGATACTCATCAAAAACTCAGCAAAATGCATCAAGTAGAGTAAAAATACTCACCAGAAGCATTACTAAAAACGGGTGCAAAGACTTGCTTCTATTAGAGGATAGTTCAGCGTTGAGCACCTCGGAAGTAAGTACCCACAAGAGTTTAGCAAAATGCGAACTCATACCAGGTGAGGGTAGGTACTCACCAAAACCTTGTAGAACAAGGTTCATACCTAGTGGGGGTAGGTACCCACAAAAGTCTATAAAATACAGACTTATACCGGGTGAGGGTAAGTACTCACCAGAGCTTTTAAAAAGGAGGCTCAAACCAGATAGGGGTTGGTACCTATCAAAATATTTATCATCCGGAGGATCAGCAAGGAGCAGCATCCGAAGGATGACCGGGCAAAAGGGTTAACTCCTTCCCCTACCAACTAATTTTGTCGGCATATCAAGCCGACAAATTATCTAGGCAGGTGAAGGGGGGGCAGCTATAGACCCCTAATTTTGCCCGGCCTCTCAAAATAAAAGCTAGGGAAACTTCATACAGTTCACCCAGCTTCATATCAAAGAAAAACCGAGAAAGACCTCCCGCAAACAAGACGGAGTTCACCCATCCACACAATAAAGACTAAAGAGACTTCCTACACGAAGATAAAGCTCGCCCGACATCTTAATGAAGGCCAAGAAGACTTCCTATATGAAGATAAAGCTTCAACGGACACACATCGACATCAAACGACGTCCGAAAAAGGAAAGGAAAGCTTCCCGGGGGTCCCCAGAACGCGAAAACTGGCCAAGACAGGTTGGGACAGTCGTCCCAAACACCAAAAGCCAAGTGAGACGCACGTCTCACCTTTGGGACGCACGTCCCAAGCCACAAAATTCAAATGGGACGGCCGTCCCAAACCCAACTAGCCGTCCCAACTTGGCTCAGTGCAAATTTTGCAGTTGGGACGGCCGTCCCAACCCAGACGGCTGTCCCAAATTTCCAGGCAGCGAAATCTATAAATAGGAGCCTCATTTGTCATTCTCCACACCCCAGACAACTCCAAGACTTGTCTTCTTCTCTCCCTCCTTCGAATGATCTCTCTGATTGCCTTTAATAGGTAACAATCAGTTAAGGAACTTGTATTCCGACATTCGATTCTTATAGAAAATTTTAGTCGAGTCGAGTTTATTCGAGAGGAGAGTTGTTGTAGAGTGAAGGATTGCCGCAAAGCGTCCTCTGTATAAAAGACTTATAATATAAAGCTTGCTTCGGAGGTTCTTCTCAATTCTCTTCCCCTTTATTGCTTTATTTACTGCTTTCTGTATGCAATGTAGATAAAACCATGTAGATAGCCATATTTAAATACTGTACGAATAAAATAGGGTAATAGCGTAATTTCTTGTAACCTTTACTTAAATGAATTAATCCGTCATAGGGAACCCGAAAGGGGCGTTGTGGGGTGCTAATACCTCCCCCACACGTAACTAACTCCCTTACCCGACTCTGGTTATAATGGCTAACTTTGGTTTTTATTAAAATCAATGCCTTTTTCTCCTTTTCCAATGTTTATGGTCAAAACATTGGTGGCGACTCCAAAAGAACCCTTTTCGAAAACCTTGCTTCTATTAGAGGATAGTTCAGTGTTGAACGCCTCGGAAGCAATGAACATATTTTTAACAAAAAACGTGAGTCTCAACCATCTTTTCGCGACCGCTCGCATTAACGTTCGAGACGTCCCAGGACGTCGGAACGGACGGCGGCGACAGTAATGATTGCTTGTCTCTGAAATAAAATATGGTATTCTATTATTGCTTTGATTGACGGGGAGTTTTCTCTCAGTTATGCATATTTTGAGGGGGAGCTCTTATGTTTGTAATAGATGAATTATTTTTTATTCTAAACAAAATAGGGGGAGAAAATATTTAAAGCCTAATATGATTGTTTTTAAATATTATCTGGTATGTTTAATGTGTTTGTTAGTATGATAGATAAAACAGGTTATTACAAGGCTTTAAAAGATAATTTTGATCATCATCAAAAAGGGGGAGATTGTTGAACATTCAAGGACTTGATGTTGCACTTGATGGACATGAAGATTGTTGATTTTGATGATGATTCAAGAACACAAAGACTTAGAGTGTTGAAGACTTGTTTTGTATTGTAATAACTCTGTTTCAATTAGATTGAGTCTGTAATATTAGAGTTTAAGATAGCCGGTACATAGTCTGCACCTTAGAAGCTTCAAAAAAGCTCAAATTTATCATCCAGGCTCGACTTTAATCGATTAAATAGGGAAATAATCGATTAAAACAGTGAGAAAAACCATTTTCTGTATCTGCTCACTGGTTTAATCGATTAAACCACCTGTTAATCGATTAACAGGCCTGTTAATCGATTAACAACCCTTTTAATCGATTAATGACTCTTTAATCGATTAAAGCAGAGTTTTGGGGTTCTGTTGATTTTAGCTTCGTAATAATCGATTAATACTTCATTTAATCGATTATTTCAGTCAGATTTTGATTTTTAACTTCAAATCAACCCTATTTTTGAAAACCCTTTTCCCAAGAACCCTAATTCCGAAATTCCCAATTCGCAAACCCTAATTTCTCTACTTAAGCTTCTCTATGGCACTCAGAAAATAAGAACAACCTTTTTCATACAAAAGTTAAGTGTTGTGAGTGCCAGAGAACTGTTTGTTGTAAGAAAAAGGGGCTATTGGAACTTGGTGTGGGCTAGAAGCGATAAGAATAACTAAGTGGAGTTCTTAATGGATTGTGTGTTGTGCCGTCTCTAGGGAAAGTTGTTCTTCATCTCTTGTGGATTTCAAGAGAGGTGTTTTCTTTACTTTGTCTTTTCCATTGTAATTTGTTTGTAACAACTTGATTATAGTGACAACGTTAATCCTCTGTTTGAGTGATTAGCAACTGGACGTAAGGTCTTTTGATCCGAACCAGTATAAATCTCCTGTGTAAGATTCTCTTCTCTTCTCTATTTACATTTACACAGTTTTTATTCAGTAAAATTTGGGGATAATTTTGAAAACCTAATTTTTGTTAAGAAACCAATTCACCCCCCCTCTTGGTTTTTGTCCGACCACGCGATCATTCCGCTGTGCGATTCTAACACTTCATCTCTTGTGTGACTCAAGAGAGGTGTTTTCATTACCCTATCTTTTCATTTGTAATCTGCTTGTATATCTTTGATTATAGTGACAGCGTTAATCCTCTATTTGAGTGATTAACAACTGGACGTAGGGTCTTTTGATCTGAACCAGTATAAATCTTCTGTGTAAGACTCTATCCTTATCCTATTTACGTTTACACAACATTTTAATTGGTTAAATTTGGGGAAAATTTTTAAAACCTAATTTTTGTTAAGAAACCAATTCACCCCCCCTCTTGGTTTTTGTCCGTTCACGCAAACATTCTGCTGCGCGATTCTAACATTTTTGAGTCTGTAATATTAGAGTCCAAGATAACCAGCACATAGACCACTCTTAAAAACTCTAAAAACTCATTTTTATCAAAAATACACTGGAATAATCGATTAAATGGCAGGATAATCGATTATTACAGAAAGAAAACCATTTTTAGTATTTGATCTCTGGAATAATCGATTAAATGGCCTGTTAATCGATTAACTGGTGCTTTTTTTCCTCCTCTGCGAGAATGGCTTTGGAATAATCGATTAACACTTAAGATAATCAATTATTTGGGTCTGATATGTGTTTTGAAATTCAAAATTGGACCAAGTTTCGAAAACCCTATTCCCAATTCATCCAATTTCGAAAATCCCCAATTCCCAAACCCTAATCTCTTTACTTAAGGTTCTCTAAGGCTCTCTGCAAATTCAACAACCTTTTTCATACAAAAGTTAAGAGTTGTGACTACTAGAGAACTGTTTGTAGGGAAGAAAAAGGGGCTTTTGAAACCTAGTGTGGGCTAGAAGCGATAAGAATCACTGAGTGGGTTTCTTGGTGGATTGTGTGTTATGCCCTCTCTAGGGAAAACTATTCTTCATCCTTTGTGGATTCAAAGGAGGTGATCATCTCTTGAGTGACTCAAGAGAGGTGTATTCTTTACCTTATCTTTTCATTTGTAATTTGTTTGTAAAACTGTGATTATAGTGACAGTGTTAATCCTCTGTTTGAGTGATTAACAACTGGACGTAGGGTCTTTTGATCTGAACCAGTATAAATCGACTGTGTAATCTTCTATCCCTTCTCTATTTACTTTACACAGCATTTTAATCGGTGAAATTTGGGGAAAATTTTAAAACCCTAATTTTTGTTTAAGAAACCAATTCACCCCCCCCTCTTGGTTTTTGTTTGTAAACTCAAACATTCCGTTGCACGATTCTAACAAGTGGTATCAGAGCTTGCTTGATAGTCATTCAATTTTCAAAAATGGTCGGACAAAATCAAACGTTTGCCGAGGGTGCTTCTATCTATAGACCCCCACTTTTTGCGGGGCAAAATTATCCTTTTTGGAAAGTTAGAATGCAAATATATTTTGGAGTCCGTTGATAGAGGTCTTTGGGATGAAATTTTAAACGGTCCCTTTATTCCTAAAATTACTGAAAATGGAGAAGAGGTACCAAAGCCATTTTCTAGATGGTCAACTGAAGAAAATAGAAAAGCCCAATATGATGTTAGGGCTAGAAATATAATTTCATCTACTTTAACCCTTGATGAGTTTTACAGAATATAGGTTTGTAAAAGTGCTCAAGAAATGTGGGAAATGCTAAGAGTAACCCATGAAGGTACCGATGACGTTAAAAGAGCAAGAAAGAACTCATTGATACAAGAGTATGAGATGTTCCGGATGTAACAAGGGGAAATAATTTTTGACGTTCAAAATCGTTTCACACATATCATGAATCATCGCTAAGTGTAACCCATGAAGGTACCGATGACGTTAAAAGAGCAAGAAAGAACTCATTGATACAAGAGTATGAGATGTTCCGGATGTAACAAGGGGAAATAATTTTTGACGTTCAAAATCGTTTCACACATATCATGAATCATCTCACCGGGTTAGGAAAAATTTTTGATATTGATGAATTAAATGTAAAAATTCTTAAATCTTTGGATAGGAAATGGCAACCTAAGGTGACAGCCATCACGGAGTCACAAAATCTTGCAACAATGTCTATGGCGGCGCTCTTTGGAAAGTTGAGAGAGCATGAACTTGAACTTGGAAGGCTAAATGATGAAGAAGGCCAACACCAAAAGAGGAACCTTTCCTTCAAAACTGAAATTTCCGAGAGTAAGAACAAGAAGGAGGAAGAAGACTCGAAAAATGAAGATGATGAAAATTTGAGTCTCATGATAAAGAAATTCACAAAGTTCATGAAAGCTAAAGGGAAGCAACCCTTCAAAGGTAAGGGAAAGGTAAGAGAAAGTACTTCCTTAAATATTAAATGTTATGGTTGTGGTGAAACAGGACATGTAAAAACCAAATGTCCAAATAAGAAAAATGTAGATCATAAAGGCAAGAAATTCTTCAAGAAGAAAGTCTACATTACTTAGGATGATAGTGACTCAAGTTCGGAGTCAAGTGATTCGGAAATTGAAGCTAACATTTGCTTGATGGCAAAAGACAACATATCTTCCGACTTTGAGGTTAGTGATTCCGACTCTTCCTCAAGTGATGATGAAAATGACTATGATGCTTTACAAAATGCATATGGAGAATTGTTTACTGCTTTTAAGGACTTGAAAAATGAATATAAGTCTGTGAAAAAGTGTTTGAATAAATCGGAAAAAGAGGTGGAAACCTTAAAAACAAAAATTGTATGTTTAGAAGAAAAAGATAATAAGAATATAGCATGTGCATCATGTAAAGAGTATGAATATGATATTGATATACTTAGCCATTTGCTTGATAAAGCTAAGAAAGAAATAAGTGATAGTTATAAAGATAAGGCTATTGTTCAAAATAAAGAAAACTATCATGTTCCATTAAAAAAGCCTAAAAGTAGAAATAGAAGAGTATGGGTTGAAAAAGGAACTAAAACTTTAAAAGTTAGAAATGTATCATATTCAAAGATTACTTCTAATGCATGCTTTTATTGTATGAAACATGGTCATACTTCAAATAGATGTAGAATTAAGCATTTTGGTGTCCCTAAAGGAAAATATGTTTGGGTTCCTATAGTTAAATGATTTGATTGTCTCTAACCCCAAGGACCCAAAAGTTATGGGGACCTAAGATTACTATGTTCTTGTTTTGTAGAAAACTTCCAAATCCAAGAAGTCTATGTGGTATCTTGATAGTGGATGTTCAAAACATATGACCGGAGACAAAACGAAATTTGTGAGTTTCTGTAGACCCCAAATCTTGCCCGGCCTCAAAATAAAGAGCAGAAGAACTCCAAATCGAAGATGGGCAAGCCCTAAAAAGCCACTAGGAGAGACTATTAGGCCCCATATTAGACTAAGAAGGTTTTTCTGCACAAAAATAAGGATTCCCACCTTAAAGGGTCGAGACCGCCGTCTCGCTTTTCAGGACCGCCGTCTCGCTGAATGGCAAGTCGAGACCGTCGTCTCGCCACTTGCCATTGGCGAGACCACCCTCCCATTTGGCAAGACGACCCTCTCGTCATTTGGCAAATCGATACTGCCATCTCGAGTGGCGAGACGACGGTCTCGCCATTTGTAAAATTCGAGACCGCCATCCCGAATGGCGAGACAGTCGTCTCGACCTTGCTAGGCGAGACTACAGTCTCGACATGACAGGCGTGAATCCCTATAAAAGTGGGCGCTCTCCCCTTCATTTCACACAGTTCTTCCACTTTTCTTTCTAGCATTTGTTAGAATTCTTCTCCTAGAGCCCCTCTGAAGCATTTCCGGAGTTTTCTGAGTGTCTTTAGAGAGTTTTTATAACGTTTCAAGAGAGAAAATTCGACGTTGTAAGAGGGAAGGGCTGCCAAAACGCACCCTATCTTTTAAAGAATTAATCAAAGCTTGCTCTGGAGGTTTCTTCACCCTCTCTCTCTCTTTTATCGCTTTATCATTTATATGTGCATTAATAAGGGTCATGTAGTCGTTATCTTTTAATTCCGCAAATAAAAGGGTAAAAGCATCATTTTTAATTTATTTACGAAATAACCGGCCTATCATAGGGAACCCGAAAAGGGCGTCGTAGGGAAGCTTATACCTTCCCTATGCGTAACTAACTCCCTTACCCAACTCTAGTTATAATGGCCAAAGTTGGTTTTTCGAAAACCAGCGCCTTCTTTTCCTTTTTCGGTGGCGACTCCATAAGAACCCCTTCGAAAATTTGCTTTTAGGTCCAGCTTAGTTATCGGACAACCTAGAAGCTCCCTTTTGAAAACCTCGCCCCTAGGTCCAGCCCGGTTATCGGACAACCTAGAGACGTTGTAACATGAAACGCGAAAATGGAAAGTCGGAACCATCGCGTCGCTCCGACCACCTCCTTTGACGGAGGCGACAATTTCAAAGCTAAAGAACAAGGATATGTAACCTATGGGGACAACAAAAAAGGAAGAATACTTGGAATCGGAAACATTGGTGGTGCAAATACTTTGGAGATAAAGGATGTGCTTCTTGTTGATGGGCTAAAGCATAATCTCCTAAGTATAAGTCAACTTTGTGACAAAGGATTCAAGCTAATCTTTGAAAGTAAGTTTTGTTCCATACGTTTAAAGGATTCCAAAAATATAGCATTGAAAGGCATTAAGCATAATAATATCTATTTGATTGATCTGGATTGTGTACCTAATACTAGTATAACATGCTTAGTTGCTAAGGAAGAAAATACATGGTTATGGCATAAGAGAGCGGCTCATATAAACATGCATCAATTAAACAAACTAATATCAAAGGACTTAGTTGTTGGTTTGCCTAAGTTAAAATTTGAAAAAGATAGATTATGTGATGCATGTCAAAAAGGTAAACAAGTGAAATCATCCTTTAAATCTAAGAATGTTATTTCCACATTAAAACCTTTAGAACTATTACACTTAGATTTATTTGGTCCATCTAGGATAAAAAGGTTTGGTGGAAATTATTATGCTCTTGTAATTGTTGATGATTTTTCTATATATACTTGGACATTTTTCTTAATATTAAAAAGTGAAGTTTTTAAAGTCTTTAGGAAGTTTGCCAAGAAAATCCAAAATGAGAAAGACTTAAGAATTAAGGTGTTAAGAAGTCACCATGGTGGAGAGTTTCAAAATGAATGGTTTGAAAATTATTGTGAGGAAAATGATATTTTGCATAATTTTTCTGCACCTAGGACTCCCCAACAAAATGGTGTAGTAGAAAGGAAAAATAGGTCACTAGAGGAACTTGCTAGAACAATGTTGAATGAATCAAATGTTCCTAAGTATTTTTGGGCTGATGCTGTAAGTACTGCATGTTATGTATTGAATAGGATGCTTATTAGGCCAATTATAAAATCAACTTCTTATGAACTGTTAAATGGTAGAAAGCCTAATGTTGCTCATTTAAAAATATTTGGATATAAATGCTTTGTTTTAAATAATGGAAAAGATAACTTGGGAAAATTTGACTCAAAAGCCGATGAGGGCATTTTCTTAGGTTATTCACTAACTAGCAAAGCATATAGAGTGTTCAATAGAAGAACTTTAAATGTTGAAGAATTTGTACATGTCACCTTTGATGAAATTGTAGACCTTGAGGGAAATCCTCTTGAGTAAAATAAAGAACATGCAGGTGATGATGAGTACATAAGAGAGGCTCTAGAAGAAATGTACTTGAATGAGAATGAGCCATCTCAACCAACTGAATTAGCAAAAGAGTGGCAATCACTAAGAGGACTTTCAATGGACAATATAATTGGTGATATCTCAAAAGGGGTAATAACTAGAAATATGACAAATTTTTGTATGTCTGTAGCTTTTGTTTCACAGATTGAACCCAAAAGTGTTGAGGAAGCTCTTAAAGATGACCAATGGTGCAGAGCAATGCAAGAAGAACTTAATCAATTTGAAAGGAATCAAGTCTGGGAATTAATTCCAAGAGAAGAATCTCATCAAGTGATTGGAACAAAATGGGTATTTAGAAACAAACTTGATGAAGATGGAAATATAACAAAGAACAAAGCCAGACTTGTTGCCAAAGGTTACGGTCAAGAGGAAGGTATTGATTATGATTAAACCTATGGTCCTGTTGCCAGGTTAGAGGCTATACGCCTACTTCTTGCTTATGCCTCATTGATGAAATTTAAATTATATCAAATGGATGTTAAAAGTGTTAGAAAAGGAGGCTGAGATCTAGAGGGGGGGGGGGCGAATTGATCTTTGAAAGATTTTCGCAAATTACAGATTATCTATTTCAAAGATTAAGAGTTCTGACCAATTCTTGAATCAAACAAAACAAACAATCAAAATAAGGACAACAACAGAATTAAAGAGAGAAAGGTTTAGAGATATAACCAAGATTTATACTAGTTCACCCAATCCCAGGGCTACATCCAGTTCTCAGCAAAATTTCAGCTGAGTTCCACTAGATTGAATGTTTTACAGATTATAGATTCCAATCACACACCCAATCTACCACAAGACCCAAATTCCAGATCTTGCACCTAAACCTTCACCAAGAACCAAATTCCAGTTCTTGAACCAACCTGCAGCCAAATTCCAGCTACAGAACCAGTGTCCAACAATTTCAGACACCCAATCTTACTACAAGAACCAAATTCCAGTTCTTACACCTAAACCTTCACCAAGAACCACGTTCTAGTTCTTGAATCAACCTGCAGCCAAATTCCAGCTACAGAAACCAGTGTCCACACTTCTAGACACCCACAATACAGTAATGAAAAGTAAAAGAAACAAAGGGAAGAAACTAGAACACTCAAACCCGGATTATGATGCTCTGCAGAATGAGTTTCTTCACAAAAGAAATGCAGAAAATGCCTCAAGAAAGAACTTTGAAAAACTGCACAAAACTTGCGTGATTCTTTCTTGAAAGTAGCTTTTATGATTGCTTGATTGATTTCTCAAAGGTGTATTTTAAATTACTCAAGCAATCCTGTTTATATAGAAGATATTTCAAACTGTTGGTTTAATTAATCTTTTAAAACAATATTTTAATCTGTTAAAAGTATTGAATTAATTTATTAAAACTTCTTTTAATCTGTTAAAATGTTCTTCATCATTTTCCAGATTTGTTTTAACTGATACGACAACGTTTATATCGAGTAAAAAAACCCTTAAGTTGTTTTAATAGATTAATTTGCCTTTTAATCAATTAAAATACTGCCAAATGTTTTCATAAAACTTTCTAAGTTATTTTAATCGAAAACAGTCTATTTTAATCGATTAAAAAACTTTGGAAAAATCTCTTAGTTGTTTTAATCAATTATTTCACATTTTAATCTAAGTCATTTTAACTGATAACACATCAATTAAAATCCTAACAGAACTTCTTTCAAAAACTTTCAAGTGGTTTTAATCGATTAATTCGCATTTACATCGATTAAAATACTACCAGAACATATTTCAAAATACTTCAAGTTATTTTAATCGATTATTTTGAGTTTGTATCGATTAAAATATTGCCAGAACAATTTTTAAAACATATTAAGTCATTTTAATCGATTATTTCGATTCTACATCAGTTAAAATACTGGCAGAAGGTTTTCAAAAACTTCTTTAATGAAAACAATCGATTAATTCGAATATATATCAATTAAAACAGTTCTAGTGTATGTTTTAAAAGGTTTTAATCGATTATTTCAAAAACCTATCAGTTAAAAACCTGTTATGTAAGTGTTAAGAACATTTTAACTGATAAAGCTCATATAATATCAGTTAAAACAATTACTTAAAAACCATTTAATTGATTACTTTGGTTTTTAACAGATTAAACACATTTAGAGGCATTTGTAAAATCTTTTAAATGATGAAACCTCATGCAACAGAGAGATATGAATGATAATACCTATGTATAGATGCAAACTCACTAATCACTCTACCCTTTTAACCAAGTAACCTTTGACTGCAACAGAATAGCCTTTGACTTCATCAAGTCAACAAGATCTTCGTTTAAATTATTCAATAAGATCTTCATCACTTTCAGTCTCCCCCTATTTGATGAAGACAAACACCTCTTTGAATAATATCTCTGCAGAAGAAGTCACTTGAGTATATAGATTAGTGAGTATTCAAAAATTAATCATTTCTCCCATTTCTCCCCCTAAAATAGTGAGTATAAAAACAATCATTATCAAAAACAATCATTTCTCCCCCTTTGACTTCATCAAAAATAGGGAAGAGAGGAGTAAAACAAACAATATGCATAACATGTAAAAATTCATGATGCCATTGAGAAGTATTACTCTTTTAAGAACCAATTAAAGTTGATTCAAACTTATCTTCATTAACACGTTTGTAATGAATACAGTAGACACATGTAAAGATAAGGGAACCATGCTTTAGTAGCATGTTACAAGAACAACCATTAACTAAAGCCTTTAATTTTCTTTCCAGAGTAATAATCGATTAAAAACAGGGCATAATCGATTAAATTGTTCTTGGTACTGATTTTAATCGATACAAATAGTTTTAATCGATTAAAATAGTAATGAAAGTTGAAATCTAAAAACTTTAAGTTCATTTAATCGATTAAATCGACATTTAATCGATTAAAACAGTATGAAAAATTTTGTATAACTGTTTTTAATCGATTAAAGCTCATTTTTATCAATTAAAACATTCAGAGTTTAAAAACTAAGTGAAGTTTGATGTATCTAGGATTCCTAATTTATTTCGAATTTTGTAAAAACAATTATTAGGAAGATGTTTTAAGATAATGTCAACTAGATTGATTAAGGTTTAACCAAAAGATAGAGAAAAATCAGAATAGCATCTTATCTAGTTGATTTAACTGATGTAAACTAATTTTAGTTGATACAGATTCATGATTTACAACTTTTAATCGATTAATACACGAATTAATCGATTATTATGGTACGAATTTCCTATGTAAATGTTTCTTTTAATTGATTTAATCGATTAAATCGATTTTGTATCAGCTATAAAAATATCAGAAATGCATTTTTAATTCTATCTAAGCTCTCTTAATTCAAATAAAAACCTGCATCATATTAAGAAAAGTTAAAGGATTGTTTCTGGTTTAAGACCAGTTAATATTACAGTCCAAAATAAAAGTAGTAGTAAAAGAAACATGACATAAAGAAAGAAAAAAGATTATGATAGAAAGGGACCGTTGTTGTCAAAACTCAATCATCCCAATTTCCTTGATTGAGCTGCATGTCATCCAATTTGGTATAGATATCAACAATTTGATTTCCCAGGTTTGTGAACTGTGTATTGGTCTGCTGGAAGTGCTGATAAGTCATTTGCATGTGCTTCCTCTGATTTTCTTGTAATGAAGACATTTGAGAAAGCATAATCCTTTCAAATTGTGAAACTGGAGTCCCACGGTCAGGCTGTTCTATGTAGGGTATTATCTCCATATTCTCATATGAAGTCTCCCCACCAGTGGACTCAGGAACTTCAGCAACTGGAGGAGAAGGAATTTGGTCAGCTTCTTCTTCATCTTCATCCTCATCTCCAGACATTCCAGCATCAATTTTTGATATCCATTCATCATCAATTTTGATAAACCCCATTTTCCTTAGAGTGGAGTCATCAATTTTGTTTGAAGCTTTAGGGGTCTCCACACTTTCTCCTGAAAGATCAACTTCAAAATATCTAAAGAAATTGTTAATTAACATGGTATATGGTAGTTTGTAATTGGATAACCTTTTTGCTTTTAGCATGTGATCCTTGATTACATAAACCCAGTTGACTCGAATATTATTTGAAATGCAGTACATGAGAGCAAGGTCACCCTCATTTAGCAAAGTGTGATAACTCCCCCTAGGAGTGAGAACCCATGCAACAATGAAAGCCAACAACCTAGGTTCAAGCAATAGTTTTCCAACATTTAAAATTCTTACCGAATCATTTGTGTTTTTGATACAGGACCTGAAAAATTGAATTTTGTTGAAGTCTGGTATTTCAGAGATGTTTCCTCTGGATACTTTAACACCACTATCCTTGAGGCCAGCAACTTGTTCCCAAACAAAAGGAGTTATTTCCATATTAACTCCTTTCACCTGAGATTTGATTGTAGACCCATTCACAGTTAGATTGGAATAGAAAACACAAACCAAATCAGGTTGAATATTCCAGTATACTCCATGAAGGTCCTTAGTTTCTGACTTTTCAGCTTTCTTCTTAGAGCTGTAAATCCTTCTTCGTCAAGCCATTTGAATTTGATGAACTTGGGAATAACAATTTGCTTCTGACTGAATTCAACAATGAAGGTGTTCATTCTTCCAATATCTCCATCGAACCAGGCTTCTAAATGACCACCAGGATTGGCAACAGAGGAAGATTCTCCTTTATGTTTCTTCCTAGATTTTGATCTTTTAAACATTTTTAGTCTTTGAATTCAAGGAGAGAAACAAAGTCGAGAGAAGAGTGAAGAGAATTTGAACCAGAGAATGAAAGTGAGAGAAAAGAATGAAGAATGAAGATGATAGACTCAAGTGTGCAGAGCCATGGGTTTTGGATTTCAAATTTTGTAAATTGAAGTCCAATTTGACAGAACCTGAAAAGTTACATCTTTAATTGCAAAATGTTCCCTTGACCGAAGGCAGTGACACAATTTTTGAACAGTGGGTATATCAGCTAATTTGTTCTTTGGATAAGTTTTGACTTGGTCAAAATGGAACAGTAAATGCTTTTGCAGAATTTGATAAACAATTAATCTTGGAAATTAGATCTTGATTGGCTGAAAATTCTCTAATTGATTGTAATTAAAATGGTTTTCTAAGAACGAATTAATCGATTAATCAACAAATTAACCAATTAATTTGATCTTGAAAATTAGGTTTGAAAAAGCAACAGTGAAATAATCGATTAAAAACATAAAAGAATCGATTAATTTTGTACTTGAAAGATTTAATGAAATGACAAGCAGAAAAACGAAGAAGAATCGATTAAATTTGACCTTTTAATGGTTTTAACTGATGTAAATCCTTTTTAATCGATTAAAACAACTATACTAAAAATCTTGACAATATTTTAATCGATTAATTCGTATTTTAATCGATTAAAATTGTAAGGAGAACTTTTTTGGTATTCTATGTCAGTGAAATTAATCGATTAAAACAATTTTATATCAATTAAAATACTCAGTCTATGAATCCAAAATCAAAATTTGTTGATTGGGTACCAAAGAACTTCCAGATTTTGTTCTTGCAAAATAGATTTAACATATATCTAGTACCCTTTTTATAATTATTGGGTCCAATCAGGTTATTTGAAATGAATTCTTGGGAATCCACTTCATTCTACCTCTTGGTATAGCATACTTTTTTATTCTACAAAATTTAATAGAATGACCTCTTTTCATACAATAGAAGCATGTAATAAATGGTGACAAAACAAATTTACTATATGCAAAATAGTTTTTTAAATGCTCTAGTTTTCTTTCCAACAAGAGGTGTAAAACAAATACCACCACGATCAATAACCAACTTTTGATAATCAAGTATAACATCAAGACTGGGTTTTTCTTGTGCAAGTTTAGATGCAATTTTTATTAAATATGTTAATTTCTTTTGTAACTCAGGACAATTTTCACAATCTTTTTTATCATTACACATGCAATCCGAATTATTACCTATTTCCTGATTTTCATTCTTAGTTTCTTTATCAAGAATTTCCTTTTCAAGAAGAATGATTTTGTTTTCTAATAAACTATTCATGCTTTTTAATCTTTTGTTTTCAATTTCTAATTTTTTAGTTACTTGCATGCATTTCATAAAAAGCATATTGTAATGAAATTTAATTCATAGTAGTTTTTGAAGAATCGGAACTTACACTTGGTCATGGGAGAATTCGAATTGACCATCAAACACATCTTTGTTGTTTCTTCATAAGCCATTTCAAGAGTTTTCCACATCTCGTGCAGCAGTCTGGCAATGAGATACCCTGAAAACTTCATTTTTGTTAAGTGCGGATGTGATGATATTCTTAGCACTACATTCATCTTGAATTTGTTTCTTTTCATAATTATTCAAACTAGACCATTCTCTGTTAAAAACATAAGAGCCTTGTTCAATAATATTCCAAACATTTATATCAACAGATTCAATAAAGATCTTCATTCTTATCTTTCAAAATGAATAATCTGTACCACAAAACAGTGGAGCTCTATCAATACAAGCACCCTCAGAAAAATTATTTTCAGCCATTTGGATCGAAAAACTTGAGTAAATTTCAAGAACCTTGCTCTGAATACCAATTGTTAGAAAAGGAGGCTGAGATCAAGAGGGGGGTGAATTGATCTTTGAAAGATTTTCGCAAATTACAGATTATCTATTTCAAAGATTAAGAGTTCTGACCAATTCTTGAATCAAATAAAACAAATAATCAAAATAAGGACAACAGCAGAATTAAAGAGAGAAAGGTTTAGAGAGATATAACAAAGATTTATACCTGGTTCACCCAATCTCGAGGCTACATCCAGTTCTCGACCAAATTCCAGCTGAGTTCCACTAGATTGAATGTTTTACAGATTACAGATTCCAATCACACACCCAATCTACCACAAGACCCAAATTCTAGATCTTCCACCTAAACCTTCACCAAGAACCAAATTTCAGTTCTTGAACCAACCTGCAGCCAAATTCCAGCTACAGAACCAGTGCCCAATAATTTCAGACACCTAATCTTACCACAAGAACGAAATTCCAGTTCTTGTACCTAAACCTTCACCAAGAACCACGTTCCAGTTCTTGAATCAACATGCAGCCAAATTCCAGCTACGTAAACCAAGTGCCCACACTTCTAGACACCCACAATACAGGTAATGAAAAGTAAAAGAAACAAAGGGAAGAAACTAGAACACTCAAACCCGGATTATGTTGCTCTGCAGAATGAGTTTCTTCACAAAAGATATGCAGAAAATGCCTCAAGAAAGAACTTTGAAAAACTTCACAAAACATGCGTGATTCTTTCTTGAAAGTAGCTTTTATGATTGCTTGATTGATTTCTCAAAGGTGTATTTTAAAAGACTCAAGCAATCCTGTTTATATAGAAGATATTTCAAACTTTTGGTTTAATTAATCTTTTAAAACAATCTTTTAATCTGTTAAAAGTCTTGAATTAATCTGTTAAAACTTCTTTTAATCTATTAAAATGTTCTTGATCATTTTCCAGATTTGTTTTAACTGATACGATAACGTTTATATCGATTAAAAAAAACCCTTAAGTTGTTTTAATCGATTAATTCGCCTTTTAATCAATTAAAATACTGCCAAATGTTTTCATAAAACTTTCTAAGTGATTTTAACTAATAACATTCTATTTTAATCGATTAAAAAACTTTGGAAAAAATCTCTTAGTTGTTTTAATTGATTATTTCACATTTTAATCGATTAAAATCCTGCCAAATAGTTTCATAAAACTTTCTAAGTCATTTTAATTGATAACACATCGATTAAAATCCTGACATAACTTCTTTCAAAAACTTTCAAGTGATTTTAATTGATTAATTCGCATTTACATCGATTAAAATACTTGATAGAACATATTTCAAAATACTTCAAGTTATTTTAATCGATTATTTTGAGTTTGTATCGATTAAAATACTGCCAGAACACTTTTCAAAACATCTTAAGTCATTTTAATCGATTATTTCAATTCTACATCAGTTAAAATACTGGCAGAAGGTTTTCATAAACTCCTTTAATGAAAACAATCGATTAATTCAAAGATATATCAATTAAAACAGTTCTAGTGTATGTTTTAAAAGGTTTTAATCGATTATTTCGAAAACCTATCAGTTAAAAACCCGTTATGTAAGTGTTAAGAACATTTTAAATGATAAAGATCATAAAATATCAGTTAAAACAATTACTTAAAACCCATTTAACCGATTACTTTGGTTTTTAACAGATTAAACACATTTACAGGCATTTGCAAAATCTTTTAAATGATGAAACCTCATGCAGCAGAGAGATATGAATGATAATACCTATGTATAGATGCAGACTCACTAATCACTCTACCCTTTTAACCAAGTAACCTTTGACTGCAACAGAATAGCCTTTGACTTCATTTTGAATTCATCAAATCAACAAGATCTTCGTTTAAATGATTCAATAAGGTGTTCATCACTTTAAAAAAGTGCATTTTTGAATGGGTTTATCAAAGAGGAAGAATATGTGGAACAACCCCCTGGATTTGAAGATTTTAAATATCCTAACCATATTTTTAAATTGAAGAAATCTTTATATGGTTTGAAACAAGCTCCTAGGTCTTGGTATGAAAGATTAAGTAGTTTTCTAATTACAAATGATTTTTCTAGAGGAAAAATTGACTCCACCTTATTTATTAAGAAATTAAAAGAACATATTTTATTAGTTCAAGTATATGTTGATGATATCATTTTTGGATCAACTAAAAGTTCCTTGTGTGTAGAATTTGCTAAGATAATGTAGGGTGAATTTGAAATGTCTATGATGGGAGAATTAACCTTCTTTCTTGGACTTCAAATCAAGCAACTTAAAGATGACACTTTTGTATCTCAAACCAAATACTGCAAAGAGATTCTCAAGAAATTTGGAATGGACACTTCAAAGGAAGCTAACACACCCATGGGAACATCATGCTATTTAGACAAGGATGAATCAGGTTTGGAAATTAATCAATCTATGTATAGAGGTATGATAGGTTCACTATTATACTTAACTGCAAGTAGACCTGATATTATGCATTTTGTTTGTGTGTGTGCTATATTTCAAGCATGTCCAAAAGAATCTCATTTAACTGCAGTAAAAAGAATTTTAATATATTTAAAAGGAACTACAGGAACTGGTTTATGGTATCCATCTGAAGCTTCTCCTAGTTTAATAGGATATTCTGATGCTGATTGTGGTGGATGTAAAGTTGATAGAAAGAGTACTAGTGGAACATGTCATATGTTAGGATCATCTTTAATATCTTGGCATTCTATGAAATAGGCATGTGTTGCATTGTCCACAATTGAAGCTGAATATATTGCAGCTGGAAATTGTTGTGCACAAATCCTATGGATGAAGCAACAACTAGAAGATTATAATATTTTCCAAAATGATATTCCTTTGATGTGTGATAATACAAGTGCAATCAATCTTACTAAGAATCCTGTTATGCATTCAAGAACTAAACATATAGAGATTAGACATCATTTCTTAAGAGATGATATTAGTAAAGGAAATTGTAAAATTGAATATGTTGATACAAAGCATCAGTTAACAGATATTTTTACTAAACTTCTTCCCAAAGATAGATTCTATGATCTTATAAGAGACTTATGAATATTAGAAATAGCCTAAATTATGCTTAACTGATCAATTTTTGCATGTTGTGCTGTAATAATCGATTATATAGGGTTTTAATCGATTATCATGTGTCTAAACCTTAAAAATTTGATGATCTCTCTGGAATAATCGATTATTTTGGGAAATAATCGATTATTTGCACCAAAATGACCAAAATCAGAAGTTTCTCTCTGGAATAATCGATTATTTGAAGCAATAATCAATTATCTGCCAATTTAATTGATTAACAGCATCAGTTAATCGATTATTCTGTTCAGTTGAAGGTTTAATCGATTAACTAAAGTATTAATCGATTATTCTGGATCGTTTTTGATAAACTAGCCGTTTCGAACGACTATTTTGGCACCCATTCTCCCAAATCTAGCCGTTTATGACCGTTTTGCTTGTTCTCTATATATAGGAAGGCTTCATTTGACTTCTACACACCTCCAAACCTTCAATCAAAGCATTATTGCATCACTCAAGCTCTCTTGTTTCCTCAAAACCTAACTTGCTTTCAAAATTCCTTATATTTCTTTTCTCCTAATCTTAATGGCTTCATCATCCCGTGCTAAGATCCCCACAAGGAGAAGATCCGCTCCTGCTTTTCATCCCCATCCAAATTCAGTTGAAGGATGGATCTCCGACGATGAAGGTAGATAGGAATTTCTGACCTTCTGGAAAGAAAGGGGTATTATCACTCCAAAATATATTATTGGTGATCAATTCATCAATAGGGGCTTCAACTTTCCAAATCATCTTGAGCTGCAAGGTGTCCTTCCATTTATTCAAATGCAAGGTACTTACTACCCTGATTTAGTTAGGGTATTCTATTCAAGTTTTAAATATAGAGATCATGTAGCCACTTCTAGAGTCAAGGGTGTGACTATCATCCTTGATGATGATATCTGGGAAAATATTGCCCACTTTTCTGTAAGGAAGGATGCTATCAATGTTCTTGCGGAGTTAGAATATTTTGATAGAATTATGGCTTATCGCTCATTTCTCCAAAACGCCTCCATGGAAATTGGCCGACTTCTATTGGCCGGACCATTATGTTGAACATACAAGGACTTGATGTTGAACTTTCATGGACATGAAACTTGTTGATTTTGATGATGATTCAAGAACAAAGAACTTAGAGTGTTGAAGACTTGTATTGTTGTGTAATAACTCTGTTTTGATGAGTTTGAGTCTGTAATATTAGAGTCTAAGATAGCCGGTACATAGTCTACTCTTTAGAAGCTTCAAAAACTCATATTTTTCAAAATGTCTCGGGTTTAATCGATTAAAACACCAAATAATCGATTATCACAGTGAGAAAAAACATTTTCTGTATGAGCTCACTGTGTTAATCGATTAACTCACCTGTTAATCGATTAACAGGCCAGTTAATCGATTAAAAGGGCATTTAATCGATTAAACTAGTGCGTATTGGGGTTCTGTTGATTTTGGCTCTCTAATAATCGATTAACACTTCATTTAATCGATTATTTCAGTCATATTTTGATTTTTAACTTCAAATCAAACCTATTTTCGAAAACCCTAATCCCAATACTCCAAGTTCCGAAAATCCCCAATTCCCAAACCCTAATTCATCTACTTAAGGTTCTCTAAGGCTCTCAGAAAAAAGAACAACCTTTTTCAAACAAAAGTTAAGTGTTGTGAGTGCTAGGGAACTGTTTGTTGGAGGAAAAAAGGGCTTTTGGAACCTGGTGTGGGCTAGAAGCGATAAGAATCACTAAGTGGAATTCTTAGTGGATTGTGTGTTGTGCGGTCTCTAGGGAAAACTGTTCTTCATCTCTTGTGGGTTTCAAGAGAGGTGTTTTCTTTACTTTATCTTTTCCATTATTATCTGTTTGTAACAACTTTGATTATAGTGACAGCGTTAATCCTCTGTTTGAGTGATTAGCAGCTGAACATAGGGTCTTTTGATCTGAACCAGTATAAATCTCCTGTGTAAGACTCTATCTCTATTCTATTTACATTTACACAGTATTTTAATCGATAAAATTTGGGGAAAATTTTTAAAACCTAATTTTTGTTAAGAAACCAATTCACCCCCCCCCCCTCTTGGTTTTTGTCCGACAACATGAACATTCCGCTGCGCGATTCTAACAAGTGGTATCAGAGCTTGCTTTGATAGTCCTTCAAACTTTTCGAAAATGGCCGGACAAAATCAAACTTTTGCCGAAGGTGCGTCTATCACAGACCCCCACTTTTTGCGGGTCAAAATTATCTTTTCTGGAAAGTAAGAATGCAAATCTTTTTAGAGTCTATTGATAGAGGCATTTGGGACGCTATTTTAAATGGTCCCTATATTCCTAAAGTTACTGAGAACGGTGTAGACGTTCCTAAACATTTTTCTAGATGGACAACAGAGGAAAATAGAAAAGCACAATTTGACGTTAGGGCTAGAAATATTATTTCATCTGCTTTAACCCTTGACGAGTTTTACAGGATCTCTGTTTGTAAAAGTGTTCAAGAGATGTGGGAAATGCTAAGAGTGACCCACGAAGGTACCGATGACGTTAAGAGAGCACGAAAAAATTCCCTAATCCAAGAATACGAGATGTTCCGGATGCAACAAGGCGAAATGATATTTGATGTTCAAAAGCGTTTCACTCATATTGTGAACCATCTCACTGGATTAGGTAAAATCTTTGACGTTGATGAATTGAATGTTAAAATCTTTGGATAGGAAATGGAAACCTAAGGTGACGCCCATCTCGGAGTCACAAAACCTTGCCACAATGTCTATGGCGGCGCTCTTTGGAAAGTTGAGAGAGCATGAGCTAGAGCTAGGAAGACTAAATGAAGAGGAAGGACAATATCAAAAGAAGAACTTAGCCTTCAAAACCGAAATTTCCAAAGGTAAGAATAAAAAGGAAGAAGAAGACTTGGAAAATGAAGAAGAAGAATTGAGTCTTATGATAAAGAAGTTTACAAAATTCATGAAAGCCAAAGGAAGACATCCCTTCAAAGGTAAAGGAAAGGTAAGGGAAAATTCTTCTGTAAATATCAAATGTTATGGTTGTGGTGAAGCAGGACATATGAAGACCGAATGTCCAAACAAGAAAAATGAAGAAATCAAAGGCAAAAAGTTCTTCAAGAAGAAAGCCTACATTGCTTGGGCAACAGTGATTCAAGTTCGGAATCAAGTGACTCGGAAGTTGAAGCCAATATTTGCTTAATGGCAAATGACAACATATCTTTCGACTTTGAGATAAATGATTCCGACTCATCCTCAAGTGATGATGAAAATAACTATGATGAACTGCAAATGCATACAATGAATTGTTTAGTGCCTTTAAGGACTTGAAAAATGAATATAAAGCTGTGAAAAAAAGTTTAAGTAGATCCGAAAAGGAGGTTGACTTATTAAAAACGAAAATCACATGCTTAGAGGAAAAGGAAACCTTAGAAACGAAAATTGTATGCTTAGATGAGAATGATGATAAGAACTTAGCATGTGCATCTTGTAAAGAGTATGAATTTGACTTAGATATACTTAACCATTTGTTAGATAAAGCCGAAAAGGAAATAAGTGACTTTAAGAAGGATAAAATTGTTTTAGCTCAAAATAGTGTAAATCATCAAGTTCCTTTGAAAAAGCCTAAAAAGAAAAACAAAAGAGTATGGGTAGAAAAAGGAATTAGAGCATCTATTGTTAGAAATGCATCTTATTCTAAAGCTACATCTAAAGCATGTTTTTACTGTATGAAACAAGGTCACACTTCAAATAGATGTAAAATAAAACATTTTGGTGTTCCTAAAGGAAAATACATTTGGGTTCCTATTGTTAAATAATGTGTTTATCTCTAACCCCAAGGACCCAAAAGTTATGGGGACCTAAGTTTACTATGTTCTTGTTTTGTAAGAAACTTCCAAATCAAAGAAGTCTATGTGGCATCTTGATAGTGGATGCTCAAATCATATGACCGGTGATAAGACGAAATTTGTGAGTTTCAAAGCTAAAGAACAAGGATATGTAACTTATGGGGACAACAACAAAGGAAAGATTCTTGGAATTGGAAATATAGGTGGTGCAAACACATTGGAGATTAAGGATGTGCTTCTTGTTGATGGGCTAAAGCATAATCTCCTTAGCATAAGTCAACTATGTGACAAAGGATTTAAGGTAATCTTTGAAAGTAAATTTTGCACCATACATTTGATAGATTCCGAAAATGTAGCATTAAAAGGCATTAGGCATAATAACATATACTTCATTGATTTGGATTGTATACATGATTCTAGTATAACATGTTTAGTTTCTAAGGAAGAGAACCCTTGGTTATGGCATAAGAGAGCAGCTCATATAAATATGCATCATTTGAATAAATTGATATCAAAAGACTTAGTTGTTGGTTTGCCTAAGTTAAAGTTTGAAAAAGATAGGTTATGTGATGCATGTCAAAAAGGTAAACAAGTAAAATCATCATTTAAATCAAAGAATGTTATTTCCACTTCAAACCCCTTTAATTATTACATTTAGACTTATTTGGTCCTTCTAGGATAAAAAGTTTTGGTGGAAATTATTATGGTCTTGTGATTGTTGATGATTATTCTAGATATACTTGGACATTTTTCTTAACAATGAAAAGTGAAGCTTTTAAGGTCTTTAGAAAGTTTGCAAAGAAAATTCAAAATGAGAAAGACTTAAGAATTAAAGTTTTAAGAAGTGACCATGGTGGTGAGTTTCAAAATGAAAAGTTTGAAAATTATTGTGAGGAAAATGGAATACTGTATAATTTTTCTGCTCCTAGGACTCCCCAACAAAATGGTGTAGTTGAAAGGAAAAATAGGTCACTAGAGGAACTTGCTAGAACAATGTTAAATGAATCAAATGTTCCTAAATACTTTTGGGCTGATGCGGTAAGTACTGCATGTTATGTTTTAAATAGAATGCTCATTAGGTCAATTATAAAATCAACTCCCTATGAATTATTAAATGGTAGAAAGCCTAATGTTTCTCATTTGAAAATATTTGGATGTAAGTGCTTTGTGTTAAATAATGGAAAGGACAACTTAGGAAAATTTGACTCAAAAGCCGATGAGGGCATTTTCTTAGGTTACTCGTTAACTAGCAAATCTTATAGAGTGTTTAATAGAAGAACCTTAAATGTTGAAGAATCTATTCATGTTACTTTCATGAAATTGTAGACCTTGGGGGAAATCCTCTTGAGTCAAATAAAGAACTTGCAGGTAATGATGAGTATATAAGAGAGGCTCTTGATGAATTGTATTTGGAAGGAAATGAGCCTTCTCAAAGACCTGAATTAGCAAAAGAATGGCAATCACCAAGAGGACTCTCAATGGACAATATCATTGGTGATATCTCAAAAGGGGTAAAAACTAGAAATATGACTAATTTCTGCATGTCTGTAGCTTTTGTGTCACAAATAGAACCCAAAAATGTTGAGGAAGCACTTAAAGATGACCAGTGGTGCATAGCTATGCAAGAGGAACTTAACCAATTTGAAAGGAATCAAGTCTGGGAAATAATTCCAAGAGAAGAATCATATCAAGTAATTGGAACTAAATGGGTATTTAGAAATAAACTTGATGAAGATGGAAACATAACAAAGAATAAAGCCAGACTTGTTGCCAAAGGCTACTGTCAGGAGGAAGGTATTGATTATGATCAAACTTATGCTCCTGTTGCCAGGTTAGAGGCTATACGCCTACTTCTTACTTATGCATCTTTGATGAAATTTAAATTATATCAAATGGATGTTAAAAGTGCATATTTGAATGGTTTTATTAAAGAAGAAGTATATGTGGAGCAACCCCCTGGATTTGAAGATTTTAGTTATCCTAATCATATCTTTAAATTAAAGAAAGCATTATATGGGTTAAAACAAGCTCCTAGGTCTTGGTATGAAAGGCTAAGTAGTTTCCTAACTTCAAATGATTTTTCTAGAGGAAAAATTGATTCTACTCTGTTTATAAAGAAAGTAAAAGAACATATCTTATTGGTCCAAGTATATGTTGATGATAATATTTTTGGATCAACTGATAATTCTTTGTGTGTAGAATTTGCTAAGAAAATGCAGGGAGAGTTTGAAATGTCTATGATGGGAGAATTAACATTCTTCCTTGGACTTCAAATCAAGCAACTTAAAGATTGTATTTTTGTCTCTCAAACCAAATACTGCAAAGAGATACTTAAAATTTTTGGAATGGACACTTCAAAGGAAGCTAACAGACCCATGGGAACTTCATGCTATTTAGACAAGGATGAATCAGGTTTGGAAATTAATCAATCTATGTATAGAGGTATGATAGGTTCACTGTTATACTTAACTGCAAGTAGACCTGATATTATGCATTCTGTCTGTGCGTGTGCTAGATTTTAAAATATTTTAAAATATTTAAAAGGAACTACTGGTTTTGATTTATGGTATCCATCTGAAGCTTGTACTAGTTTAATAGGTTATTCTGATGCTGATTATGGTGGATGCAAAATAGATAGAAAAAGTACTAGTGGAACATGTCATTTGTTAGGATCATCTCTAGTATCTTGGCATTCTAGGAAACAGGCATGTGTTGCTTTATCCACCACTGAAGCTGAATTGCAGCTGGTAATTGTTGTGCTCAAATTTTGTGGATGAAACAACAACTAGAAGATTATAGTATATTTTTAAATGACATTCCTTTGATGTGTGATAATACGAGTGCAATCAATCTTACTAAGAATCCAGTAATGCATTCTAGGACTAAGCATATAGAAATTAGACATCATTTTTTGAGAGATCATATAAGTAAAGGAAACTGTAAAATTGAGTATGTTGATACAAAACATCAATTAGCAGATATTTTTACTAAGCCTCTACCCAAGGATAGATTCTATGATCTTAGAAGAGACTTAGGGATATTAGAAATAGCTTAAATTCTGCTTAATTAGACAGTTTTTGGATGGTTGTAATGATATAATTCATTATGTAGGATGTTAATAGATTATCATGTGTATAAACCTCAAAAATTTGATGAACTCTCTGGAATAATCGATTATTTGGAGTTATAATCGATTATTTGCACCCAAAACACCCAAAACATGATATTTCTCACTGGATTAATCGATTAACTCGCCAGATAATCGATTAAACACAGTGTTAATCAATCAACTGCTTGAATTAATCGATTAAATGGGTCTGGTACTAGTTTAATCGATTAATTCAAGATTTAATCGATTAAACCTGACAAGTTTTGTTTTCTAGCCGTTGCCAATGGCTCTCTTGACCTTCATTCACTCCCATATGACCGTTGGAGATGCTTGGTTATAAATAGGGACCTCCATTTCACTTCTACTCACTTCTATCTCTTGAATTCAAGCTTTCTTGCCTCATTCTATCACTCTTGCCTTCTTCTAACATCACTTGTCTTCCTAAATCTTTCTTGTTACTCCTCTAATTCTACAATGGCCTCATCTTCTCGTGCTAAAATTCCCACCAGAAGAAGATATGCACCCTCATCTCATCCCCGTCCTAATTCTGTAGAAGGATGGATTTCTGATGCTGAAGGCCGACAATAATTTCTGTCTTATTGGAAGGAACGTGGTATTATCTCTCCTAAATTCCTTATTGGTGATCAATTCATCAATAGGGGATTCAATTTTCCTAATCTCCTTGAAATTCAAGGAGTTCTCCCTTTCATCCAAATGCAAGGTACGTATTATCCTGACTTAGTTAGGGTATTTTACTCTAGGTTCAAATTCAGAGATCAAATAGCTACCTCTCGTGTAAAGGGGGTAACAATTATTCTTGATGATGATATTTGGGAAAACGTTGCCCATTTTCCTATAAGAGAAGATGTTATTAACGTGTTTGGTGAGTTAGATGATTTTGACAGGATCATGGCTTACCGTTCTTTTCTGCGAAACCCTTCCATGGAAATTGGGCGTCTCCTTCTAGCTGGACCATTGAAGAAGGAGGAACGCATGATTTTGCATTTACTTGTCTGGATCCTATGTCCCCAGGCTACGAATCATGCTCAATGTTCTTCAATCGATCTTCGCATTATTCATGCAATAATGCATAATGAGCCTCTAGATTTGGGCATTCTTGTCACCATGACTATGTTAAAATCCAAACGCCATCCCACCTTCAAAATTCCATATGCCCTCCTTATCTCTCGCATTCTTGAATACAAGAATTTCATAGTGATAGTGAAGAATTTTAAAGTTTTTTTTTTTATTTCTTCTTGTGTTGTAATGTATTTTCTCTTTTGAAATAAAATTTGGTATTCTTTTATTGCTTTGATTGAGGGGGAGTTATCTTCATGTTATGCATATGTTGAGTGGGAGTTATCTTCATGTTATGCATATTTTTTATTATAATCAAAATAGGGGGAGAAATATTAAAAGCCTCTTATGATTGAATTTAAATATTATCTGGTATGTTTAATGTGTTTGTTAGTGTGACAGATAAAACAGGTTATTACAAGGCTTTAAAAGAAAATTTTGATCATCATCAAAAAGGGGGAGATTGTTGAACATACAAGGACTTGATGTTGAACTTACATGGACATGAAGCTTGTTGATTTTGATGATGATTCAAGAACAAAGAACTTAGAGTGTTGAAGACTTGTATTGTTGTGTAATAACTCTGTTTTGATGAGTTTGAGTCTGTAATATTAGAGTCTAAGATAGCCGGTACATAGTCTACTCTTTAGAAGCTTCAAAAACTCATATTTTTCAAAAAGTCTCGGGTTTAATTGATTAAAACACCAAATAATCAATTATCAGAGTGAGAAAAACAATTTTCTGTATGAGCTCACTATGTTAATCGATTAACTCACCTGTTAATCGATTAATAGGCCAGTTAATCGATTAACAGGGCATTTAATCGATTAAACCAGTGCGTATTGGGGTTCTGTTGATTTTGGATCTGTAATAATCGATTAACACTTCATTTAATCGATTATTTCAGTCAGATTTTGATTTTTAACTTCAAATTAAACCTATTTTCGAAAACCCTAATCCCAATACTCCAAGTTCCGAAAATCCCCAATTCCCAAACCCTAATTCATCTACTTAAGGTTCTCTAAGGCTCTCAGAAAAAAGAATAACCTTTTTCAAACAAAAGTTAAGTGCTGTGAGTGCCAGAGAACTGTTTGTTGGATGAAAAAGGGGCTTTTGGAACCTGGTGTGGGCTAGAAGCGATAAGAATCACTAAGTGGAGTTCTTAGTGGATTGTGTTGTGCCGTCTCTAGGGAAAGTTGTTCTTCATCTCTTGTGGGTTTTAAGAGAGGTGTTTTCTTTACTTTATCTTTTCCATTGTTATCTGTTTGTAACAACTTTGATTATAGTGATAGCGTTAATCCTCTGTTTGAGTGATTAACAACTGGACGTAGGGTCTTTTGATCCGAACCAATATAAATCTCCTGTGTAAGACTCTATCTCTATTCTATTTACGTTTACACAGTATTTTAATCGGTAAAATTTGGGGAAATTTTTTAAAACCTAATTTTTGTTAAGAAACCAATTCATCCCCTCTTGAGCCCTAATTTTGCCCGGTCTCTCAATAAAGGCTAAGGAGACTTCCTATAACAAGACAAAGCTCTCCTGGCATCTCAATAAAGGCCAAGAAGACTTCCTATGTGAAGATAAAGCTTCAACGGGCGTCTATCGGCATCAACCGACGCCCGAATAAAGAAAGGAAAGCTTCCCAGGGGTCCCAGAACACAAAGGCTGGCCAAAACAGGTTGAGACAGCCATCCCAAAGTCGAGACGGCTGTCCCAAGCTACCCTGGCCAAGTGGGACGGCCGTCCCAAGTGAGACTGCCCGTCCCACTCTTCCAGGGGTAGACCAAAGGCCAAAAAATTCAAGTGGGACGGCCGTCCCAACCCAGACGGCCGTCCCAACCCAGATGGGCGTCCCAAATTGTCAGGCTGCGAAAAACTATAAATAGGAGGCTCATTTGCCACTGTTTCACACACCAGACAACTCCCAGTACTTGTCTTTTCTCTTCCTTCTTCGAATGAACTCTCTGATTGCCTTGATAAGGTAACAATCAGTTAAGGAATCATATTCCAGCATTCAATTCTTCTGTAAAATTTAGTAGAGTCAGTGTTGTATTCGGAGAGGAGAGTCTTTGTAGAGCGAAGGATTGCCAAAACGCATCCTCACGATTAAAGATTCGCAATACAAAACTTGCTACGGAGGTTCTGTTCAATTCTCTTCTCTTTTACTGCTTTACTTATTGCTTTATGTATGCAGGATGAAATAAAGTCATGTAGATAGCCATTTTTAACATTATGCAATAAAATAGGGTAATCGCGTAATTTCTCGTAATCTTTACTTAAATGAATTAATCCGTCATAGGGAACCCGAAAGGGGCGTTGTGGGGTGCTAACACCTTCCCCACACGTAACTAACTCCCTTACCTAACTCTGGTTATAATGGCCAAGTTTGGTTTTTATTAAAATCAACGCCTTTTTATCCTTTTCCAATGTTTATGGTTAAAACATTGGTGGCGACTCCATAAGAACCCCTTTTCGAAAACCTTGCTTTTATTAGAGGATAGTTCAGTTGTTGAGCACCTCGGAAGCAATGAACATGATTTTAACATAAAACGTGAGTCTAAACCATCTTTTCGCGACCGCTCTCATAAACGTTCGAGATGTCCCTGGACGTCGGAACGGACGGCGGCGACAGATGGCGACTCCACTGGGGAAGCTAGAGAGTTGATCCCATTTAGTGACGGATAAAACTCAAACTAAGTAAAGATTTGAAATTACACCTTTACCCTATTCCGTATGTTTTATTGTATGGCTTTAATAATTGTTGTATGATTATTTTCTGCAAATTGTTTGAAATATAAAATGCACACAAAAACCCTTGCACACAACAGTCCCTCTATACCCGGGGGCAAGAGTGAATACCTATAGGGAGTGGGTGGCAGATACGACCGGCTTGTTGGCACACGGGGCTACAACCATTGTCGGAAACCACCAACTCAAGGTGATAACTCTCTTCTTTTGGTCTAAGGATGTCGACACGGAGTTCCGTGCATGACCCGAGGACTGAGAGATTGAGAGGTCCCTATAATGGGGGCACCTTGGGGACCTTTGGCCTTGGTGAGAATAGTTTAGAACCACCTAAACCAAGCACGTTTCTACAGGAAAACCCTACCTTGTGATTAAATAAGCGTGGCTCTACTCGTGAATGTATGAATTGTGTGTTCATTCGTTTGCTGCATTTGTATTGATGCATTAGCATAGGGTAATCATACAACAAAGTAGTGAAAAACCCTAAAAATCATAAAAAGTGATAAGATAAACCAACTTTATCTCGGATAGTCTTCAGTTAAGCTAGCCTGGTTTCAGGTTCTTTGTAAGCTAAGTAGCCACGTTGACCGACAGAAGAGATAAAGGGTCATAAAAAATATAAAAACAAATTAAAGCCATAAAAATATCTTTTACAATAAAAAGATTTTTGACAAAGTCGTATCATTCATACCACATCGTCCAATAAGTGGTAAAACCAAGAGAGAAAATAAATGCACTAAGAAAAGTATGCATAAACATCATCATAATAAATCTCTCATAAACACACTCATTCTAGGATTTATTAGATATCCTTAGACAATAGCGAAAGAGACCCAAGTGCATTTATCACCTTCCTAGAAGAGATAAGTGTGCTAAGGTATGTTGACAACCTTTGAAAAAAGGAAGTTAACACATTAAGGCGGGTATGGTACCCTTAAAACATAGGCTTTTGAGAAGATCCCAAAGCTATTGTCAAAGGCATATCTATTTCACACTAATCATTCGAAATAAAAAGCTATAATAAAAATCGTTAAAATCATTTAGAAAGTGGCTGGTCTTCCGCCGTCCTCACGTGTGCCCAGAAAGCTAAAAAGATGGAACAGCTAGAGGAACAAAACCGAAAGCTCACCACTGAGCTTAATACACTAAAAGAGCAAATGGCTCAAATGTTGGAAATGATGCGTCAACAGAATCTCCACAAAGAGGGTCCTCAAAGTGGACAAGCCTCTCACCAAGAAGAAGAAGAGGAACCTCAGGATGAGCATGACCAATCTAATACAAGAGCAGTACATATTCATGCTCCGGAAGTATCAAAGCAACAAATTACTGCTCTTGAAGAGAGGCTAAGAGCCATGGAGGGGCATAACTTTGATGTAAAAGAGGCGGCTGATATGTGCCTCGTTAAAAACATCCAATTCCCTAACAAATTCAAAACTCCAGACTTCCCAAAATATATGGGACTAACTTGCCCCAAAAGCCATCTTACGATGTACTGCCGTAAGATGGCTGCATATGCTGACAATGAAAAACTCCTGATCCATTGCTTTCAGGAGAGCTTAGCTGAATCAACCCTAAACTGGTATATGCAACTGCAAGGAGGGCATGTCCAAACATGGAGACATCTGGCAGATGTTTTTCTTCGTCGCTATAAATACAATATTGATCTGAAAGAGCAGATCTACAGTTACTCAGCAAGAAAGACGATGAATCCTTTAAGGCATATGGCCAAAGATGGAGGGAATTGGCAGCACAAGTAGAACCTCCTCTGTCCGACAAAGAAACCACATCCATGTTCATCAATTCTTTAACTGGTCCCTATTATGACAAAATGATAGGGAACACATCAACACTTTTTGCGGATGTGGTAATTATAGGAGAAAGAGTAGAGTAAGGTCTGAAAAGCGGAAGAATTACACAGCATACTTCCTCCAATTCCTCTACTCCAAACATTAAGAAGAGCTTCAGAAAGAAGAAGGAAGGAACTGTGAATGTAATCAACATTGCCACTCCTTCTTCTTCCTCACAGCAAACCAAGTCACGCAGACCGGAAAGGAAATTCACTCCAATACCTACCTCCTATGGAAGTCTGTTGTTAAAATTGTTGGATGCTAAACTCCTTGTGCGCATCCCTCCCAAGAAAATGGAGCCACCATATCCAGAATGGTATAAGCCGAACGAAAAATGCAATTATCATTCGGATGCTCCGGGACACTCCGTGGATAACTGCATGGCCTTAAAACATAAGGTCCAAGATTTAATAGATGCAGGGTGGATTACCTTTGACGCCTCTACTCCAAAAGTAGATGATCAGCCTCTTTCCAAACCCGAATGAAGGATGGGCTAAGGAAGATAAGCAATTTAGGGCTCATCATTTTTGTCATCTAATAAAAATAAATACAAAAAAAATATATAATAAAAAATATATCAAAAAGCTTTCGATGTATTTCTCATGATCCTCGCTCATGATCACGAGATTTTTTATTAATATGGGCTTTGTAAATATTTCTTTCTATCAATACAACGAGGCATTATTCATAATATTCATATTCTTTTTCATTCTTTTCCCTCTCACACATTTAATAAAGAAATCTAAAA
The DNA here is from genome assembly GCA_963425845.1 of Sphenostylis stenocarpa. Lineage (NCBI taxonomy): Eukaryota > Viridiplantae > Streptophyta > Magnoliopsida > Fabales > Fabaceae > Sphenostylis > Sphenostylis stenocarpa. The sequence goes on along the minus strand of OY731401.1, from coordinate 31,379,158 downwards.
CAAAACATAACCGTACGAGTCATGTCCGTGATTGAAAACTCTCTCGGAGGATCCGAAAGCCGAAGGCGAATGGATTGAGTCGAGACAGTGAGGAGGGGAACATTTCCCGGACATGCAAAGACTCGTTAGAAAAAGAAGCTCAATCAATACAGCCCCATCAGAGAAAAGCTGAGGCCATCAATTTGGGACAAGAAGATAATAAGAAAGAAGTAAATATTGGTACCCAAATTGATGATGATGTCAGGGAAAGGCTGATACAGTTGCTAAGAGAATATGTGGATGTATTCGCCTGGTCCTACCATGATATGCCTGGAATTGATGAAAGTATAGTGGAGCATAGATTACCACTAAAAGAGGGATTTCGGCCTGTTAAATAGAAGCTCAGAAGAGTAAAGCCAGAATGGTCCTTGAAAATTAAGGAAGAAGTAGAAAAACAGTTGGATGCCAATTTTCTAATCGTGTCAAAATACCCTGAATGGCTGGCAAACATCGTGCCGGTTATAAAGAAAAATGGAAAAATCAAAGTATGCGTAGATTACAGGGACTTAAATCGTGCAAGTCCAAAAGATGATTTTCCCTTACCACATATTGATATGCTGGTAGATCATACTGCTACAAATACTCTCTATTCTTTCATGGATGGATATGCAGGGTATAACCAAATTAAATTGGCTATTGAAGATAAAGAAAAAACTTCTTTCATTACGCCGTGGGGTACATTCTGTTATAGAGTAATGCCTTTTGGACTTAAGAATGCAGGGGCTACTTATCAAAGGGCCATGGTGACATTATTTCATGATATGATCCACAAAGAAATCGAAGTATATGTGGATGATATGATCGCCAAGTCCAAAAACGAAATAGATCACCTCCAATACTTAAAGAAGTTATTCAATCGGCTTCGGAAATACCATATTAAGCTCAATTCGGCTAAATGCACATTCAGAGTACGATCAGGGAAACTCCTTGGGTTTATTGTTAGTAAAAAAGGAATTGAGGTAGACCCTGATAAAACAAAGGCAATCGTAGAAATGCCCCCACCAAGAACACAAAAAGAAGTCAGAGGGTTCTTGGGCCGAATAAACTACATTGCACGGTTCATCGCACAATTGAAAGACAAGTGTACGCCCATATTCAAGTTATTGCGTAAAAACCAACCGGAAGTTTGGAATGATGAATGTCAACAAGCTTTCAAAAAAATCAAAACGTGCCTAACCAATCCCCCAGTATTGGTACCACCTGTGGAAGGAAAGCCCCTAATTCTTTACCTCTCAGTACTAGACGAGTCCATGGGATGTGTGCTCGGTCAACAAGATGATACGGGTAAAAAAGAACAAGCCATATATTACCTCAGTAAAAAATTTCTAAATTATGAGACCCGTTATACACCACTCGAAAAAACATGTTGTGCATTGGTGTGGGCAACTCAGCGCCTTCGACAATATATGGTTAGACACACAACTTGGTTGATTTCTAAGATGGACCCAATCAAATACCTGTTTGAAAAACCCGTCTTGACCGGAAGGATTGCCAGGTGGAAGGTACTCCTCTCAAAATTCGACATTGTTCATGTCACTCAGAAAGCTATCAAAGACAGTCCTTTAGCAGAATATCTGGCACATGGGCCAACTGACGAATATCAATCCCTCCAAGATGATTTTCCAGATGAGCACATAATGCATATCCAACATGAAGAACGTGAAGATAATAAGTGGATCATGTTTTTCGATGGAGCTTCAAACTTATTGGGACATGGGATCGGAGCTATTTTAATATCTCTTGAAAAGAAGTATATCCCAGTAACAGCCAGACTAAACTTTGATTGCACGAACAATATGGCAGAATACGAAGCTTGTGCTCTAGGTATTCAAGCAGCTCTGGATCATGGGGTGACTAGACTCAAAGTATTCGGTGACTCATCCCTTCTTATTTACCAGCTCAAAGGTGAATGGGAAACTAGAAATTCCAAATTAATCCCTTATCTGGAGCACATCCGTACATATGACTTCAAAAATGGAAAACATCAGTTTCAAGTACATCCCTCGGGAAGATAACCAGATTGCAGATGCACTAGCAACATTATCATCCATGTTTGCATTAGGACAAGAACATGAGATGCCCATCATCCAAGTCAAAAGACACAAAAAACAAGCCTTTTGTATGATGATAGACCGTGAAAAAGACAAAACCCCTTGGTATCATGACATAAGGCGATACTTGACAAAGGGCGAATACCCCGAGGGAATCAGTGACAATGACAAAAGGATCATTCGGAAAAGGGCTATAGGGTTTATGTTGATAGGAGAAACCCTTTATAAAAAGAATTTTGATTCCACATTGTTAAGATGCATCAATCTCGAAGAATCGCAAAAATTGATTAAAGAAATACATGAAGGAACCTTTGGGACTCATGCACCAGGACATATCATGGCTAGGAAAATCCTCAGGGCAGGATACTTTTGGTCTACAATGGAGAAGGACTGCCATCAATATGCCAGAAAATGTCACAAGTGTCAAGTACATGCGGATAATGTACATGTTCCACCGGTACCTCTCAATGTTATGGCTATCCCTTGGCCATTTGCTATGTGAGGCATGGATGTCATCGGACCTATTGAGCCTAAGGCATCCAATGGCCATCGATTCATTCTGGTGGCTATCGACTACTCCACTAAATGGGTAGAAGCTGCATCTTATGCACATGTGACTAAAAAGGTAGTGGTCACCTTTTTTAAGAAAAATATCATATGTCGATATGGTATCCCACATCGTCTTATTACTGATAATGGAACCAACTTGAATAATAAGATGATGGAGGAATTATGTCAAGATTTCAAAATTCAACACCATAATTCCTCTCCCTACCGGCCCAAAATGAATGGCGCAGTGGAAGCAGCCAATAAAAACATCAAGAAGATTGTTCAAAAGATGGTTAAAACCTATAGGGATTGGCGTGAAATGTTGCCTTTTGCTCTTCACGGTTATCGAACGTCTGTACGAACCTCAACAGGAGCTACTTCATTCTCCCTTGTATATGGAATGGAGGCCGTTTTGCCAATAGAGGTCGAAATACCTTCCCTACGAATTATAATTGTAGACCCCAAATCTTGCCCGACCTCCAAATAAAGAGTAGAAGACCTCCTATTCGAAGATGGACGAAGCCTAACAAGCCACTAAGAGAGACTATTAGGCCCCATGCTAGGATAGGAATGTTTTTCTGTACAAAAATAAGGTTTCTCACCTTTTTGGGGACGAGACCGCCGTCTCGAAATCGAGACCGCCATCTTGCCAAACGAGACAGCGGTCTCGCCACCTGCGAATGGCGAGACGGCGGTCTCGCTTTCCCAGACGGCGGTCTCGCCACTTGTGAAGGACGAGACGGCGGTCTCGTTTGGCGAGATGGCGGTCTCAACCCTGTCAGACAAGAACGGCGGTCTCGCCACTGTCAGGCGCGAAAACCTATAAATAAGGGCTCCCTCCCCTCATTTCCACACCACACAGCATTCTCTCCTCCTTCTCTCTAGGATTTCTCTCTCTAGAATCCCTCCGACGCATTTCCGGAGCTTCTGAGTGTCTTTAGAGTGATTTCTGAGCGTTTCGAGAGGTTTTCGGCGCTGTAGAGTGAAGGGTTGCCACAAAGCACCCTCTTTTTTAAGAGAATTAATAGAAGAAGCGTGCTTCGGAGGTTTACATTCTCCCTCTCCACTTTAATCGCTTTATTTAAATTACGCAATAGATAGGGCCATGTAGTCATAATATTTTAATTCCGCAAATAAAAGGGCAAAAGGGTGTTTTTCCGGTTTATTTATTAACAAAATAGTTGGCCTGTCATAGGGAACCCGAAAGGGGCGTCGTAAAGGAACTAACACTTCCTTTACACGTAACTAACTCCCTTACCCAACTCTGGTTCTAATGACCAAAGTTGGTTTTTTGAAAACCAACGCCTTTTAAACTCCTTTTCCGATGTTTCCGGTAAAAACATCGGTGGCGACTCCACAGAACCCTTCAAAAATTAGTCCTTGGGTTAGCCCGGTTATCGGACAACCCAAGGACGACCTTTCGAAAACCTCGCCCCTAGGTTAGCCCGGTTATCGGACAACCTAAAGGCATTATAACCACCCATAAAAAAAACGCGAAAATCAAGAGGGTCGAAACCATCGCATCGCTCTAACCGCCTCTCTCTTTTTGACGGCGGCGACAGATGGCGACTCCACTGGGGAAGCCTCGAGAGTTGATCCCATTTAGTGATGGCAGGCTTAAAAATAAATAAAGCAAGAAAATAACGTTTTCACCCTTAACTTGTATTATAACATGTTTTACGGTTTGGCTTTAATAACTGTTGCTTGTTTATACTTACGCAATTGTGTGAAATACAAACTGTACACAAACCCTTGCACACTACAGTTCCCTCTATACCCGGGGGCAAGTGAGAAATCCATAGGGAGTGGGTGGCAGGTACGGTTCGCTGTAGTGAGGGCCTTGAGCCCACCAGTGTGATCGGAAACCACCACTCAAGGTGATAACCTTCCTCTTTTGGCAACAAGACTGACTATGGCCTTAGTGCTAAGCATGGTCGGACGGCTGGAGAGTGGGGACCCTATAATGGGGGCACCTTGGGGGCCTTAGCCTGGTGAGAACAGTTAGAACCTACCCTTGCCAATGCACTTTTCTGCAGGAAAACCCTACCTCGTGATAAAAACGAATTCTCGCCTGTTCGTGGATGATCGAATTGTGTGTGCATACGTTTGCTGCATTTGTTTGTTGCATAGCATAACCAAACAACAGAAGAAAAATCACAAAAAATACTTTCACAATAAACACCCTTATCTCGGACAATCTGCCTTTTAGCTAGCCTGGTTTCAAGTTCTTTGTAAGCTAAGTAGCCACGCAGTTCCGACAGAAGAGATAAGGGACGCTAAATATTTTTCGCATAAGCCATTTTATCTCGGACGATCTGCCTTTTAGCTAGCCTGGTTTCGGGTTCTTTGTAAGCTAAGTAGCCACGCAGTTCGAACGAAGAGATAAAAGGCTAAAAATAATAATAATAATAATAATAATAATAATAATAATAATAATAATAATAATAATAATAAAAATAAAAAATAAATCCAAAAAAAATAAAATAAAATAAAACAAAAAAATAATAATAACAAAATCAAAACATTTATAAAAAAAGAATTTTGACAAAGTCGTATCATTCATATTGCATCATAAGTGGAAAAACCAAGATAGAAAATAAATGCATAAGGAAAGTAGGCATACGCATCATTTTAATAAATCCCTAAAAAAATGAGTCTTAGGAGCATTTTTTGGGAAAAATACTGGGCCAAATCCCCTCTGAGTATTCGCAACTTGGTTTTCACCCTTTTCTCTTTGTTTTGATATGCTGTGCGTCCAAATCGGACATCTCAGTCAAAAGTTATGCCACTTTGAACATCTACCGCCCTTTTGTACTGGTGCATGCATAAATACATTCATTCTAGGGAGCACTAGATATCCCTAAGACAATGGTGAAAGAGGCCCCGAGCACATTTGTGACCTTCACAACAAGGAAGGGACAAGTGTACTAAGGTGTGATGGTGATTGCCATTATACTTGTCAAATCTGTGATGGAGAAGGAACCATTACACCAAGGTGGATATGATACCCCATAAAGCGTAAGCTTTAAGGAGGATACCTAAGTCATTGTCTTAAGGAATATCCATCTCATAAATCATTCATTTTAAATAATAACAATCTTTTTGCATTCTAGAAAGCGGCTGGTATTCTTCATGTCCTCATCCGCATACAAAAAAAAAACACAAAATCCCAAACACTATCATACATCATGTTAGAAAATAAAACATGTTTAGGAAAAAACAAACACTTGCATACATGCATCCACCAAACTTCATCCTCATAACATGCAATCGAAGAAGTGGACATTCCTCAATACAATGAAAAGAGGATTAGGGCATTCGCATGCCATGCACGGGAAGTCAAAAAGAAAATAAATAGAAATGCCTATGGGTTCATTTAGGCTTCCCCACTTTTAAAAAAAATGTACTTCGAAACATTGCATTGAGGAATGTACACTGTCTGGATGAAATAAATAAAATTGTTTGTTTTCATCATCTCTTCAAGTGTCTATTGTATTCATAAATTGCATTCATAAATTGCACTCATAAATTGCATTCATTCTCACCTTAATAATAATAAGATAATAAAAAGAAAGGATTAGTCGATGTGCTTTCCATGAATCGGAATAAAATGGAGGGTAAGCCTTTCGTCATCAAGCCTCAACCATTGGATATCCAAGTTAATAAGGAAGAGGGGGCACATTTATTTATGTCTCGAACCAAATAAAGTCGTACCATTGAGATACGCAGAAACATCTTCCATCAATGAAGATATCTCCAGCATAGCCAACATTCGGGGGCAAAATTAGAAGTGAAAGAATCTACACCCCGAGGAGCTACCAGACAATGCTCCCAAGAATAAAGAAAAAATAAAAAGACCGAAGAAAAACATAATCCAAAGAGGAAACTGAGTAGACTTTGGATTCACGACGCTAAGGCAGTTCTCTCAACGCTCCGCCAAAGAGACAAACTCAGGGTAGGCGACAAGCTAGTCACGGTTTGAGTTAGAGACGACATTCGGATCAGTAAGTCGTCTGCCCTACCTTGAATGGATGCGGTTGAAAGAGGATCTTTGAAATATCTTTTGCCAATATGAAAAGACTTCCCCAACAATATGAAGGTGACACACATGATGAGGAAATATGGATACCGCCCAAACAAAGGGCTCATTAGAAACTTTCAAGGAATAAGGGAGCCACCAGATTTTAAAGACATTCCTGGCCTAGGGCATGACCCTACAAAGGATCAAGCTACATGGAGAAAAGGGAAGTCTCCCCTCTGCAGCTCAAATCAGATTTCCCCAAATAGAGGGGTTCGAGCGTCAAAAGCGACTTTAGTCATTAGGTGTTTTCCTTCTGATTCTTAGGGTTTGTAAATCCAATGACTATTAGAGATTACTCCTCGGGGCTAGCCCGACCCCCGAGCATTGTAGGGCACACATTTCCCTATTAATTACAAAGAATGTCATTCTTACTATCTGCTCCTCTTCTTGCTATTAATGTCTAAACCTCATTAATAACCATATTTAAGCAAACGTTTTCAAAAGTGCGTCAAAGTAATCAAAATGCGCCATCGACCAAAATAAAAGTCAAATCCATCACCACTGATTGACTAGAAGCACAAAATAAAGTTTTACCTCGTCATAAGTAAAGTCATGTTTCGCCAATGTTGTGCAAAAAGAAAACAAAAATCAAAAGAAGCCCATAGAAGCTAAAGGCCAAAAAGAGAGAGCAAGATGCCCGGTAGGAAACCCACCAAAGGGGGCTACGCAAAAGTTAGGGTAAACCCGCTAGGAAACTCGAACAACCATAAAGGGTAGCCTAGGCAAAAATTAGGGTTACACAAAAAAAAGGGAGTCCGCTAGGTTTCCAAAGCAAGAAAAAAGAAACCTAGACAAAAGTTAGGACAAAGCAAAACACAACATCCTAAGCTGAAAACCCAAATGGCAGACTAGGGAAGTCAATCAGTCATAGCAAGCGCCATAGAATAAGATGCCACTCCATAAACAAAACGTTGTTTAAACTAGCCTAAACACTCTCACCAACCTTGGCTAGCCGTGCTTACAAAAACCATTTTTTGTCAAAATAAAACAATTCTAAAACACAAGCCTTTGAATTAAATATCCTCTTCTTTCTCTTCTCTTGACCCTTACTACAACATTCTAGTAATTAGTAGGGAAATGTGGAGATAGTAATCAATAGGAGGATCGACATCCCCAAGGAAAGGGAGGGGCGCACTAACATGGCAAGTCGCTCTACAATTAGCACAATCATTCTTCGGTCATGAAAAAATCGAGACGGCAAAATTGGTACAACCTATCATGGCGACAAAGCACATAACGTCAGAAGCTCATCAGAAGCTCAAGCACATTGGTTAAATCCTTTTGAAAAATTAATTGAAATAGTATTATAGGATGCATGTCGCAAACATTGCATGCATATGATAAGCACCTATCTCTCGAAAAAAAGAAGAGAAAGAAAAAATGACAATAAAAAGAATAATGTCTGCTAGCAGATTCTTAGGCAAAAGATAGGGTAGCCCACTAGATCGAAAACCCGCAAAGGGCGGTCTAGGCAAAAGTTAGGGCATTCATAAAAAAGGAAAAAAGCCCGCTAAGATATCCTAGGCAAGAATTAAGGCAGCCTGCTAGATCGAAAACCCCAAAAGGGCGGTCTAGGCAAAAGATAGGGCTAAACCAAAAAATGAATAAAAGAGAGGGGCCCTTCATCATAATCATAAAAAGTCCAGCAGGAGAATGCCAGTCACTTTTCCAGATGCATCAATCAATAAGAATAGATTGCATTTAGTGCATCCACACACAAGTAGTCGCACAAAACGACTTTGTCAATGTCAAAAATGAAAGAAATAAAAATTACTTCAGACAAATAACAAAAAAACGAAAAACATTCATATAAGGAGATAAGCTCCATGTTTGTGATTGAAAACAGGATCACTGAGACTGAGTCTCCAAATAATGCCCTCAAGAAAACGGAGCAAGTCGTCAATCAAGCGACTCAGCAGAATAAGAGCTTCTATAAAAGGAAGACAATCATTAAGAAAAAGTTGACGGAAAGGCTTAGTCATCCCCAAGAGGATCCCTACCTACTCTGAAGGCAAAACAAAAATACTCCTCACGGCTCAACATTACCACCACATGAGTCATCGAGCACACTCTCCCAAAAGTCTCCTCCACACTCTCCAATGGAGAATAAAGGCTTCAAGAGCCCATCATCATCAATAGTCAAAAGAGTCCAAACCATCATGGGCTCAACATAAAGAAAGAAGAGAAAAGAAAAGAAAACCCTTGCATCCCCAGCGGATGTCCAAAAAGGCCATGATAGAGAGGGCCGAATAAAAATCCTCAAGTGGATCTCCAAAAAATTCTACAAAAAGGAATCAAAAATTCCCATCCACCAGTGGAATAAGAGCTTCACAAGAATAGCTCGCATCAACCTCAATCAAGGAGCCAAGACTCCATTCCTAGAAAAGAAAAATCAGATCCCCAGGAAGTCAACTAATTCCCTGGTGGATCACTAAAGAAATAAAACGTCATCCCTAGTGGACCCCCCAAAAAAAGAAGGAAAAAAGCCAGCGTAATAAAAAGAGACTAAAAACTAAAAAGGCTTACGCATTATTCCCATAAAAAAGCCAGATTTCAAAATCGCGATAAAAAAGAGATAAATCGCGAAAAAAAAGGCGAGATCAATCTTAACTTTTAGGCAATCAATAAAATCCCTAAGTAGGTCACCGCAGAAAAGGGAAAATCAACGAAGAAGAAGGAATCAGAAATCCCAATGAAACAAGAGTATCGGCAAAGCCATCTCATACCAACAACATCCAACAAGGAGTCAAAACTCCATTCCCTCAAAGGGGAAATCAAAATTAGATCCCCGGGAAGGCAACTAATTCCCAGGTGGATCACCAAAAAAAAAAAGATCATCTCAGTGAGCCTACTGCAAAGGCAAAACTTCAAGTTCATCCTCAGAATGTCATTTTCCTACGCATAGGCAAGACCTGCCAAGCAAGAACCAGCATCCCCATAAGGGAATATCAGCCTAGTCAGAGGCAAAACAAATGAAACCAAAAGTCCTCACTTCCAATGAACCATCTGCCTACTCAGAGGCGTTACCAGAGACTCAATGGTGTATCTGCCTACTCAAGAGGCCTCACCAAGATCAACAAATCCCCAGAGGATTCCTGCCTACCTAAGAGGCACTCATCAAAAATTCCTGACAACCAGCAAAGTCGGATGATCACTACCAAAAGATACAAATCAAAGAATCCCTAGCAACCAACAAACTGGATGAACACCACAAAATTCCCGGCACAATCCGGACGACCAAATCAAAGACAAAGAAAACACATCTCAACAGCGGCGCATGAGCTAGAGCAGTAAGCCGCCACCATAGCCAAAGGATCAGCTACCGCAAGAAGGGGCATCCAGAGGCACCAAAGCAGACGAGGGTTCGTACTCGTCAACAAAGGGGTCAGCTACCGCGTCGAAGGAGCATCCCAAGGTTTCACACCAACGCATGAGCTAGAGCAGTAAGCCACCACCATAGCCAAAGGATCAGCTACCGCAAGAAGGGGCATCCAGAGGCACCAAACCAGACGAGGGTTCGTACTCGTCAACCAAGGGGTTAGCTACCGCATCGAAGGAGCATCCCAAGGTTTCACACCGGCGCATGAGCTAGAGCAGTAAGCCGCCACCACGGCCAAAGGATCAGCTACCGCAAGATGGAGCATCTGGAGGCTTAACACCAGATGGGGGTGTGTACTCATCAGGCCTTACAAAAGGGGGCTTACCAGACGGGGGTTCATACTCATCAAACACCAGATGGGGGTGTATACTCATCGGGCCTTACAAAAGGGGGCTTACCGGGCGAGGGTTCATACTCGTCAAACCAGATGGGGGTTCATACTCATCAGCCGAAGGGGTCAGCTACCGTCAGAAGGAGCATCCCGGAAGCGCACAACATCTCCCCAGAGGATCGTCCGCCGCAAAGACGGAGCATCTAACAGGCAACCGGGCAAGAGGGTCAACTCCTTTACCCTCCCGTCGATCACCTGGGCATAAAAGGCCGACAGTCGACTGGTCGGGTAAAGGGGGGGCAGCTGTAAACCCCAAATCTTGCCCGGCCTCCAAATAAAAAGTAGAAGACCTCCTATTCGAAGATGGACGAAGCCTAACAAGCCACTAGGAGAGACTATTAGGACCCATGCTAGGATAGGAAGGTTTTTCTGTACAAAAATAAGGTTTCTCACCTTTTTGGGGACGAGACCGCCGTCTCACCTCATGCAAATGGCGAGACCGCCGTCTCGCCACCTGCGAATGGCGAGACGGCGGTCTCGCCACCTGCGAAGGACGAGACAGCGGTCTCGTTTGGCGAGACGACGGTCTCGACCCTGTCAGAGAGAACGACGGTCTCGCCACTGTCAGGCGCGAAAACCTATAAATAGGGGCTCCCTCCCCTCATTTCCACACCACACAGCATTCTCTCCTCCTTCTCTCTAGGATTTCTCTCTCTAGAATCCCTCCGACGCATTTCTGGAGCTTTTGAGTGTCTTTAGAGTGATTTCTGAGCGTTTCGAGAGGTTTTCGGCGCTATAGAGTGAAGGATTGCCATAAAGCACCCTCTTTTTTAAGAGAATTAATAGAAGAAGCGTGCTTCGGAGGTTTACCGCTTTATTTAAATTACACAATAGATAGGGCCATGTAGTCATAATATTTTAATTCCGCAAATAAAAGGGCAAAAGCGTGTTTTTCCGGTTTATTTATTAACAAAATAGCTGGCCTGTCATAGGGAACCCGAAAGGGGTGTCGTAAAGGAACTAACATTTCCTTTACACGTAACTAACTCCCTTACCCAACTCTGGTTCTAATGACCAAAGTTGGTTTTTCGAAAACCAACGCCTTTTAAACTCCTTTTCCGATGTTTCCGGTAAAAATATTGGTGGCGACTCCACAGAACCCTTCAAAAATTAGTCCTTGGGTTAGCCCGGTTATCGGACAACCCAAGGACGACCTTTCGAAAACCTCGCCCCTAGGTTAGCCCGGTTATCGGACAACCTAAAGGCATTGTAACCACCCATAAAAAAACGCGAAAATCAATAGGGTCGAAACCATCGCGTCGCTCCGACCGCCTCTCTTTTTTACGGCGGCGACAATAATGGAAGCAAAACTAACAGAAGTCGAATGGGTTCAAAGTCGATATGATCAATTAAACCTTATTGATGAAAAGCGGCTGAACGCTATATGTCATGGACAAGCCTATCAAAAGAAGATAAAAAAGGCTTATGATAAAAAGGTTCATCCTCATACTTATCAAGAAGGGGATCTAGTGATAAAGAAATTTCTTCCAGCCCAGAAGGATAAAATTGGAAAATGGGCAGCAAATTACGAAGGACCCTATGTGGTCAAACGAGCTTTCTCAGGAGGGGCACTTATCCTCACTAATATGGATGGAGAGGAACTTCGACACCCGATCAATTCTGATGCGGTGAAGAAGTATTATGCTTGAAGACATTGCTCATGACCCGTCAGGAATGAAAACCCGCAAAGGGCATCCCTGGGCAAAAGATAGGGTCTATATCCCTCGCTAGGATACGTCCTAGGAAAAAAGTAAAGGTAAAAAAAAAAAAAAAGAAACTAAGAGCAATGGTTACTTCAGTCGAAAACCGAAAGGCGGCTAAAGTAACATTCTTCCAGAAGCAAGCAGTCTGCATAGTCTTCACTCTGAGCTCAGACATCTCCAACTTAGCCGGTATTGGGGGCATGACGAGAAGTGGAAGAATATATTCCCCCAAGGAATTACAAGATAACATTCATAAAGATAAGGCAAAAGATAAAGCCGAAGAGGAAAAAGAATCCAAGGAGGAGACAGATGAGTTACTCCAGTACATAAGACAAAGCGAGTACTCCATCATCGATCAACTCAATCGCCCTCCTGCAAAGATAACCTTGTTATCACTCATAATGAGTTTGGAACCGCATCGAAACGCACTATTAAAGGTTTTGAAAGAATCATTCGTCCCACATGCAATATCCCAGGACAAATTTGAAGGAATTATTGGTAATATTACAGCCAATGATCATCTTACCTTCACAAATGAAGAACTCCCTTTTGAAGGGTCAAATCACAACAAGCCCTTGCATATTTCTGTCAAATGCAAGAAATATCTCATTTCCAAAGTTCTGGTGGATAATGGGTCATCCTTAAACGTCATGCCTAAAGGCACACTTGACAAGATAACAGTGCAAGGAACCCACATGTGCCCGAGTAATACAATTGTTCGAGCCTTTGATGGATCAAGACGTGAAGTAGTAGGAGAAATTAGTCTACCAATTCAAATTGGCCATACTATCTTTAACATAGACTTCCACGTGATGGATATCACGCCGACATATAGTTGTCTCCTTGGTAGACCTTGGATTCATAGCGCTAAGGCAATACCTTCAATGCTCCACCAGAAAGTCAAGTTTGTGACAAATGATAAACTCGTCACAGTTCAAGCTGAAGAAGACTTTCTAATCAGCAAACCATCTGTCCAACCATATGTGGATGCGGCTGAAGAGGCTCTTGAAACATCTTTTCAAGCGCTCGAAATTGCCAACATAGAAAGACTTCCCAGTAATACAAAGGTGGCGCATATGATGAAAAGATATGGATATCGCCCAGGACAGAGGCTCGGAAAGAATACTCAAGGAATAAAAGAGCCACCGGATTTCAAAGATAATCCTTTAAAATATGGTTTAGGGTACGACCCCACGAAAGATCAAACCATACGGAAAACAGGGAAGTCTTATCCCTCAAAGACGATATTCCGAAAAGGAGGGATATTAGCGCAAAGGGTAGCGTTAGTCATTAGGTGTCCTTCTTCCAATTCTAAGGGATGTAAACCTAGTGACTATTGGAGATCACTCCTCGGGGTATGCCCGGATACCGAGCATTTCTAGGGCACACATTTCCCCGAAATTACAAAAGAATGCTATTCTTACTATTTGCTTCTTTTCTTGCTAAATATGTTTATACCCCATTTTTAATAAACAAGGTTTAGATAGATGTTTTGTTCCAAATGCGTCAGAACAATCAAAGCGTCATAAAGCAAAGTCAAATATGATTGATTAACTAGAAACACAGATAAAATTTATCTCGATAAAATCAAGTTTCGATAATGTTATGCAAAAAAAAATAATATGTATATACAAAAAGGAGAGCCCGTCAAGGCCAAAGGCCAAGACAAGAAAATAAAAGGGCAAAATACCCGGCAGGAAACCCACAAAAGGGGGCTGCACAAAAGTTAGGGTAAACCTGGCAGGAGACCCGAACAATAATAAAGGGTAGCCTGGGCAAAAGTTAGGGTTACAAAAAGTCCGCTAGGTATTCCTAAAAAATAAATACAAAAAGGGAAACCTAGACAAAAGTTAGGACATAAGCATAACATCCTAGGCTGAAAACCTGAAAGGGCGGGCTAGGAAAGCTAATCAATCGCAAAAAGGCGCCACAAGTCAGTAAAGTAAAGACGCCACATCATAAGAACGAAACGTTTGCCTAAACTAGCCTAAACACAGACCAACCTTGGCTAGCCATTCTTATAGAAACCTCTATTACAAAAAATATCCCTCTAAAACACAAGCCCTTGTTGTAAATCCTTTTCTTTCTCTTCTCTTGACCATTTCACTATAAAGCATTCAAGTAATAAAGGGGAATGTGGAAATATAGTGATCAATAGGAAGGTTGAGATCCCTAAGGAAAGGAAGGGGGGTATTGATATGGCAGTTACCCTATGAACAACAGATTGCTCTTCGGCTATAGCAAGAAAAAGTTTAAGACGGAAAATCAGGTACAACCAAGCTTGTTAATCAAAGAAACATGATGACAGAAAGGTACAACACCAAGAATACGCCCGAAGTCAAAGCACATCAGTTAAAACTTTCGAAATATTAACTGAAATAGATCATAGGATGCATATCATGAAACATTACATGCATTAAAACATCAATGAATGGAGTCCTATCCTTTTTTTCAACAAAAAAATAAAAAATCAACTCAAGAAGCTCGAGACGGCCGTCCCAAAGTCGAGACAGCCGTCCCAAGTTCCCATTTTTTAGTTGAGACGCGCGTCCCAGGTGGGACGGCCATCCCACTCTTCAGCTGATGACCCATGTAGAGAAAATTCAAGTGGGACGGTCGTCCCAACCCAGACGGCCGTCCCAAACCTCCTAGCGCCTCCTATGTGTGCTGGGCGTGGATTCTGCCTTTGGTACCCCATTCTAAGCATTCTACCTTGCTTCTCTTCCCTTTTTACACACTTCTAGCATTTTTAAGTGAGTACTATATACAATGGAGCATGGAGAAGCCTCATCTAGGAGAAAACGCACTAGAATCCCTACTAGAGGAACTCCTACTACTAACGCTCTACTAGCAGAATCACATCAACAGCGACTGGCAAATATCCAGCAATTTTCCTGGCATCCCACACTGCGGTTGGATTTTGAAATCCTAGCTACATTTGGCTGGGATCAAGATGTCAGAAGGTTCATCCACAACATAGGATGGGATTTTCTGCTCCGTGAGCTACCTACTCGGATCCACCGCACTGCTACGCTGGAATTTCTTGCCTCTGTCAACATGGTGGAAATGCCGTCCACAATTCTCGGAGTGCCACCTACACAAGCCATCTCCTACTGGATGGATGGAGCCTACAGGACCACTATTCTGGATGACTTTAATGTCATAATGGGTTTCTGCCAATGAGCAGACACAAGAACACCAGAATATCGGTCCGCATATCTGGAAAAACCTACTGCTCTCACCACCACTAGCATGTGGAGAGAAATCACTAGAGCTCACTCTCTATCGTTAAACCTGAAGGGCGCAGCTTTCTCTCCTCCGCTCCGCATATGCCATAAATTGCTAGCTGGGACTATACACATCCGAAAGGAGAGCCAAGGTAAGGTAACACTGGATGACCTCTTCATTGTTTACTGTATGCATCAAAGGCTGCGATGCAACCCAGGATACGCCTTCCTGAAAGCCGTAAAAGATTACGGAACCCGCGGCTCAGTAGGAGCCATCATGGTAGCTCCCTTTCTCACCCCTTTAGCTGAATATTGGGGATGCACTGATGGGGAAGACCTCCCAGCTAGCCTCCAGCCAGAGCCGATTAGCGGAGGAACGCTGGTTCATATGAACATCCTTAGCCGACAGGGATCAGGGTTTATCTTAAACCCCATAATCTCGATTTCGCTGGATATGCGCGATTTCGACATGGCTTAGGACATCCCTGTGACTTCAGAATCGCAGCAGCAGTCATATGATCCAGACTTTGCCGGCTTGTACCGACGGATAGATGACGAGCACGCCTATATGGAAGGAGAGTTCCAGTTCATACGACAGCAGTTCAGTCAGCTAACCATGAGGCAAGACAGGACGGACCGACAAATAGAGAATCTGGTCCAGACCCAGGCAAGGTTCCAGCGCCGCCTACTCCGCCGCATCCCTTCGCCAGCACCATCTGCCCATTCCAGTCCAGAGGCGAGATGATTAGGAGATAGTTTCCTTTTAGATATTTTCTAGTAACTTGAAAATGTTTGAATGTATCACAAAAAAAAGAGAAGTAATAAATAAACATTGTTATTTCTGTTTACATTTCAAAAGCCCACGTGTACAAAAATTATAAAATAAAAGGCACACGTGATATATTAAAAAGCTAGATTTCAAATAACTCGCGATAAAGATCAAAATCGCGAGAGAAAAAGGCAAAATCAAAACTATTCCAGCAGAATGAAGAGCTTCAAGGAAAATAGCTCTAACCTTCTATCCCAATAAACGAAGGTAAAACAGAAAAAAGACCAACGAAAAGGCTCGATCATCCCCAAGCGGATCCTTGCCTACTCCAAAGGCAAAACAAAAAATTACTTCATGACTCAGCATCACCACATGAGTCATCAAACATAATCATTTGAAAGCCTCAATCAACATCCTTCCATCTAAAAAGAAGGAAGACATCAACATGAAAAAGCCAACAGAAAGGCTTGATCATCCCCAAGCGGATCCTTGCTTACTCCAGAGGTAAAAAGATTACCTCACGACTCAGCTGTATCACCACATGAGTCATCGAGCACACTCATGCAAGAGTCTCCGCTTCATTCCCCAAAGGAGAATAAGGACTACACAAGAATCCATCAAAGAAAATACGGTATCAAATCCTCCATATCACCAGGGGGCAACGAAAAAGAAAAGAAAAACTTTCATTCCCCAATAGATGCCACAACGAAAAAGGCCAAATAAAATCTCCAAGTAGAGTATATCAAGAAAAATCTCTTCTTCCAGCTCAAATAAGAGTTTCACAAAGCCAGAAGCCAGGACTCCATCATCAAATTTGGATCCCTAGGAAACCGACAGACTCCTCGATGAATCCCAAAAAAAAAGAAAAAAAGAAGAAAATCTCTTCATCCCGCTCAATAAAGAGCTTCACAAAAGTCAGGAGCTAAGACTCCATCATGAAAAATCAAATCGAGGATTGGATCCCCAAGAAGTAAAGAAAAATTCCCCAGGGATCGCTAAAAAGAAAAGAGAAAAAATATATCTTTTCATCCAAAGAAAAAGCCAATGTGCATAAAAGGCGCACATATAAACCCATTCCCCAGCAGGAATAAGAGCATAGGCAAAGCCAGCTCAAAACAAAGGAGTCAAAAACTCCATCCCTCCCTAGGGGGCAATCAAAAAATGATCCCCAGAAAACGATCAAATCCCTGGTGGATCACCAAAAAGAAAAATCCCCAGCAAGCCTACCAGCAAAAGGCAAAATACAAATTCATATCCTCAGGGAGTTAATTGCCTATAACACCCAATATGAATATCCCCAGTGAAAGGAAAAACCTTCACTCCCAAGAATGCCTATGCTTACTCAGAGGCAAGCAAAGAGCCGATATCCGCAAGAAACGGGAAATCAACCTATGCAAGAGGCAATACAAGCACAAAGCTTTCAAAAAAGCATCCGTCTACTTAGAGGTATTATCAAGAACAAATATCCTCAAGTAGAACATCAGCCTATTCAGAGGCGAAAAACAACAAGTAAAAAAGCCTTCACCACTATTGAAGCATCTGCCTAATCAAGAGGCACAACCAACAAAAATCAACAAATCCCCAGTGGATTCCCGCCTAAATAAGGGGCAACCAGCAAAAGAATCCCCGGCAAGACCGGATGGCTAAACAAGAAAAGCCAAAAACAAAGAATCCCTGGTAAAACCGGATGACTAAAACAGAAAAGTTAAATCAAATATTCCCCACGGAATGGGCGCATGAACAGAAACAATAAGTCACCAACACATCTCCAAAACCAGATGACCACAGGATTGACTATCAAAAAGTCATCCTAAGAGCCTTGCGAACGGGGTTCGTACCGGGTGGGGGTAGGTACCCACAAGAGCCTTGCGAGAACGGGGTTCGTACCGGGTGGGGGTAGGTACCCACAAGAGCCTTGCAAAACGGGGTTCGTACCAAGTGGGGGTAGGTACCCATCGAGCCTTGCGGAACGGGGTTTGTACCGGGTGGGGGTAGGTACCCATCAAAGCCTCGTAGAACGGGGTTCGTACTAGGTGGGGGTAGGTACCCATCAGAGCCTTGCAGAACGGGGTTCGTACCAGGTGGGGGTAGGTACCCACAAGAGCCTTGCGGAACGGGGTTCGTACTAGGTGGGGGTAGGTACCCACAAGAGCCTTGCAAAACGGGGTTCGTACCGGGTGGGGGTAGGTACCCATCGAGCCTTGCGGAACGGGGTTCGTGCGGGTGGGGGTAGGTACCCATCGAGCCTTGCGGAACGGGGTTCGTACGGGTGGGGGTAGGTACCCACCGAGCCTTATAAAATAAGGTTTATACCGGATGAGGGTAGGTACTCATCGGAATCTAGCAAAAATGCAGATTCGTACTAGGTGGGGGTAGGTACCCACCAGAACCTTATAAAATAAGGTTTATGCCGGATGAGGGTAGGTACTCATCAGAATCTAGCAAAATGCAGATTCGTACCAGGTGGGGGTAGGTACCCACCAAAGCCTTATAAAATAAGGTTTGTACCGGATGAGGGTAGGTACTCATCAAAACATAGCAGAATGCATTAGGTGGAGTAAAATACTCACCTAAGCATTACAAAAAATGGGTTGCAAATACCTTGCTTCTATTAGAGGATAGTTCAAGTGTTGAGCACCTCGGAAGTAAGTACCCACAAGAGTTTAGCAAAATGCGAACTCATACCAGGTGAGGGTAGGTACTCACCAAAGCCTTGCAAAAACAAGGTTCATACCTAGTGGGGGTAGGTACCCACAAGAGTCTAGTGAATTACAGACTCGTACCGGGTGAGGGTAAGTACTCACCAAAGCCTTATAAAGTAAGGCTCAAACCAGATAGGGGTTGGTACCTATCAAAAATATATATCATCCGGAGGATCAGCAAGGAAGCATCTGAAGGATAACCGGGCAAAAGGGTTAACTCCTTCCCCTACCAGCTAATCTTGTCGGCATATTAGGCCAACAAATTAGCTAGGCAGGTGAAGGGGGGGCAGCTGTAGACCCCTAATTTTGCCCGGTCTCTCAATAAAGGCTAAGGAGACTTCCTATAACAAGACAAAGCTCGCCTGGCATCTCAATAAAGGCCAAGAAGACTTCCTATGTGAAGATAAAGCTTCAACAGGCGTCTATCGGCATCAACCGACGTCCGAATAAAGAAAGGAAAGCTTCCCAGGGGTCCCAGAACACAAAGGCTGGCCAAAACAGGTTGAGACAGCCGTCCCAAAGTCGAGACGGTTGTCCCAAGCTACCCTGGCCAAGTGGGACGGTCGTCCCAAGTGAGACTGCCCATCCCACTCTTCCAGGGGTAGACAAAAGGCCAAAAAATTCAAGTGGGACGGCCGTCCCAACCCAGACAGCCGTCCCAACCCAGACAGTCATCCCAACCCAGATGGGCGTCCCAAATTGTCAGGCTGCGAAAAACTATAAATAGGAGGCTCATTTGCCATTGTTTCACACACCAGACAACTCCCAGTACTTGTCTTTTCTCTTCCTTCTTCGAATGAACTCTTTGATTGCCTTGATAAGGTAACAATCAGTTAAGGAATCATATTCCAGCATTCGATTCTTCTGTAAAATTTAGTAGAGTCAGTGTTGTATTCAGAGAGGAGAGTCTTTGTAGAGCGAAGAATTGCCAAAACGCATCCTCACGATTAAAGATTCGCAATACAAAGCTTGCTACGGAGGTTTTGTTCAATTCTCTTCTCTTTTACTGCTTTTATTTATTGCTTTATGTATGCAGTATGAAATAAAGTCATGTAGATAGCCATTTTTACCATTATGCAATAAAATAGGGTAATCGCGTAATTTCTCATAATCTTTACTTAAATGAATTAATCCGTCATAGGGAACCCGAAAGGGGCGTTGTGGGGTGCTAACACCTTCCCCACACGTAACTAACTCCCTGTCACCGCCGTCCCTTTCCGACGTCCTGGGGACGTCTCAAAACGTTTATGCGAGCGGTCGCGAAAAGATGGTTTAGACTCGCGTTTTTTGTTTTAAAATGTGTTCATTGCTTCCGAGGTGTCCGACAATTGAATTATCCTCTAATAAAAGCAAGGTTTTCGAAAAGGGGGTCTTATGGAGTCGCCACCAATATTTTGACCAGAAACATTGGAAAAGGAAAAAAGAAAGAAAGGCGTTGATTTTATAAAATAAACAACTTGGCCGTTATAACCAGAGTTGGGTAAGGGAGTTAGTTACGTGTGGGGAAGGTGTTAGCACCCCACAACGCCCCTTTCGGGTTCCCTATGACAGATCAATTTATTTAAAGAGAAGATTTCGAGAAATTACGCGATTACCCTATTTTATTGCATAATATTGAAATGACTATCTACATAATTTTATATAAATAAAGTTAAATAAAGCAATAAAAGAGATATTAAAATGACTATCTACATGATTCTATTCTACATGACATAATAAAGCTAAATAAAACAATAAATAAAACAATAAAAGAGAAGGGAATTGAAAAGAACCTCCGTAGCGAGGCTTTATATTGAGAATCTCGAACCGTGAGGATGCGTTTTGACAACCCCTCTCTCTACACAGTCTCTCCTCACCAATACAAGATCGACTCCACTAAAAATTTAAAGAAGAATCGAATGCCGGAATATAATTCCTTAACCGATTGTTACCTATTTAAGGCAATCGAAAAGATCATTCGAGAAAGGGAGAGAAGTAGACAAGTGCTCTAAAGTGTTTCAGAGCTCTCTGGAGTGTCTGTGCTGTGAAAAAGTGGCAAATGAGCCTCCTATTTATAGTTTTTCGCAGCTGGCGCACTTTGGGACGGTCGTCTGGGTTGGGACGGCCGTCTGGACTGGGATGGCCGTCCCAAATGGCAAATTTACACAGAGCGGGACCCCCAGGGAAGTCGGGACGGCCGTCCCACTTAAATTGGGTTTGGGACGGCCGTCCCACATTCGGGACGCGCGTCCCAACTGTAAAATAGCAGTTGGGACGGCCGTCCCAACTGTAAAATAGCAGTTGGGACGGCCGTCCCACTTCTGGGACCGTGGTCTCGACCTGTTTTGTCCAGTTTTCGTGTTCTGGGACCCCGGGAAGCTTTCCTTTCCTTTTTCGGACATAGATTTATGCCGATGTGCGTCCGTTGAAGCTTTATCTTCATATAGGAAGTCTTCTTGGCCTTCATTAAGATGCCGGGCGAGCTTTGTCTTTGTGTAGGAAGTCTCTTTTGGCTTTTATTGTGTGAATGAGTGAACTCCGTCTTCTGTTGTGGGAGGTCCTTCTCGGTTTTGGGAAGCCGGATGAACTCCATCTTTGGGTGAAATTCCTCTAGCTTTTATTTTGAGAGGTCGGACAAAATTAGGGGTCTACAGCTGCCCCCCCTTCGCCTGCCTAACTAATTCGTCGGTTTTAATATGCCGACCAAATTAGTTGGTAGGGGAAGGAGTTAACCCTTTTGCCCGGTTATCTTTCGGATGCTGTTTCTTGTTGATCCTCCGGATGATAAGTATTTTGATAGGTACCAACCCCTATCTGGTTTGAGCCTCCTTTTATAAGGCTCTGATGAGTACTTACCCTCACCCGTACGGGTTTGCATTTTGCTTGGACTTTAGTGAGTACCTACCCCCACTTGGTATGAACCTTGTTCTCGCAAGGTTTTGATGGGTACCTACACCCACCCGGTCCGAACCCCGTTCCGCAAGGCTCGATGGGTACCTACCCCCACCCGGTCCGAATCCCGCTCCGCAAGATTCCGATGGGTACCTACCCCACCTGGTCCGAATCCCGCTCCGCAAGATTCCGATGGGTACCTACCCCCATCCGGTCCGAACCCCGTTCCGCAAGGCTCGATGGGTACCTACCCCCACCCGGTCCGAACCCCGTTCCGCAAGGCTCGATGGGTACCTACCCCCACCCGGTCCGAACCCCGTTCCGCAAGGCTCGATGGGTACCTACCCCCACCCGGTCCGAACCCCGTTCCGCAAGGCTCGATGGGTACCTACCCCCACCCGGTCCGAATCCCGCTCCGCAAGATTCCGATGGGTACCTACCCCCATCCGGTCCGAACCCCGTTCGCAAGGCTCGATGGGTACCTACCCCCACCCGGTCCGAATCCCGTTCGCAAGATTCCGATGGGTACCTACCCCCACCTAGTCCGAACCCCGTTCCGCAAGGCTCGATGGGTACCTACCCCCACCCGGTCCGAACCCCGTTCCGCAAGGCTCGATGGGTACCTACCCCCACCCGGTCCGAACCCCGTTCGCAAGGTTCTCGGGATGCACCTTTGGTAGTTAATCCCGTGATTATCTATTTTTGGAGATGTGTTGGCGGCTTATTGTTTCGTCCATGCGCCCGTTTCGTGGGGAATATTTGTTTTTGACTTTTCTGTTAGTCGTCCGGCTTTACCTGGAGATTCTTTGTTTTTGGCTTTTTCTTTTAGCCATCCGGTTTTGACCGGGGATTCTTGATTTTTGGTTTTTCTCGTTTAGCCGTCCGACTTTTGCCGGGGTTCTTGATTGTTGCCTCTTTTCGGTGGGAATCCTCTGGGGATTTTTGAATTCTCTTTTTGATTGTGCCTCTTGATTAGGCAAAGATCCACTTGGGGATTTTGTTGTGCCTCTTGATTAGGCGGGAATCTACTGGGGATTCGTTGATTTTTATTTGTGCCTCTTGATTAGGCGGATGCTCCATTGGGGGGATATTTGTTCTTGATAATACCTCTGAGTAGGTGAATGCTTTTTGAAAGCTTTGTGCTTGTATTGCCTCTTGCATAGGTTGATTTCCGTTTCTGGGGATATCGGCTCTTTGCTTGTTTCCGAGTAAGCATAGGCATTCTTGGGAGTGAAGGTTTTGCCTTTCACTGGGGATATTCATATTAGGTGCTTAACTCCCCGTGGATTTGTAATTTGCCTTTGCGGATAGGCTTACTGGGGAAAAATTTTTCTTTTTGGTGATCCACCGAGGGGGATTTTATTGGCTTCCTGTGGATGGAAATTTCTTTCGGCTTTTTCATGCAGTGGCCTTTGTTAGAGGGTGAAAGGCTCTTCTCTTCTTTCTTTTTGTTGCCCCCCAGTGATGTGGGGATTTTGACTCTGTTTTTTCTTTGATGGACTCTTATGTAGTCCTTGTTCTCCATTGGGGGATGCAACGGAGACTCTTGCATGAGTGTGCTTGATGACTCTTGCGGTGATGTCTTCGAGTCGTGAGGTAATCTTTTTGTTTTGCCTCTGGAGTAGGCAAGGATCCGCTTGGGGATGATCAAGCCTTTCCGTTGGATTTTCTACGTTGATGACTTCCTGGGTGGAAAGATGCTGATTACAGCTCCGACTGACTGTGGTTGACGACTCATGTGATGGTGCTGGGTCATGAGATAATTTTTGTGTTGCCTTTGGAGTGGGCAAGGATCTACTTGAGGATTTATCGAGCCTTTCCATTGGCTTTTTCCGTTTTTGATGTACTTTCTTTTATTGGTGTAGGAGGTTGGTGGTTGGAGCTAGCTTTCTTGGAGCTCCTTATTTTGCTGAAGATAATTTTGATTTTCGCCTTTCGCGATTTTGATATTCATTTAGAGGCTAGATTTTAGCGTCTTTTATTTCCAATCACAAACATGGAGACTATCCTCCTTATATGCATGTTTATTTATTCTTGTTTGAAGAAAATTATTTTTTCTTGATTTTGACAAAGTCGTATTATGCAACTACTTTGTGTGTGGATGTCTTAGATGCAATCTAATGTTTGTTTATTTTTTATGCATTTAGAAAGTAACTGGCCTTCTTCCGTTGGCTTCTTATGAATATGCTGGTGGGCTCCTCTTCTATGATCGTGATGCTGGGCTCTTCTTTTATCCATCTCTTGGTTTTAGCCCTATCTTTTGCCTAGACCGCCTTTTACAGGTTTTCGATCTAGCGGGCTGCCTTAATTTTTGCCTAGAATATCTTAGGGGGCTGCTGCCTTATCTTTTGCCTAGATCGTTCTTTTTGGGATTTCCGATCTAGCAGGCTACCCTGGTTTTTACCTAAGAATATACTAGCAGGCCTTTATTATTTTCTCTTTCTTTTTTTTTTTTTTGTTATGCTTCCCTTTTTTAGATGCATGTTTGATCTTTGATTAAAAGTCTTTGCGCATATTTATGATTTATCAATAAAGAGGCATTTCCATAATATTTGGTCAAGAGAAAGGAAATAAAAGGGAATTTTATTGATAAATGAGCAAAAGTTTATTTCTTTTACAGAAGGATTACAAAAGGTACTTAGAGGAATGGGTAGTCAAGGTTGGCTATACTGTATAGGCTTATACAGTCATGTCTATGATATCTGCCCCCTGGTTTTCCTAATTGCTTCATTTGAGATGCCTGAGCTCAGAGTGAAGACTATGCAGACTGCTTGCTTCTGGAAGAATGTTACTTTAGCCGCCTTTTCGGTTTTCGACTAGAGTAACCATTGCTCTTAGTTTTTTTTTTTCTTTTTTTTTTTTACTTTTATTTTTTACCTCTTCTTTTTGCCTAGGACGTATCCTAGCGAGGAATATGGACCCTATCTTTTGCCTAGGGATGCCCTTTGCGGGTTTTCATTCCTGACGGGTCATGAGCAATGTCTTCAAGCATAATATTTCTTTACCGCGTCAGAATTGATTGGGTGTCGAAGCTCCTCTCCATCCATATTAGTGAGAATAAGTGCCCCTCCTGAGAAAGCTCGTTTGACCACAAAGGGTCCTTCATAATTTGCCGCCCATTTTCCAATTTAATCCTTCTGGGCTGGGAGCAGTTTCTTTACCACTAAATCTCCTTCTTGATAAGTATGAGGGTGGACCTTTTTGTCATAAGCCTTTTTTATTTTCTTTTGATAAGCTTGTCCACGGCATATGGCATTCAGCCATTTTTCATCGATAAGGTTTAACTGATCGTATCGACTTTGAACCCATTCGGCTTCTGTTAATTTCGCTTCCATAATAATTCGCAGGGAAGGTATTTTGACCTCTATTGGCAATACGGCCTCCATTCCATATACAAGGGAGAATGGAGTGGCTCCTGTTGAGGTTCGTACAGACGTTCGATATCCATGAAGAGCAAAAGGTAACTTTTCATGCCAATCTTTATAGGTTTTAACCATCTTTTGAACAATCTTCTTGATGTTTTTATTAGCTGCTTCCACTGCGCCATTCATTTTAGGCCTATAAGGAGAAGAATTATGATGTTGAATTTTGAAGTCATAACATAGCTCTTCCATCATTTTGTTATTCAGATTGGTCCCGTTATCAGTGATGAGACGATGTGGAATGCCATATCGACATATGATATTTTTCTTAATAAAGGGGACCACTACTTTTCTAGTCACATGTGCATAAGATGCAGCTTCTACCCACTTAGTGAAATAATCAATGGCCACCAAAATGAATCGGTGACCATTGGACGCCTTAGGCTCAATAGGTCCGATGACATCTATGCCCCACATAGCGAACGGCCAAGGGATAGCCATAACGTTGAGAGGTATCGGTGGAACATGTACATTATCTGCGTGTATTTGACACTTGTGACATTTTTTAGCATACTGATAACAATCTTTTTCCATTGTGGACCAAAAGTATCCTGCTCTGAGAATCTTCCTAGCCATGATATGCCCTGGTGCATGAGTCCCAAAGGTTCCTTCATGTATTTCTTTGATCAATATCTGGGCTTCTTCGGGATTGACGCATCTTAACAAAGTAGAATCACAATTCTTTTTATAGAGGGTTTCTCCTATCAACATAAATCCTATAGCCCTTTTCCGAATGGTCCTTTTATCATTGCCACTGATTCCCTCTGGGTATTCACCCTTTGTCAAGTACCGCTTTATGTCCTGATACCAAGGGGCTTTATCTTTTTCATTATCCACCATCATACAAAAGGCTTGTTTGTCGTGCCTTTTGACTTGGATGATGGGCATTTCATGTTCTTGCCCTAGTGCGAACATGGATGATAATGTTGCCAGCGCATCCGCAATCTGGTTATCCTCCCGAGGGATATACTCGAAACTAATGTTTTCCATTTGTGAAGTCATCTTACGGATATGCTCCAGATAGGGGATTAATTTGGAGTTTCTAGTTTCCCATTCACCCTTGAGCTGGTAAATAACAAGGGATGAGTCACCGAATACTTTGAGTTTGGTTACCCCGTGATCCAAGGCCGCTTGAATACCTAGAGCACAGGCTTCATATTCTGCCATATTGTTTGTACAGTCAAAGGTTAATCTAGCTGTTATCGGGATATGCTTCTTTTCAGGCGATATTAAAATAGCTCCGATCCCATGTCCCAGTAAGTTTGAAGCTCCATCGAAAAACATGATCCACTTATCATTTTTAAGCTCCTCATGTTGGATATGCATTATATGCTCATCTGGAAAATCATCTTGGAGGGATTGATATTCGTCTGTTGGCCCATGTGCCAGGTAGTCTGCCAGAGGATTGCCTTTGATAGCTTTCTGAGTGACATGAGTGATATCAAATTCTGAGAGGAGTACTTGCCATCTAGTTATCCTCCCGGTCAAGATGGGTTTTTCAAACAAGTATTTGATTGGGTCCATTTTGGAAATTAACCAAGTTGTATGTCTGACCATATATTGTCGAAGGCGTTGAGTTGCCCACACCAATGCACAACATGTTTTTTCGAGTGGTGTATAACGGGTCTCATAGTTTAGAAATTTTTTACTGAGGTAATATATGGCTTGTTCTTTCTTACCAGTATCATCTTGTTGACCGAGCACACATCCCATGGATTCGTCGAGCACTGATAGGTAAAGAATTAGGGGTCTCCCTTCCACAGGTGGTATCAGTACTGGAGGATTAGTTAGGCATATTTTGATTCTTTCGAAGGCTCGTTGGCATTCATCGTTCCAAACTGTCGATTGGTTTTTACGCAATAACTTGAAGATGGGCGTACATTTATCTGTTAATTGCGCAATGAACCGTGCGATGTAGTTTATTCGGCCTAAGAACCCTCTGACTTCTTTTTCTGTTCTTGGTGGGGGCATTTCTAGGATTGCCTTTGTTTTATCAGGGTCCACCTCGATTCCTTTTTTACTGACGATAAACCCAAGAAGTTTTCCTGATCGTACTCCGAATGTGCATTTAGCCGGATTAAGCTTAATCTGGTATTTTCGAAGCCGATTGAATAGTTTCTTTAAGTGTAGGAGGTGATCTGTCTCATTTTTGGACTTGACAATCATATCATCCACGTATACTTCGATTTCTTTGTGAATCATATCATGAAATAGTGTAACCATAGCCCTTTGATAGGTTGCCCCCGCATTCTTAAGTCCAAAAGGCATTACTCTATAACAAAATGTCCCCCATGGCGTAATGAAGGAAGTTTTTTCTCTGTCTTCGACAGCCAATTTGATTTGATTATACCCTGCATATCCATCCATGAAAGAATAAAGAATATTTGTAGCAGTGTGATCTACGAGCATATCGATATGTGGTAAGGGAAAATCATCTTTTGGACTTGCACGGCTTAGGTCCCGTAATCTACGCATACTCGATTTTTCCATTTTTCTTTACAACTGGCACGATGTTTTCTAGCCATTCGGGGTATTTTGAAACGATCGTGAAATTGGCCTCCAACCTGTTTTTCTACTTCTTCTTTAATTTTTAAGGACCATTCTGGTTTTACTCTTCTGAGTTTCGTTTAACGGCCGAAATCCCTCTTTTAATGGTAATCGATGCTCCACTATACTTTTATCGATTCCAGGCATATCATGGTAGGACCACGCAAACACGTCCATATATTCTCTTAGCAATTGTATTAGTTTTTCTTCGACATCATCGTCAATTTGGGTTCCAATATTTACTTCTTTCTTATTATCTTCTTGTCCCAAATTGATGACCTCGGCTTTCTCCCGATGGGGCTGTATTGATTGTGCTTCTTTTTCTAGCAGTCTTTGCATGTCCGGGGAAATGGTCCCCTCTTCACCTGTCCGACTCAATCCATTCGTCTTCGACTTTCGGATCTTCCAGGGAGTTTTCAATCACGGACATGACTCGTATGGGTTATGCTTTGTTTTAGATTTCTTTATGAGATGTATGAGAGAGAAAAGAATGAAAGAGAATATGGATATTAAAAAAATGCCTTATTGTATTGATAGAAGAAAATATTTGCAAAGCCCTTATTAACCAAAAATCTCGTGATCGTGGGCGTGGATCACGAGAAATACATCTGAAGTTTTTTTTTATATATTTTTTTATCTATATTTTTTATTGCAAAAGATGGTAAAAATGATGAGCCCTAATCTGCTGGTCTTCCTTATCCCGTCTTTTATTCGGGCTTTGATAAGGGCCGGTCGTCCACCTTTGGAGTAGATGCGTCAAAGGTAATCCATCCCGCATCTATTAAATCTTGGACCTTATGCTTCAAAGCTATGCGCTTATCTACCGAATGTCCTGGAGCGTCCGAATGATAATTGCATTTTTCATTTGGCTTATACCATTCCGGATAGGGTGGTTCCATCTTCTTGGGAGGGATTCGCACAAGGAGTTTAGCATCTAACAATTTTATCAACGGACTTCCGTAGGAGGTAGGTATTGGTGCAAATTTCCTTTCTTGTCTCGCGTGGCTTGGTTTGTTGCGAGGAGGCGAAGGAATGGCAATATTAATTGCATTCACATCTCCTTCCTTCTTCTTTCCAAAATTCTTTTTAAAAGTTTGAGTAGAGGAATTGGAGGAAGTTTGTTGTACAATTCTTCCACTCTTCAAACCTTGCTCTACTCTTTCTCCTATAATGACTATATCCGCAAAGAGTGTTGATGTATTCCCTATCATTTTGTCGTAATAGGGACCAGTCGGAGAGTTGATGAACATGGATGTAGTTTCCTTGTCTGGATAGAGGAGGTTCCACTTGTGCTCGCCAATTCCCTCCATCTTTGGGCATATGCTTTGAAAGATTCGTCGTTTTTCTTGCTTAATAATTGTAGATCTCGCTCTTTCAGGGGTCAGATCAATATTGTATTTATAACGACGAAGAAATGCATCTCGCGGATGTCTCCAGTGTTTGTATTTGCCCTCCTTCTAGTTGCATATACCAGCTTTAAGGCTCGATTCGACCATGCTCTCCTGAAAGCAGTGGATCGGAGTTTTTCATTATCAAGCATGTGCGACCATCTTACGACAGGTACATTGTAAGATGGCTTCTTGGACGAGTCGTTCCCATGTATTTTGGGAAATCGGGAGTTTTGAACTTGTTAGGGAATTGGATATTTTTGACGAGGCACATATCAACCGCGTCTTTTATATCAAAGTTATGACCTTCCATGGCTCTCAGCCTCTCTTCAAGAGCAGTGATTTGTTGTTTTGATACTTTAGGAGCATGAATATGTACTGTTCTTGTGTCGATTGATCGTGCTCATTTTGAGGTTCCTCTTCTTCTTCCCGGTGAGAGGCTTGTCCATTCCGAGGATCCTCTCGATGAAGGTTCTGTTGATGCATCATTTCTAACATTTGAACCATTTGTTCTTTCAACGTAGTAAGCTCGGCGGTGAGCTTTCGATTTTGTTCTTCTAGTTGTTCCATCTTCTTAGCCTTTTGAGCACGAGTGAGGACGGGCGGAAGACCAGCCACCTTCTAAATGATTTTAATGATTCTTATTATAACTTTTTATTTTAGATGATTAGCGTGGAATAAATATGCCCTAGGATGAATGTGTTTATGTATGAGAGATTTTATTATGATGATGTTTATGCATACTGTCGCCGCCGTCAAAAAGAGGCGGTCGGAGCGACGCGATGGTTTTATCGACCCTCTTGTTTTCGCGTTTTTTATTGGTGGTTACAACGTCCTTAGGTTGTCCGATAACCGGGCTAACCTAGAGACGAGGTTTTTGAAAAGTGTCCTTGAGTTGTCCGACAACCGGGCTAACCCAAGGACTTATTTATTTTGGGTTCTATGGAGTCGCCACCGATATTTTTACCATAAACATCGGAAAAGGGGTTTTAAAAAGGCGTTGGTTTTCGAAAACCAACTTTGGTCATTAGAACCGGAGTTGGGTAAGGGAGTTGGTTACGTGCAAAGGGAGTATTAGTCCCTTTGCGACGCCCTTTCGGGTTCCCTATGATAGGCCGGCTTATTTTTATTGATAAACTAGAAAATTGCGCTTTTACCCTTTTATTATGCGGTATTTAAATTTATGACTACATGGCCCTAACGTCTATTGCATAATTTAAATGAAAGCGGTAAAGTAAAGAAAGAGGTTTATGAACCTTCGAAGCAAGCTTTCTTATATTCTTTAAAAAAAGGGTGCTTTGTGGCAGCCCTCTCACTCTACAACTCTCGAAACTCCGAAATGCCTCGGAGGGATTCTTAAGAAGATTTAGAACGCTCGATCTATGCCTAGAGACGCTCGTAAACTCCGGAAATGCCTCGGAGAGATTCTTAGAGAGAGAAAATCTAGAGAGAAGGGAGAGCTACTGTTTTTACGTGTGGAAATGAGGGGGAGGACCCCTATTTATAGTTTTTCGCGTCGTCGGTGGTCCGGACCGCCGTTCTCGTCTCGACGAGGTCGAGACCGCCGTCTCGCCCAACGAGACCGCCGTCTCGTCCAACGAGACCGCCGTCTCGTCCAACGAGACCGCCGTCTCGCTTTTGTAGGCAACGAGACCGCCGTCTCGGAAAAACGAGACCGCCGTCTCGTCCTTCGCTCGCTCAAGCGAGAACTCCGTCGCTTGAGCGAGACTTGACCCGGGAGTTCCCTTTGTTTGAGGCATCCGTCGCTCAAGCGAGTACATCGGCCGCTTGAGCGAGACTCGACCCGAAAGTCCCTTTGTTTGAGGCATCCATCGCTCAAGCGAGTACATCAGTCGCTTGAGCGAGACTCGACCCGGAAGTCCCTTTTGTTTGAGGCATCCGTCGCTCAAGCGACGGACGTACTCGCTTGAGCGAGACTTGACCCGGGAGTCCCCTTCCACGCGAGAAACTTTATTTTGGGCCAAAAAACCTTCCTATCTTGGTACGGGAGCCTAATAGCCTCTCCTAGTGGCTTGTTAGGCTTCGGGCGTCCTCGAATAGGGGATCTTCTCGACTTTATTTGGAGCCCGGCAAGATTTGGGGTCTACAGCTGCTCCCCTTTACCCATCCAGCCGACCGTCGGCCTTCGTTGTCGTGAAGATCGACCGGAGGGTAAA
Organism: Sphenostylis stenocarpa; assembly: GCA_963425845.1. NCBI lineage: Eukaryota > Viridiplantae > Streptophyta > Magnoliopsida > Fabales > Fabaceae > Sphenostylis > Sphenostylis stenocarpa. The sequence goes on along the minus strand of OY731401.1, from coordinate 31,347,862 downwards.
GGAGTTGACCCTCTTGCTCGGTTGCCTTTCGGATGTCCCGTCTTGTGGCGGACGATCCTCTCGGGGAAATGTTGTGGTCGTGTGCCTCCGAGATACTACTTCGACGTAGCCGATCCTTTTGGTGAACTCGTGATAGAACCTCCGGATACTACTTCGACGTAGCCGATCCTTCTGGTTGATGAGCATAAACCCCCCATCGAGCCGGTAGTTGCGAGTCCGTTGTGCGGGACTCGGATGGGTACGAGCCCCCCATCGTGGTGGTAATGGCGGCTTACGCTCAGTGTGGCCCATGCGCCGGCAAGGCGCTTCTCGTGTGTTGGTTGATAGGTATAAACCCCCTATTCGGCTGGGCGCAGTCCACTGCGTAGGACCGGTGGTGATGGCGGCTTATCGCTCAGGTCGCTCATGCGCCGACTCTCCGGGAATGATTTTTGTGTTCGTGCACTTCCGGGATACTACTTCGACGTAGCCGATCCTTTCGATGGACACGTGGTAGAACCTCCGGATACTACTCCCGACGTAGCCGATCCTTCTGGCTGATGAGTATAAACCCCTCATCGAGCCGGTAGTTGCAGTCCGTTATGCGGGACTCGGATGGGTACGAGCCCCCATCGTGGTGGTACAGTCCGTTGTGCGGGACCGGATGGGTATGAACCCCCATCGTGGTGGTACGATCCGTTGTGCGGGACCGGATGGGTATGAACCCCCATCGTGGTGGTACGGTCCGTTGTATGGGACCGGATGGGTATGAGCCCCCCATCGGGGTGGTACGGTCCGTTGTATGGGACCGGATGGGTATGAGCCCCCATCGGGGTGGTAGTGCGACTTATCGATCCGGCTCGGCGCAGATCAAGCGCAGCTCTCCGGAGAGTGCCGCTTGTGTTGATTTGATCGCTTCGGCTCTCTTGAATAGTCATCCGGCCATGCCGGGATTTTGTTGGTGATCAATCGGCCTTTGCCGATTGCCGGGGTCCTTTGTTTTTGTTTTTTGGTAATGATCATCCAATCCTGGCTGGTTGATTGGATGGATCTTGGTTTTGTTTTTTGTTTGGTGGTTGAGTTTTTATTGGTTGGTGCGATGGTTTAACCCCGCCTTTTTTCGCGGTTTTATCTCTTTTTTCCTCGCGATCTTAGGGTTTTGGCTTTTTCCTTGAGCATACGTCTTTTTTCTTTTCTTAGTTTTTTGTTTTTACTATGCCGACTTTTGGAAAGGATGGCAAAAGATGCGCGAAATAAAATTTTATTCATGAGGAAATTTTATTACATCCCTATTTTTTGGAGCTACTATCCCTAGGGGCTATCTTCCGGACTCCGATCCCCGGGGAGGGTAATGCTCGGTACATATGGTATCTCGAAGTCCTCCATCTCTTGGACTTCATCCTCGTACCTCGCCGAAAAGTTGCCCAGCCTTGGCGCATGCTTTGTTGGTACCGGTACATCTCCCCTGGCCGGGTGTCAAAGGCCTCCTGCCTTTGGGACAGCTTGCTCCACTGTCTGGAATAGCCGATCACGCCTCGGGACGCCTCGTTCTTGTCTCACGGCCATGCCGTCGAGCCGTCGGCACAGTGTCGTCCATGTGGAGGTGCATGCCAGCAAAGTCGTCTCGAATATCGGGCGGCCGCCGCCGATGCCGCTGCCGCTCGCTGGGAATCGGGGATGTGGGCGCAGCTCGCATCACATCATGGAGCTCTAAGGCAAAATCCAGGGTGGGGCGGAGAGCCAGCTGGTTCCCGCTACGGATCGGCATTCCCATGCCGACCAAGATCGTCCCGCCGATGGATTCGGGACGCAGTGTCGTGGGTTAGTTCTTCCCGTCCGGACACCCAATCTTTTCTCGCTAGGGGGTAATGAGGGGAGCAACGAGGACGCTCCCCACGGATCTGTTCCCGAAGTCTCCGAGGGCTCTCGTGAAGAAGTACCTGTGGTTGCAGCGTCGCCTTTGGCTCATGCAGGATAGTATGAAGAGGTCGGAAGGGACACCTTGCCTTGACTTTCTTTCCTCGCATGTATAGTTCCCGCGCCAGCCTTGTGGCGGATGCGGAGTGTCGGGGGAAGTGCAGATCCCCTCATCGGCCGTAGGCAGCGTGGTGGCTCCCGTGAGCTCTCGCCACATTTCAGCCGGCAGTAGGTGGGCAGGCCGTGAGCGTGACAGCCGTCACGATACTCCCGGCTCATGGCTTCCTCGGCCGGATGAACCCGATGTCCACGTTGAATTCTCCGAGGGTAGAAGTTCTGGATCGCCCATTCATAAAGTAGGTTACCATCTCGAGTGGGTGGTAGGCCCGGGACAGTGGAGGGACTCTCGCAGTAGGAGACAGAGGCTAAGAATTCCAAAGACCGCCTGCGAGTACACATGTGTCGGTGGTGGGTGCAACAGAATCCCCATCCAATGCCGTCTAGATGGGCCCGGACGTCGTCTTCCCATCCGAACTCAGCCAGGATGTTGAAATCTAGCTTGAGCATGGGGTGCCATTGGTAGGTCCGGATGTTCTCAAGACGGGCCTGGTGTTGTGGTGCAAGCTGGGAAGGGTCCTGAGATGGCGGTGCTGCGGAACTACTAGCACCAACAGTGCCCCTTCTCTTCCTAGAAGCACTTCTTCCAAACATATTGATCGGAGGGGGCTTGGGAGTGCAAGAGTTGAGGGAGAGGAAGTTCTGGGGTCAAAATGAGGTGTGAGGAAGCCCAAAGCCGCGCCCCTATTTATAGGGAGATTTTCCGGATCGAGACCGCCGTCTCGGGTGGATGAGACGGCGGTCTCGTTTGTCTTCGTGAACGAGACGGCGTTCTCGTCTTCGCTGCCGACAACGAGACGGCGGTCCGGTGCAACGAGACGGCGTTCTCGTTTCGAGCGGGTAAACGAGACGGCGTTCTCGTTTTTGCCGACAACGAGATCGGCGGTCTCGTGCAATGAGACGGCGTTCTCGCTTTCGCCATCAACGAGACGGCTGGTCTCGTGCAACGAGACGGCGGTCTCGTTTCGCGGAAGAGAAAATTTTCTTTTTTGTATTTTTAATGCTTTTTTTGTTATTTTTTTGAAAGGAGTAATAGGACCTGGTCTAAAAACATTTTATGCATGCAATGTTTTTTTATGTTTTGATGTCCTATAATGCCTATTTTGATTAAGTTTTCGGAAGGATTTAACCGACATGCCTTGTTGTGCTGAAAGCCCTTTGATTTGCTGCATTTTTCCTTTTTGGCTGTACCATGCGGGATTTTGGTGACCGAAGGATAATCACTTTCTTTCTTTCCTTCTATTTTTCTTTCTCTATTTTTCTCTTTTTGTTTCTTTGTTTCTTTTGGTAGAGCACTTTTCGTTGTGTAGTGTCCCTCTTTCCTTGTTTTAGGGGTTTCAATCCTCTTGTTGACTATACGCCTCCATATTCCCAAATTAATTATTAGAATGTTGTTGTGAGGGTCAAGAGAAAAGAAGTAAGATGAGGTAAAAATCAATGGTTTGTGTTTTAGAGGGTTGATTTTTATTGATAAAGAATTTGTAAGAATGGCTGGCAAAAGGGTTAAGCCTGAGTGTTTAAGCTTTGTCTAAGCAAACATTTTCCCTTTTTCTCTCTTTTTTTTTTTTTTTTTTTATTTGCGCTCTTTGGTTTTATTTCCATCGTTCGTTTTTTTTTTTTTTTTGGATAGCTGGTTGATTTCCCTAGATCGCCCTTTGGGTTTTCGAACTAGGATACTGTGTGTCGGCCCTAACTTTTGTCTAGGTTTACTCTCTTGTAAAATTTTGGAGAAATCCTAGCGGACCTTTATTTGTAACCCTAACTTTTGCCTAGGCTACCCTTTATTGTTGTTCGGGTATCCTACCGGGTTGACCCTAACTTTTGTGTAGCCCCCTTAGTGGGTTTCCTACCGGTAATTTTGCCCTTTTCTTTGGCCTTTGGCTTCTCCGGGCTTTTTTTTTGTTATTCTTTTGTTCACAGTATTGGCGAAGCGTGACTTTCTTTATGGCTTAAGTGAAGTCTTATTTTTACGTGCTTCTAATCAGCTAACTTGATGATGATGAAGTTTTGATTATTTGGGAGCGCTTCTTATTCTTTTTTTCTTGTCATGTTTGCTTAGACAGGGTTATTTATGTGGTCTAGTCAAAAGTAGAAAGAAGAGAAGCAGATAGAAAGAATCATTCTTTATTAATTAATGAAGGAATATGTGCCCCGAAATGCCCGGGGTCTGGCTCGCCCGGGGGATAGTCTCTAACAATCATAGGGTTTACATCCCTTAAACAAAGAAAAAGGTTTCCTAATGACTAGAGTGGCTCTTGACGCCTGCACTCCTCCACTTCGGAAAATTTGCTTGAGTGTGCGGAGAGGGGACTTCCCTTTTATTCTTCCCGCTCGACCCTTGAATGGGTTATATCCTAGGCCATACTTGTGAGGATTATCCTTGAATTCTGGGGGTTCCCTCATTCCTTGGGAATCTGCCCCCAGTCCTTGGCCAGGATGGTAGCCATGTTTCAACATCATACGGGCTACCTTGGTGTTTCTGGGAAGTCGCTCTATGTTGGCAATTTCGAGCGCTTGAAAGGATGTTTCAAGTGCCTCTTCTAGCCGCATCCACATAGGGTTGGGTGGATGGTCCACCGATCAAGATATCATCTTACGCTTGGACCGTGACCAGCTTATCCTCCACTATGAATTTGACTTTTTGGTGGAGCGTCGAAGGTACTGCCTTAGCGTCATGAATCCAAGGCCTACCGAGGAGACAACTATATGCTGGAGCTATGTCCATTACATGGAAATCGATGTCAAAGATAGTGGGTCCAATCTGGATTGGCAAATTAATTTCTCCCACTACTTCTCGCTTTGATCCGTCGAAGGCTCGAACGATGGTGTTACTTGGGCGTAGACGGGCCCCCTGGATGGTTAACTTATCCAGTGTGCATTTTGGCATTACGTTCAGGGATGACCCGTTATCCACAAGAACTTTGGCGATGAGGTATTCCTTGCATTTGACTGAGATATGCAAGGGCTTGTTGTGTTTTGACCCTTCAAGAGGGAGTTCTTCCTCTGTGAAGGCGAGGTGATCGCTCGCCGTAATGTGACCGACGATCCTCTCGACCTTCTCTTGGGATATGGTGTGAGGTACGTGCGCCTCACTCAAGACCTTCGACAGGCATTTCGGTGTGGTTCCGAGCTCATTATCAAGGATAACAATGTGATTTTTGCAGGTGTGCGATTGAGCTGGTCAATAATGGAATACTCGCTTTGTCTTATAAATTGAAGTAATTCCTTTGTCTCCTCCTTGGATTCTTTATCTTCTTTTTCTTCTTCGGTCCTTTTATTTTTTCCTTTATTTTGGGGGATATCTTCTTGTGTGTCCTTGGGGGAGTAGATTCTTCCACTTCTAGTTGCTCCCCCAATGCCTGGCTATGTTTGTTATTTCTTCTTTCATTGGTGAAGATTCCCCATATCTCCACTGTACAGCCTTTATCTCGATTCGTAGGGAAAAGGACGTGACATGAAAAGTCGCACTGGTGTCCTTGCCCCCTCTTCTTTATTTTTGAGGACCAACGGCCGAGGTTTACTTTCCTCTTGCGGTGATTCGGCCGTTGGGGTGAGCTTTATTAGGAGTGGCTTTCTCTCCATTCTTCTGAGTTGGAAGACGTGTTAGTTAATCCTTCCTTTTTATTATCTTATTTATTAAGTGTGAAGGAGGGGAAATTAAATATGCAAATGTATGTATGCAAGTAGACAAATGTTGAATAAAGAAAAGACTTCATTAATTCAGTGGGAGGTGTACATTCTCCTATTCCATACTACGAAGCGTTTTTTGACAAAAGCGGAAAAGCCTAAAGAAACCCACAGGCGGGTCTTGTTTTCTTTGTAATTCTTTTTCGGCTTCCCGGACGTGTTGAGCGAGCACTTCGCTTTGTTTATGGATCGCTTGGCTCATTTCTTCGCTGTATTGTTGAGCATCCTTGATCTTCGCCTCTTGATGTATGACCAAGGCTTCTAGTTCATCGAGCCTTGCGACAGCTCTGTCCTTTTCTTGTAGCATTTGGTCATATTGAGCTAGCCCGCTTTTCTCTTTAATGCGCAGCTCATAAATACCTCGGCTGAGTTTTCTGTTATTCTCTCGCTCTTGGCGGAGGTCTAGCCGAGCTTGGAGGAGTTGTTCTGATAATTCCTTGATCGTTTGAGCTTGTTGAGCCGCTTCCGCCTCAAGGTGTGCCTGTTTTGGCAGTTATCTCTGCGCTTGGCTATCCGAGTTGGTTCGCGCGATTTGGACGCTCGGATAGCTTGTTCGTTGGCGTCGGCACATTGGTCCTTGAGGCGTTCTATTTCATGATCCTTTTTCCTGCCTTGCCTTTGCGAGACCATCAATCATGAGGATAGAGGCTTGTTCTTTTTCCTCAAGGGACCGTATCCGGGCTCCCATTATCTCTACCCTCCGGGTCAAGGCATTGACTTGTGCTCGCAGCTCTTCGTTGTTGGCGATTGGAGCGGGTGTGGTGGATGGTCGGGCCATCTCTCTTCTTCTCCTCCATGCCTCATAATCACCGGTGACAGCCTACCCGAGCCTTTCCTAGCTCTCTGTCTCCCATGTAAACCGGCTTCTCCCATGCTTTCCTCATAGTCAATGAGTTGGCCATTGTGCATGGGTCTCCAAAGAAGCACAATCCTCCGAGCTCCCCTCGGAGATGGTAGTTTGAGTCCTCATAAGTTGCCTTATAGCTACTTTAGGTGAGTAGGCTATGCAACCCCCGAGTCCTATCAAGGGTACATTCGGATGGTTCCCGCATCCGACGAGAACCGGGCCGGGTCTGAACCAAGGGCGGACCCAAGATATGCCGTTGGCATCCTTCCGTTCTAACTCATCCCTCCATTCTATGGTCGGGCGTCGTTGGAGGGGGATCTTGGAGAAGCTTCTCAAGGGGCCTGGGAATATCCCCATGTGACTGGAGGCATAGAGGTGCGTGACGCTCCACACATAAAGTAGCGAAGAGCAGCAGCGAAGTGTTCTTCCTTGCTTCTGACGGCAGAAGTCTACCGAAAGCAAGGTGTCGGCAAGAATAGCGGGCAAGGGACTCTTCGAGTTTACGTCCCAGGCGAAGAAAGCGTCCATGACGGCGTGGTCAACCGTGTCGAGTTGGAAGGGGAACAGGATTGTCCCGAAGATTAATAGTGCCAGGGTTTTGTTGAAGGCAACCCACTCGCCCTTTCAGCCGGGTAGGACAGGTGGTCTTCTAACATTGCTACTTTCCACCCCCGGGTGTTCCCTCTTCCCATCGGGGTACTCTGTCGGTATGGCAGATGGATAAGGGCAGCGACCGGTGCTCGCAGGAGTATACGCCTCGTGGCGGATATGGACCCCAGCTGATTTGGGCCATTTTAACATGATTTCATACTCCTCTAGGGTAGGCACCATGTCGAATCGCGGAAATTCAAAGCATCGCAAACTTGAGTTCCAAAAGTGAACCAAGTACCTCGAGAAAGACTTGGTCGACACCGATTTTCGAAGGTCCAAAATCCGTCCATAGGATTTTTCAAACTCTGTTTGGATCTCTGGGGGCATTGTCGCACTGAGCCGCTCTAGCTTCTCAGTATGGTTTCGGAGAATGTCCACCTTCCCCACTTGTCTACTTGACCCCTCCATTTTCTAAAACCAAGATGTATGATTTGATGAAGATGATGTTTATTGAATGTGAGTGTTTATTTTGCTATTTTATCATGTTTTTTCTACATGATGTATGGTATTTGCATTTATTTTTTTGGAAGAATAAACTATCTATATGAATGTTTTATGAATGCAATGTTTTGGACCAGGTCTTATTTGTGAATTTTGAAAAAAAATGATTTTTGCTTGTATTTTATTGTTATTTGTTTATTTTATAGCCTTTTATCTCTTTTGTCGGAACTGCGTGGCTACTTAGCTTACAAAGAACCTGAAACCAGGCTAGCTAAAAGGCAGACTGTCCGAGATAAAAATATGGCTTTATGAAAGAATATTTATCGTCCCTTATCTCTTCTGTCGGAACTGCGTGGCTACTTAGCTTACAAAGAACCTGAAACCAGGCTAGCTAAAAGGCAGACTGTCCGAGATAAGGGTGTTTATTTATGAAACATTTTTGTGATTTTGTTCTGTTGTTTGTTTATGCTATGCAACATACAAATGCAACAAACATATGCACACACAATTCGATCATCCCCGAACAGGCGAGATTCTGTTTTTATCACGAGGTAGGGTTTTCCTGCAGAAAAGTGCGTTGGTTTAGGGTAGGTTCTAGCTGTTCTCACCAGGCTAAGGCCCCCAAGGTGCCCCCATTATAGGGTCCCCACTCTCCAGCCGTCCGACCATGCTCAACACTAAGGCCAGAGTCGGTCTTGTTGCCAAAAGAGGAAGGTTATCACCTTGAGTGGTGGTTTCCGATCACACTGGTGGGCACAAGGCCCTGACTGCAGCGAACCGTACCTGCCACCCACTCCCTATGGTTATCTCACTTGCCCCCGGGTATAGGAGGAACTGTAGTGTGCAAGGGATTTGTGTGCAGTTTATATCTCAATCAATTTGCGTAAGTATAAACAAACAACAGTTTATTGAAAGCCAGACAATAAAGCATGTTATAATACAAGTTAAGGGCAAAAGTGTTATTTTCTTGGTTTATTTATTGTTTAAGCCGGCCCATCACTAAATGGGACTAACTCTCTAGGCTTCCCCAGTGGAGTCGCCATCTGTCGCCGCCGTCAAAACGAGGCGGTCGGAGCGACGCGATGGTTTTATCGACCCTCTTGTTTTCGCGTTTTTTATTGGTGGTTACAACGTCCTTAGGTTGTCCGATAACCGGGCTAACCTAGAGACGAGGTTTTCGAAAAGTGTCCTTGAGTTGTCCGACAACCGGGCTAACCCAAGGACTTATTTATTTTGGGTTCTATGGAGTCGCCACCGATATTTTTACCATAAACATCGGAAAAGGGGTTTTAAAAAGGCGTTGGTTTTCGAAAACCAACTTTGGTCATTAGAACCAGAGTTGGGTAAGGGAGTTGGTTACGTGCAAAGGGAGTATTAGTCCCTTTGCGACGCCCCTTTCGGGTTCCCTATGATAGGCCGGCTTATTTTTATTGATAAACTAGAAAATTGCGCTTTTACCCTTTTATTATGCGGTATTTAAATTTATGACTACATGGCCCTAACGTCTATTGCATAATTTAAATGAAAGCGGTAAAGTAAAGAAAGAGGTTTATGAACCTTCGAAGCAAGCTTTCTTATATTCTTTAAAAAAAGGGTGCTTTGTGGCAGCCCTCTCACTCTACAACTCTCGAAACTCCGGAAATGCCTCGGAGGGATTCTTAAGAAGATTTAGAACGCTCGATCTATGCCTAGAGACGCTCGAAACTCCGGAAATGCCTCGGAGAGATTCTTAGAGAGAGAAAATCTAGAGAGAAGGGAGAGCTACTTGTTTTTCCGTGTGGAAATGAGGGGGAGGACCCCTATTTATACTTTTTCGCGCTGTCGAGGTCCGGACCGCCGTTCTCGTCCGACGGGGTCGAGACCGCCGTCTCGTCCAACGAGACCGCCGTCTCGTCCAACGAGACCGCCGTCTCGTTTTTGTAGGCAACGAGACCGCCGTCTGGAAAAACGAGACCACCGTCTCGTCCTTTGCTCGCTCAAGCGAGAAATCCGTCGCTTGAGCGAGACTTGACCCGGGAGTTCCCTTTGTTTGAGGCATCCGTCGCTCAAGCGAGTACATCAGTCGCTTGAGCGAGACTCGACCCGAAAGTCCCTTTGTTTGAGGCATCCATCGCTCAAGCGAGTACATCAGTCGCTTGAGCGAGACTCGACCCGGAAGTCCCTTTTGTTTGAGGCATCCGTCGCTCAAGCGACGGACGTACTCGCTTGAGCGAGACTTGACCCGGGAGTCCCCTTCCACGCGAGAAACTTTATTTTGGGCCAAAAAACCTTCCTATCTTGGTACGGGAGCCTAATAGCCTCTCCTAGTGGCTTGTTAGGCTTCGGGCGTCCTCGAATAGGGGATCTTCTGACTTTATTTGGAGCCCGGGCAAGATTTGGGGTCTACACATACTTTTCTTAATGCATTGGTTTTCTCTCTTGGTTTTACCACTTATTGGATGATGCGGTATGAATGATACGACTTTGCCAGGAACTTTGTAAAAAGGTATTTTTATGACCTTAATGTTTTTATATTTTTTATGATTTTTAGGGTTTTTTCATTTTTTGTCTGTTGTATGATTACCCTATGCTAATGCATCAATACAAATGCAGCAAACGTATGCACACACAATTCATACATCCACGAGTAGAGCCACGCTTATTTAATCACAAGGTAGGGTTTTCCTGCAGAAACGTGCTTGGTTTAGGTGGTTCTAACTGTTCTCACCAGGCCAAAGGTCCCCAAGGTGCCCCCATTATAGGGACCTCTCAATCTCTCAATCCTCGGATCATGCACGGAACTCCGTGGCGACACCCTTAGACCAAAAGAAGAGAGTTATCACCTTGAGTTGGTGGTTTTCCGACAACGGTAGTAGCCCCGTGTGCCAACTAACCGATCGTATCTGCCACCCACTCCCTATAGATATTCACTCTTGCCCCGGGTATAGAGGGACTGTTGTGTGCAAAGGTTTTTGTGTACAATTTATATTTCAAACAATTGCGAAATAATCATACGAGCAGTTATTTAAAGCCATACAATAAAAACATACAGAAGGGTAAAGGCATAATTTCAAATCTTTGCTTAGTTTGAATTTATCCGTCACTAAATGGGATCAACTCTCTAGCTTCCCCAGTGGAGTCGCCATCTGTCGCCGCCGTCCCTTTCCGACGTCCTGGGGACGTCTCAAAATGTTTATGCGAGCGGTCGCGAAAAGATGGTTTAGACTCGCGTTTTTTGTTTTAAAATGTGTTCATTGCTTCCGAGGTGTCTGACAATTGAATTATCCTCTAATAAAAGCAAGGTTTTCGAAAAGGGGGTCTTATGGAGTCGCCACCAATATTTTGACCAGAAACATTGGAAAAGGAAAAAAGAAAGAAAGGCGTTGATTTTATAAAATAAACAACTTGGCCGTTATAACCAGAGTTGGGTAAGGGAGTTAGTTACGTGTGGGGAAGGTGTTAGCACCCCACAACGCCCCTTTCGGGTTCCCTATGACAGATCAATTTATTTAAAGAGAAGATTTCGAGAAATTACGCGATTACCCTATTTTATTGCATAATATTGAAATGACTATCTACATAATTTTATATAAATAAAGTTAAATAAAGCAATAAAAGAGATATTAAAATGACTATCTACATGATTCTATTCTACATGACATAATAAAGCTAAATAAAACAATAAATAAAACAATAAAAGAGAAGGGAATTGAAAAGAACCTCCGTAGCGAGGCTTTATATTGAGAATCTCGAACTGTGAGGATGCGTTTTGGCAACCCCTCTCTCTACACGGTCTCTCCTCACCAATACAAGATCGACTCCACTAAAAATTTAAAGAAGAATCGAATGCCGGAATATAATTCCTTAACCGATTGTTACCTATTTAAGGCAATCGGAAAGATCATTCGAGAAAGGGAGAGAAGTAGACAAGTGCTCTAAAGTGTTTCGGAGCTCTCCGGAGTGTCTCGTGCTGTGAAAAAGTGGCAAATGAGCCTCCTATTTATAGTTTTTCGCAGCTGGCGCACTTTGGGACGGCCGTCTGGGTTGGGACGGCCGTCTGGACTGGGATGGCCATCCCAAATGGCAAATTTACACAGAGCGGGACCCCCAGGGAAGCCGGGACGGCCGTCCCACTTAAATTGGGTTTGGGACGGCCGTCCCACATTCGGGACGCGCGTCCCAACTGTAAAATAGCAGTTGGGACGACCGTCTCACTTCTGGGACCGTGGTCTCGACCTGTTTTGTCCAGTTTTCGTGTTCTGGGACCCCGGGAAGCTTTCCTTTCCTTTTTCGGACATAGATTGATGCCGATGTGCGTCCGTTGAAGCTTTATCTTCATATAGGAAGTCTTCTTGGCCTTCATTAAGATGTCGGGCGAGCTTTGTCTTTGTGTAGGAAGTCTCTTTTGGCTTTTATTGTGTGAATGAGTGAACTCCGTCTTCTGTTGTGGGAGGTCCTTCTCGGTTTTGGGAAGCCGGATGAACTCCATCTTTGGGTGAAATTCCTCTAGCTTTTATTTTGAGAGGCCGGGCAAAATTAGGGGTCTACACTCCCTTACCTAACTCTGGTTATAATGGCCAAGTTTGGTTTTTATTAAAATCAACGCCTTTTTATCCTTTTCCAATGTTTATGGTTAAAACATTGGTGGCGACTCTATAAGAACCCCTTTTCGAAAACCTTGCTTTTATTAGAGGATAGTTCAGTTGTTGAGCACCTCGGAAGCAATGAACATGATTTTAACATAAAACGCGAGTCTAAACCATCTTTTCGCGACCGCTCGCATAAATGTTCGAGATGTCCCTGGACGTCGGAACGGACGGCGGCGACAGATGGCGACTCCACTGGGGAAGCTAGAGAGTTGATCCCATTTAATGACGGATAAAACTCAAACTAAGTAAAGATTTGAAATTACGCCTTTACCCTTTTCCGTATGTTTTATTGTATGGCTTTAATAATTGTTGTATGATTATTTTCTGCAAATTGTTTGAAATATAAACTGCACACAAAAACCCTTGCACACAACAGTCCCTCTATACCCGGGGGCAAGAGTGAATACCTATAGGGAGTGGGTGGCAGATACGACCGGCTTGTTGGCACACGGGGCTACAACCGTTGTCGGAAACCACCAACTCAAGGTGATAACTCTCTTCTTTTGGTCTAAGGATGTCGACACGGAGTTCCGTGCATGACCCGAGGACTGAGAGATTGAGAGGTCCCTATAATGGGGGCACCTTGGGGACCTGTGGCATTGGTGAGAACAGTTTAGAACCACCTAAACCAAGCACGTTTCTGCAGGAAAACCCTACCTTGTGATTAAATAAGCGTGGCTCTGCTCGTGAATGTATGAATTGTGTGTGCATTCGTTTGCTGCATTTGTATTGATGCATTAGCATAGGGTAATCATACAACAAAGTAGTGAAAAACCCTAAAAATCATAAAAAGTGATAAGATAAACCAACTTTATCTCGGACAGTCTTCAGTTAAGCTAGCCTGGTTTCAGGTTCTTTGTAAGCTAAGTAGCCACGTTGACCAAAAATGCGAACATTCTGCTGCGCGATTCTAACACATTAAAGAAGGAAGAACGCATGCTATTGCATCTCATTGTGTGGATTTTGTGTCCTTGAGCAAAAAATCATGCACAATGTTCATCTATTGATCTTCGCATTATTCATGCCATCATGAATAATGAGTCAATTGATTGGGGTAGTCTTGTTACTATGACCATGCTGAAAGCTAAGCGTCATCCAACCTTTAAAATCCCATATGCTCTTCTTATTTCTCGTATTTTAGAATACAAAGGAGTAAATGTTGATGGAGTGCAAAGGGTCAGGACGATAAATTCAAATCGAATGCTTGACAGCACGCTCACTCAGTTACAAATGGTGCGTGTAAATGGAATTTACGTTCACAAAATGACGCTCCCAACATGGCTGAAGATGCTCAAGATTCTAATGAAGAGATTCCTGCTGCTGAGATTTCTGAAGAAAACATTCATACTGCTGGGACATCTTCTGCTCGTCCTACATCCCGTTCATCTATGGAAGATATGCTCTTTGATATGAATCAAAGAATGCAAGAATTCTTCACTATTTCTCAAGAACGACATCAGGAAATCATTCGTCATATTTCGGATGTAAATGATAGGGTTTGTAACTTAGAAGATAGATTTGATGCCCAATTTAACAGTGATGAAATTGCAGAGTTTTAATCTCTTCAATATATCTTCTTGCTTGTAATTTATTTGATTTATGGAATAAAATTGGTATTTTTGCTTTGTTTGAGGGGGAACTTTTTCTATATTATGCACTTATTGAGGGGGAGCTTTCATTTTTTTTATCATAATCAAAATAGGGGGAGAAATTATTTAAAGCCTCTTATGTTTGCCTCTTATTTTTATTATGTTTATTAAATTTAAATGTTGTCTGGTATGTTTAATTTTTTGTTAGCTGTGACAGACAAAACAGGTTATTACAAAGGGCTTTAAAGGAAATTTGGATCATCATCAAAAAGGGGGAGATTGTTGAACATACAAGGATATGAATGTGGAACATACAAGGATATGAAGCTTGTAGATTTTGATGATGATTCAAGAATAAAGGACTTAAAGATTTGAAGACTTGTAATGTTATGTAATAACTCTGTTTTTATGTTTTTGAGTCTGTAATATTAGCATCCAAGATATAGACCACTCTTTAAAAGCTCTAAAAACTCATTTTTATCAAAAATACACTGGAATAATCGATTAAATGACAGGATAATCGATTATTACAGAAAGAAAACCATTTTCAGTATTTGCTCTCTGGAATAATCGATTAAATGGCATGTTAATCGATTAACTGGGCTATTAATCGATTAAATGGCCTGTTAATCGATTAACTGGTGCTATTTTTGCTCCTCTGCGAGAATGTCTCTGGAATAATCGATTAACACTTAAGAAAATCGATTATTTGGGTTTGATATGTGTTTTGAAATTCAAAATTGGACCAAGTTTCGAAAACCCTATTCCCAATTCATCCAATTTCCAAAATCCCCAATTCCCAAACCCTAATCTCTCTACTTAAGGTTCTCTAAGGCTCTCTGCAAATTGAACAACCTTTTTCATACAAAAGTTAAGAGTTGTGACTGCTAGAGAACTGTTTGTAGGGAAGAAAAATGGGCTTTTGAAACCTAGTGTGGGCTAGAAGCGATAAGAATCACTGAGTGGGTTTCTTGGTGGATTGTCTGCTGTGTTGTCTCTAGGGAAAACTGTTCTTCATCCTTTGTGGATTCAAAGGAGGTGATCATCTCTTGTGTGACTCAAGAGAGGTGTATTCTTTACCTTATCTTTTCATTTGTAATATGTTTGTAAAACTGTGATTATAGTGACAGCGTTAATCCTCTGTTTGAGTGATTAGCAATTGGATGTAGGGTCTTTTGATCCGAACCAGTATAAAACGACTGTGTAATCTTCTACCCCTTCTCTATTTACTTTACACAACATTTTAATCAGTGAAATTTGGGGAAAATTTTAAAACCCTAATTTTTGTTTAAGAAACCAATTCACCCCCTCTTGGTTTTTGTCCGTAAACGCAAACATTCTCGTCAGTGCGATTCTAACATTCTTGACTCTTCTTGTGTAGTCATCCAATTTTTTGACTTCCGGTAGATTCTTGGTTTTCAATTTTCATTTTTTGTTTCTATTTTCATTTTCTATTTTTATTTTCTATTTTTATTTTTTATTTTTTATTTTCTGTTTTTAATTTTGGTTTCCTGTTTTTATTTTCTATTTTCATTTTCTATTTTTATTTTCTCGTTTCTATTTTCATTGTAAACCCCTAATTTTGCACTGCCTCTCTAAAGATTAGAAGACTTTCTCTCTGAAGGTGGGTAAAGCTTCGGTGGACGTCCATCGGCATCAACCGGCTTCCGTCTGAAGAAAGGAAAGCTTCCTTGGAGTCCCAGAACACAAAATTTTGCAAAAACACTCGAGACAACCATCCCAGATAGGCCTGATGCATGTCCTAGATGTGAGACGCGCGTCTCACCCAAAAAAACCATCTGAGACGGCCGTCCCAATTCTCAGACGGCCGTTTCGACCTTTGCAGACTGTTGTCCCTGTTTTCTAGACCCCAGACGGCCGTTCCGAGCAAGCTGGCTGAAAAAACTATAAATAGGGACCTTAGATGACGTTTTTTCACACACCTCACTCCTCTCTTCTCTCCCTCTTTCGAATGATCTCTCTGATTGCCTATAAGGTAACAATCGATTAAGGAAGTTTCTTCCAGCATTCGATTCTTCTTAGAATTTTTGTAGTGTCGGTCCTGTATTCGGGGAGGAGAGTCTTTGTAGTGTGGGGGATTGCCAAAACGCATCCTCACAGTTGAAGATTTGTAATAAAAAGCTTGCTATGGAGGTTCTTTTCACTTATCTTCTCTTTTATTGCTTTATTTACTGCTTTATGTATGCAATAGAAAATAGAATCATGTAGATAACCATTTTTTAATATTGTATAATAAAATAGGGTAATAACATAATTTCTCTTAATCTTTACTTTATGAATTAATCCGTCATAGGAAACCCGAAAGGGGTGTCGTGGGGGTGCTAACAGCTTCCCCACGCGTAACTAACTCCCTTACCTAACTCTGGTTATAATGGCCAAGTTTGGTTTTTCTTAAAATCAACGCCTTTTTATCCTTTTCCAATGTTTATGGTCAAAACATTGGTGATGACTCCATAAGAACCCTTTTGCGAAAATCTTGCTTTTATTAGAGGATAGTTCAGTTATTGAGCACCTCAGGAACAATGATCACATTTTTAAATAAACGCGAGTCTAAACCATCATTTCGCGACCGCTCGCATAAACGTTTGAGATGTCCCTAGACGTTGGAACGGACAGCGGCGACAAATGGCGACTTCACTGGGGAAGCTAGAGAGTTGATCCTATTTAGTGACAGATAAATTCAAACTAAATAAATATTTGAAATTACGCCTTTACCCTCCTTTGTATGTTTTATTGTATGGCTTTAATAACTGCTGTATGAATATTTTCTGCAAAATTGTCTGAAATATAAACTATACACAAAAACCCTTGCACACAACAGTCCCTCTATACCTGGGGGCAAGAGTGAATACCTACAGGGAGTGGGTGGCAGATACGACCGGCTTGTTGGCACACGGGGCTACAACCGTTGTCGGAAAACCACCAACTCAAGGTGATAACTCTCTTCTTTTGGTCCAAGGATGTCGACATGGAGTTCCGTGCATGATCCGAAGACTGAGAGATTGAGAGGTCCCTATAATGGGGGCACCTTGGGGACCTTTGGCCTTGGTGAGAACAGTTTAGAACCACCTTAACCAAGCACGTTTCTGCAGGAAAACCCTACCTCATGATTAAATAAGCGTGGCTCTGCTCGTAGATGAGTGAATTGTGTGTGCATTCGTTTGCTGCATTTGTATTGATGCATTAGCATAGGGTAATCACACTACTAGAAAAATGTCAAATAGTAACCGAAATCAGTGACCGAAAAATTTAGTTACTATCAAGTGACCGAATCGAGTAACCAAATTATTATTTTTTAGTCTAGTAACCGAAATAGTAACCGAATTTTCGGTCACAAAAAATCGGTTACTATTTCGAGTCACTTTATTATTTAATTTATTTTTTTAATTAATCTATATTTAATTTATGTAATTATTTACTACAAAAATGGTTAATAGTGATCTGAAATTAGTGACTGATTTTTTTTATATTTAGTAACTGATTTAGTGACTAAAATTTCGATCACTAAAAAAATAATTTTTAAACTGATAACTATTTTTCATTTATATAAATATTTTATTTAAAATATTTTAAATATAAATTTACTTAATGATTTAAAATAATTGATAACATTTTTAATAAAATTATAAATATTTAAAAAAATTGTTTACTAACTTATTAAATAATTTAGTAATATAATTATTTGATTTTATTTTTTAATTTAGCATGTGAATAAAAAAATTAAAATTGATTATTAAATTAGTCACCGAATCGGTCATCGATTCGGTCACCGAATCGGTCACTAATTCGGTCATCGATTCGGTCACTCGAATCGGTCATCGATTCGGTCACCGAATCGGTCATCTGATCTAGTCATCGAATCGGTCACTAAATCAATAATTAAATTAATTATTAATTTAGTCTCTTTATATATATATATATATATATATATATATATATATATATATATATTACTTGTATGTTAATAAAAATGTATTTCAATGTATTTATAAAAAATTAAAATTATTTTTATTACTCGAATTGATATTTTAAATTTATATTAATATCTTGAATAATTTAATAGTTGGATATATATATATATATATATATATATATATATATATATATATATATATATCACTTTAATTTTTTTAATTAAAATTAATTTCATAAAAAAATTAATATTTGAAAATTAAAATGCAAAAAAAAATATATATATATATATATATATATATATGTATATATAAATTTATTTATTTTTTAAAGATGATATATTCAATGTATGTTAAAAAAGTTCAAGCCAAACTGTTTTTATAGAAGATTTTCAAAACTGCTGGTTTAATTAATCTGTTAAAAGATTCTTTTAATCTGTTAAAAGTGCAGTTTTAATCTGTTAAAACTTCCTTTAATCCATTAATACGTTCTTGATTCTTCAACAGATTTGTTTTAACTGATACGACAACGTTTATATCAATTAAAACACTTTACAAAAAATCTTCTAAGTTCATTTAATCGATTGTTCGCGATTCAATCGATTGAAATACTGCAAAACTTTCTCCTAAAACTTTTCAAGTTATTTTAACTGATAAAAATAAATTTTAATCGATTAAAACGCTGTGCATAAATTTTTTTAATCGATTGAAACTAGATTTAATCGATTAAAATAGTTATGATCGGTCATAATTGCATTCTGACCGATCATAATTGAAACCATATAATAGCGGTTCAACGGTTAACCGCTATCCAAGTGAGGTTTTAAGAGCGGTTCCTGTGTAACCGCTATGTAAACTGTATCTCGCTTGAGCGACAACTTTCTCGCTCGAGCGAGACGCCCCTGCACAGAATTGGTACTCTCGGGTTGTATTTCGCTTGAGCGAGTCTAGTCTCGCTCGAGCGAGATTTTATTCTGATCGATTATATTTTCAAAATGATCGATCATATTTGATAATTTTTTCAAATAATTAATTATAATCGATTAGTTTTCTAAATTATTGATTAGAATTGATTAATTTTGCAAATAATAGATTAGAATTGATTAATTTCTGAAATATATACTAAAAAATTATAATTAAAACTATAAATTAGTTAAGAATATTGACTATTGTAAAGATAAAGTAGAACATGGGAGGAGATGAGGATGATAATATAATGATAGAACTTACAAAAATATAGAATTGAGAAGTTTGAAACAAATAAAATTAAGAAAATAGATATTTAATTACACTTTTAATAAATTTAAGATAATACTAGTTTTGATTTTTTTTAATATTTTTTTTAATTATTTAAAACAGAGAAACTATAATTTTAGTTTCTAACTACTGAATTTAAAGAATTAAATTTATTATTATTTAATCTTTTAATTTTAGTATTAAAATTTTAAATTATATTTTATTAAATTAAAATAATTACAATATATTTTTCTACTTTAAGAATGAACAATATAATTAAACTCAAAATTGACAATATTATAATACATTTTTGAACTGTTTTGGATTAATTTTTTTTTCCTAATTTTTGATAAAGTTAATTTTAATATTTAAAAGTATTTAACATTTTGAATTCTGAAAGGTTTTCTCTAATAGAAAATTTAAAAACATAATATAAAAAAATAGTTAATATAAGTTTTCAAGTTATTTTAACTGATAAAAATAAGTTTTAATCGATTAAAACGTCATGTAGAAATTTTTTAATCGATTGAAACTAGATTTAATCGATTAAAATAGTTATGATCGGTCATAATTGCATTCTGACCGATCATAATTGAAACCATATAATAGCGGTTCAACGGTTAACCGCTATCCAAGTGAGGTTTTAAGAGCGGTTCTGTGTAACCGCTATGTAAACCGTATCTCGCTTGAGCGACAACTTTTTCGCTCGAGCGAGACGCCCCTGCACGAATTGGTACTCTCGGGTTGTATTTCGCTTGAGCGAGTCTAGTCTCGCTCGAGCGAGATTTTATTCTGATCGATTATATTTTCGAAATGATCGATCATATTTGATAATTTTTTCAAATAATTAATTATAATCGATTAGTTTTCTAAATTATTGATTAGAATTGATTAGTTTTGCAAATAATAGATTAGAATTGATTAATTTCTAAAATATATACTAAAAATTATAATTAAAACTATAAATTAGTTAAGAATATTGACTATTGTAAAGATAAAGTAGAACATGGGAGGAGATGAGGATGATAATATAATGATAGAACTTACAAAAATATAGAATTGAGAAGTTTGAAACAAATAAAATTAAGAAAATAGATATTTAATTATACTTTTAATAAATTTAAGATAATACTAGTTTTGATTTTTTTTTAATATTTTTTTTAATTATTTAAAACAGAGAAACTATAATTTTAGTTTCTAACTACTGAATTTAAAGAATTAAATTTATTATTATTTAATCTTTTAATTTTAGTATTAAAATTTTAAATTATATTTTATTAAATTAAAATAATTACAATATATTTTTCTACTTTAAGAATGAACAATATAATTAAACTCAAAATTGACAATATTATAATACATTTTTGAACTATTTTGGATTAATTTTTTTTCCTAATTTTTGATAAAGTTAATTTTAATATTTAAAAGTATTTAACATTTTGAATTTCGAAAGGTTTTCTCTAATAGAAAATTTAAAAACATAATATAAAAAAAATAGTTAATATAAGTTTTCAAGTTATTTTAACTGATAAAAATAAGTTTTAATCGATTAAAACGCTTGTGCATAAATTTTTTTAATCGATTGAAACTAGATTTAATCGATTAAAATAGTTATGATCGGTCATAATTGCATTCTGACCGATCATAATTGAAACCATATAATAGCGGTTCAACGGTTAACCGCTATCTAAGTGAGGTTTTAAGAGCGGTTCCTGTGTAACCGCTATGTAAACTGTATCTCGCTTGAGCGACAACTTTTTCGCTCGAGCGAGACGCCCCCTGCACAGAATTGGTACTCTCGGGTTGTATTTCGCTTGAGCGAGTCTAGTCTCGCTCGAGCGAGATTTTATTCTGATCGATTATATTTTCGAAATGATCGATCATATTTGATAATTTTTTCAAATAATTAATTATAATCGATTAGTTTTCTAAATTATTGATTAGAATTGATTAGTTTTTCAAATAATAGATTAGAATTGATTAATTTCTGAAATATATACTAAAAAATTATAATTAAAACTATAAATTAGTTAAGAATATTGACTATTGTAAAGATAAAGTAGAACATGGGAGGAGATGAGGATGATAATATAATGATAGAACTTACAAAAATGTAGAATTGAGAAGTTTAAAAAAAAATTTAAGAAAATAGAGATTTAATTATACTTTTAATAAATTTAAGATAATACTAGTTTTTAAACCTTTTTCTAATATTTGTTTTTAAAAATATAATATCATTTTTAATATTTTATAGATTTTATATTTATATATTTATAAAAGTAATTGGATTAAATTTATTATTCTCTCATATATTATTATACATTTAGCGTAATTTTAGTTTATTTAAAAATTAGAATACAAATATACTATACCAATATACCATTATATTATTTTCATTGTATATAAATTACAAAATTAATAATTTGTATACTATACTATACTAACATATTATTTGTATACTATACTAATAGTATAATATACCATATTATAATATTATTTGTATACAAAACTAATATCTTTATATAGAAATATATAAATATGGAAAGATATAAATATATGTAAAAATATAAACATATAAATATATATAAATATGTAAAGATATAAACATATATCTTTAATATTTTGTAAATGTAAATATAATTTATATATATTTTTAAATCTTTTTCTAATATTTATTTTTAAAAATATAATATTATTTTTAAAATTTAATATTTTTTTTCAAATATATAAATATATAAAGATATAAATGTATAAGGATATAAATAAATATATAAATATATCAATATATAAATATATCAAAATATAAAAATATAAAAATATAAATATATAAATATATTAATATATCAATATATCAATATATAAATATATAAATATATATAAATATATATATATAGATATATATATATATATATATATATATATATATATACAAATATATCAATATTATCCCCTCATATATTAATATACATTATTAGCATAATTTTAATTTAATTAAAAATTAGAATACAAATATACTATACTATACTAATATACCATTATTTGTAGATTTTATATATTAAAATATATAAATATATTTTTATTTATAGATTTTATATTTATATATTTATACTGGATATACATTTATTTGTATATAAATATAATTTATTTGTAAGTTATTATTAAAAGATCCTAGTAGCTCGGTGGTTGGAGTTTCAAGCCTTCAACTCTAAGGTACCAGGTTCGAATCCTGACAATGACAATAAACCACCTAATAATAAGTTAAACTTCTAAAAAATATAATAAAATTAAGAGATAGGGAAAATAGATATAAATAAAAACTTAAATAAGCAAAATATAATATAATTAAGAGATAGGGAAAATAAATAATAGATATAATAAAAGTGTAAATAAATAAAAAGAAATAAATTTTTTCATTGATTTAGTGACCGATTCAGTGACCGATTCCAGTTGGTCACTATTTCGGTCACTATTTTAATTAGTAACCGATTTTTCAGATTTAGTGACCGAATTTTCGGTCACTATTTGATGTTTTTCTTGTAGTGTCATACAACAGAAAAAAATAGTAAAAATTCTAAAAAACCATAAAATGATAAGAATAAACCAACTTTATCTCGGACAGTCTTCATTTAAGCTAGCCTGGTTTCGGGTTCTTTGTAAGCTAAGTAGTCACGTTGACCAACAGAAGAGATAAAGGGTTATAAAAATATAAAAAACAATTTAAAGCAATAAAAATACCTCTTACAATAAAAAGATTTTTGACAAAGTCTTATCATTCATACAACATCAGTTCATAAGAATAATAAGAGGAGAAAATAGGACTTTCTTCATCAAAACTCATAAACATCCATATAGATAGTTTCCTTTTCAAGAAAGAAAAAACCAAGCACTATCATGTATCATACTAAGAATAAATCATGATAATACTTAGAAAAACAAACACCTCCATGCATGCATTTACAAAGATTCATCTTCATATCATGCATTTTTATTTCTTCTAGATAATGGAGGGATCCAGTAATAGACAGTTAAAGAAAGTGGAAATCCTTCTATGCCGTGTAGAGAAGCTAAGACAGTTGTCTCATATATGCTGCCGGAGGTCAATGCTAATTTTGAGAAATCTTACGAAAGGATTCTTGACCTCCTGAAAATCAGCATCGATCCTATCTTTGTTAGAGCATTGGTCCACTTCTGGAATCCCAATCTGCACTGCTTTGAGTTTTCACAGTTCGATTTAGTACCAACCTTAGAAGAATATGAACCCATGGTTAGGTGGCCTCAGTTAGTCAGGGTCTACGTCTGCTCAGGAGTATATGTTGTCGTGAGTAAGGTTGCTACTATTATACGATTGTCATCTCATCAATCCATCCTAGAGGGAAAAGGGAACATCCGAGGTTGGAAAATGTCAATAATAGAAGACCACTTAACCTTTTTGGCTGAAAAGAAAGACTGGTCTACATTCAACAAAACTCTAGCATTGGCAATGTTTGGAATCATATTATTCCCATTTCATGCGAACATTGTGGATCATGCTGCAATAGATGCATTCTTTGCCTGGGATGTATACTCTAAGAGTCCTACCTGCAATTCTTGCTGATACCCTGCTCTCAGTAGATTTTTGCCGACAGAGACAGGGGAAAACACTTAAATGTTGCTCTTCATTACTATATGTATGGGGAATTACTCACTTCTACGCTTCAAGCTACATGGGCATATTCCTTGATCCTTTAAGGAGTTTTTTCAAAAATCCCTCTTCAACATCATCAAGCTTTAGAATGGAAAACCAAGTTGGAAAACTGGAAAATAGAACATGTATCATGGGTTTGCCCTTGGTTCCGACCTGGCTATATTCTTATACGATGTGGAGATTACTTGAGCATACTGTCGCCGCCTCCCCAAAAAGGGGGCGGTCGGAGCAACGCGATGGTTTTTTCGACCCTCTTTGATTTTCGCGTTTTTTATGGGTGGGTACAACGTCCTTAGGTTGTCCGATAACCGGGCTAACCTAGAGACGAGGTTTTCGAAAAGTGTTCTTGGGTTGTCTGATAACCGGGCTAACCCAAGAACGGGTTTTGAAGGGTTCGTGGAGTCGCCACCGATGTTTTTACCGGAAACATCGGAAAAGGAGTTTAAAAAGGTGTTGGTTTTCGAAAACCAACTTTGGTCATTAGAACCAGAGTTGAGTAAGGGAGTTGGTTACGTGTAAAGGAAGTGTTAGTTCCTTTACGACGCCCCTTTCGGGTTCCCTATGATAGGCCGACTACTTTGGATGAATAATTAAACTGGAAAATTGCGCTTTTACCCTTTTATTATGCGGTATTTAAAGATTATGACTACATGGCCCTAGCGTCTATTGCATAATTTTAAATGAAAGCGGTAAAATTAGAAAGAGAGAGGGTGCACCTCCAAAGCAAGCTTTTTGTATTTCTCTTTAAAGAGTGGGTGCTTTTTGGCAACCCTTCACTCTACAAACTCTCAGAAACTCCGGAAATGTCTCGGAGGGATTCTAAAGAAGATTTAGAACGCTCAATTTATGCCTAGAGACACTCAGAAACTCCGGAAATGCTTCGGAGGGGTTCTAGAGAGAGAAAATCTAGAGAGAAGGGAGAGCTACTGTGATTGGTGTGTTGAAATGAGGGGGGGAGAACCCCTATTTATAGGTTTTCGCGCTGTCAGGTGGCGAGACCGCCGGTCTCGTCTGACAGGGTCGAGACCGCCGTCTCGTCCAACGAGACCGCCGTCTCGACCTGTCAAAATGGCGAGAACGCCGTCTGGGTGAACGAGACCGTCGTCTCGTCCTTCGTAGGTGATGAGACCGCCGTCTCGTTAAGCGAGACGGCGGTCTCGCCTCCTACGCGAGGCGAGACGGCGGTCTGGGTTGTCCAGAAGGCAGTCTCGTCCCTTCGAAGCGAGAAAACTTATTTTTTGGTACAGAAACTCCCTCCTATCCTAGTATGGGGCCTAATAGTCTCTCCTAATTGCTTGTTAGGCTTGTCCATCTTCAAATAGGAGGTCTTCTGGTCTTTATTTGGAGGCCGGGGAGATTTGGGGTCTACAGCTGCCCCCCCTTTATCTGTCCAGTCGACTGCTGGCCTTCTGTGCTGGGATGATCGACTGGGAGGTAAAGGAGTTGACCCTCTTGCCCGATTGCCCTTCAGACGTCCCGTCTTGCGGCGGTTGATCTTCTGGGGAAAACTTTGGTGTTCGTGCACTTCCGAGATACTACTTCTGACGTAGCCGATCCCTTCGGTGAACACGTGGTAAGACCTCAGGAACTCCTTCTGACGGAGCCGATCCTTCGGTTGATGGGTACGAACCCCCATCTGGTTTGACGAGTACGAACCCCCGCCCGGTAAGCCCCCTTTTGTAAGGCTTGATGAGTTTACACCCCCATCTGGTGTTTGACGAGTACTAACCCCCACCCGGTAAGCCCCCTTTTGTAAGGCTTGATGAGTTCACACCCCCATATGGTGTTTGACCTCTGGATGCTCCATCTTGCGGTAGCTGATCCTTTGGTTGACGAGTACGAACCCCCGTCTGGTTTGGTGCCTCTGGACGCCCCTTTTTGGGGTAGCTGGTCCTTTGGCGATGGTGGCGGCTTACTGATTCTGATCATGCGCCAGCTCCCTGGGGAGTGACTTCTGTGTTTTGGTAGTTGTGGTTGGATCTTTCTGGAATGGTCATCCGGGCTGCGCCGGGGATTTTGTTGTTCGTTCGACTCTTGTCGAAACTTTGTTGGTTGTTGGGGATTCTTTGTTTTTGATCTTTTGTGGTGGTCATCCGACTTTGCTGGTTGTCGGGGATTTTTTTATAAGTGCCTCTTAGGTAGGCAGGAATCCTCTGGGGATTTGTTGATCTTGGTGACGCCTCTTGAGTAGGCGGATATCCATTGAGTTTTTGGTAATGCCTCTGAGTAGGCAGATGTTCCGTTTGGAGGTGAAGACTTTTGGTTTTGCTTTTTCTTTGCCTCTGGATAGGCTAATGTTGCTTTTTTGCTTGCAAGGTTTTGCCTATGCATTCCACTAGGGATATCCATGTTAGGGAAGTAGCTTTCTGAGGATATGCGTTTGAAGTTTTGCCTTTGCAGTAGGCTCTCTGGGTAAGTTTTTTTGGTGATCTACTAGGGAGTTGGTTGACTCCTAGGGGATCTAATTTTGGTAGCCCTTTTGGGGAATGGAGTTGTGACTCCTTGTTTGGTGAGAGCTGGTTTCTTCAAGCTCTTATTTCTCTGAGGAAATGGAGTTTTTTTTTTTTTGTTTTTTTTGTTTCCTGTGCCTCTGAGTAGGCGGATGCTTCATTAGTGGTGAAGACTTTATACTTGCTTGCCTCCGAATAGGTTGATGTCCCTTTCTGGGGAAATTGGCTCTTTGCTTGCCTCTGAGTAGGCAGAGGCTTTCTGGGGATAGTTTTTCTTTTTGATGATCCGCCGGGGATTTGATTGTTTACCCGGAGATCTATTTTGTCTTGCCCTCTAGGGAGAAATGGAGTTTTTGACTCCTTGTTGAATGTTGTTGTTTTGAGCTGGCTTTGCCTATGCTCTTATTCCGCTGGGGATGATCAAGCCTTTCCGTTGGCTTTTTCTGGTGTACCTTTGTTTATTGGTGTAGAAGGTTAGAGCTATTTTCCTTGAAGCTCTTTATTCTGCTGCAATGGTTTTGATTTCGCCTTTTTTCCGCGATCTACCTCTTTTTTATCGCGATTTTGAAATCTGGCTTTTGTGGGGATAATGCGTAAGCCTTTTTACTTTTTAGTCTCTTTTTATTACGCTGGCTTTTTCCTTTCTTTTTGGGGAAGGTCCACTAGGGATGACGTTTTATTTCTTTAGTGATCCACAAGGGAATTAGTTGACTTCCTGGGGATCTGATTTTTCTTTTCTAGGAATGGAGTCTTGGCTCCTTGATTGAGGTTGATGCGAGCAAAACTTGTGAAGCTCTTATTCCACTGGAGAATGGGAATTTCTGATTCTTTTTGTAGACTTTTTAGGAGATCCACTTGAGGATTTTTATTCCGTCTTCTCTGTTGTTGCCTTTTCTTTTGGACATCCTCTGGGGATGCAAGAGTTTTCTTCTTTTTTCCTTTTTTGTTCAGCCCTTGTTGGTATGGAGATTGGACTCTTTTGATTGTTGATGATGATGAGCACTTGAAGCCTTTATTCTCCATTGGGGAGTGTGGAGGAGACTTTGGGTGAGTGTGCTCGATGACTCATGTGATGGCGGTGCTGAGCCATGGGGTAATTTTTTGTGTTGCCTTCGGAGTAAGAAAGGATCCTCTTGGGATGACTAGGCCTTTCCATCGGCTTTTCTTTTGTGATATCTTGATGATTGTGCCCTCTTTTATTGGGTGATGATTGGAGCTTTGGCTTCTGGAAGCTTCTTATTTCTTCTAAGCTTATTTGATGATGACAACTTGCTCTTCTTTCTTCTTATATGTGCCTTCTTTTTCTGGGTAGAAGGATGGTAGCTGAAGCTCTTGATTTCTGGAAGCTCTTATTTTGATGAGTCGCTTGATTGACGACTTGCTTTGTTTTCCCCGAGGCATTATTTGGAGACTCGGTCTCAGTGATCCTGTTTTCAATTACAAACATGGAGCTAGTCTCCTTATATGCATGAATGCTTTTCGTTTTTGTTTTTTATTTGAAGTGATTTTTTTATTTTTTTACCTTGACAAAGTCGTTTTGTGCGACTACTTGTGTGTGGATGCTTTAAATGCAATCTTTTCTTTTTGATTGATGCATCTGGAAAAGTGACTGGCATTCTCCTGCTGGACTCTCATGATTATGATGAAGGACCCCTCTCTTTTATTCATTTTTTGGTTTAGCCCTATCTTTTGCCTAGACCGCCCTTTTGGGGTTTTCGGTCTAGCAGGCTGCCTTAATTTTTGCCTAGGATATCTTAGCGGGTTTTTTCCTTTTTTATGAACGCCCTAACTTTTGCCTAGACCGCCCTTTGCGGGTTTTCGATCTAGCAGGCTACCCTAATTTTTGCCTAAGAATCTCCTAGCAGGCATTATTCTTTTTATTCTCATTTTTTCTTTATCTTCTTTTTTTTTTTGAGAGATGGGAGCCTATCATATGCATGCAATGTTGGCGATATGCATCCTATAATACTATTTTTTTCAAAAGGATTAACCAATGTGCTTTTACTTCTGATGAGTTTCCGACGTTATGTGCTTTCGTCGACAGGATAGGTTGTACCAATTTTGCCGTCTCGATTTTTTCATGACCGAAGAATGATTGTGCTAATTGTAGAGCGACTTGCCATGTTAGTGCGCCCCTTCCTTTCCTTGGGGATGTCGATCCTCCTATTGATTATTATCTCCACATTTCCCTACTAATTACTAGAATGCTATAGTAAGGGTCAAGAGAAGAGAAAGAAGAGGATATTTAATTCAAAGGCTTGTGTTTTAGAATTGTTTTATTTTGACAAAAATGGTTTTTGTAAGCACGGCTAGCCAAGGTTGGTTAGAGTGTTTAGGCTAGTTTAGACAAACGTTTTGTTTATGGAGTGGCGTCTTATTCTATGGCGCTTGTTATGACTGATTGACTTCCCTAGTCTGCCCTTTGGGTTTTCAGTCTAGGATGTTGTGTTTTGTCCTAACTTTTGTCTAGGTTTCTTTTTTTGCTGCTTTGGGAAACCTAGCGGACTTTATTTTGTAACCCTAATTTTTGCGTAGGCTACCCTTTATGGTTGTTCAGGTTTCCTAGCGGGTTTACCCTAACTTTTGCGTAGCCCCCTTTGTGGGTTTCCTACCGGGTATCTTGCCCTCTATTTTTAGCTTTTATGGGCTTCTTTTGATTTTTTTTTTTTTTGTTTTCTTTTTGCACAACATTGGCGAAACATGACTTTACTTATGACGAGGTAAAACTTTATTTTGTGTTTCTAGTCAATCAGTAGTGATGGATTTGACTTTTATTTTGGTCAAGGGCGCATTTTGATTACTTTGACGCACTTTTGAAAACGTTTGCTTAAACATGGTTATTAATGAGGTTTAGACATTAATAGCAAGAAGAGAAGCAGATAGTAAGAATGACATTCTTTGTAATTAATAGGAAAATGTGTGCCCTACAATGCTCGGGGGTCAGGCTAGCCCCGAGGAGTAATCTCTAATAGTCATTGGATTTACAAACCCTAAGAATCAGAAGGAGAACACCTAATGACTAAGGTCGCTTTTGACGCTTGAACCCCTCTATATGGGAAAATCTGATTCAAGGTGTGGATGGGAAACTTCCCTTTTCTCCGTGCAGCTTGATCCTTTGTTGGGTAAAGCTTCAAAGGATTGTCTTTAAAATCTGGTGGCTTCCTTATTCCTTGAGAGTTTCTAATGAGCCCTTGGTTTGGGTGATATCCATATTTTCTCATCATGTGGGTCACCTCCATATTGTTGGGGAAGTCTTTTCATATTGGCAAAAGATATTTCAAATGTCCTCTTACGCCGCATCCATTCGAGGTAGGGCAAACGACTTGCTGATCTGAATGTCGTCTCTAGCTCAAACTGTGACTAGCTTGTCGCCTACCCTGAGTTTGTCTCTTTGGCGGAGCGTCGTGAATTGCCTCAGCGTTGTGAATCCAAAGTCTCTTCAATTTCTTCTTTAGATTATGTTTTTCTTCAGTCTCATTATTTTTCCTTTATTTTTGGGAGCATTGCCTTATAGCTCCTGGGGGTGTAGATTGTTTCACTTCTAATTCTGCCCCCAAATGTTGGCTATGCTGGAGATATCTTCATTGATGGACGATGTTTCTGCGTATCTCAATGGTACAACTTTATTTGGTTCGAGACATAAATAAATGTAACGGCATCCTTGCCCCCTCTTCCTTATTGACTTGGATATCCAATGGTTGAGACTTTATTATCCTTCTTAGGCGGATCAACCGTTGGAGATAACTTGATGACGAAAGGTTTGCTCTTCATCTTATTCCAATTCATGGAAAGCACAATGACTAATCCTTTCTTTTTATTATCTTATTATTATTAAAGTGAGACTTAATGCAATGAATGTAATGAATGCAATAGACGTTTGAAGGGATGATGAAAACAAACAATTTTATTTATTTCATCCAGACAGTGTACATTCCTCAATGCAATGTTTCAAAGCGCATAGGTTAGTTAAAATTTGTATGTATTTCCTTTTTTGACTTCCTGTGCATGGCATGCGAATGCCCTAATCCTCTTTTCATGGTATTGAGGAATGTCCACTTCTTCGACTGTCTATTATTAGATGCATGAGGATGAAGCTTGGTGGATGCATGTATGCAAGTGTTTGTTTTCTCCTAAACATTATCATGTTTTATTTTCTAACATGACGTATGATAGTGTTTGGGATTTTGTGTTTTTTTTGCATGCGGATGAGGGCATGAAGAATACCAGCCGCTTTCTAGAATGCAAAATGATTTTTATTGAATGATTTATGAGATGGATATTCCTTAAGACAGCGGCTTAGGTATCCTCCTTAAAGCTTATGCTTTGTGAGGTATCCTACCCACCTCGGTGTAATGGTTCCTTTCCCATCACAGATTTGACAAGTATAATGGCAATCACCATCACACCTTAGTACACTCGTTCCTTCCTTGTCGCGAAGGTTACAAATGTGCTCGGGGCCTCTTTCGCCATTGTCTTAGGGACATCTAGTGCTCCCTAGAATGAATGTATTTATGCATGTACCAGTACAAAAGGGCGATAGATGTTCAAAGTGACATAACTTTTGACTGGGTCGTCCGATTTGGGCGCACAGCATGTCAAAACGAAGAGAAAAGGGTGAAGAACCAAGCTACAAATACCCGTAGGGGATTTGGCCCAGTAATTTTCCCAATAAACGCCTCTAAGACCTATTTTTTAGGGGTTTATTAAAATGATGCGTATGCATACTTTCCTTATGCATTCATTTTCTCTCTTGGTTTTTCTACTTATGATGTAATATGAATGATACGACTTTGTCAAAATTATTTTTATAAATGTTTTGATTTTGTTTATTATTATTTTATTTATTTTGGATTTATTTTATAGCCTTTTATCTCTTCTGTCGGAACTGCGTGGCTACTTAGCTTACAAAGAACCTGAAACCAGGCTAGCTAAAAGGCAGACTGTCCGAGATAAAATGTGGCTTTATGCGAAAAAATCTTTTAGCGTCCCTTATCTCTTCTGTCGGAACTACGTGACTACTTAGCTTGCAAAGAACCTGAAACTAGGCTAGCTAAAAGGCAGACTGTCCGAGATAAGGGTGTTTATTTGCGAAAGTATTTTTTTGTGATTTTTGTTCTGTTGTTTGTTTATGCTATGCAATCAAATGCAACAAACAAATGCACATACAATTCACTCATCCGCGAACAGGCGAGAAGTTGTTTTAATCATGAGGTAGGGTTTTCCTGTAGAAAAGTGCATTGGCGAGGGTTGGTTCTAACTGTTCTCACCAGGCTGAGGCCCCCAAGGTGCCCCCATTATAGGGTCCCCACTCTCCAGCCGTCCAACCATGCTCAGCACTAAGGCCAGAGTCGTTCTTGTTGCCAAAAGAGGAAGGTTATCACCTTGAGTGGTGGTTTCCGATCACACTGGTGGGCACAAGGCCCTAACTACAGCGAACCGTACCTGCCACCCACTCCCTATGGTTATCTCACTTGCCCCCGGGTATAGAGGGAACTGTAGTGTGCGAGGGTTTGTGTGCAATTTATATTTCAATCAATTGCGTAAGTATAAACAAGCAACAGTTATTTGAAAGCCAAACAATAAAGTATGTTATAATACAAGGCAGGGTAAAAGCGCTATTTTCTTGGTTTAATTATTTTTAAGTCAGCCCATCACTAAATGGGATCAACTCTCTAGGCTTCCCCAGTGGAGTCGCCATCTATCGCCGCCTCCCAAAAAAGGGGGCGGTCGGAGCGACGCGATGGTTTTTTTGACCCTCTTTGATTTTCGCGTTTTTTATGGGTGGGTACAACGTCCTTAGGTTGTCCGATAACCGGGCTAACCTAGAGACGAGGTTTTCGAAAAGTGTTCTTGGGTTGTCCGATAACCAGGCTAACCCAAGAACGGGTTTTGAAGGGTTCGTGGAGTCGCCACCGATGTTTTTACCGGAAACATCGGAAAAGGAGTTTAAAAAGGCGTTGGTTTTCGAAAACCAACTTTGGTCATTAGAACCAGAGTTGGGTAAGGGAGTTGGTTACGTGTAAAGGAAGTGTTAGTTCCTTTACGACGCCCCTTTCGGGTTCCCTATGATAGGCCGGCTACTTTGGATGAATAATTAAACTGGAAAATTGCGCTTTTACCCTTTTATTATGCGGTATTTAAAGATTATGACTACATGGCCCTAGCGTCTATTGCATAATTTTAAATGAAAGCGGTAAAATTAGAAAGAGAGAGGGTGCACCTCCAAAGCAAGCTTTTTGTATTTCTCTTTAAAGAGTGGGTGCTTTTTGGCAACCCTTCACTCTACAAACTCTCAGAAACTCCTGAAATGCCTCGGAGGGATTCTAAAGAAGATTTAGAACGCTCAATTTATGCCTAGAGACACTCAGAAACTCCGGAAATGCTTCAGAGGGGTTCTAGAGAGAGAAAATCTAGAGAGAAGGGAGAGCTACTGTGCTTGGTGTGTTGAAATGAGGGGGGGAGAGCCCCTATTTATAGGTTTTCGCGCTGTCAGGTGGCGAGACCGCCGGTCTCGTCTGACAGGGTCAAGACCGCCGTCTCGTCCAACGAGACCGCCGTCTCGACCTGTCAAAATGGCGAGAACGCCGTCTGGTGAACGAGACCGCTGTCTCATCCTTCGTAGGTGATGAGACCGCCGTCTCGTTAAGCGAGACGGCGGTCTCGCCTCCTACGCGAGGCGAGACGGCGGTCTGGGTTGTCCAGAAGGCGGTCTCGTCCCTTCGAAGCGAGAAAAGTTATTTTTTTGGTACAAAAACTCCCTCCTATTCTAGTATGGGGCCTAATAGTCTCTCCTAATGGCTTGTTAGGCTTGTCCATCTTCAAATAGGAGGTCTTCTGGTCTTTATTTGGAGGCCGGGCAAGATTTGGGGTGTACACATACCATTACTAGGCCTCAGGGGTTGCATAGCCTACTCTCCCAAGATAGCTATGAGACAACGCATGAGAACCCAAACTGTGCCAACTCAAGAAGAGCTCAGAGGGTTGTGTCTATGCCATTACTCCCATAGCTTTGAAGAAGTATCTGCTATCCGGAAAACATGGGAAAGACCAGTCTATATAGGAGATAAAAAACTCAGAAAGGTTCAGGTGTCTACTTCCCACGAATATGAGGAGTGGAGGAAAAGTAGAAGGATACCACAACAATCTACTACATTCACCACAACATTAGTTAATGAAGAGCTACAATTGCAGGTCAATGCCTTAAATAAAAGGGTATAAGTAATGGAAGCTCAGTTAAGGGCTTTTGAAGAAAAAGAGCAAGAATCAACCCTTATAATAGATGGTTTAAAAAGGCAATGTAAAAAGAAGGATCATGAGATAGAGCGCCTTAAGAATGATTGTGCTGATTACCAAGAAGAGACTAAACAAGCATTGAAAATTCCGAGACTTGAACAAGATAGTCTATTCCGGGACATGAATGATGAAATAGCACATCTTGAGAGTGCGCTTGCAGAACAGGCAAAAACGATCAAGTTAATACAAGATGACCTAACAGAAACTCGGTCAGAAGCACAAAAGTGGTGGGAAACCGTTGAAAGATATAGAGAAAACCTGGATGAGCTACATGATAAAGAGAGAGATGGACTAGCTCAGTATGGTTAACTACTTCGTGAAAGAGACCAAGTAATAGAAAGGTCTGACCAACAACAAGCCTTGATCGTTCATCAAGAAGAAAAGATAAAAGAGGCTCGTCGATATAGTGAAAATATGAGCCAGGCGGTACATGAACAAGTTAAAGCACTCAGAAATCATGTGCGAGTAGCTGAAGATGAATTACGAAGAAAACCTAACTTACCTATAGGTTTCTTCAAGCTTCTCCGTTTTTGTCAACACTTACTTCAAAGCATTGTATAGAAGGATGAACACTTTCTAGATGAAATAAACAAGGATTATCCTTAAACTGTCTATTGCATTCATAAGTTGCATACATTCATACATCCCTCCTCATTTTAATAATAAAGATAATAAAAAGAAAGGATTAATTGATGTGCTTTCCACAAATCAGAATAAATGGAAAAGAAGCCTTTCGTCATCAAAGTTTCTCCAACGGTCAATATACCCAAAGATGATAAGAAACGAGCATCGTTGGTCATTCAAATTGATAAGAGGGAAGGGGCAATAACACCTTTACGTTTATTCATGCCTCGTCCTTTCCCTTATGCATCAAATAAAGTTGTACCTTGGAGATACGCAGAAGAATCACCAGTTAATCAAGATATCTCTAATATAGTCGGTATTGGGGGCATGACTAGAAGTGGAAGAATATATTCCCCTAAGTAATTACAAGATAATATTCCTAAAGATAAAGGAAAAAATAAAACCGAAGAGGAAAAAGAATCCAAGGAGGAGACATATGAGTTGCTCCAGTGAGTACTCCATCATCGATCAACTCAATCGCACTCCTGCAAAGATAACTTTGTTATCACTTATAATGAGTTCGGAGCCGCATCGAAACGCACTGTTAAAGGTTTGAATGAATCATTCGTTCCGCATGCAATATCCCAAGATAAGTTTGAAGGAATCATTGGTAACATTACAGCCAATGATCATCTTACCTTCACAAATGAAGAACTCCCTTTAGAAGGGTCAAATCATAACAAGCCCTTGCATATTTCTGTCAAATACAAGGAATATCTCATTTCCAAAGTTCTCGTGGATAATGGGTCATCCTTAAACGTTATGCCTAAATGCACACTTGACAAGATAACAGTCCAAGGAACCCACATGCGCCCAAGTAACACAATTGTTCGAGCCTTTGATGGATCAAGACGTGAAGTAGTAGGGGAGATTAGTCTACCAATCCAAATTGGCCCTACTATTTTCAACATAGACTTCCATGTGATGGATATCACTCCGGTATATAGTTGTCTTTGTTAGAAAAGTAGTTTTAGATCAAGAGGGGGGGTGAATTGATCCTTGAAAGTTTTTCGCAAATAATAGATTATCTAATTCGAAAATTAAGTTTGCAGATCTTTTCTTGAATCTCAAAGCAATCAATCAATATAAGTGCTGTAACAGAATTTAAAGGAGTGAAAGGTTAAGAAAGATATCACCGGTGTTTTATACTGGTTCACCCAATACCAGGGCTACGTCCAGTCTCCAGCCAAATTCCAGTTGTGTTCCACTAGATCAAATGTTTTACAGATATACAATCTTAAACTTAATCTATCACAAGAACCAAATTCCAGTTCCTGCACTCAACCTATCACCAAGAACCAAATTCCAATTCTTGATAACCTCTGCAACTAAATTCCAGCTGCAGAGAAACTAGTACCCAAATTCCAGGCACCACACAGTACAAAAGAATGAAAAAGAATTGAAAAAGAAGAAACTAGAAAGCTCAAACCAGTTTATGCTATTCTGCAGTGAGTTTCTTCTTCAAAGAAAAGCAATTTGCCTCAAGAAAGATTTTCAAAGAGCTTCTAAAAAACTGACGCGAATCTTTCTTGAAAAGAGTGCTTAAGTTTGCTTGATTGATTGCTCAAGGATGTGTAAAAACTGATATGTAAAAAGTTCCAAGCAACTCTGTTTTTAAAGAAGATTTTGAAAATTGCTGCATTTATTAATCTGTTAAAAGTTTGTTTTAATCTGTTAAAAGTGCAGTTTTAATCCGTTAAAATTTCTTTTAATCCATTAATACATTCTTGATTCTTTAACAGATTTGTTTTAACTGATACGACAATGTTTATATCAGCTAAAACACTTTACAGAAAATCTTCTAAGTTTATTTAATCGATTGTTTCGCGATTCAATCGATTTAAATACTATAAAACTTTCTTGTAAAACTTTTCAAGTTATTTTAACTGATAAAAATAGGTTTTAATCGATTAAAACTCTGTACATAATTTTTCCAAGTTGTTTTAATCAGTTAAAACGTGTTTTAATCGATTGAAACAGTTCTGATCGATCATAACTCAATTCTATCGATCATAACTGATTCTGATCGGTCATAATTGCATTCTGATCGATCATCCTGAACCTTTAAGTGATTTTAATCGATTGAAACATGTTTTAATCGATTGAAAAAATTCTGATCGCTCATAATTTAAATCTGATCGATCACATATGATTATGATCGGTCATATTTGTATTTTGATCGATCATAATGAGTTCTAAATGGATTTAATCGATTAAAATCAAGTTGTATCGATTAAAATACTGTAAAAACACTTCTTTGAACATTCTAAATGATTTTAATCGGTTCTTTCAAAACTATATCAGTTAAAAACATGTTTGAGAAAGCTTTTGTCAAAGTACTTTGTTTTTTATTGTTTAAAATGATTTTAGAGGCATTTTGCAAAGTCATTTAAGTGAAGAAACCTCATGCAGCAGAAAAGATAAAATGATTTTACCTAAGCATTCTGTAGACACACTAATCCTTCTACTTTTTTATCTAAGTGACTTGTTGACCGCTGCAAAGTTGACTTTTGACTTCATCTTTGACTTCATCAAATCAATGAGATCTTTGCCAAAGTATTTCAATAAGATCTTCATCACTTTCAGTCTCCCCCTATTTGATGAAGACAAACACCATTTTGAAGAAAAACTCTGCAAGAGAAGTCACTTGATAATGCAGATTAGTGAAAGATCAAAAATAAATTGTTTTCCTATTTCTCCCCCTAAATTGTTGCTCCCCCTAAACTTAAGAGTTATTTCTCTAAATTGACCAAAAAGTAAAGCAACTATTTCTCCCCCTTTTGACTTCATCAAAAATAGGGAATAGAAGAGAAACAATGCATATAGGTATGTATTAAAAAGATTTAAAAAATATGATATTTTACTCATGTAAAGATCAATCAAAGTTGATTCAAACTTATCTTCATTAACACGTTTGTAATGAATACAATTAACACGTGTAAAGATAAGGGAATCACGCTTTAGTAGCATGTTACAAGAACAGCCATTAACTAAAGCCTTTACTTTTTCTTTCCAGAATAAAATTCGATTAAAAACGGGTCAAAATCGATTAAAATGTTCTTGTTTAATGATTTTAATCGATTTAAATAAAGGTTTAATCGATTAAAACAGTGAAGGACTTCGAAAATATAAAACATAAGTTAATTTAATCGATTAATTTTACTTTTAATCGATTAAAACAGTAAAAAAAATGTTGTATAAATTCTTTTAATCGATTTAAAAGATTTTTTATTGATTAAAACACTCAGTTTTGAAAAACTAAGAAAGGTTTGAAACGAATTTATCATCATTAATCTAGTAGATGCTTTGTAAAACTGATCATCTAGAAGGGTGTTTAACAGCAATATCAACTACATTGATTAAATTTTCACTAATAGATCCATCAAAATCACAATAAGATCTTATTTAGCTAATTATACTGATGTAAGCTAATTTTTAAAGATTTTAATCAATTGATACGAAGTTATAATCGATTGTTTTGTTATGAAAAGTGTTCCCTTTAATCAATTTAATCGATTAATTCGATCTTGTATCAGCTAAAGCTCTCAGGGATCTATATTGAATTCTATCTATGCTAGTTTGAATTGAATTAAACCTACATTATATTAATTCAAAGCTAAAGATAATGTGCCTGGTATATAACTAGTAATATTACGCACTTAAAAATAAGCATAAAATAAGCAAGAAGAAAGATGAGAAGGGACCCTTTTTATCCATACTTCCCCGATTATTTGTGTCGATATCAAAATTCATGACTCAGCCATTTGATCCCTACCAACTTTAAAAGGCCATAGGCTTCACTTTTTGCCGGAACCAATTTTGCTTTATCAACCATTAAGACACCAACAACTGTCTCTCCCAGTATCGCCAATAGACACGTAAACTTTTCCCGTAAAGTAATCTTTTGCATGGCATTTATCGTTACTATTTTCTGCATTACATATCCACCGTTGTCCTCTCAATGAAATTTGATGTTCTTTTTAGAAACTACTATAAATCACATGAATCACAAGCGAATAATGTATTGAGATCGAATCTCCTTCCATAGTAGCCAACCCATTATGAACCCCGCAGCTTATCACCATCCAAGCAAATAACCGCATTCTTATCAATGTAGTATGATAACGTGTTATTCTCACTTTCAATGGACCAGCCATCATTATCTTTGAGGAATGAATCATCTTCAACTTTGTTGTTTCCAATGGTATCATATACCGGAACACAAATGATTATCTCAAAGTCCATGTCTTTACACTACATCGGCCTCAATTTCTTCCCCGTGCAAAGAAGATAGCGTTTGGGCTTACCCCAGACTTTATATTTCAACTTATGAATTTTGTCACCACATAACCTACACAATCCCTTTGTAATCATGTTAGTAACTTCGCTCTAACTATGGAAGTCGAGGTGCTATCTTTCGAATCCAGTAGTTACCGAAACAAACACCTAATCCCTTTTGAAGTCTTGCAAGATGCATACCTTCTTGCAGAGACTGTGGTTTATGAATCTTCACAGATTTTTTCAGTTTAGTTTTCATTCCTAACAAAGAAAACTTTAATGTCATTGACTCAGATACAACTATATGAGCCAAGAATCATAAACTTCCAAATATTCTCCCAAATCTTCCTCTTGTTGCAATCTTGATATTTCAACAAGATCCTCAAAAGTACGATCATTAAATCGATATGCCATATCTTGTGATGTTACTAGGTTGATGCAAGCAATGTCGCTGTAAAAAAAACCTTTCCATCCATGGATAACAAGTAATAACTTTCCCACATTATGCCACTAGTCTAGTCTACAATTCAAAGATTTGTTCAACTCTTCGCTTTTCAATCATGAAAATTTGTGCCATTGAAAGGAAATTGGATGTTCCATAACAGACTACTCGAATCAGACATGTTTGAAACTCATTCGGCATTATCCATGATTGTCTTGTCGCTATTCATGGCAGTAATGAAAGAAACTAAATTCTCTAATGTATACTATAGTGAATCCAAGGATTTCAAACGGATTTCAAATGTTTTAAATCCAAAGAGACAAAACTGCAATGTTTCAGCTTTAACTGCGATTGTCCCCTTTACCAAAGACAGAGGCACAAAAAACACAGATTTTTGACCAGTGGATGTATCAGTTAATTTGTTCTTGGGAATATGTTTGACTCGGTCAAAGAATTTTTAAAAGAATTTTGCATATTTTGATTATCATAAAACCTGGGTTTTTGACTTGAATTCATTTACCAATCTTCAATTGGATGTTATAAAACTTATTTTCAGAACCTAATTAATCGATTAACCTACTTATTAATTTAATATTTAATATTAGGTTTGAATTGCTACACTGAATTAATCGATTATTTCATAAAAGAATCGATTAGTTTTATACAGAATGAGATTAAAAAAATGATAACAGAATTTAAATCGATTAAAACGAAAATGAATCGATTAAATTTGATACCTTAGTGTTTTTAGTTGATATAAATTCATTTTAATCGATTAAAACAGCTAAAATCAAATCCTGAGAACGTTTTAATCGATTAATTAGACATTTCAATCAATTAAAATGGTACGGACAGGATTTCTGTAAGTTATTTTAATCGATTAATACTGGTTTATATCAATTAAAACAATTAGTTTAGACAAACAGAACCTGATTCACTGCTCTGAACTTCCAAGGGATTCCCAGATTTTGTTCCTGCAAAACAAATTTAGTATGTTTCTGGTACCCTTTATGATTACTGGGTCCTCATCAGGTTATTTGAAATGATTTTTTAGGTATCCATTTCATTCTACCTTTAGGAATAGCATACTTTTTTATTCTACAATATTTTACTGAGTGACCTTTCATCATGTAGTAAAAACATTTGATTACAGAGTATGATTTCCTACTTACATTTGTTTTTCTGGACTTCATTTTAGATTTAAATCCTATTCCAGATTTGTCAAAAATCAGTTTTTGAGACCCCAGTAAAACATCAAGATTGGCTTGACCTTGTGTGAATCTTGAAACAGTTTGTGATAAAAAATCAATTTTCTTTTGTAATTCTGCACAGTTATTACAGGGTTTATTACATGCACAATTAGAATTATCATGAATTAATTTTAAGAAATCACAATCAGTTTCATCTTCAAGAATTATTTTTTCAAGAGAGTCAACTTTATTTACTAACCAATTATTTAGTCCTTTTAGCCTATCGTTTTCTTTTTGTAGTTTCTTAGCCTCTTCATGCATTTCATTAAATGCTTCTTGCAATGAATCATAATTCACTAAATTTGAAGAGGAATTAGAACTTACATTGCTGGATTGAGGATTTTGACTTGCCATTAGACATAGGTTGGCTTCTTCATTATCAGAATTGTCTGTTGATGAAGTGTCATTGTCATCCCATGCTATATAGGCTCTTCTTTTGACTTTCTCTTCTTTCTTGTCACTATGTTTGTTCCTTTCTGGGCATTCCATCCTGACATGGCCCTGCTTACCATAGCCATAGCATTTAAAGTTAGAAGAATCAGTTTTTTTCTCATACCTTTTATGTCTTTCCTTGTCTTGAATCTTTTTCTTGAGAAACTTGTTGAATTTCCTGATGAGCAGTCCAAGATTCTCACTCTCTTCCTCTGATTCTTGATTTTCTTCAACTTTAAGTGCTATACTTCTGCTTTTCTTCTCAGAGACTTCTTGTTCATTAAATCTGTTGATTTCCATTTCATGTTCTCTGAGTTTTCCAAACAGAGAAGCTGTTGTCATGGCTGACAAATCTTTTGACTCTGAAATTGCTGTGACCTTTGGCTGCCAAGACCTGTCAAGACATTTCAAGACTTTAATGTTTAATTCTTCTTTATCAAAGGTCTTACCTAGGCCCATTAAATGATTAATGATGTGAGTGAATCTCTTCTGCACATCTGCAATGCTTTCACCATTTTGCATTTTGAACAGCTCATATTCTCTTATGAGAGTGTGCTTTCTGGCTCTCTTTACATCTGTTGTCCCTTCATGGGTGACCTCAAGAACATCCCACATCTCCTTGGCAGATTTGCATTGGGATACCCTGAAAAATTCATCCATGTTAAGTGCAGAAGTAATTATATTTTTTGCAGTGCAATCATTTTGAACTTTTTTCTTTTCCTCATCATTTAGACTGGACCATTCTTTCTCTGTAATTAACGGGCCATTAGAAATAACATCCCAAACATTTCTATCAATGGATTCAATAAAGATCTTCATCCTAATTTTCCAGAAAGGATAATCTGTTCCACAGAATATTGGAGGTCTGTTAATAGAAGCCCCCTCAGAAAATGGTAATCTGTTTTCAGCCATGGATCGAAGAAACTTGAATAACTTTCAAGCACCTCGCTCTGATGCCAATTGTTAGAAAAGTAGTTTTAGATCAAGAGGGGGGTGAATTGATCCTTGAAAGTTTTTCGCAAATAATAGATTATCTAATTCAAAAATTAAGTTTGCAGATCTTTTCTTGAATCTCAAAGCAATCAATCAATATAAGTGTTGTAACAGAATTTAAAGGAGTGAAAGGTTAAGAAAGATATCACCGGTGTTTTATACTGGTTCACCCAATACCAGGGCTACGTCCAGTCTCCAGCCAAATTCCAACTGGGTTCCACTAGATCAAATGTTTTACAGATATACAATCTTACACTTAATCTATCACAAGAACCAAATTCCAGTTCCTGCACTCAACCTATCACCAAGAACCAAATTCCAGTTCTTGATAACCTCTGCAACCAAATTCCAGTTGCAGAGAAACTACTACCCAAATTCCAGGCACCACACAGTACAAAAGAATGAAAAAGAATTGAAAAAGAAGAAACTAGAAAGCTCAAACCAGTTTATGCTATTCTGCTGTGAGTTTCTTCTTCAAAGAAAAGCAATTTGCCTCAAGAAAGATTTTCAAAGAGCTTCTAAAAAACTGACGCGAATCTTTCTTGAAAAGAGTGCTTAAGTTTGCTTGATTGATTGCTCAAGGATGTGTAAAAACTGATATGTAAAAAGTTCCAAGCAACTCTATTTTTAAAGAAGATTTTCAAAATTGCTGCATTTATTAATCTGTTAAAAGTTTGTTTTAATCTGTTAAAAGTGCAGTTTTAATCCGTTAAAATTTCTTTTAATCCATTAATATGTTCTTGTTTCTTTAACAGATTTGTTTTAACTGATATGACAACGTTTATATCAGCTAAAACACTTTACAGAAAATCTTCTAAGTTTATTTAATCGATTGTTTCACGATTCAATCGATTTAAATACTATAAAACTTTCTTGTAAAACTTTTCAAGTTATTTTAACTAATAAAAATAGGTTTTAATCGATTAAAACTCTGTACATAATTTTTCCGAGTTGTTTTAATCGGTTAAAACGTGTTTTAATCGATTGAAACAGTTATGATCGGTCATAACTCAATCTGATCAATCATAACTGATTCTGATCGGTCATAATTGCATTCTGATCGATCATCCTGAACCTTTAAGTGATTTTAATCGATTGAAACGTGTTTTAATCGATTGAAAAGATTCTGATCGCTCATAATTTAAATCTGATTGATCACATCTGATTCTGATCGCTCATATTTGTATTCTGATCGATCATAATGAGTTCTAAATGGATTTAATCGATTAAAATCAAGTTGTATCGATTAAAATACTGTAAAAACACTTCTTTGAACATTCTAAATGATTTTAATCGGTTCTTTCAAAACTATATCAGTTAAAAACATGTTTGAGAAAGCTTTTGTCAAAATACTTTGTTTTTTATTGTTTAAAATGATTTTAGAGGCATTTTGCAAAGTCATTTAAGTGAAGAAACCTCATGCAGCAGAAAAAATAAAAATGATTTTGAAAGAATTAATGGTTGAGTTCAAGTGGGGGGTGAATTGAACTTTAGAAAACTTTTTCGCAAAACTTACTTTCTCTTGGAAGAATGAATTACCTTTATTTAATTCTTGTGTAGGTAGGTTTGATTTTAATCACAACAAGTAAATAGACAAGAAATAAAAGAGATGAAAGAAGAAATTCAACACAACAATTTATACTGGTTCACTCTTTACCAGAGCTACATCCAGTTCTTGACAAATCTGCCAAGTTCCACTAATTCCAGTGAAAAATACAACCAGTAGATATTCACCAATCTACCCCAAGAACTATCTTACAAACCCACAAGATAGACTCTTGAAACCTCCCAGTAACCAAATCCAAGTATCAGTAACCAGTGTAGATCAAAAACCAATCTACACAACCACACTTTACACAAGAGTATGAAAAGAAAAAACCTGGACTCGAAGCTTTATCAAGACAATTGTCTAGAAGCAATTCTAACTCACCACTTTCTCTCTTTGATTAACAACAATCTTGATCAAAGCACCTTATGATATGAAAAGATTCTAAATGCTCAAAGAAAGTCACGAATATGATTGCTCAAAGATTGCTTTCAAATGTTTTCTCAAATTGTATGTTTCAAAAGATATATTAAATCTGTATTTATAGAGTAAAAGAGAGAACAAGAACGTTTAAACCGATAAAAACTGATTCAGTAGATGCAAATGATC
Organism: Sphenostylis stenocarpa; assembly: GCA_963425845.1. NCBI lineage: Eukaryota > Viridiplantae > Streptophyta > Magnoliopsida > Fabales > Fabaceae > Sphenostylis > Sphenostylis stenocarpa. The sequence goes on along the minus strand of OY731401.1, from coordinate 31,304,237 downwards.
GATCGTAACAACATTATGACTGATTAGAACAAGTTATGATCGACTAGAATCAAATTATGATCGATCGTAATGTATTTCAATTGATTAAAATGACGTTTCAATCGATTGATTTCATTTAAAACTTCATTCAATCGATTGATTCGTGTTTTCAATGGATTGAAATAGCTTAATGAAGAATGACAACTCTCTGCTTCAATCGATTAAAAAACCTTTCAACAGATTGAAATCCTGCAGACTCTTAGTCGAAAAACTAGTCTCTCTCGTTTTAACAGATTGAAAAGTATTTCAACAGATTGAAGTTTTGAAAAACACTTAGATCGAAAAAATAGTTTATGTGTTTCAACAGCTTTAAAAAGTATTTTAACAGCTTGAAAATGCGAAACCTTTGATATTTGAAAAATTCATTAAGAATATTTTAACCTCGTTGATTCTGCGATTCAACCAATTGAAATTTCGAATCTATAAGAACATTTCTTATGTTTAAGTGATTTTAACAGATTGAAATTTCTTTTCAACATGATTGAAAAACTTAGTTTGTTCTTTTAATGCTTATATTTTAGTTTTTCATGCAGAAAAATGATTTCACTGAGATGCATCATTTTAAGGCGCTTATCACAAGATCTATTGGCCTATCAAGAGATTAAGTTCTAAACTTCTAACCTATTCATCTACACACCCACAAACTAAACTATATCAATTCGAATATGTCTTCATAAAGTCCACCAAGTGCTTTAATCTCCCCCTATTTGATGGAGACAAATATCCACTGCACCTGCACAATTCAATAACAGAATAGAGACATATATGATTTTGTGGTGTGTGTGTAGTGACAATTTTAAGCAAACACTTCTCCCCTATTTGATCGCATCAAATAAAGTGTTTTAGTTACAGTCCAATAGTACCACATAGGTACCCAAAAATAAAAAGAAAAGAAACAAGAACAAATAAGACTTCATTCATCTCGATGTAGCATGGTTCTTTCGAACCGTGAGAGAGGCGTGCCACGGCCAGTTGTGGAATATATGGAATCATTTCTAATGGACATTGCTCTTCTATCTAGTCCGATGATCTTGTCGCTGAAGTACCTGGACACCAAGTATTGACATCTTCCTCTTGCTCTTCTTCTTCAATTTCTTCTTCTCTTCCTCGCTTCTTCTTTGGAAATCCATTCACCGTCAATTTTAATGAACCCCATTTTATGAAGGACAGAATTATTGACCTCATTTGTGGGACGAACAGCTTCAACTAATTCGCCTTCCAAATCAACACCAAAATGAGTTAAAAATTTAGAAATCAATATTGCATAAGGATACCTGAAATCACTTAGCCTTTTTGCTTTGATCATGTGGTCCTTGATGACAAAAACCCAGCTTCACCCTTATTCTGTGGTGAATGCAAGACATCAGTACTCAAATCTCCTTCATTTAGTATCGCATGATTGCTCCCCCGGGTGTGAGCCGCCAGGACATAATGAATGCGAGTACCCTTTCCTCAAGCTTCAACTTTCCAGTGTTGAAGGAACTTATGGAGTCATGCCTATTCTTTAGACAAGAACGAAAGTACTGAACTTTGTTAAATTCTTCTACTTCCGAGGTATACCCTTTGGTGACTTTTACACCTTCATCCTTGAGTCCAAGAACCTCTTTCCGGACATTGGGAGTAATTTCAATGTCCACTCCTTTGACTTGAGTTTTTAGAGTAGACCCTTCAAATGGCAAGTTGGTGAAAAAGACTTTAATCGAGTCGTGGTAAATCCTACCATTTAGTTCCGTAAATTTCTGAAGTTTCGATGTTGCAAGTAGTTTCCGAACCCCTCCGAAATCTTCAAGCATCAAACCATGAAAATTTTAGAACCTTGGGTTTATTGATTTGTTTCCTGCTCATTTCATGAATGAACAAATCCACCTTCTCTTGGTTCCCGTTGAACCATGATTCAATGCGCCCTCCTACAGCTTGGTTCTTGCATTGCAACAGAGGACTCTCCTTTGCTGAACTTCTTCCTTCCGGATTTGGTGCGTTTGAGCATGCTGATTTGTGGAATGAACAGACGGAAAATAGAGAAGAGAGAATGTTTTTCAAGAAGAAAGTATAAGCTATTCAAAAACTATTGTATGCCTAAGTTGAAATGAGAACACCCGGTCCCTTCATCTTCACAATTTTGTCTTTAATGTTTTACTGCTGCTCTGCTTCAGCGCAGGGATGGTAAAGGTGGAGAGAGAGAGAATTGTTACTGTGCATCTTAATTACCCTCACATCTGATATCCAATCAGGGTCAGGTCAGCTTTTATTGGATATCTCTGATATTTAAGAAAGTAGCTGAAGTTTATCCAGTTGTAAATGCATTCAATCCAATCTGCAGTAATTGTTTAGAGGAAGCGCATACACAACTAACCCTAGAAAAATTAACCAATTGATTTTTCATGAAATCAATTGATTTTACAATTTCTGATATAGAAACAAATTATTAGAAGTAAAATAAATCGATTGAATCGAAGATCTAATTGATTTATTTATGAAAGAAAAAACATGCAGAGCATCAAAAGTGAATTAAATCAATTGAATCGAAGATTTAATCGATTGATTTATAGATGAAAACATGCAGAGCTACAAGGTTATTGAAATAAATCGATTAAAAGCTCATTTAATCGATTGAACTGGTAACATATCATGAACAGAGATAGATAATCGTAAAATCAACAGATTATTTCGTAATTTCAATCGATTAAAACAAATAATTTCAAGATTTTCAGATAATTTTAATCAATTGAGCATGTTATCAACCTCGTTAAAAAAACATAATCACAATAAAGAATCAGCTTATTCAATACTAGATATATCCATAATTCCTAATTCAGCTTCTAAGCATATTAAGTCTATCTCTAGGAAGTGGTTTAGTGAATAAGTCAGCCTAACCTGTTTTTCAGATTCAATGAATAAGATTTCACAATCACCCCTAGATACATGTTCTCTAATAAAGTGATGTCTAATTTCAATATGCTTAGTTCTAGAGTGTTGTATAGGATTCTTAGTCGATTTATTGCACTAGTATTATCACAAACCAGTAGGTACCGTGTAAAGAGCCACTCCATAATCTTTCAGCTTGTCGTTTAAGATAGATACTTTGAGCACAACAACTCCCAACCGCAATGTATTCAGCTTTTGCAGCTTGAAAGAGCAACACATGCTTGCTTTTTGCCGTGCCAAGATATGAGACTGCTTCCCAAGAAATGACATGCACCGAGGTACTTTTTCTCGTCCAATCTACATCCCGTAATGTCGAATCGTAAAATCCAACAAGTTTAAGAGATGCACCTTCAGGATACCATAGTCCGACATTAACTGTTCCTTTAAGGTACTTCGAATCCTTTTAACAATGCAGTAAGATGTGATTCCTTTGGATTTGCCTCGAAATCTAGCACAAAGGCACACACTAAACATAATGTCGTGCCTACTAGCAGCTAGATATAGCAGTAGAACCAATCAAACCTCTATATTTTGTTTGATCAACAGATTTCCCTTTTTCATCTAAATCTAGACAAGCAGTTAGTAGACATGGGTGAAGAGGATTCTTTGCAATTGTGCATATCAAATTTTTTCAACAACTCATTGCAGTATTTAAATTGACTTAGGAATATGCCATTTTTTAATTGCTTAACCTGGAGACCAAGGAAGAAATTCAATTCTCCCATCATAGACATTTCAAATTCACTTTGCATTTCCTTAACAAACTTATTACACAATGCATTATTAGTAGAACTGAAAATGATATCATCAACATACACCTGCACCAAAATAATGTCAGTTCCAGATTTTTTAATGAATAAGGTTTTATCAACTTCACCTCGTTTGTATCCTTGATCAATTAAGAAGTTACTTAACCTCTCATACCATTGTCTAGGATCTTGCTTTAAACCATAAAGAGCCTTTTTCAATTTGTAGACATGGTCGGATGCTTGTGATTTTCAAAACCAGGAGGTTGAGAAACATAAACTTCTTCATTGATGAGTCCATTTAGAAAGGCACTCTTGACATCCATCTCGTAGTAATCTGAAACCACTTATACAAGCATAAGCTAATAATAATCTGACAGACTTTCAAGTCTAGCTACAGGTGCAAAGGTTTCATCAAAATCAATACCCTCCCGTTGGTTATACCCTTTGGCTACCAACCTAGCTTTATTTCTAGTGATAATGCCGTGTTCATCTAGTTTGTTTTTGAATACCCACTTAGTACCAATTACATTGATATCTTTGGTTTTAGGAACTAATTCCCACACGTTATTCCTTTCAAACCGATTAAGCTCATCATGCATGGCACTAACCCAATATTCATCATTTAATGCTTTTTTAACAGCTTTAGGTTCTATTTGTGAAATGAATGCCATATGATTGCATAATTGATTAAGAGAATGTCTAGTGGATACTCCCTTATTGATTTGCCCGATGATATTGTCTAGAGAAAGATCTCTTGGAACAATCCATTCTTTAGGAAGCTCTTCCAGGACATCTTCTTCCTCGTTCTTCGCAATTCTTGGTGGATCGCCTTTGCAGGATCAACCGATTGATCACCTTCTTCGACAATAAGCCGATCTCGAGCTATCGGGATATTTTAACCGATAAGAATTATCGCTTAAATCTTCATCATCTGCAGTACACTGTTGTTCTATTCTCGCAACACTCGAGGAGACTCATTAAAAACAACATGTACTAATTCTTCAACAGATTTCAGCCTTAAATTGTAGATTCTATATGCATGGCCGTTAGTAGAATAACTAAGAAAGATTCCTTTATCGATTTTTCATCAAACTTGCCAATATTTTCTTTCCCATTGTTTAAAACAAAACACGTACATCCAAAAACCCTAAAATAGTTTATGTTGGGTTTTCTTCCTTTATACAGCTTCATATGGGGTTTTCTTGAGCATGGGTCTAATCAAGACTCTATTCAAAACATGACAAGCAAGTGTTTATCGCATCTCGCACAAAAATATTTAGGTAAAGAATTTTCACAAAGCATTGTTCTAGCAAGTTCCACAATGGATCTGTTCTTTCTTTCCACAACACCGTCTCGCTGAGGAGTTCTTGGAGCGTAAAAATTGTGTTTTATGCCAAACTTTTCACAAAATGATTCAAACTTTTCATTTACAAATTCTCCACCATTGTCACTTTGAATAGATGTAATGAAGTACCCTTTTTCATTATGTAAAACCTTGGCAAGCTTTTTGAAAGATTTGTAAGAATTAGATTTGGCTTTTAGAAAGATAGTCCAGGTAAATCTGGAAAAATCATCAACAATTACCATGATATAGAGATTACCGCCTAGGCTTTTATTCCTTGAAGGACCAACCAAATCCATGTGAAGCAGTTCCAAAGGTCTAGAAGTAGAAACAATGTTTTTGTTTGAAAAGGATTTTCTAGTTTGTTTACCTTTCAAACAAGCTTCACAGATTTTGTCTTTGAAAATTCGAAGCTTAGGTAGCCTAGTAACTAACTCTTTAGAAATCAGTTTGTCAAGATGATTAAGATGAATATGAGCAAGCCTTCTATGCCATAACCAAGATTCTTCTTCTTTAGTAAGAAGACAACTTTGAGATGATATAGAATGCTTGATATCTAACATGTAAATATTGTTTAACCTCTTACCTACCAACATTACCATGTCGATTCTGGCTCACAGATTAGGCACTTTTCTGGTTTGAAGATAACTTTGTGACCAAGATCACATAACCGACTTATACCGATTAGGTTGTGCTTGAGACCTTCAACAAGAAGAACATTGTGAATGGTTACCGACTCACCATCTCTCGATATCTCCGTAACCTAGAATTCTTCCCTTGTTGTTGTCTCCATAAGTCACGTGACCTCCATTCTTCAATCTTAGTTTCTGGAATTTTGAAATGTCACCCGTCATGTGCCTTGAGCATCCGCTGTCCAGGTACCAAAGGGACTCTTGTTGCTGTTCCTCGAAAGATCAAGCATCAAGTATTTGGTACCCTTAAATATTTTGGGTCCTTAGGAGTCAAATTTTCTCGTTTAACATGTTTTGGAACCCATCTCATTCTACCTTGTGGCACAAAATGTTTCCTAGCATGACAGAATTTTACAAGTATGTCCTTTTTTCATGCAAGTAATGACAAGATGAGAAAGGGGATGTTGTTGCTTTTCTAAAGGAAAAGAAGTTCAAATACTTTTTAGTTTTCACCCCAACCTTAGGTTTGTACCCGATTCCAAGTATGTTCAAAAACACAGCTTTGAGACCCAAGAAGTGCATCTAAATTCTCTTTTCCTTGAGTAAACGTAGACAAGGTTTTAATCAAGTAATCAACCTTATTCTGTAGAAGAGTACACTTTTCACAATTCTTGTTAGCAGCAGCATTATCAGCAGATGAATAGATTATTTCAAGATGTTCTATATCTATTTTGCTTTCTAATAACTCTTTTTCCATAATTTTAACCCTATTTTCTAACCAGTTGTTTAGTCCTTTTAACCGATTATTTGTATGAGATAAATTTCTAGCTTCACTATGCATTTCATTGAAAGCATTTAGTAATGTGCTGTAATTCATTTCATTTTCTGTGGGAGTTGAACTTACATGTGATGAAGAGGATTCACAGCCAGCCATCAAACATAGGTTCACCTCTTCACCTTCGGATGCAGAACTGGAGGATGAATCATTATCTTCCCAAGCTATGTAGGCCTTTTTCCCTTTGTACTTTGACTCTTTCTTGTTCTGATTCTTGGTCTTTTCCGGACATTCACTTCTTATGTGTCCCTGCTTACCACAAGAATAACAAGTAACAGTATTTTGAATGGGGTCAGTCTTTTTATCAGTGTACCTTTTAACTTGCCCAGTTCTGATCATCCTGAACCTTTAAGTGATTTTAATCGATTGAAACGTGTTTTAATCGATTGAAAAAATTCTGATTGCTCATAATTTAAATCTGATCGATCACATTTGATTCTGATCGGTCATATTTGTATTCTGATCGATCATAATGAGTTCTAAATGGATTTAATCGATTAAAATCAAGTTGTATCGATTAAAATACTGTAAAAACACTTCTTTGAACATTCTAAATGATTTTAATCGGTTCTTTCAAAACTATATCAGTTAAAAACATGTTTGAGAAAGCTTTTGTCAAAATACTTTGTTTTTGATTGTTTAAAATGATTTTAGAGGCATTTTGCAAAGTCATTTAAGTGAAGAAACCTCATGCAGCAGAAAAGATAAAATGATTTTGAAAGAATTAATGGTTGAGTTCAAGAGGGGGGGTGAATTGAACTTTAGAAAACTTTTTCGCAAAACTTACTTTCTATTGGAAGAATGGATTACCTTTATTTAATTCTTGTGTAGGTAGGTTTGATTTTAATCACAACAAGTAAATAGACAAGAAATAAAAGAGATGTAAGAAGAAATTCAACACAACAATTTATACTGGTTCACTCTTTACCAGAGCTACATCCAGTTCTTGACAAATCTGCCAAGTTCCACTAATTCCAGTGAAAAATACAACCAGTAGATATTCACCAATCTACCCCAAGAACTATCTTACAAACCCACAAGATAGACTCTTGAAACCTCCCAGTAACCAAATCCAGTTACTGTAACCAGTGTAGATCAAAAACCAATCTACACAACCACACTTTACACAAGAGTATGAAAAGAAAAAACCTGGACTGAAGCTTTATCAGTACAATTGTCCAAAAGCAATTCTAACTCAACACTTTCTCTCTTTGATCAACAACAATCTTGATCAAAGCACCTTATGATATGAAAAGATTCTAAATGCTCAAAGAAAGTCATGAATATGATTGCTCAAAGATTGCTTTCAAATGTTTTCTCAAATTGTATGTTTCAAAAGATAGATTAAATCTGTATTTATAGAGTAAAAGATAGAACAAGAACGTTTAAACTGATAAAAACTGATTCAGAGACGCAAATGATCGATCAGAACAACATTATGACTGATTAGAACAAGTTATGATCGATTAGAATCAAATTATGATCGATCAGAATGTATTTCAATTGATTAAAACGACGTTTCAATCGATTGATTTCATTTAAAACTTCATTCAATCGATTGATTCGTGTTTTCAATGGATTGAAATAGCTTAATGAAGAATGATAGCTCTCTGTTTCAATCGATTAAAAAACCTTTCAACAAATTGAAATCCTGTAGACTCTTAGTCAGAAAAATAGTCTCTCTGTTTTAACAGATTGAAAAGTATTTCAACAGATTGAAGTTTTGAAAAACACTTAGACTGAAAAAAATAGTTTATGTGTTTCAACAGTTTAAAAAGTATTTTAACAGTTTGAAAATGCGAAACCTTTGATATTTGAAAAATTCATTAAGAATATTTTAACCTGTTGATTCTACGATTCAACCAATTGAAATTTCGAATCTATAAAAACATTTCTTATGTTTAAGTGATTTTAACAGATTGAAATTTCTTTTCAACAGATTGAAAAACTTAGTTTGTTCTTTTAATGCTTATATGTTAGTTTTTCATGCAGAAAAATGATTTCACTGAGATGCATCATTTTAAGGCGCTTATCACAAGATCTATTGGCCTATCAAGAGATTAAGTTCTAAACTTCTAACCTATTCATCTACACACCCACAAACTAAACTATATCAATTCGAATATGTCTTCATCAAATCCACCAAGTGCTACAGATTTTACCTAAGCATTCTGTAGACACACTAATCCTTCTACTTTTTTATCTAAGTGACTTGTTGACCGCTGCAAAGTTGACTTTTGACTTCATCTTTGACTTCATCAAATCAATGAGATCTTTGCTAAAGTATTTCAATAAGATCTTCATCACTTTCAGTCTCCTTGGTAGACCTTGGATTCATAGCGCTAAGGCAATACCTTCAACGCTCCACCAGAAAGTCAAGTTTATGACAAATGATAAACTTATCACAGTTCAAGCTGAAGAAGATATTTTGATTAGCAAACCGTTTGTCCAACCATATGTGGATGCAACTGAAGAGGCTCTTGAAACGTCTTTTCAAGCGCTCGAAATAGCCAACATAGAAAGACTTCCCAGTAATACAAAAGTGGCCGATATGGATATCGCCCAGGACAGGGGCTTGGAAAGAATGCTCAAGGAATAAAAGAGCCACCAGATTTCAAAGATAATCCTTTAAAGTATGGCTTAGGGTACGACCCTACAAATAATCAAGCTATACGGAAAAAAGGGAAGTCCTACCCTTCATAGACGATCTTCCGAAAAGGAGGGGTATTAGCTCAAGGGGTAGCGTTAGTCATTAGGTGTCCTTCTTCCAATTCTAAGGGATGTAAACCCAATGACTATTAGAGATCACTCCTCGGGGTATGCCCGGCCCCCGAGCATCTATAGGGCACACATTTCCCCTAAAATTACAAAAGAATGCTATTCTTACTATCTGCTTCTCTTCTTGCTAAATATGTCTATACCCCATTTTAAATAAACAATTTTTAGATAGACGTTTTGTTCCAAAATGCGTCATAAACTAAACAAAGTCAAATACGATTGATTAACTAGAAACACCTCGATAGAACCAAGTTTTGATAATGTTGTGCAAAAAAATATATTATTGTTAAAAGCCCATCAAGGACAAAGGCCAAGACAAAAGAATGAAAGGGCAAAATACCTGGCAGAAAACCCACAAAGGGGTGTCGCCGCCGTCCGTTCCGACGTCCAGGAACATCTCGAACGTTTATGCGAGCAGTCGCGAAAAGATGGTTTAGACTCGTGTTTTTTGTTTAAAATGTGTTCATTGCTTCCGAGGTGCTCAATAACTAAACTATCCTCTAATAAAAGCAAGGTTTTCGAAAAGGGGTTCTTTTGGAGTCGCCACTAATGTTTTGACCGTAAACATTGGAAAAGGATAAAAAGGTGTTGTTTTTAATAAAAACCAAACTTGGCCATCATAACCAGAGTTAGGTAAGGGAGTTAGTTACGTGTTGGGAAGGTGTTAGCACCCCCACAACGCCCCTTTCGGGTTCCCTATGATGGATTAATTCATTTAAGTAAAGATTACGAGAAATTACGCGATTACCCTATTTTATTGCATAATGTTTAAAAATGGTTATCTACATGACTTTATTTACTATTGCATACAGAGAGCAATAAATAAAAGCAGTAAAAGAGAAGAGAATTGAACAGAACCTCCGTAGCAAGCTTTATATTACGAATCTTTAATCGTGAGGATGTGTTTCGGCAATCCTTCGCTCTACAAAGACTCTCCTCTCCAAATACAACACTGACTCTACTAAATTTTACAAAAGAATCGAACGCTGGAATATGATTCCTTAACTGATTGTTACCTTATTAAGGCAATCAGAGAGTTCATTCGAAGAGGGAAGAGAATAGACAAGTACTGGAAGTTGTCTGGTGTGTGAAATAGTGGCAAATGAGCCTCCTATTTATAGTTTTTCGCTGCCTGCACATTTGAGACGCCCCTCTGGGTTGGGACAGCCATCTGGGTTGGGACGGCCGTCCCAACTGCATCTTTTACAAAGGTTGAGACCCCCTGAAAGCTAGGACTGGCAGTCCCACTTGGGACGGCCGTCCCACTTGGGCAGGGAAGGTTGGGACGACCGTCTCAACTCTGGGACGGTGGTCTCGACCTGTTTTGGCTAGTTTTTGTGTTCTGGGACCCTTGGGAAGCTTTCCTTTCTTTATTCGGACGTCGGTTGATGCCGATGAACGCCCGTTAAAGCTTTATCTTCATATAGGAAGTCTTCTTGGCCTTTATTGAGATGTCAGGCGAGCTTTGTCTTTGTTGTAGGAAGTCTCTTTAGCCTTTATTGAGAGACCGGGCAAAATTAGGGGTCTACAGCTGCCCCCCCTTCACCTGCCTGCCTAATTTGTTGGCTTAATATGCCGACAAAATTAGATGGTAGGGGAAGGAGTTAACCCTTTTGCCCGGTTATCCTTCGAATGCTTCTTTGCTGATCCTCCGGATGATAAATATTTTTGATAGGTACCAATCCCTATCTGGTTTGAGCCTTACTTTATAAGGCTCTGGTGAGTACTTACCCTCACCCGGTACGAGTCTGTGTTTCGCTAGACTCTTGTGGGTACCTACCCCCACTAGGTATAAACCTTGTTTTGCAAGGCTTTGGTGAGTACCTACCCTCACCCGGTATGAGTTCGCATTTTGCTAAACTCTTGTGGGTACTTACTTCCGAGGTGTTCAACACTTGAACTATCCTCTAATAGAAGCAAGGTATTTGCAACCCATTTTTGTAATGCTTAGGCAAGTATTTTACTCTACCTAATGCATTCTGCTAAGTTTTGATGAGTACCTACCCTCATCCGGTACAAACCTTATTTTATAAGGCTCTGGTGGGTACCTACCCCCACCTGGTACGAATCTGCCTTTTGCTAGATTCTGATGAGTACCTAGCCTCATCAGGTATAAACCTTATTTTATAAGGCTTTGGTGGGTACCTACCCCCACCTGGTACGAATCTGCATTTTTGCTAGATTCTGATGAGTACCTACCCTCATCTGGTATAAACCTTATTTTATAAGGCTTTGGTGGGTACCTACCCCCACCTGGTACGAATCTGCATTTTTGCTAGATTCTGATGAGTACCTACCCTCATCCCGGTATAAACCTTATTTTATAAGGCTTTGGTGGGTACCTACCCCCACCCGGTACGAACCCCGTTCTCGCAAGGCTCTAATGGGTACCTACCCCACCCGGTCCGAACCCCGTTCGCAAGGCACCGATGGGTACCTACCCCCACCTGGTCCGAACCCCGTTCTGCAAGGCTCTGATGGGTACCTACCCCCACCTGGTCTGAACCCCGTTCTGCAAGGCTCTGATGGGTACCTACCCCCACCTGGTCCGAACCCCGTTCTGCAAGGTTCTGAATAAGCCCCGTTCTGCAAGGTTCTGAATAAGCCCCGTTCTGCAAGGCTTTTAGGATGACTTTTTGATAGTCAATCCTGTGGTCATCTAGTTTTGGAGATGTGTTGGCGACTTATTGTTTCTGTTCATGCGCCCATTCCGTGGGGAATATTTGATTTGACTTTTTGACTTTTCTGTTAGTCATCCAGTTTTACCGGGGATTCTTTGTTTTTGGCTTTTTCGTTTAGCCATCCGGATTTGCCAGGGATTTCTGATTTTTGGCTTTTCTGTTTAGCCATCCGGTCTTTGCCGGGGATTCTTTGTTGGTTGCCTCTTATTTAGGCCGGAATCCACTGGGGATTTGTTGATTTTTGTTGGTTGTGCCTCTTGATTAGGCAGATGCTTCAATAGTGGTGAAGACTTTTTTACTTGTTATTTTTCGCCTCTGAATAAGCTGATATTCTACTTGAGGATATTTGTTCTTGATAATACCTCTGAGTAGGCAGATGCTTTTTTGAAAGCTTTGTGCTTGTATTGCCTCTTGCATAGGTTGATTTCCCATTTCTTGGGGATATCGGCTCTTTGCTTGCCTCTGAGTAGGCATAGGCATTCTTGGGAGTGAAGGTTTTGCCTTTCACTGGGGATATTCATATTGGGTGTTATAGGCGATTAACTCCCTGAGGATATGAATTTGTAGTTTTGTCTTTTGCTGGTAGGCTTGTTGGGGATTTTTTTTTCTTTTTAGTAATCCACCAGGGATTTGGTTGTTTCCTGGGGATCTATTTTGAATTGCCCCCTAGGGAGGAATGGAGTTTTTGACTCCTTATTGGCTGCTGTTTGAGCTGGCTTTGCCTATGCTCTTATTCCTGCTGGGGAATGGGTTTATATGTGCGCCTTTTATGCACATTGGTTTTTTCTTTCGATGAAAAGATATCTTTTTTCTCTTTTCTTTTTGGTGATCCCTGGGTTTCTTTTCTTGGGGGATCTAATCCTTGATTTGATTTTTTTTATGATGGAGTCTTGGCTCCTGACTTTTGTGAAGCTCTTTATTGAGCGTAATGAAGAAATTTTCTTCTTTTCTCTTTTTTGGGATTCACCGAGGAGTCTGTCGGTTTCCTGGGGATCCAAATTTGGTGATGGAGTCCTGGCTCCTGGCTTTGTGAAGCTCTTATTTGAGCTGGAAGATGGAAATTTTTGTTTTCCTCTTTTTGTAGATTTTCTGGATATACTCTACTTGGAGATTTTTATTCGGCCTTTTTCGTTCCTCTATTGGGGAATGAAAGTTTTTCTTCCTTATTCTCCTTATTCTCATTTGGGGAATGAAGCAGAGATTCTGGATAAGTGTGCTTGATGACTCATGTGGCGATGAAGCTGAGTTGTGAGGTAATATTTTTGTCTTGCCTCTAGAGTAAGCAAGGATCCTCTTGGGGATGATCAAGCCTTTCCGTTGGCTTTTTCCTGGTGCACCTTCTTTTATTGGGATAGAAGGTTTAGAGCTAGTTTCCTTGAAGCTCTTTATTCTGCTGAAATGGTTTTGATTTTCACCTTTCGCGATTTTGATTTTCATATGGAAACTGGATTCTGGCGCCCCCTGTTTTTTAATCACAAGTATGGAGACTAGCCTTCTTATATGCATGTTTAATATTTTTATTTTAAGAAAATTATTTTTTCTTGATTTTGACAAAGTCGTTTTGTGCAACTACTTTGTGTGTGGATGTTCTAGATGCAATCTTATTGTTTATTTATTTTTGATGCATTTAGAAAGTAACTGGCCTTCTCTCGTTTGCTTCTCATGAATACGCCGATAGGCTCCTCTTTTATGACTGTCGCCGCCGTCTCAAAAGAGAAGGTCGGTCGGAGCGACGCGATGGTTTTTCGGCCCTTTTGATTTTCGCGTTTTTATGGGTGGTTACAACGCCTTTAGGTTGTCCGATAACCGGGCTAACTTAGGGGCGAGGTTTTTGAAAGGTGTCCTTGGGTTGTCTGATAACCGGGCTAACCCAAGGACTTATTTATTTTGGGTTCTATGGAGTCGCCATCGATGTTTTTACCGGAAACATCGGAAAAGGTTTTTAAAAGGCGTTGGTTTTCAAAAACCAACTTTGGTCATTAGAACCAGAGTTGGGTAAGGGAGTTAGTTACGTGTAAAGGGAGTATTAGTCCCTTTACGACGCCCCTTTCGGGTTCCCTATGATAGGCCAGCTTTTATTGTTAATAAATAAACCGGAAAATATACTTTTGCCCTTTTTATTATGCGGAATTTAAAGTGATGACTACATGGCCCTAATCTATTGCATAATTTAAATTAAAGCAATAAAAGTAGAGAGGGAGAAATTAAACCTCCGAAGCAAGCTTTGTTTTTATATTTCTTTGAAAAGAGGGTGCTTTTTGGCAGCCCTTCACTCTACAAGACGTCTGAAACTCTTCTGAACACCGAAAAATGCTCTCAAAGACACTCAGAAACTCCGGAAATGCGTTGGAGGGATTCTAGAGAGAAGTTTTTAGAGAGAAGGCAGAGCTAGAAGCTTGTGGTGTGTGGAAATGAGGGGGGGAGGACCACTATTTATAGGTTTTCGCGCCTGGCAGTGGCGAGACCGCCGTTCTCGTCTGACAGGGTCGAGACCGCCGTCTCGCCAAACGAGACCACCGTCTCGTCCTACGTAGGTGGCGAGACCGCCGTCTCGTCAAACGAGACCGCCGTCTCGCCATTCGCAGGTGGCGAGACCGCCATCTGGGAAAGCGAGACCGCCGTCTCATCAAACGAGACGGCGGTCTCGCCACTTGCCTGAGGCGAGACGGCGATCTCGATTTCGAGACGACGGTCTCGTCCTAAAGAGGCGAGAAAACTTATTTTTCGTACAGAAACTCCCTCCTATCTTAGTATGGGGCCTAATAGTCTCTCCTAATGGCTTGTTAGGCTTTATCCATCTTCAAATAGGAGGTCTTCTGGTCTTTATTTGGAGGTCGGGCAAGATTTGGGGTCTACAGCTGCCCCCCCTTTACCCGACCAGTCGACTGCTGGCCTTTTGTGCCAAGGTGATCGACTGGAGGGTAAAGGAGTTGACCCTCTTGCCCGGTTTCCCTTTAGATATTCCGTCTTTGCGGCGGATGATCTTCTGGGGAGATGTTGTGTTGTGCGCTTCCGGGATGCTCCTTTGTCGCGGTAGCTGACCCCTTCGGCTGATGAGTGCGAACCCCCACCTGGTTTGACGAGTATGAACCCTCGCCCGATAAGCCCCTTCTATAAGGCCTGATGAGTACACACCCCCATCTGGTGTTTGACGAGTATGAATCCCCGCCTGGTAAGCCCCCTTTTGTAAGGCCCGATGAGTACACACCCCCATCTGGTGTTTAGCCTCCGGATGCTTCATCTTGCGGTGAGTCGATCCTCTGGCCGTGGTGGCGGCTTACTGCTCTAGCTCATGCGCCGATGTGAAACCTTGGGATGCTCCTTTGACGCGGTAGCTGACCCCTTGGCTGACAAGTATGAACCCTCGTCTAGTTAGGTGCCTCTGGATGCCCCTTCTTGCGGTAGCTGATCCTTTAGCTATGGTGGCGGCTTACTGATTCTGACCATGCGTCGATCAAACACTCCTTGGGGAGTGATTTCCATTTGTCGGTAGATGCTCTTGGACCTCTTTGAATGGTCATCCGGGTTGTACCGGGGATTTTGTGTTTCATCCAGCTTTGTTGGTTGCTGGGGATTTTTATTTTTTACTTTTGGTGGCGACTATCTGACTCTTGCTGGCTGGACGGATTGAGTCTTGTTTTCTGTTCAACTTTGATTTGGTAGTCGAAATTTTATTTGGTTAAGATCCTGCCTTTTTTCTCGCGGTTTTATCTCTTTTTTCTCGCGATTTAGGATTTTGACTTTTCTTATTGAGCGTATGCCTTTTTCCTTTTTAAGCTTTTTTTCTCGTTACACTAGCTTTTGCAAAGGGCGGCAAAGAGATGCATGAAATAAATTTTTTTTTATGGGGAAATTTTATTACAACCACTTTTTGTTCAGGCAAGTATCGTCCCTAAGGGCTATCTTCTGGAGATGATCAGCAGGCGAATTGCTGGTAGACGTGATATCGGAAGTCTGCTTGCTCTCGGACTTCGTCGTGGCATTCTTGCTGGAATGTCGTCCATTCCTGCCGCATCGCCTGCTGATGCTGGTACATCTCCTCTTGCCGGGTATGGTAGGTCTCTTGCCGCACCGTCATTTGGTCGAGCTGCCGGCGCAAATCGTTCACATTGCGGTTCATACCGGCGAAACCGTCCGTGTATGGTGGTGGTTGTTGTTGTTGTTGTTGCTGCTGCTGGAATTCGGGGGGCGTGGGGATATCCTGCATTGCCACCAGCCCCTGGAGATCTAGTGCGAAATCCAGTGTAGGATGGAGGGCCAGTTGGGTCCCTCTGCGGATCAGCATTCCCATGCTGACCAAGATTGACCCGCCGATGGATTCGGGTCGCAGGTTGTGGGCCAGCTTCTTCCCGGCCAGTGGCACCCCCATCTTTCCGCTAGGGGAGTGATGAGGGGAGCCACAAGAACGACCCCGCCGATCTGTTCCCAAAGTCCTTGAGGGCTCTCGTGAAGAAGTAGCCGGGGTTGCAGCGCCGCTTCGGCTCATGCAACAAAGTACGAAGAGGTCGTGGAGGGAGACCTTGCCCCGACTCTCTTTTCTCCCATGGATGGTTCTTGCCGCAGCCTTGTGGCGGATGCGAGTGCCTGGGGTAGCACGGAGCCCCTCATCAGCGTGGGCAGCGTGGTGGCTCCCGTGAGCTCGTTCCACATCTTGGCGGCAGTGAGGTTGGTGGGCCGGGAGCAGATGGCCTCCCGATATTCCTGGGTCACTGTGTCCTTGGGCCGGACGAACCTGATGGCCATGTTGAACTCGTCGAGGGTGGTGGCCTGGTAACTTCCACCCATGAAGTAGGTCACCATCTTAGTGGGCGGCAGGCCCGGGACCGTGGAGGGGACCTCAGAGTAGGAGACCGAGGCCAGGAATTCTAGTACCGCCTGTGGGTACACATGTGTGGGTGGTGGCTGTAGCAGAAAACCCCACCCGATGCTGTCAATGTGGGCCCGGACATCGTCCTCCCATCCAAATTCTGCCAGGAGGCTGAAGTCCAGCATCAGCATCGGGTGCCACGTGTAGACCCCAAATCTTGCCCGGCCTCCAAATAAAGACCAGAAGACCTCCTATTTGAAGATGGACAAGCCTAACAAGCCATTAGGAGAGATTATTAGGCCCCATACTAGGGTAGGAGGGAGTTTCTGTACCAAAAAATAAGTTTTCTCACTTTGAAGGGACGAGACCGCGTTCTGGGCAACCCAGACCGCCGTCTCGCCTCGCGTAGGAGTCGAGACCGCCGTCTCGCTTAACGAGATGACGGTCTCGTCACCTACGAAAGACGAGACGGCGGTCTCGTGTAACCAGACGGCGGTCTCGTTGTTTTGACAGGACGAGACGGCGGTCTCGTTGAACGAGACGGCGGTCTCGACCCTGTCAGACGAGACCGGCGGTCTCGCCACCTGACAGTGCGAAAACCTATAAATAGGGGCTCTCCCCCCCTCATTTCCACACACCACAGCTGCATAGCTCTCCCTTCTCTCTAAAACTTCTCTCTAGAATCCCTCCGACGCATTTCCGGAGTTTCTGAGTGCTTTCAAGAGTGATTTTTCGGCGTTCGAGAGGTTTTCCGACGCCTTGTAGAGTGAAGGGCTGCCATAAAGCACCCTATTTTTTTTAGAGAATTAATATAAAGCGCGCTTCGGAGGTTCAAATTCTCTCCCTTCACCTTTACTGTCTTTATCTTAAATTATGCAATAGATAATAGGGCCATGTAGTCATACTTTTAAATTCCGCAGAATAAAAAGGGCGAAAGTGTATTTTTCTAGTTTATCAATAAAATAAGCCGGCCTGTCATAGGGAACCCGAAAGGGGCGTCGTAAAGGGACTAATACTCCCTTTACACGTAACCAACTCCCTTACCCAACTATGGTTCTAATGACCAAAGTTGGTTTTCGAAAACCAACGCCTTTTAAACCCCTTTTCCGATGTTTCCGGTAAAAACATCGGTGGCGACTCCATAGAACCCAAAATAAATAAGTCATTGGGTTAGCCCGGTTATCGGGCAACTCAAGGACACTTTTCGAAAACCTCGTCTCTAGGTTAGCCCGGTTATCGGACAACCTAAGGACGTTGTAACCACCAATAAAAAACGCGAAAAAGAGTCGAAAAACCATCGCGTCGCTCCGACCGACCATCTCTCTTTTGAGACGGCGGTGACAGATGGCGACTCCACTGGGGAAGCCTAGAGAGTTAATCCCATTTAGTGATGGGCCGGCTTAAACAATAAATAAACCAAGAAAATAACACTTTTGCCCTTAACTTGTATTATAACATGCTTTATTGTTTGGCTTTCAATAAACTGTTGTTTGTTTATACTTATGCAATCGCTTGATATATAAATTGCACACAACAGTTCCCCCTATACCCGGGGGCAAGAGAGATAACCATAGGGAGTGGGTGGCAGGTACGGTTCGCTGCAGTTAGGGCCTTGTGCCCACCAGTGTGATCGGAAACCACCACTCAAGGTGATTACCTTCCTCTTTTGGCAACAAGACCGACTCTGGCCTTAGTGCTGAGCATGGTTGGACGGCTGGAGAGTGGGGACCCTATAATGGGGGCACCTTGGGGGCCTTAGCCTGGTGAGAACAGTTAGAACCTACCCTTGCCAATGCACTTTTCTGCAGGAAAACCCTACCTCGTGATAAAAACGAAATCTCGCCGATTCGGGGATGGTCGAATTGTGTGTGCATATGTTTGTCGCATTTGTATGTTGCATAGCATAAACAAACAACAAAACAAAAAACCAAAAAAAATATTTTACAAATAAACACCCTTATCTCGGACAGTCTGCCTTTTAGCTAGCCTGGTTTCAGGTTCTTTGTAAGCTAAGTAGCCACGCAGTTCCGACAGAAGAGATAAGGGACGATAAATATTCTTTCACATAAAGCCATATTTTATCTCGGACAGTCTGCCTTTTAGCTAGCCTGGTTTCAGGTTCTTTGTAAGCTAAGTAGCCACGCAGCTCCGACAGAAGAGATAAAGGGCTATAAAATAAAAATAAACAAATAGAAAAAATAAAAATAATAAAAATTCATTTTTCCAAAATTCATAAATAATACCTGGTCCAAAAATATTGCATTCATAACACATTCATAGAAAATATGTGCAAATACCATACATCATGTAGAAAAAACATGATAAAATAGCAAAATAAACACTCACATACAATAAACATCATCTTCATCAAATCATACATTTTGGTTTAGAAAATGGAAGGGACAAGTAGACAAGTGGGGAAGGTAGACATTCTCCGAAGCCATACCGAGAGGCTAGAGCGGCTTAGTGCGATGATGCCACCGGAGGTCCGTGCTCGATTTTGAAAAGTCCTACGGACGGATTTTAGACCTCCCGAAGATCGATGTCGACCAAGTCTTCCTCAGGGTACTTATTCATTTTTGGAACTCCGAGTCTGCGGTGCTTTGAATTTCCGTAGCTTCGACATGGTGCCCACTTTAGAGGAGTATGAAATAATGTTGAAATGGCCCAAATCAGCTGGGGTCCATATCCGTCATGAGGCGTATACTCCTGCAGCACCGATCGCCGCCCTTATCCATCTACCGTACCGACAAAGTACCCCGATAAAGAAGGGGAACACCCAGGGATGGAGAGTAACAATGTTAGAAGACCACCTGTCCTACCCGGCCGAAAGGGCGAGTGGGTTGCCTTCAACAAAACCCTGGCGCTATTAATCTTCGGAACAATCCTATTCCCCTTCCACCTCGACACGATGGATCAAGCCGTCATGGACGCTTTCTTCGCTTGGGACGTAAATTCGAAGAGTCCCCGCCTGCTATTCTTGCCGACACCTTGCTCTCGGTAGACTTCGTCGTCGAAGCAAGGAAGAACACTCCGCCGTCGCTCTTCACCGCTTTATGTGTGGAGCATCACGCACCTCTATGCCTCCGAGTCACATGGGGATATTCCCTGATCCATTGAGAAGCTTCTCCAAAATCCCCCTCCAACGACGCCTCGATCGTAGAATGGAGGGATGAGTTAGAACAGAAGGACGCCAACAAGATATCTTGGGTCTCGCCCTTGGTTCCCACCCGCCCAGCTCTCGTCGGATGTGGGAACTATCCGAATGTACCTCTGATAGGACTCAGGGGTTGTATAGCCTACTCACCTAGAGTAGCTATGAGGCAACTCATGAGGACTCAAACTATTATCTCCCAAGGGGAACTCGGAGGACTGTGCTTCTTTGGAGACCCGTGCACAATCGCCAACTCACTGACTGTAAGGAAAGCATGGGAGAAGCCAGTCTACATGGGAGACAGAGAGCTAGGAAAAGCTCGGGTAACTGTCACCAATGACTATGAGGCATGGAGAAGAAGAAGAGAGATGGCCCGACCATCCACCACACCCGCGCCAATTGCCAACAACGAAGAGCTGCAGGCACAAGTCAATGCCTTGACCCAGAGGGTAGAGATAATGGGAGCCCAGATACGGGCCCTCGAGGAAAAAGAACAAGCCTCTATCCTCATGATTGACGGTCTACAAAGGCAGGGCAAGAAAAAGGATCATGAAATAGAACGCCTCAAGGACCAATGTGCTGACGCTAATGAACAGGCTATCCGAGCATCCAAAACTGCCAGAACCGGCTCGGATAGCCAACTGCAGGAGATAACCGCTAGGTCGGCACACCTTGAGGCGGAATCAGCTCAGCAGGCCCAAACGATCAAAGAGTTGTCAGAACAACTCCTCCAGGCTCGGCTAGATCTCCGCCAAGAGCGAGAGAATAACAGAAAACTCAGCCGAGGTCTCTGTGAGCTACGCCTTAAGGAGAAAAGAGGGCTAGCTCAGTATGACCAAATACTAAAAGAAAAGGACTGAGCTGTTGCAAGGCTCGATGAACTAGAAGCCTTGGTCATACACCGAGAGGCGAAGATCAAGGAGGCCCAACAATATAGCGAAGAAATGAGCCAAGCGATCCATAAGCAAAGCGAAGCACTCGCTCACCACGTCCGGGAAGCCGAGAGAGAATTACAACGAAAACAAGACCCGCCTGTGGGTTTCTTTAGGCTTTTCCGTTTTTGCCAAAAGACGCTTCGTAGTTTGGAATAAGAGAATGTACACCTTCCAAATGAATTAATGAAATCTTCTTATTCAACACTAGTCTACTTGCATGCATAAGCATTCATTTGCATATTTTAAATTCCCTCCTTCACGCTTAATAAATAAGATAATAAAAAGGAAGGATTAACTAACACGTCCTCCAACTCAGAAGAATGGAGAGAAAGCCACTCCTAATAAAGCTCACCCCAACGGTCGAATCATCACAAGAGGGAAATAAACCTCGGCCGTTGGTCCTCAAGAATAAAGAAGAGGGGGCAAGGACGCCAGTGCGACTATTTATGCCACGTCCTTTCCCCTACGAGTCAAATAAAGCTGTACCGTGGAGATATGGGGAATCTTCACCAATAAAGGAAGAAATAACAAACATAGCCGGCATTGGGGGCACAACTAGAAGTGGAAGAATCTACTCCCCCAAGGACACACAAGAAAATGTCCTTCAAAATAAAGGAAAAAATAAAAAGACCGAAGAAGAAAAAGAAAATAAAGAATCCAAGGAGGAGACAGAGGAATTACTCCAGTTTATTAGGCAAAGTGAGTATTCCATTATCGATCAGCTCAACCGTACACCTGCAAAGATCACGTTGCTATCTTTGATAATGAGCTCGGAACCACACCGAAACACCCTGCTGAAGGTCTTGAGCGAGGCGCATGTACCCCATACAATATCCCAAGAAAAGGTCGAGAGGATTGTTGGTCACATCACGGCAAACGATCACCTCACCTTCACAGAGGAAGAACTCCCCCTAGAAGGGTCAAAGCATAACAAGCCCTTGCATATCTCGGTCAAGTGCAAGGAATACCTCATCGCTAAAGTTCTTGTGGATAACGGGTCGTCCCTGAATGTGATGCCCAAGTGCACACTGGAAAAGTTGACTATCCAAGGAACCCGTCTGCGCCCAAGCAGCACCATCGTTCGAGCCTTCGACGGATCAAAACGAGAAGTGGTGGGAGAAATCAAACTACCAATCCAAGTGGGACCCACTATCTTCGACGTCGATTTCCATGTAATGGACATTACTCCAGCATATAGCTGTCTCCTCGGTAGGCCCTGGATCCATGACGCTAAGGCAATACCTTCGACGCTCCACCAAAAAGTCAAATTCGTAGTGGGTGACAAGCTGGTCACGGTTCAAGCAGAAGACGATATCCTAATCAGTGGACCGTCCACTCAACCTTATGTGGATGCGGCTGAAGAGGCTCTTGAAACATCTTTTCAAGCACTTGAAATTGCCAATATAGAACGACTTCCCAGAAATACAAAGGTAGCCCGCATGATGTTGAAGCACGGCTACCATCCTGGCCAAGGACTGGGGGCAGATTCCCAAGGAACGAGGGAACCCCCAGAATTCAAAGACAATCCCCACAAGTATGGCCTAGGATATAACCCTTTCAAGGACCGAGCGGGAAGAGCAAAAGGGAAGTCTCCCCTCCGCGCACTCAAGCAGATTTTCCGAAGTGGAGGGGTGCAAGCGTCAAGAGCCACTCTAGTCATTAGGAAACCTTTTTCTTTGTTTAAGGGATGTAAACCCCATGATTGTTAGAGATTATCCCCCGGGGCGAGCCCGACCCCCGGGCATTTCAGGGCACATATTCCCTTATTAATTAATAAAGAATGATTCTTTCTATCTGCTTCTCTTCTTTCTACTTCTGACTGGACCACATAAATAACCCTGTCTAAGTAAACATAAAAAAGAAGAATAAGAAGCGCCTCCAAATAATCAAACCTTCATCATTGCTATCATCATCAAGTTAGCTGATTAGAAGCACATAAAAATAAGACTTCACTTAAGCCATAAAGAAAGTCACGCTTCGCCAATACTGTGAACAAAAGAATAACAACAACAAAAAAAAAAAAAAAAAGCCCAGAGAAGCCAAAGGCCAAAGAAAAGGGCAAATTACCCGGTAGGAAACCCACCAAGGGGGCTACGCAAAAGATAGGGTCGACCCGGTAGGATACCCGAACAACAATAAAGGGTAGCCTAGGCAAAAGTTAGGGTTACAAATAAGGTCCGCTAGGATTCCTCCAAAATTTTACAAGAGAGAGAACCTAGACAAAAAATAGGGCCAACACACAGTATCCTAGTTCAAAAACCCGAAGGGCGATCTAGGGAAATCAGCTAGCCATTTAAAAGCAATGAAAATAAAAAGAGCGCAAATACAAAAAAGAAAGAAAGAAAAAAGAGGAAAATGTTTGCTTAGACAAAGCTTAAACACCCAGGCTTAACCTTAGCTAGCCATTCTTACAAATACTCTTATCAATAAAAATCAACCCTCTAAAACACAAACCATTGATTTTTACCCCCTTTCGCTTCTTTTCTCTTGACCCTCACGACAATATTCTAATAATTAATTTGGGAATATGGAGGCGTATAGTCAACAAGAGGATTGAAATCCCTAAAGCAAGGAAAAAGGGGCACTACATGACGAAAGTGCTCTACAAAAAAAAAACAGAAAAAAGAGAAAAAGAAAAATAGAGAAAGAAAGAAATTACCCTTCGGTCCCAAGAAGTCCGGCATGGTACAACCAAAAGTATACGCGGCAAATCAGAAGGCTTTCAGCGCAACAAGACACGTTGGTTAAATCCTTCTGAAAACTTAATCAAAATAGGCATTATAGGACATCAAGACATAAAAACATTGCATGCATAAAATGTTTTTAGACCAGGTCTTATTACTTCTTTCAAAATAATAAACAAAAAGCAATAAAAATACAAAAAATAAAAATTTTCTCTTCCACGAAACGAGACCGCCGTCTCAGTGCACCAGACCGCCGTCTCGGTCTCCCGACAGAACGAGACCGCCGTTTGGACCAACCAGACCGCCGTCTCGTTTTCGCCGACAACGAGACCGCCGTCTCGTTGCACCAGACCGCCGTCTCGTCCTGGAAGAGAAACGAGACCGCCGTCTCGTCCACCCAGACGGCGGTCTCGATCTGGAAATTTTCCCTATATATAGGGGGCGCGACTTTGGGCTTCCTCACAACTCCCCTTGCCTCCAGAACCTCCTCTCCCTCAACTCCTGCACTCCCAAGCTCCCTCTAGTCAAGATGTTTGGCAGAAGCGCTTCCAGAAAGAGAAGGAGCACTGCTGGTGCTAGTAGTTCCGCACCACCACCACCACAGGACCCTTCCCAGCTAGCGCCACAACACCAGGCTCGTCTTGAGAACATCCGGACCTACCAGTGGCACCCCATGCTCAAGCTAGATTTTAACATCCTAGCCGAGTTCGGATGGGAGGACGATGTCCGGGCCCATCTAGACAACATTGGGTGGGGATTCCTGCTGCAACCACCACCTACACATGTATACCCACAGGCAGTGCTGGAATTCTTAGCTTCCGTCTCCTACTCCGAGAGCCCCTCCACGATCCCGGGCCTACAGCCCACTCAGATGGTGACATATTTTATGGGTGGGCAGTACCAAACTTCCACCCTCAGAGAATTCAATGTGGCCATCGGGTTCGTCCGGCCCGAGGAGGCCATGACCCAGGAGTACCGTGACGCCATCTGCTCACGGCCCGCCCACCTTACCGCTGCCGAGATGTGGCGTGAGCTCACAGGAGCCACCACGCTGCCCACACTGATGAGGGGATCTGCGCTTCCCCCAGCACTCCGCATCTGCCACAAGCTGCTGGCCGGAACTATACACGGGAGGAAAGAGAGTCAGGGCAAAATATCCCTCCCTGACCTCTTCATACTATACTGCATGAGCCAAAGACGGCGCTGCAACCCCGGGTACTTCTTCCTGAGAGCCCTCAAGGACTTCGGGAACAGATCTGCGGGGGCCGTCCTCGTTGCTCCTCTCATCACCCCCTTAGCAGAAAGGTTTGGGTGCCCTGGCCGGGAAGAGCTGACCCACAATCTGCGACCCGAATCCATCGGCGGGACGATCTTGGTCAGCATGGGAATGCTGATCCGCAGAGGGAGCCAGCTGGCTCTCCACCCCACCCTGGATTTCGCATTGGAACTCCAGGATGTGATGCAGGAAATGCCTACATCTCCTGAGGCCCAACAGCAACAGCAGCAGCAGCAGCCGCCTCGGTATACAGACGACTTCGCTGGCATGCACCTCCACATGAACGACCTATGCCAGCAGCTCAACGGTATGACCGTGAGGTAATAACAGGTGTCCCAGAGGCATGATCAGCTATCCCAAGCAGTGGAGCAAATATCCCAAAGGCAGGAGGCCTTTGACACCCGACTAGGGGAGATGTACCAGTACCAACAAAGCATGCGCCAGGATTGGGCGACTTTTCAGCAGAGGTACCAGGATGAAGTCCAAGAGATGGAGGACTTCAGATACCATATGTACCAGCATTACCCTCCCCAGGGATCAGGCCCAGAAGATAGCCCTTAGGGATAGTAGCTCCAAAAACAGGGTTGTAATAAAATTTTCCCAATAAATAAAATTTTATTTCATGCATCCTTTTTGCCACCCTTTCCAAAAGTCAGCGTAACAAAAAGAAAACTAAGAGTAAAAGACATACGCTCAATGAAAAAGCCAAAATCCTAAATCGCGAGAAAAGAGAGATAAACCGCGAGAAAAAGGCAGGATTAAGCCATTGCACCAACCAACAAAGCTTCGATCGAACAAGAGTTGAACAAAATCAAGATCCATCCGACCAACCAGGCAGGAACGGATAATCACTACCAAAAGAACAAAAACAAAGGATCTCTGGCAATCAACAAAGGCTGGACGAACACCAACAAAATCCCCGGCGTGACCCGGATGACTATTCAAAGAAATCCGAAGAACAGTCAACTCAACATAAGACGCATTCTCCAGAAGAATGCGCCTGATCTGCGCTCGAGCCGGATCAGTAAGTCGCATTACCACCCTGATGGGGGGCTCGTACTCATCCAGTCCCGCACAACGGACTGTACCACCTTGATGGGGGGTTCATACCCATCCAGTCCCACACAACGGACTGCAACTACCACCCTGATGGGGGGCTCGTACCCATCCGGTCCCGCACAATGGACTGTACCACCCTGATGGGGGGTTCATACCCATCCGGTCCCGCACAACGGACTGTACCACCCTGATGGGGGGTTCATACCCATCCAGTCCCACACAACGGACTGCAACTACCAGCCTGATGGGGGGTTTATACTCATCAACCGAAGGATCGGCTACGTCAGGAGTAGTATCCGGAGGTTCTACCACGTGTCCATCGAAGGGATCGGCTACGTCAGAAGTAGTATCCTGGAAGTGCACGAGCACAGAAATCATTCCCCAGGGAGTCGGCGCATGAGCTACCCGAACAGCAAGCCGCCACCACCACCAGTCCCACGCAACGGACTGCAACTACCACCCCGATGGGGGGTTCGTACCCATCAGCCGAAGGATCGGCTCCGTCAGAAGGAGTTCCTGAGGTCTTACCACATGTTCACCGAAGGGATCGGCTACATCAGAAGTAGTATCTCAGAAGTGCACGTACACCAAAGTTTTCCCCAGAAGATCAACCGCCGCAAGACGGGACGTCTGAAGGGCAACCGGGCAAGAGGGTCAACTCCTTTACTCCCAGCCGATCGTCCCGACACGAAGGCCGCAGTCGACCGGACGGGTAAAGGGGGGCAACTGTAGACCCCAAATCTTGTCCGGCCTCCAAATAAAGACCGGAAGACCTCCTATTTGAAGATGGACAAGCCTAACAAGCCATTAGGAGAGACTATTAGGCCCCATACTAGGGTAGGAGGGAGTTTCTGTACCAAAAAATAAGTTTTCTCGCTTTGAAGGGACGAGACCACGTTCTGGGCAACCCAGACCGCCGTCTCGCCTCGCGTAGGAGTCGAGACCACCGTCTCGCTTAACGAGATGGCGGTCTCGTCACCTACGAAAGACGAGACGGCGGTCTCGTGTAACCAGACGGCGGTCTCGTTGTTTTGACAGGACGAGACGACGGTCTCGTTGAACGAGACGGCGGTCTCGACCCTGTCAGACGAGACCGGCGGTCTCGCCACCTGACAGCGCGAAAACCTATAAATAGGGGCTCTCCCCCCTCATTTCCACACACCACAGCTGCATAGCTCTCCCTTCTCTCTAAAACTTCTCTCTAGAATCCCTCCGACGCATTTCCGGAGTTTCTGAGTGCTTTCAAGAGTGATTTTTCGGCATTCGAGAGGTTTTCCGACGCCTTGTAGAGTGAAGGGCTTCCATAAAGCACCCTATTTTTTTAGAGAATTAATATAAAGCGCGCTTCGGAGGTTCAAATTCTCTCCCTTCACCTTTACTCGTCTTTATCTTAAATTATGCAATAGATAATAGGGCCATGTAGTCATACTTTTAAATTCCGCAGAATAAAAAGGGCGAAAGTGTATTTTTCTAGTTTATCAATAAAATAAGCCGGCCTGTCATAGGGAACCCGAAAGGGGCGTCGTAAAGGGACTAATACTCCCTTTACACGTAACCAACTCCCTTACCCAACTATGGTTCTAATGACCAAAGTTGGTTTTCGAAAACCAACGCCTTTTAAACCCCTTTTCCGATGTTTCCGGTAAAAACATCGGTGGCGACTCCATAGAACCCAAAATAAATAAGTCCTTGGGTTAGCCCGGTTATCGGGCAACTCAAGGACACTTTTCGAAAACCTCGTCTCTAGGTTAGCCCGGTTATCGGACAACCTAAGGACGTTGTAACCACCAATAAAAAACGCGAAAAAGAGTCGAAAAACCATCGCGTCGCTCCGACCGACCATCTCTCTTTTGAGACGGCGGCGACACCACGCATAGGTCCGGATGTTGTCAAGGCGGGCCTGGTGCTGCGGTGATAGTTGCAAAGGATCTTGGGGTGGCGGTGCTGCAGAACTGCTGGCACCAGTGGTGCTCCTTCTCTTTCTAGAAGCGCTTCTGCCAAACATTTTGACTATGGGGTGCTTGGGAGAGCAAAAGTTGAGATAGGGAGGTTCTGGAGGCAAGGAGAGTTGTGAGAAACCCCCCAAGCGCGCCCCCTATTTATAGGAATTTTTTTCCAATTCAAGACCGCCGTCTGGGAAGGCGAGACGGCGGTCTCGTGTCTCCTCCACATCGAGACGGCGGTCCGGTCCATCGAGACGGCGGTCTCGTTTGCGCCTGAGTCGAGACGACGGTCTGGTGGGTCGAGACGGCATTCTCGTCTTGGAGGGTAACCGAGACGGCGGTCTGGGATAACCAGACGGCGGTCTCGATTTACGGAAGTTTTTTTTTTTTTTTTTTTTTTAAAAGATAATAGGACCTGGTTCAAAAACATTTTATGCATGCAATGTTTTTATGTTTTGATGTCCTATAATGCCTATTTTGATTAAGCTTTCAGAAGGATTTAACCAACGTGTCTCGTTGCGCTGAGTGCCTCCTGACTTGCTGCGTTTATTCTTGGCTGTACCATACCGGACTTCTTGTGACCGAAGGGTAATTTCTTTCTTTCTCTATTTTCTCTTTTTCTTCTTTTTCTTTTGTAGAGCACCTTTTGTCACGTAGTGTCCCTCTTTCTTTGCTTTAGGGATTTCAATCCTCTTGTTGACTATACGCCTCCATATTCCCAAATTAATTATTAGAATATTGTCGTGAGGGTCAAGAGAAAAGAAGTAAAAGGGTAAAAATCAATGGTTTGTGTTTTAGAGGGTTGATTTTTATTGATAAAAGGGTTCTGTAAGAATGGCTGGTTAAGGTTAAGCCTGGGTGTTTAGGCTTTGTCTAAGCAAACATTCTTCCTTTCTTTTTGTATTTGCACTCTTTGGTTTTATTTCCATTGCTTTTTAAATGGCTAGCTGATTTCCCTAGATCGCCCTTTGGGTTTTCGAACTAGGATACTGTGTGTTGGCCCTAACTTTTGTCTAGGTTCCTTCTTTTGT
Source organism: Sphenostylis stenocarpa (assembly GCA_963425845.1). Lineage (NCBI taxonomy): Eukaryota > Viridiplantae > Streptophyta > Magnoliopsida > Fabales > Fabaceae > Sphenostylis > Sphenostylis stenocarpa. The sequence continues at coordinate 31,275,367 of OY731401.1, read as the reverse complement.
AAAATTTTTTTTTTTTTTTGAAGAAATCCTAGCGGACCTTATTTGTAACCCTAACTTTTGCCTAGGCTACCCTTTATTGTTGTTCGGGTATCCTGCCGAGTCGACCCTATCTTTTGTGTAGCCCCCTTAGTGGGTTTCCTACTGGGTAATTTGCCCTTTTCTTTGGCCTTTGGCTTCTCTGGGCTTTTTCTTTTGTGGATTTATTTTTTTTGTTCATAGTATTGGCGAAGCATGACTTTCTTTATGGGTGAGGTGAAGCCTTATTCTTATGTGCTTCTAATCAACTAGCTTGATGGCAATAGCAATGGTAAATGTTGATTATTTGGAAGCGCTTTTTATTCTTCTTCTTTTTTTATGTTTACTTAGACAGGGTTATTCACGTGGTCTAGTCAGAAGTAGAAAGAAGAGAAGCAGATAGAAAGAATCATTCTATATTAATTAATAAGGGAATATGTGCCCTAAAATGCCCGGGGGTCGGGCTCGCCCCGGGGGATAGTCTCTAACAATCATGGGGTTTGCATCCCTTAAACAAAGAAAAAGTTTTCCTAATGACTAGAGTGGCTCTTGACGCTTGCACCCCTCCACTTCGGAAGATTTGCTTGAGTGTGCGGAGGGGAGACTTCCCTTTTCTTCTTTCCGCTCGGCCCCTAGTAGGGTCATATCCTAGGCCATACTTGCAAGGATTATCTTTGAATTCTGGGGGTTCCCTCATGCCTTGGGAATCTGCCCCCAGTCCTTGGCCAGGATGGTAACCGTGCTTCAACATCATGCGGGCTACCTTTGTGCTTCTGGGAAGTCGCTCTATGCTGGCAATTTCGAGCGCTTGAAAAGACGTTTCAAGGGCCTCTTCGGCCGCATCCACATAAGGTTGGGCGGACGGTCCACTGATTAGGATATCGTCTTCCGCTTGGACTGTGATCAGTTTGTCGTCCACTATGAACTTGACTTTCTGGTGGAGCGTCGAAGGTACTGCCTTAGCGTCATGAATCCAAGGCCTGCCGAGGAGACAGCTGTACGCTGGAGTAATGTCCATTACATGGAAATCAACGTTGAAGGTAGTGGGTCCAACTTGGATTGGAAAATTGATCTCTACCACTACTTCTCGTTTTGATCCGTCGAAGGCTCGAACGATGGTGCTGCTTGGGCGCAGACGGGTTCCTTGGATAGTCAACTTGTCCAGTGTGCACTTGGGCATCACGTTCAGGGATGACCCGTTATCCACAAGAACTTTGGCGATGAGGTATTCCTTGCATTTAACTGAGATATGCAAGGGCTTGTTGTGGCTTGACCCCTCTAGGGGGAGTTCTTCCTCTGTGAAGGTGAGGTGATCGTTTGCCGTGATGTGACTGACGATCCTCTCGACCTTTTCTTGGGATATTGTGTGAGGTACATGCGCCTCGCTCAAGACCTTCAGCAGGGCGTTTCTATGCGGTTCCGAGCTCATTATCAAAGATAGCAATGTGATTTTTGCAGGTGTACGGTTGAGCTAGTCTATAATGGAATACTCACTCTGCCTTATGAACTGGAGTAATTCCTCTATCTCCTCCTTGGATTTCTTATTTTCTTTTTCTTCTTCGGTCTTTTTATTTTTTCCTTTATTTTTGAGGACCTCTTCTTGTGTGTCCTTGGGGGAGTAGATTCTTCCACTTCTAGTTGTGCCCCCAATGCCAGCTATGTTCATTATTTCTTCTTTTATTGGTGAAGATTCCCCATATCTCCATGGTATAGCTTTATTTGACTCGTAGGGGAAAGGACGTGGCATAAATAGTCGCACTGGCGTCCTTGCCCCCTCTTCTTTACTCTTGAGGACCAACGGTCGAGGCTTATTTTCCTCTTGCGACGAGTCGACCGTTGGGGTGAGCTTTATTAGGAGTGGCTTTTTCTCCATTCTTCTGAGTTAGGAGATGTGTTAGTTATTCCTTCCATTTTATTATCTTATTTATTAGGCGTGAAGGAGGGGAAATTTAAATATGCAAATGAATGCTCATGCATGCAAGTAGACAGTTATTGAACAAAAAGAGGAATTTTATTTATTCAAGAAGGTGTACATTCCCCTATTCTATACTGCGAAGCAACTTTTGACAAAAGCAGAAAACTTTAAAGAAACCCACAGGAGGGTCTTGATTGCTCTGTAGTTCCTTTTCAGCTTCCCGGACATGACGAGCAAGTGCTTCGCTTTCCTTGCGCACCGCCTGGCTCATATCTTCACTGTATTGTTGAGCCTCTTTGATCTTCGCCTCTTGATGAACGACCAAGGCTTGTAGTTCATCGAGCTTTTCAACGGCTCAGTCTTTCCCTTGAAGTACTTGGCTATACTGAGCTAGCCCTTCTTTTTCTTTGTGGCGTAGCTCAGAGAGACTTTTGGTGAGTCTCCTGTTGGCCTCTCGCTCTTGGCGGATGTCTAACCGAGCCTTGAGGAGCCCTTCCTACAACTCCTTGATCGTTTGAGCTTGCTTAGCTGATTCGGCCTCAAGGTGTGCCGTTTTGGCGGTTATCTCTTGCAGTTGGCTATCCGAACTGGTTCTGGCAGTTTTGGATGTTCGGATAGCTTATTCGTTAGCGTCGGCACATTGGTCCTTGAGGCGCTCTATTTCATGATCCTTTTTCTTGCCTTGCCTTCGCAGACCATCAATCGTGAGGATAGATTCTTGCTCTTTTTCCTCAAGGGCCCTCATCTGGGCTCCCATGATCTCTATCCTCTGGGTCAAGGCGTCGATTTGAGTCTGTAACCCTTCATTTCTAGCGCTCGTAGTGGGTGTGGTGGATGATTGAGCCACTCCTCTTCTATTTCTCCATGCCTCATAGTCACTGGTGACAGCCACCCGAGCTTTTCCTAGCTCTCTGTCTCCCATGTAGACTGGCCTCTCCCATGCTTTTCTCACAGCCTAGTGAGTTGGCGATGGTGCATGGGTCTCCAAAGAAGCACAGTCCTCCGAGCTCCCCTCGGAAAATGGTAGTTTGGGTCCTCATGAGCTGCCTCATAGCTACTTTAGGTGAGTAAGCTATGCAGCCCCTGAGTCCTATCAAGGGTACACTCGGATAGTCCCCACATCTGATGAGAACTGGGCCGAGTCGGAACCAAGGACAGACCCAGGATATACTGTTAGCATCCTTGCGTTCCCACTATTCCCTCCATTCTGAGGTCAGACGACGCTGGAGGGGGATCTTGGAGAAACTTCTCAAAGGGTCGGGGAATATCCCCATGTGGCTCGGAGGCGTACAGGTGAGTGGCGCTCCATACAAATAGCAATGAAGAGCAAGCAACGAGTATTTTGCCCCGCTTCGGTGACAAAATTCCACCGAGAGCAGGGTGTCGGCAAGAATAGCAGGCAGGGGACTTTTCGAATTCACGTCCCAGGCGAAGAAGGCGTCCATGACGGCCTGATCTATTGTGTCGAAATGGAAGGGGAACAAGACTGTTCCAAAAATTATTAGTGCCAGGGTTTTGTTAAAGGCAACCCACTCTGTCCGTTCAGCCAGGTAGGACAGGTGGTCTTCCAACATCGTTACTTTCCATCCCTGGGTGTTCCCCTTCTTTATCAGGGCACTCTGCCGAAATGGCAACTGGATAAGGGCGGCGACTGGTGCTGTGGGAGTATATGCTTCGTGGCAGACGTGGACCCCGGCTGATTTGGGCCACCTCAACATGGTATCATACTCTTCTAGGGTGGGCACCAAGTCGAACTGCGGAAACTCGAAACATCGCAGATTTGGATTCCAGTAGTGGATTAGTGCCCTTAGGAACACCTGATCGACACATATCTTTAGGAGGTCTAAAATCCGTCCGTAGGATTTTTCGAAGTCGGTGCGGACCTCCGATGGCATTACTGTGCTTAGCCGTTCCAACCTCTCAGTATGGAAACGGGGAATGTCCACCTTCTTTGTCTGCCTACTTGTCCCCTTCATTTCTAAAATCAAAATGCATTTTTGATGAAATGGATGCTTATTTGAATGTATGTGAGTGTTTATTTGCTATTTATCATGTTTTTCTACATGATGTTTGCGTATTTTGATTTTGAAAGAATAAACTATCTATATGAATGTTTTATGAGTATAATATTTTTGGACCAGGTCTTATTTACAGACTTTGGAAAAATGGATTTTATTTTTTATTTGTTTGTTTATTTTATAGCCTTTTATCTCTTCTGTCGGAACTACGTGGCTACTTAGCTTACAAAGAACCTGAAACCTGGCTAGCTAAAAGGCAGACTGTCCGAGATAAAATGTGGCTTTATGCGAAAGAATATTTAACGTTCCTTATCTCTTCTGTCGGAACTGCGTGGCTACTTAGCTTACAAAGAACCTGAAACCAGGCTAGCTAAAAGGCAGACTGTCCGAGATAAGGGTGTTTATTTGTGAAAAATATATTTGGTTTTTGTTGTTTTGTTGTTTGTTTATGCTATGTCACAGACAAATGCAACAATCATATGCGCACACAATTCGATCATCCCCGAACAGGCGAGATTTTCGTTTTTATCACAAGGTAGGGTTTTCCTGCAGAAAAGTGCATTGGCAAGGGTTGGTTCTAACTGTTCTCACCAGGCTAAGGCCCCCAAGGTGCCCCCATTATAGGGTCCCCACTCTCCAACCGTGCGACCATGCTTAGCACTAAGGCCATAGTCAGTCTTGTTGCCAAAAGAGGAAGGTTATCACCTTGAGTGGTGGTTTCCGATCACACTGGTGGGCTCAAGGCCCTCACTACAGCGAACCGTACCTGCCACCCACTCCCTATTGTTATCTCACTTGCCCCCGGGTATAGGCGGAACTGTTGTGTGCAAGGGATTGTGTGCAGTTTATATTTCAAGCAATTGCGTAAGTATAAACAAATAACAATTTATTAAAGCCAAACATTAAAACATGTTATAATACAAGTTAAGGGCAAAAGTGTTATTTTCTTGGTTTATTTATTATTTAAGCCGGCCCATCACTAAATGGGATCAACTCTCGAGGCTTCCCCAGTGAAGTCGCCATCTGTCGCCGCCGTCACAAAAGAGAAGGTCGGTCGGAGCGGCGCGATGGTTTTTCGGCCCTTTTGATTTTCGCATTTTTATGGGTGGTTACAACGCCTTTAGGTTGTCCGATAACCGGGATAACTTAGGGGCGAGGTTTTCGAAAGGTGTCCTTGGGTTGTTCGATAACCGGGCTAACCCAAGGACTTATTTATTTTGGGTTCTATGGAGTCGCCACCGATGTTTTTACCGGAAAAATCGGAAAAGGTTTTTAAAAGGCGTTGGTTTTCAAAAACCAACTTTGGTCATTAGAACCAGAGTTGGGTAAGGGAGTTAGTTACGTGTAAAGGGAGTATTAGTCCCTTTACGACGCCCCTTTTGGGTTCCCTATGATAGGCCAGCTTTTATTGTTAATAAATAAACTGGAAAATATACTTTTGCCCTTTTTATTATGCGGAATTTAAAGTGATGACTACATGGCCCTAATCTATTGCATAATTTAAATTAAAGCAATAAAAGTAGAGAGGGAGAAATTAAACCTCCGAAGCAAGCTTTGTTTTTATATTTCTTTGAAAAGAGGGTGCTTTTTGGCAGCCCTTCACTCTACAAGACGTCTGAAACTCTTATGAACGCCGAAAAATGCTCTCAAAGACACTCAGAAACTCCGGAAATGCGTCGGAGGGATTCTAGAGAGAAGTTTTAGAGAGAAGGCAGAGCTAGAAGCTTGTTGCGTGTGGAAATGAGGGGGGGAGGACCCCTATTTATAGGTTTTCGCGCCTGGCAGTGGCAAGACCGCCGTTCTCGTCTGACAGGGTCGAGACCGCCGTCTCGCCAAACGAGACCGCCATCTCGTCCTACGTAGGTGGCGAGACCGCCGTCTCGTCAAACGAGACCGCCGTCTCGCCATTCGCAGGTGGCGAGACCGCCGTCTGGGAAAGCGAGACCGCCGTCTCACCATTCGCAAGTGGCGAGACCGCCGTCTCATCAAACGAGACGGCGGTCTCGCCACTTGCCTGAGGCGAGACGGCGGTCTCGATTTCAAGACGGCGGTCTCGTCCCAAAGAGGCGAGAAAACTTATTTTTCGTACAGAAACTCCCTCCTATCTTAGTATGGTGCCTAATAGTCTCTCCTAATGGCTTGTTAGGCTTTATCCATCTTCAAATAGGAGGTCTTCTGGTCTTTATTTGGAGGTCGGGCAAGATTTGGGGTCTACAATGACCATGATGGGATCCTCCTTTATGATGATGGGCTACTCTTTTATTCATCTTTTGGTTTTAGCCCCATCTTTTGCCTAGACCGCCCTTTACGGGTTTTTGATCTAGCGGGCTGCCTTAATTTTTGCCTATAATATCTTAGGGGGCTTTTGCCTTATCTTTTGCCTAGATCGTTCTTTTGGTATTTCCGATCTAGCAGGTTACCCTAGTTTTTACCTAAGAATATCCTAACAGGCATTTATTATTTTCTTATTTGTTATGCTTCCCTTTTTTTAGATGCATGCTTGATCTTTGATTAAAGGTCTTTGCGCATATTTATGATTTATCAATAAAGAGGCATTTCCATAATATTTGGTCAAGAGAAAGGAAATGAAAAGGAATTTTATTGATAAATGAGCAAAAGTTTTATTTCTTTTATATAAGGATTTCAAAAGGTATTTAGAAGAATGGGTGGTCAGGGTTGGCTATACTGTATAGGCTTAAACAGTCATGTCCATGATATCTGCCCCCTGGTTCTCCTAATTGCTTCAGTTGAGATGCCTGAGCTCAGAGTGAAGACTATGCAGACTGCTTGCTTCTGGAAGAATGTTACTTTAGCCGCCCTTCGGTTTTCGACTGAGGTAACCATTGCTTAGTTAGTTTTTTTTTTTTTTTTTTTTACCTCTTCTTTTTGTCTAAGACGTATCCTAGCGAGGGATATAGACCCTATCTTTTGCCCAGGGATGCCCTTTGTGGGTTTTCATTCCTGACGGGTCTTGAGCAATGTCTTCAAGCATAATCTTCACCGTACCGAAGTTGATTAGGTGTCGAAGTTCTTTTCCTTCCATATTGGCGAGGATAAGAGCCCCTTCCGGGAAAGCTTGTTTGACCATAAAGGGTCATTCATAGTTTGTCACCCATTTTCCAATTTTATTCTTCTGGGCCGGAAGCACATTATTTACCATTAAATCCTTCTTATGGTAAATATGAAGGTTGACTTTTTCATAAGCCTTTTTTATTTTCCTTTGATAGGCTTGTTCGTGAGATATAATATTCAACCATTTTCTTCAATAAGGTTTAGCTGGTCATATCGGTTTTGAACCCATTCAGCTTCTGTTAAGTTTACTTCCATCATCATGTGCTTTTGTCAACATGGTTAGCTGTACCGATTTACCGTCTCGGATCTTTGCTATAACCGAAGAGTATTCATTTTGAATGTAGAGCAATTGGCATGTCAATGCCCCTCTTCCTTTCCTTAGGGATTTCAATCCTCCTATTGATCACCATATTTTCACATTCCCCAGTTAATTACTTGAATGTTTTATTGTGAAGGGTCAAGAGAAGAGAAAGAGAGGGATTTATTGCAAAGGCTTGTGTTTTAGTGGGATTTTTTTTTTGAAATAATAGTTTTTGTAAGAATAGCTAGCCAAGGTTGGTCGGTGTTTAGGCTAGTTTAAACAAACGTTTTGTTTTAATGAGGTGGCGTCTTCAACTTCCTATTTATGACTGATTAGCTTTCCTAGTCTGCCCTTTTGGGTTTTCAGCCTAGGATTTTGCCCTTTTATCTTTTTGTCTTGGCCTTTGACCTTGACGGGCTTCTTTTAATAATAATTTCTTTTCTCAAACCATTGTCGAAACACAATTTTCTTATTTGTGTCTCTAGCTAATCAATCATGTTAACTTTGGCTTCATTTTGTCTATGGCGTTTGGAGCAAAACGTTTGTCTAAACATGATTATTTATGGGGTATAGATATGATTAGCGAGAAAAGAAGCAGATAGTAAGAATAACATTCTTTTGGAATTCAAAGGGAAATGTGTGCCCTAGAGATGCTCGGGGTCGGGCACACCCCGAGGAGTGATCTCTAATAGTCATTGGGTTTACATCCCTTAAAATCGGAAGAAGGACATCTAATGATTAATGTTACCCTTGATGCTAATATCCCTCCTTTTCGGAATATCGTTTTTAAGGTGTGGAGGGGAGACTTCTCTTTTCTTTGTACGACTTGATCTTTTGTAGGGTCGTACTTTAAAGGATTATCCTTAAAATCTGGGATGTATCCTTTGAGCTTATTTTTCCAACAGTCTTTGCATGTCCGGGGAAATGGTCCCCTCCTCACTGTCTGACTCAATCCATTCGCCTTCGGCTTTCGGATCTTCCAGAAAGTTTTCAATCACAGACATGACTGTATGGTCCTTATTTGGGTCTAGATTTTATTCAATTATTTTGGAATGAGAGAGAAAAGAATGAGAAGCATATGAATATTATGAAAAATGCCTCATTGTATTGATGAAAAGAGAAATATATACAGAGCTAAAAAGATTTCGCGGCTATGGGCAGAGACCGCGAGAGATGCATCGAAAGCTTTTTTTATTTATACTTTTTAATGAGGAGCCTTAATCAGCTGGTCTTCTCTACCTACCCAAGCTCACTGTTCTAGTTGTGATAGAGGCTTGTCATCCACCTAAGGGTCGGGAGCATTGAAAGTAATCCACCCAGCATTCAATAATTCTTGAACCCTATATTTTAAGTTGATGCAATCTTCCACGGAATGCCCAGGAGCACCTGAGTGGTAATCACATTTTTCGTTGAGCTTGTACCAACCGGGGTAAGGTGGATCTTTCTTCTTCAGAGGGATACATGTTAGGAGTTTGGCCTCTAACAGCTTTGGCAGCAGACTCCCATAAGAGGTTGGAATGGGGGTGAATTTCTTCTGTTGTCTGCGTGACTGCCCAGCTGGTGGCGAAGAAGGAGAAGGAGTAGCAAGGTTGATGGAATTTACGCTTCCTTCCATCTTTTGGCCAAAGGAATTGTTGAATGATGCGTTAGAAGAGGAAGGTTGTGCAATCCTTCCGCTCTTCAGTCCTTGCTCTATTCTTTCACCGACGGTTACCACATCTGCGAAAAGGGTTGATGTGTTCCCTATCAACTTATCATAATAGGGGTCCGTTAACAAATTGATGAATATGGATATGGTTTCTTTGTCGCACAGAGGAGGTTCTACTTGGGATGCTAATTCCCTCCATCTTTGGGCGTATGCCTTAAAGGATTCGTCGTTTTTCTTTCTTAGCGATTGTAGATCTGCTCTTTCAGGGGTCAGATCAATATTGTATTTATAGCGACGAAGAAAAGCATCCGCCAGATGTCTCCATGTTTGGACTTGCCCTCCTTCCAGTTGCATATACCAATTTAGGGCTGACTCAGCCAGGCTCTCATGAAAGCAATGGATCAGGAGCTTCTCGTTGTCAGCATATGCAGCCATCTTACGGCAGTACATCGTAAGATGGCTTTTGGGGCAAGTTATTCCCATGTATTTTGGGAAGTCCGGAGTTTTGAATTTGTTGGGGAATTGGATGTTTTTAACGAGGCACATATCAGCCGCCTCTTTAACATCAAAGTTATGTCCTTCCATGGCTCTCAACCTCTCCTCAAGGGCAGTAATTTGTTGCTTTGATATTTCCGGAGTATGAATGTGTACTGCTCTAGTATCAGATTGGGCATGTTCATCCTGAGGTTCCTCTTCTTCTTCTTGATGAGAGGCTTGTCCACTTTGAGGCCCCTCCTTGTGGAGATTTTGTTGGCGCATCATTTCCAACATTTGAGCCATTTGTTCTTTCAGCGTATTAAGCTCAGTGGTGAGATTTCGGTTTTGCTCCTCTAACTGCTCCATCTTTTTAGCTTTCTGAGCACGAGTGAGGACAGACAGAAGATCAGCCACTTTCTAAATGATTTAGAGATTTTTATTATTGTCTTTTTATTTTAAATGATTAGTGTGTGTTAGAATCGCGCAGCGGAATGTTCGCGTGGTCGGACAAAAACCAAGAGGGGGGGGTGAATTGGTTTCTTAATAAAAATTAGGTTTTCAAAATTTCCCCAAATTTTACCGATTAAAAACTGCGTAAATGTAAATAGAGAAGAGTAGAGAAGATTACACAGTAGGTTTATACTGGTTCGGATCAAAAGACCCTACGTCCAGTTGCTAATCACTCAAAAGAGGATTAACGCTGTCACTAAGAACAAAGTTGTTACAACACAAATTATAATGAAAAAGATAAAGTTAAAGATAAAACCTCTCTTGAAATCCACAAGAGATGATAAACAGCTTTCCCTGGAGACGGCACAGCACACAATCCACTAAGAACTCCACTTAGTGATTCTTATCGCTTCTAGCCTCACACCAAGTTTCCAAAAGCCCCGAAGAACAGCTTTCCCCGGAGACGGCACAGCACTCAATCCACTAAGAACTCCACTTAGTGATTCTTATCGCTTCTAGCCTCACACCGAGTTTCCAAAAGCCCCCTTTCCTTGCAACAAACAGTTCTCTGGCACTCACAGCACTTAACTTTTGTATGGAAAGAGTTGTTCTTTAGTTGTTCATGTTTTTCTGAGTGCCAAAGCAGAGTTTAAGTAGGGAAATTAGGGTTAAGGAATTGGGGATTTCGAAACTAGGGTTCTTGGTAATTGGGTTTTCGAAAATAGGGTTAATTTGAAATTTAAAAACAAAAACAGACTGAAATAATCGATTAAATGGAGTTTTAATCGATTAAAACAGAGCCAAATACGCAGAACCCAATCCTCTCTGGTTTAATCGATTATTTGGTGAAATAATCGATTATTTGACCTTTTAATCGATTATTTTGATGTTTTAATCGATTAAAACAGTGAGTATATGCTGAAAATGGTTTTCTCACTGTTTTAATCGATTATTTCCCTATATAATCGATTAAAGCCGAGCCTGCATGATAAATTTGAGCATTTTGAAGCTTCTAAGTTACAGACTATGTACCGGCTATCTTAGACTCTATAATTACAGACTCAATCAAACTAAAACAGAGTTATTACAATACAGAAAACATCAATCTTCAATCTTCAATACTCTAAGTCTTTAAGCTCTTGGATCATCATCAAAATCAACATTCTTCATGATCATTATTTGCAACATCAAGTCCTTGAATGTTCAACAGTGTGAAATGGATATGCCTTAGACAATAGCTTTGGTATCTTCTCAAAAGCCTATGTTTTAAGGGTACCATACCCACCTTAGTGTGTTAACTTCCTTTTTTAAAAGGTTGCCAACATACCTTAGCACACTTATCTCTTCTAGGAAGGTGATAAACGCACTTGGGTCTCTTTCGCTATTGTCTAAGGATATCTAATACATCCTAGAATGAATGTGATTTATGCATACACTAAAAAAATATTTTTTATGACAACAGATATTGAAAGTGGAATAACTTTTGACTGGGTTGTCCGATTTGGACGCACAGTATGTCAAAACAAAGAGAAAAGGGTGAAGAACCAAGTTGCAAATTCCCAAAGGGGATTTGACCCAGTAATTTTCCCAAAACACACTCCTAAGACCCATTTTTTGGAGGTTTATTAAAATGATGTGCATGCATACTTTTCTTAGTGCATTTATTTTCTCTCTTAGTTTTACCACTTATTGGATGATGTGGTATGAATGATACGACTTTGCCAAGAATCTTTTTATTATAAAAATGAATTTTTATGGCTTTCAATCGTTTTTATATTTTTTATGACCCTTTATCTCTTCTGTCGGTCAACGTGGCTACTTAGCTTACCAAGAACCTGAAACCAGGCTAGCTTAACTGAAGACTGTCCGAGATAAAGTGGTTTATCTTATCACTTTGTATGATTTTTAGGGTTTTTCACTATTTTGCTTGTTGTATGATTACCCTATGCTAATGCATCAATACAAATGCAACAAACGAATGCACACACAATTCATACATCCACGAGCAGAGCCACGCTTATTTAATCACGAGGTAGGGTTTTCCTGCAGAAACCTGCTTGGTTTAGGTGGTTCTAAACTGTTCTCACTAAGGCCAAAGGTCCCCAAGGTGCCCCCATTATAGGGACCTCTCAATCTCTCAGTCCTCAGGTCATGCACAGAATTCCGTGTCGACATCCTTAGACCAAAAGAAGAGTTATCACCTTGAGTTGGTGGTTTCCGACAACGATTGTAGCCCCGTGTGCCAACAAGCCGGTCGTATCTGCCACCCACTCCCTATAGGTATTCACTCTTGCCCCCGGTTATAGAGGGACTGTTGTGTGCAAGGGTTTTTGTGTGCAATTTATATTTCAGACAATTTGCAGAAAATAATCATACAACAATTATTAAAGCCATACAATAAAACATACGGAAGAGGGTAAAGGCATAATTTCAAATCTTTACTTAGTTTGAATTTATCCGTCACTAAATGGGATCAACTCTCTAGCTTCCCCAGTGGAGTCGCCATCTGTCGCCGTCGTCCGTTCCGACGTCCAGGGACATCTCGAACGTTTATGCGAGCGGTCGCGAAAAGATGGTTTAGACTCGCGTTTTTTGTTTAAAATGTGTTCATTGCTTCCGAGGTGCTCAACAACTAAACTATCCTCTAATAAAAGCAAGGTTTTCGAAAAGGGGTTCTTTTGGAGTCGCCACCAATGTTTTGACCGTAAACATTAGAAAAGGATAAAAAGGTGTTGATTTTAATAAAAACCAAACTTGGCCATCATAACCAGAGTTAGGTAAGGGAGTTAGTTACGTGTGGGGAAGGTGTTAGCACCCCCACAATGCCCCTTTCGGGTTCCCTATGACAGATTAATTCATTTAAGTAAAGATTACGAGAAATTACGCGATTACCCTATTTTATTGCATAATGTTTAAAAATGGTTATCTACATGACTTTATTTACTATTGCATACAGAAAGCAATAAATAAAAGAAGTAAAAGAGAAGAGAATTGAATAGAACCTCCGTAGTAAGCTTTATATTACGAATCTTTAATCGTGAGGATGCGTTTCGGCAATCCTTCGCTCTATAAAGACTCTCCTCTCCGAATACAACACTGACTCTACTAAATTTCACAGAAGAATCGAATGCTGGAATATGATTCCTTAACTGATTTTTACCTTATTAAGGCAATCAGAGAGTTCATTCGAAGAGGGAAGAGAATAGACAAGTACTGGAAGTTGTCTGGTGTGTGAAACAGTGGCAAATGAGCCTCCTATTTATAGTTTTTCGCTGCCTGCACATTTGAGATGCCCCTCTGGGTTGGGACGGCCGTCCCAACTGCATCTTTTACAAAGGCTGAGACCCCCTGAAAGCTGGGACTGGCAGTCCCACTTGGGACGGCCGTCCCACTTGACCAGGGAAGGTTGGGATGGCCGTCTCAACTCTGGGACAGTGGTCTCGACCTGTTTTGGCTAGTTTTTGTGTTCTGGGACCCCTGGGAAGCTTTCCTTTCTTTATTCGGACGTCGGTTGATGCCGATGAACGCCCGTTAAAGCTTTATCTTCATATAGGAAGTCTTCTTGGCCTTTATTGAGATGTCAGGCGAGCTTTGTCTTTGTTGTAGGAAGTCTCTTTAGCCTTTATTGAGAGACCGGGCAAAATTAGGGGTCTATAAGGGGGTTGCACAAAAGTTAGGGTAAACCCGACAGGAGACCCGAACAATAATAAAGGGTAGCCTGGGCAAAAGTTAGGGTTACGAAAAAGTCCGCTAGGTGTTCCTAAAAATAATACAAAGGGAAACCTAGAAAAAAGTTAGGACATAACACAACATCCTAGACCGAAAACCCGAAAGGGCGGGCTAGGAAAGTTAATCAATCACAAAAAGGCACCACAAAGCAATGAATAAAGACGCCACATCATAAGAACAAAACGTTTGTCTAAACTAGCCTAAAACACCGACCAACCCTGGCTAGCCATTCTTATAGAAACTTCTGTTACAAAAAAATCCCACTAAAACACAAGCCCTTGTTATAAATCCTTTTTCTTTCTCTTCTCTTGACCCTTTCACTATAAAGCATTCAAGTAATAAATGGGGAATGTGGAAACATAGTGATCAATAGGAGGGTTGAAATCCCTAAGGAAAGGAAGAGGGACATTGACATGGTAGTTGCTCTACATCCAAAAGATTACTCTTCAGTTATAGCAAGAAAATCTGATACGGCAGATAAGTACAGTTAAGCTTGTTGATCGAAAAACATGATGACAAAGAGGTACTACACCAAGAGCGCGCCCGAAGTCAAAGCACATAAGTTAATTCTTTTGAAATATTAACTGAAATAGATCATAGGACGCATATCATAAAACATTACATGCATTAAAACATCAATGAATGGAATCCTATCTTCCTTCTCATCAAAAAACATGAAAAACAAACTTAAAAAGCTCAAGACAGCCGTCCCAGAAGTCGAGACGGTCGTCCCAATTGAAAAATTCAAGCGGGACGCACGTCCCACATCTGAGACGCACGTCTCAAGCCAAAATTTTGAATGGGACAGTCGTCCCAACTCTCAGACGATCGTCCCAAGGTGTCCGTTGGTCTGAGACGGCCGTCCCAAATCCCAGACGGCCGTCCCGACCTTCCAAACCTCTCCTATAAATAAGGGGCGCAAATTCTTGCATTTGCATCTCATTCCAAGCATTTCATCTTGCTTCCCTTCCCTTTCTACACATTTCCAGCATTCTTGAGTGATTTAGGCACAAAATGGAGCATGGAAAGTCTTCATCTAGGAGGAAACGCACCCAGGCCTCCACTAGAGGAGCTCCCATCATCAACACTCAGCTAGTAGAGTCGCTTCAACTGAGGCTGGCAAACATCCAACAATACTCCTGGCACCCTATGCTATGTCTAGATTTTGAAATGCTAACTACATTTGGTTGGGATCAAGATGTCAAAAAGTACATCCAAAACATAGGATGGGATTTTCTACTCCGTGAGCCACCCTCTCGAATTCACCATACCACCACTCTCGAATTCCTTGCCTCCGTCACTCTGGTGGAGATGTCGTCTATGACCCCCGGAGTGCCCCCTACTCAAGCTGTCTCCTATTGGATGAATGGGGCATACCAGACCACCATGCTAGATGACTTCAACGTCATAATGGGTTTCTGCCAGCAAGCAGGTATGAGGACGCTAGAATATAGGTCCGCATATTATGAGAAACCCATTGCTCTCACTACCAACAATATGTGGGAAGCCATCACTGGGGCACAACACCTGCCGTTGCATCTGAAGGGTGCGACTTTTCCTCCTCTGCTTCGCATATGCCACAAATTGTTGGCTGGGACTATACATAGCTGGAAGGAAAGCCAAGGAAAGGTGACGTTGGCTGATCTCTTTATTATCTATTGCATGCATCCAGGGCATCGATGTAACCCAAGCTACACCTTCCTGAAAGCCTTAAAGGATTTTGGAACTCGTGGCTCAGCAGGAGCTATCATGATGGCTCCTTTTCTCACCCCTTTAGCCGAATATTGGGGATGTTCTGACGGAGAGGACATTTCGGCGAGCCTCCAACCAGAACCAATTAATGGGGCAATGCTGGTCCACATGAACATCCTTAGTCGACAAGGATCCGGGTTCGTTTTGCACCCTATGATCTCAATTTCATTAGATATCCATGATTTCAGCATGCCACAGGATATCCCTGCGACTTCGGAGTCCCAGCAGCAATCATATGATCAAGATTTCGCTGGCTTATACCGACGTATGGACGACGAGCATGCTTACATGGAAGGACAATTCCAGTTCATGCGACAACAATTCAGCCATCTGCATATGAGGCAAGAAAGGACGGACCGCCAAATAGAAAATTTGGTCCAGACCCAAGCAAGGTTCCAGTGCCGCATTCTCCGCTGCATCCCTTCGCCAGCACCATCATCCCACTCCAGCCCAGAAGCTGATGACTAGGATATTTTTAGATATTTTCTATTAAGCTAGAATGCTTGAATGTACCACCCGAAAAAAAGAAAAAGAAAAAGGGGAAGTAATAAATAAAAAGTTGTTATTTCTGTTTACCTTCCAAAGGCCCACGTGTATAAAAAATTATTATAATAAAATAAAAAGGCACACGTGATATATTAAAAAGCCAGATTTCAAATAACTCGCGAGAAAAATTAAAATCGCGAAAGAGAAGGCGAAATCAAAACCACTCCAGCAGAATAAAGAGCTTCAAGAAAAGCATAGCTCCAACCATTCTCCTTCTACCCCAATAAACGAAGGTACATCAAAAAAGGCCAACGGAAAGGCTCGATCATCCCCAAGCAGATCCTTGCCTACTCCAAAGGCAAAACAAAAATTACTCCACGGCTCAGCATCATCACCACATGAGTCGTCAAACATAGTCGTTTTAAGATCCAACCACCATCCTTCCATCCAAGAAAGAGGAAGCCATCAATATAGAAAAGCCAACGGAAAGGCTTGATCATCCCCAAGCGGATCCTTGCCTACTCCAAAGGCCAAACAAAAATTACTCCACGACTCAGCCTCATCACCACATGAGTCATCGAGCACATTCATCTAGAATCTCCGCTACTTCCCCAAAGGAGAATAAGGACTACACAAAGATCAACCAAAGAAGATATAGAGTCAAAATCTCCATATCCCCAGGGTTCAACAAAAAAAAGAAGAAAGAAAAGAAAAACCTTTCATTCTCCAATAGAGGCCACAACAGAAAAAGGCCGAATAAAAATCTCCAAGTAGAGCATCTCAGAAAAATCTACAAAACGAGGAAAACAAGAAAATTCTCATCCTCCAGTTCAATAAAGAGCTTCACAAAGCCAGGAGCCAAGACTTCATCATCATAAAAAAATCAAATCAAAGTTGGATCCCCACGAAGCCAACGAACTCCTTGGTGGATCGCCAAAAAAGAAAAAGAAGAAAATATTTCATCCCTAGCAGATAATCAAAAAGAAGAAAAAGCTCGTGTGCATAAAAGAAATTAAAAAGTAAAATGGCGCACGCATTATCCAAAAGAAAAAAGCCAAATTTCAAAATCACAAAAAAAAGAGAGATAAAATCGTGAGAAAAAGGCGAAAATTAAATAATCAGAAAACCTATTCCACAACGGAATAAGAGCATCAGTAAAGTCAGCTCAAACTAAAAGCATCCAACAAGGAGTCAAAAACTCCAAATCCTCGGGAAGGCAATCAATTCCCCGGTGGACCATCAAAAGAAAAAAAAAACTATCTCTAGTGAGCCTATCAGCAAAAGGAAAAATTACAAATCCATATCCTCAAGAAGTTAATTGCTTATAAATATATAGGCAAGACCTGAAAAGCAAAAGAGCCAATATCCCTAAAAAGGGAAATCAACCTATGCAAGAGGCAATACAAGCCTAAGCATCAAGCCTTCATCAGTGAAGCATCTGCCTATATAAGAGGCACAATAAGCAAAAATAAAAAATCCCCAATGGATTCCTTCCTAAATAAGAGGAAACCAACAAACCATTCCCGACAATCAACAGGTCGGATGGCTAAAAAGCCAAAAACAAAGAATCCCCGGCAAGACCAGATGACTAAAATAGAAAAGTCAAAAACAAAATCAATCACTCCCCATGGAATGGGCGCATGATCAGAAACATTAAGCCGCCAACACATCTCAAAAACCAGATGAGGGTTTGTACACATCAAACACAAGATTGACTACCAAAAAGAGAATCCTAAGAGCCTTGCAGAACGAGGCTCGTCAAGAGTTTAGCAAATGCAAACTCGAACCTGGTGGGGGAAAGTACCCACAAAAATCTAGCAAAATGCAGATTCAGACCTGGTGAGAGGTTTAAACTCACAAAGAGTCTAGCAAATGCGGACTCATACCTGATGGGGGTATGTACCCACAAAAGCCTTGCAGAACGGCGCTCGTCAAGAGCTTAGCAAGTGCGGACTCAAACCTAGTGGGGGAAAGTACCCACAAGAATCTAGCAAATGCAGATTCATACCTGGTGGGGGTAGGTACCCGCAAGAGCTTAGCAAATGCGAGCTCGTACCATGTGAGGGTAAGTACTCACAGAGAGTTTAGCAAACGCAGACTCAAACTTAGTGGGGGAAAGTACCCACAAGAATCTAGAAAATGCGGATTCATACCTGGTGGGGGTAGGTACCCACAAGAGCTTAGCAAACACGGGCTCGTACCATGTGAGGGTAAGTACTCACAGAGAGTTTTTGCAAATGCAGACTCATACCTGATGGGGGTAGGTACCCACAAGAGCCTTGCAAAATGGGGCTCGTCAAGAGTTTAGCAAAAGCAAACTCGTACCTAGTGGGGGTAGGTACCCATAAGAGCTTAGCAAAAGCAGGCTCATACCTGGTGAGGGTAAGTACTCACTAGAATCTAGCAAATGCGGATTCATACCTGGTGGGGGTAGGTACCCACAAGAGCTTAGCAAATGCGGGCTTGTACCTGGTGAGGGTAAGTACTCACTAGAATCTAGCAAATGCGGATTCATACCTGGTGGGGGTAGGTACCCACAAGAGCTTAGCAAATGCGGGCTCATACCTGGTGAGGGTAAGTACTCACTAGAATCTAGCAAATGCGGATTCATACTTGGTGGGGGTAGGTACCCACAAGAGCTTAGCAAATGCGGGCTCGTACTTGGTGAGGGTAAGTACTCACAAGAATCTAGCAAATGCGGAATCATACCTGGGGAGGGTAAGTACTCACAAGAGTTTAGCAAGTGCGGACTCGAACCTGGTGGGGGGTTTGTACTCATAAGAACCTTATAAAAGAAGGTTCAGACCAGATGAGGGTTCATTCTCATCAAACCAGATAGGGGTTGGTACCTATCAAAAATATTTATCATCCAGAGGATCAGCAACTTCAGCAAAGGAGCATCCGAAGGATGACCGGGCAAAAAAGGGTTAACTCCTTCACCTACCAACTAATCTTGTGGGCATATCAGGCCAACAGTTAGTCAGGCAGGTGAAGGGGGGGCAGTTCTAGACCCCTAATTTTTCTCGGCCTCTCAATAAAGATTAGAAGACTTTCTCTTTGAAGGTGGGTAAAGCTTCGGTGGACGTCCATCGGCATCAACCGACTTCCATCTGAAGAAAGGAAAGCTTCCCTGGTGTCCCAGAACACAAAATTTGGCCAAAACACTTGAGACAGTCGTCCCAGAAAGCAGGACAGTCGTCCCAGACAGGCCAGACGCACTTCCCAGATGTGAGACGCGCGTCTCACCCAAAAAAACCATCCCGACCTTTGCAGACTGTTGTCCCTGTTTCCTGGACCCCAGACGACCGTGCCGAGCTGGATGGCTGAAAAAACTATAAATAGGGACCTTAGATGACATTTTTTCACACACCTCACTCCTCTCTTCTCTCCTTCTTTCGAATGATCTCTCCGATCTCTCCTTCTCTGTAGTGCGGAGGATTGCCAAAACGCATCCTCACAGTTGAAGATTTGTAATAAAAAGCTTGCTACGGAGGTTCTTTTCACTTATCTTCTCTTTTATTGCTTTATTTACTGCTTTATGTATGCAATAGAAAATAGAATCATGTAGATATCCATTTTTTAATATTGTATAATAAAATAGGGTAATAACGTAATTTCTCTTAATCTTTACTTTATGAATTAATCCGTCATAAGGAACCCGAAAGGGGCATCGTGGGGGTGCTAATACCTTCCCCATGCGTAACTAACTCCCTTACCTAACTCTGGTTATAATGGCCAAGTTTGGTTTTTCTTAAAATCAACGCCTTTTTATCCTTTTCCAATGTTTATGGTCAAAACATTGGTGGCGACTTCATAAGAACCCTTTTGCGAAAACCTTGCTTTTATTAGAGGATAGTTCAGTTGTTGAGCACCTCGGGAGCAATGAACACATTTTTAATAAAACGCGAGTCTAAACCATCTTTTCGCGACCGCTCGCATAAATGTTCGAGATGTCCCTAGACGTCGGAACGGACGGCGGCTTCATTCATTTTCTATTTCTATTTTTATTTTCTGTTTTTGTTTTCATTTTTTGTTTTTATTTTCTGTTTCAATTTTCATTTTTGTTTCTATTTTCGTTTTCTATTTTTATTTTCTATTTTTTGTTTTTATTTTCTATTTTCATTTTCTATTTTTATTTTTTGTTTTTATTTTCTATTTTCATTTTCTATTTTTATTTTTTGTTTTTATTTTCTATTTTCATTTTCTATTTTTATTTTTTGTTTCTATTTTTGTTTTCTATTTTATGTTGAATAGATCAAATTGCTAGATCATTCTCTCTATCTAAGCGATTATAAGAGATTAGTGTTGAGATTTCGATTTCGGATTATGCAGATTCAAGTGAAAATTTCAATTTGCTACTGAAACTGAAGTTGAGGTAAATCTGATCAATTATGATAATTTCTCTTATTGAAATTCAAACAAATCGAATTTTACCTTGTTGCCGATTAATCGATTATTTCTATTTCTGACCGATTATTTTTACATTATGATAGATTATTTTATGCATTTTTGTTAAAAAAACAAAAAAAAAGAGTTATTATAATTTGTTCTTGTGTACTTCCTAAATCAATCTTGCAAGAAAATTCTTGAAAATCATTCTCATAGGAAACTTTGGATATAACTTGATAGTGTGAGAGTGCATGTCTAGGAGGGTTTTGGCTAGGAAGGACTTGGTACTTAAGTGTGTTCATTAATGACCCACCTCTCTTTCCTGGGAACCTACCTGGTGTACTTGTTCACGGTCTACCATTGTCATTCCAGTAAACAAGTGATTTCTTTCTAGGATTATTGGTTGACTCTTGGTAAATACATGAATTGTTGCATATAGTGCATGACTAGGAGCAATGCTGGCCTTTTACAACCTTTTGATTCTGAGATAGACAGGAACTTTCATAGATTAGTTAGACATTCTAGGAATTCATCTCTTGAGTTTGAACCAAGAGATAGTCTTAGTGATAGTACTGCACCTAATATACCTTCTTCTAATAATTTCCAAACTGATAACATGGGTGATCAACATGTTAGACCTCGTGAGAGAACACTGAGGGAGCTTGCTGCTCCTGAATTCACTTATGATAGCTTATGTATCCAGTATCCTGATGAAGATGTACCTTATGTTCTTAAAACTGGACTCATACACTTGTTGCCCAAGTTTCATGGTTTTGCAGGTGAAGATCCTCACAAACACTTAAAGGAATTCCACATTGTTTGTTCCACCATGAAACCTACGAATGTCCAAGAAGACCATGTGTTTTTGAAGGCTTTTCCTCATTCCTTGGAGGGAGTTGCAAAGGATTGGTTGTACTACTTAACTCCCAGGTCCATTACTAGCTGGGATGATCTGAAAAGCATGTTCTTGGAGAAATTCTTCCCTTCCTCTAGAACCACTGTAATTAGGAAGGATATCTCAGGAATTAGGCAATAGATTGGAGAGAACCTCTATGAGTACTGGGAAAGATTCAAGAAGTTATGTGCAAGCTGCCCCCACCACCAAATATCCGAACAGTTACTGCTTCAATATTTTTATGAGGGATTGAATAACATGGAAAGAAGTATGATTGATGCTGCAAGTGGTGGTGCACTTGGTGACATGACTCCTACAGAAGCTAGATAGTTGATAGAGAAAATAGCCTCAAATTCCCAGCAATTCAGTACAAGGGGTGATGCAAAAGTTATTAAAGGAGTAAATGATGTGGCTACAGACTCCTCTACTGAAATAAAAAAATGGACAACAAAATTGATTTCTTAGTGAATTCAGTCACTCAACTTGCTGTAACCTAGAAGAATGATGATGCACCTGAAAAAGTTTGTGATATTTGTACTTCCATAGATAATTATACAGATGGTTGTCCCTCATTACAATCTGCAAAACCAAATGCTCCACAAGCTTATGCTGCAAACATTTACAACAATAGAAGTCCACAGTAGCAGTAGAATTTTGACTTGGTTTCAAATATATACAACCCAGGCTGGAGAAATCATGGAAACCTAAGATGGTCCAATCAACAGCCACAACCACAACATCAACAACAACAACAACCTCCTCCCACTTTCCAAAACAATGTTGGACCAAGCAGATATGTGCCTCCACCTTTTAAACAGCAGTATCAAATACAAAACGAAGCTCCAACACCAGCTCCTCAACTTCATTTGAAGAGTTGGTCAGGCAGATGACCTTACAAAAAGTGCAGTTCCAACAGGAGACAAGAGCTTCCATACAGGAAGCAAAAGCTTTCATCCATAGTTTGACAAATCAAATGTGGCAGATGGCTACTCAGCTTAATCAGGTATGTCGCCACCGTCAAAACGAGGCGGTCGGAGCGACGCGATGGTTTCGACCCTTTTGATTTTCGCATTTTTTATGGGTGGTCACAATGCCTTTAGGTTGTCCGATAACCGGGCTAACCTAGGGGCGAGGTTTTCAAAAGGTCGTCCTTGGGTTGTCCGATAACCGGGCTAACCCAAGGACTACTTTTGAAGGGTTCTATGGAGTCGCCACCGATGTTTTTACCGGAAACATTGGAAAAGGGGTTTTAAAAGGCGTTGGTTTTCGAAAACCAACTTTGGTCATTAGAATCAGAGTTGGGTAAGGGAGTTAGTTACGTGTAAAGGAGGTATTAGTTCCTTTACTACGCCCCTTTCGGGTTCCCTATGATAGGCCACCTACTTTGTTAATAAATAAACCGAAAAAATACGCTTTTGCCCTTTTTATTTTGCGGAATTTAAAATTATGACTACATGCCCCTAATCTATTGCATAATTTAAAATTAAAGCAGTAAAAGTAGAGAGGGAGAATTTAAACCTCCGAAGCAAGCTTTCTTTTTTATTTCTTTAACAAAAATGGGTGCTTTTTGGCAGCCCATCACTCTACACGACGCTGGAAACTCTTCTAGACGCCGAAAAAATGCTCACAAAAGCACTCAGAAGCTCCGGAAATGTGTCGGAGGGATTCTAGAGAGAAGTTTTAGAGAGAAGGGAGAGCAAAAGTTGTGTGGTGTGTGGAAATGAGGGGGGGAGAGCCCCTATTTATAGGTTTTCGCGCCTAACAGTGGCGAGAATGCCGTTCTCGTCTGACAGGGTCGAGACCGCCGTCTCGCCAAACGAGACCCCCGTCTCGTCCTTCGCAGGTGGCGAGACCGCCGCTGGGAAAGCGAGACCGTCGTCTCTCCATGCGCAGGTGGCGAGACCGCCGTCTCGTTTGGCGAGACGGCGGTCTCGTCCTAAAAAGGCGAGAAACCTTATTTTTTGTGCAGAAAAATCCCTCCTATCGTAGTATGGAGCCTAATAGTCTCTCCTAGTGGCTTTTTAGGCTTCATCCATCTTTGAATAGGAGGTCTTATACTCTTTATTTGGAGGCCGGGCAAGATTTGGGGTCTACAGCTGCCCCCCCTTTACCCGACCAGTCGACTGCCGGCCTTTTGTGCCAAGGTGATCGACCGGAGGGTAAAGGAGTTTACCCTCTTGCCCGGTTGCCCTTCAGATGTTCCGTCTTTGCGGCGGATGATCTTCTGGGGAAAATGTTGTGCGCTTCTGGGATGCTCCTTCTGACGGAAGCTGACCCCTTCGGCTGATGAGTATGAACCCCCATCTGGTTTGACGAGTATGAACCCTCGCCCGGTAAGCCCCCTTTTGTAAGGCCCGATGAGTATACACCTCCATCTGGTGTTAAGCCTTCAGATGCTCCATCTTGCGGTAGCTGATCCTCTGGCCGTGGTGGCGACTTACTGCTCTAGCTGATGCGCCGATGTGAAACCTTGGGATGCTCCTTTGACGCGGTAGCTGACCCCTTGGCTGACGAGTATGAACCCTCGTCTGGTTAGGTGCCTCTGGATGCCCCTTCTTGCGGTAGCTGATCCTTTGGCAATGGTGGCGGCTTACTGCTCTAGCTCATGCGCCGATGTGAAACCTTGGGATGCTCCTTTGACGCGGTAGCTGACCCCTTGGCTGACGAGTATGAACCCTCGTCTGGTTAGGTGCCTCTTTTGCAAGGCCTGATGAGTACACACCCCCATCTGGTGTTAAGCCTTCGGATGCTTCATCTTGCGGTAGCTGATCCTCTGGCCATGGTGGCGGCTTACTGCTCTAGCTCATGCGCCGACTCCTTGGGGAGTGATTTCTGTGTTGGTGGATGCACTTGGACCTCTTTGAATGGTCATCCGGACTGCTCCGGGGATTCTTTGTTTTTGACTTTTGGTGGTGATCATCCAATTCTTGCTGGCTGGTCGTATGAGTCTTGTTTTTTTTGTTCGACTCTGATTTGGTAGTCAAAGTTTTGTTGGTTGGATATAGAGTCCTACCGGGGTACCTCTATGCAAACATGAAGATGATCTTCTTGACATGAATGTCTTTTTTGTTATGAAGTGTGTTTGTTTGTTTTGATTCTGACAAAGTCCTATTTGTGCGACTACTTGTGTGTGGATGCTTGTTGATGCAAATTTATTTTAGTTGAGGACACCTAGAAAGTGACCGGTATTTCCTTCTGTTTGTTCTCTCGTGATTATTCCTTTTGCATTTTTTTGTTTTAACCCTTTCTTTTGCCTAGACCGCCCTTTGCGGGTTTTCGATCTAACGGGTTTTGATTCTTGTCTGAGATATTTTGGTGGGATTTTTTCATTTTACGAAAGCCTTATCTTTTGCCTAGACCGCCCTTTGCGGGTTTTCGATCTAGCAGGCTACCCTGTACTTTTTACTTGGGACGGCCCTGGTTGGTGATGTTCGTCTTTGTTTTTATGCTTTCTCGAATTGCTTGTTTTATGCATGCTCGTGTTTCGTTAATACAGAGGCATTTACACAAGTAGGTAAAGAGAAGAAAAGACAATTTTATTGATATAAACAGATGGTTTATTTTTACATGGGGGTTTACAAGAGAATTTGTAAGCAAGGCTGGCCAAGGTTGGCTAAACTGTATGAGGGTGTCACAATCATGTCTGTGATCTTTGTTTCCCCGTTTTTCCTGGTCCCTTCAGTTGAGATGTTCGAATCCGAAGTAAAGATCATGCGAAGTCTGCTCTCCTTTGTGAAGGTATTACCTTAGTCGCCTTTGCGGTTTTCGGCTAAGGTAATTATTGCTCTCTCTGTTTTTTTTTTGTTTTTTTTGTTTTGTTTTTTTTTTCTCTTTTTTTTTTGCCTCTAATTTTTTTGCCTAGGACATGTCCTAGCGAGGAATGTAGACCCTATATTTTGCCCAGGACGCTCTTTGCGAGTTTTCATCCTGACGGGTCATGAGCAATGTTTTTAGGCGTAGTATTTTTTTACCGCATCTGAGTTGACAGGATATCAGAGCTCTTCTCCATCCATATTGGTGAGGATAAGGGCTCCTCCTGAGAAGGCCCGCTTGACCACAAAGGGTCCTTCGTAGTTTGCTGTCCATTTCCTGATTTTTTCTTTCTGGGCTGGAAGTAGTTTCTTTACTACTAGGTCTCCTTCTTGGAAGGTACGGGGATTGACCTTCTTGTCGTAGGCTTTCTTGATTTTCTTTTGGTAAGCTTGCCCCCGACATATGGCGTCCAGCCATTTTTCTTCGATTAGGTTCAACTGATCATACCGATTTTGGACTCATTCAGCTTCTGTCAACTTTGCTTCCATGACAACTCGGAGGGAGGGTATTTCGACCTCTACTGGTAGCACAACCTCCATTCCGTATACGAGGGAAAAAGGGGTAGCTCCTGTGGAAGTTCGTACCGACGTTCGGTAGCCATGTAAGGCAAAGGGAAGCATTTCATGCCAATCTTTGTAGGTCACAACCATTTTCTGGATGATTTTCTTGATATTTTTATTGGCTGCCTCTACTGCACCGTTCATCTTTGGTCAGTACGGAGAGGAATTGTGGTGTTGGATTTTGAAGTCTTGGCATAATTACTCCATCATTTTATTGTTGAGGTTGGTCCCATTATCAGTAATGAGCCTATGAGGGACGCCGTACCGACATATAATATTTTTCTTGATGAAGGTGGTCACCACCTTCCGGGTTACATGCGCGTATGATGCCGCCTCTGTTGAACATTCAAGGACTTGATGTTGCAAATAATGATCATGAAGAATGTTGATTTTGATGATGATCCAAGAGCTTAAAGACTTAGAGTATTGAAGATTGAAGATTGATGATTTCTGTATTGTAATAACTCTGTTTTAGTTTGATTGAGTCTGTAATTATAGAGTCTAAGATAGCCGGTACATAGTCTATAACTTAGAAGCTTCAAAATGCTCAAATTTATCATGCAGGCTCGGCTTTAATCGATTATATAGGGAAATAATCGATTAAAACAGTGAGAAAACCATTTTTAGCATATACTCACTGTTTTAATCGATTAAAACATCAAAATAATCGATTAAAAGGTCAAATAATCGATTATTTCACCAAATAATCGATTAAACCAGAGAGGATTGGGTTCTGCGTATTTGGCTTCGTTTTAATCGATTAAAACTCCATTTAATCGATTATTTCAGTCTATTTTTGTTTTTAAATTTCAAATTAACCCTATTTTCGAAAACCCAATTACCAAGAACCCTAGTTTCGAAATCCCCAATTCCTTAACCCTAATTTCCCTACTTAAACTCGCTTTGGCACTCGTAAAAGAAGAACAACTCTTTCCATACAAAAGTTAAGTGTCGTGAGTGCCGTAGAACTGTTTGTTGCAAGGAAAGGGGGCTTTCGAACCTGGTGTGAGGCTAGAAGCGATAAGAATCACTAAGTGGAGTTCTTAGTGGATTGTGTGCTGTGCCGTCTCTCGGGGAAAGTCGTTCTTCGGGGCTTTTGGAACCCGGTGTGAGGCTAGAAGCGATAAGAATCACTAAGTGGAGTTCTTAGTGGATTGTGTGTCAGTGCCGTCTCTAGGGAAAGTCGTTCTTCATCTCTTGTGGATTTCAAGAGAGGTGTTGTCTTTACTTTATCTCTTTGATTTGTAATCTGTTTATAACAATTTGTTCTTAGTGACAGCTGTTAATCCTCTTTTGAGTGATTAGCAACCGGACGTAGGGTCTTTTGATCCGAACCAAGTATAAACCTACCGTGTAATCTTCTCTACTCTTCTCTATTTACATTTACGCAGCTTTTAATCGGTAAAATTTGGGGAAAATTTTGAAAACCTAATTTTTATTAAGAAACCAATTCACCCCCTCTTGGTTTTTGTCCGACCACGCGAACATTCTCGCCGCGCGATTCTAACAAGTGGTATCGAGCTTGCTTTGATAGTCATTCAAATATTTTCGAAAATGGCCGGACAAAATCAAACTTTTGCCGAAGGTGCGTCTATCAACGTACCCCCACTTTTTGCGGGTCAAAATTATCCTTTTTGGAAAGTACGTATGCAAATATTTTTAGAGTCTCGTTGATAGAGGTGTTTGGGACGCAATTTTAAACGGTCCATTTGTTCCTAAAATTACGGAGAACGGTGTTGACGTTCTTAAACCTATTTCTAGATGGACTCGCCGAAGAAAGTCGAAAAGCACAATTTGATGTTAGGGCTAGAAACATTATTTCATCTCGCTCTAACCCTTGATGAGTTTTATAGAATTTCGGTTTATAAAAGTGCACAGGAAATGTGGGAAATGCTAAGGGTGACCCACGAAGGAACCGACGACGTCAAAAGAGCACGTAAAAATTCTTTAATCCAAGAATACGAGATGTTCCGGATGCAACCCGGCGAAACGATTTTCGACGTTCAGAAACGTTTCACTCATATTGTGAATCATCTCACCGGATTAGGTAAAGTATTTGATATTGATGAATTAAATGTAAAAATTTTGAAATCTCTCGGATAGGAAATGGCAACCAAAGGTGACGACCATCTCGGAGTCACAAAATCTTGCCACTATGTCTATGGCGGCGTTATTTGGAAAGCTTAGGGAGCATGAACTTGACCTTGGAAGACTAAATGAGGAAGAGGGTCAATATCAAAAGAAGAACCTAGCTTTCAAGACCGAGATTTCAAAAAGCAAAAATAAGAAAGAAGAAGAAGAAGACTCCGAAAATGATGAAGAAGAGATGAGTCTTTTTATAAAGAAGTTCACCAAGATGATGAAAGCAAAAGGAAGACATCCTTTCAAAGGTAAGGAAAAGGTAAAAGAAAATTCTTCCGTTAATATAAAATGCTTTGGTTGTGGTGAAGCGGGGCATATAAAGATCGAATGCCCAAACAAGAAAAATGATGAACACAAGGGCAAAAAGCAATTCAAGAAGAAAGCATATATTGCTTGGGATGACAAGTGATTCAAATTCAGAATCAAGCGACTCGTAAATTGAAGCAAACATTTGCTTGATGGCAAATAACAACAATTCTTCGGATTTTGAGGTTAGTGATTCCGATTCATCCTCTAGTGAAGAAAATGACCATGATGAATTGCAAAATGCTTATAATGAGTTATTTACTGCATTTATGGATATGAAAAAGGAATATAAAGTTGTAAAGAAGAATCTAAGAAAATCCGAAAAGGAAAATGAGTCCTTAAAATTGAAAATTGCATGTTTAGAAGAAAAGGAGGTAGCCAATACAAAAATAGTATGCTTAGATGAAGATAAGGACTTAGCATGTGCAAAATGTAAAGAGCATGAATATGATATAGATATTCTTAATCATTTGCTTGACAAAGCCGAAAAAGAAATTGATGATCTTAAGAAGAATGAAATGGTATTTGCTCAAAATAATGTAAATCATAGAGTTTCTTTGAAAAAGGGTAAAACTAAAAAGAAAAGAGTATGGGTAGAAAAAGGAACTAGAGCATGTCATGTTAATAATGTATCTTGTTCTAAAACTACTTCAAATGCATGCTTCTATTGTATGAAACAAGGTCACACTTCAAATAGATGTAAAATTAAGCATTTTGGAGTTCCTAAAGGAAAATATGTTTGGGTTCCTATAGTTAAATGAATTGTTTGTCTCTTTTATTTATTCAAAGAAAATGAATCATTTAGTATGTTTTAAACAGTAATGATTGGTAAAAACATTTTATCTTTTCTATTGCATGAAGGTTCTTCACTTAAAGATTTTTGCGAAAAGCTTCTAAAATTGTTTTAAACAACCTAAAACAAAGTATTTTTACAAAAGCTTTCTTAAACATGTTTTTAATCGATGCAGCTTTTGAAAGAACCAAATAAAATCACTTAGAATGGTCAAAGGAGTGTTTTTACAGCATTTTAATCGATACAACTTATTTTTAATCGATTAAAACCATTTAGAACTCATTTTGACCAATCAGATTTTTATTATGAGCTGTCGAAACGTTTAAATCGATTAAAAACACGTTTCAATCGATTAAAATTACTTAAAGGGTCGGATGATCGATCAGAATCAAATTATGACCGATCGAAGCAAATGTAATCGATCAGATTTTAATTATGAGCTGTCGAAATCTTTCAATCGATTAAAAACACGTTTCAATCGATTAAAATCACTTAAAGGGTCGGGATGATCGATCAGATTTTTATTATGACCGGTCAGAATCAGCTTATGATCGATCAGATTTTTATTATGACCGATCGTAACTCTTTAATCGATTAAAAACTCGTTTCAATCGATTAAAACAACTTAAAAACTTTTTCTACACTCGCGTTTTAATCGATTAAAAGACGTTTTAACAGATTAAAACTGCACTTTTAACAGATTAAAAGAATCTTTTAACAGATTAATTAAACCAGCAGTTTTGAAAATAGTCTATAAAAACAGCTTTGCTTGAACTTCTTAAAACACCCAAAGAATAGATTGTTTTGCAGTATTTTAAATAGATTATTATGTCTCTAACCTCAAGGACCCAAAAGTTGTGGGGACCTAAGTTTACTATGTTCTTGTTTTGTAGGAAACTTCCAAATCAAAGAAGTCTATGTGGTATCTTGATAGTGGATGCTCAAAACATATGACTGGGAATAAAACGAAATTTGTAAGTTTCAAAGCCAAAGAACAAGGATATGTGACTTATGGGGATAACAACAAAGGGAAGATTCTCGAATTGGAAATATAGGTGGTGCAAATACATTGGAGATTAAGGATGTGCTTCTTGTTGATGGATTAAAACATAACCTTCTTAGCATAAGCCAATTGTGTGACAAAGGATTCAAGGTAACTTTTGAAAGCAAATTTTGCACCATACATTTAGTAGATTCCGAAATAGTAGAATTAAAAGGCATTAGGCATAACAACATATATTTGATTGATTTGGATTGTTTATATGAGTCTAGTATAACATGTTTAGTTGCTAAGGAAGAGAATCCTTGGTTATGGCATAAAAGAGCTGGCTCATATAAACATGCATCATTTGAATAAATTGATATCAAAAGACTTAGTTATTGGATTGCCTAAATTGAAATTTGAAAAAGATAGATTGTGTGATGCATGCCAAAAAGGTAAACAAGTTAAATCATCATTTAAATCAAAAAATGTGATTTCCACTTCAAAACCCCTAGAATTATTACATTTAGATTTATTTGGACCTTCTAGGATAAAAAGCTTTGGTGGAAATTATTATGGTCTTGTAATTGTTGATGATTTCTCTAGGTACACTTGGACATTTTTCCTAACTATGAAAAGTGAAGCTTTTAAGGTCTTTAGAAAGTTTGCTAAACAAATACAAAATGAGAAAGACCTAAGGATTAAAGTTTTAAGAAGTGACCATGGTGGTGAGTTTCAAAATGAAAAGTTTGAGAATTATTGTGAGGAAAATGGTATATTACATAACTTTTCTCGCTCCTAGGACTCCCCAACAAAATGGTGTAGTTGAAAGGAAAAATAGGTCATTAGAGGAACTTGCAAGAACTATGTTAAATGAATCTAATGTTCCTAAATATTTTTGGGCTGATGCGGTTAGTACCGCATGTTATGTTTTAAATAGAATGCTCATTAGGTCAATTATGAAATCTACTCCATATGAATTGTTTAATGGTAGAAAACCTAATGTTGCACATTTGAAAACTTTTGGTTGTAAATGTTTTGTACTAAATAATGGAAAGGACAATCTAGGAAAATTTGATTCAAAAGCCGATGAGGGTATTTTTTTAGGTTATTCTTTAACTAGCAAGGCGTATAGAGTATTTAATAGAAGAACTTTGAATATAGAAGAATCTATACATGTTGCCTTTGATGAGATTGTAGACCTTGGGGGAAATCCTCTTGAGTCAAATAAAAGACTTGCAGGTGATGATGAATATATAAGAGAGGCCCTTGATGAATTATACTTGGAAGATAATGTGCCTTCTCAAACTCCTCAATTAGCAAAAGAATGGCAATCACCTAGAGGACTCTCAATGGACAATATCATAGGTGATATCTCAAAAGGGGTAAGAACTAGAAATATGAATAATTTCTGTATGTCTGTTGCTTTTGTGTCACAGATTGAACCTAAAAACATTGAGGAAGCACTTAAAGATGATCAGTGGTGCATAGCCATGCAAGAAGAACTTAACCAATTTGAAAGGAATCAAGTCCGGGAACTAATCCCAAGAGAAGAGTCACATCAAGTTATTGGAACTAAATGGGTATTCAGAAATAAGCTTGATGAAGATGGTAATATAACAAAGAATAAAGCCAGACTTGTTGCAAAAGGCTATTGTCGGGAGGAAGGTATAGATTATGATGAAACTTATGCTCCTGTGGCCAGGTTAGAGGCTATACGCCTACTTCTTGCTTACGCATCTATGATGAAATTTAAACTATATCAAATGGATGTAAAGAGTGCATTTTTAAATGGTTTTATTAAAGAAGAAGTGTATGTAGAGCAACCCCTGGATTTGAAGATTTTAATAATCCTAATCATATTTACAAATTAAAGAAAGCATTATATGGGTTAAAACAAGCTCCTAGATCTTGGTATGAAAGATTAAGTAGTTTCCTAACTGCAAATGATTTTTCAAGAGGAAAAATTGATTCTACACTCGTTTATTAAGAAAGTTAAAGAGCATATCTTATTGGTCCAGGTATATGTTGATGATATTATTTTTGGATCAACTGATAATTCTTTGTGTGTAGAATTTGCTAAGATTATGCAGGGAGAGTTTGAAATGTCTATGATGGGAGAATTAACATTCTTCCTTGGACTTCAAATCAAGCAACTTAAAGATGGAACTTTTATCTCTCAAACTAAATACTGCAAAGAGATCCTCAAAAAGTTTGGTATGGACACCTCAAAGGAAGCTAACACACCCATGGGAACTTCATGCTATTTAGACAAGGATGAATCAGGTTTGGAAGTAAATCAAACTATGTATAGAGGTATGATAGGATCACTATTATACTTAACCGCTAGTAGACCCGATATTATGCATTCCGTCCGTGTGTGTGCTAGATTTCAAGCTTGTCCTAAAGAATCTCATTTAATTGCAGTAAAACATATTTTAAAATACTTAAAAGGAACTACTGGATTTGGCTTGTGGTATCCGTCTCGATGCTTGTATTAGTTTATTAGGATATTCGATGCTGATTATGGTGGATGTAAAATTGATAGGAAAAGCACTAGTGGGACATGTCATTTGTTAGGTTCATCCTTAATATCATGGCATTCTAAGAAACAAGCATGTGTTGCTTTATCTACCACTGAAGCTGAATATATTGCAGCTGGTAGTTGTTGTGCTCAAATTCTGTGGATGAAACAACAATTAGAGGATTATAGCATATATTTAAATGACATTCCATTAATGTGTGATAATACGAGTGCAATCAACTTAACTAGAAATCCAGTAATGCACTCTAGGACTAAACATATTGAGATTAGACATCACTTTTTAAGAGATAATATCAGCAAAGGAAACTGTAAGATAGAGTATGTAGACACTAAACGTCAATTAGCAGATATATTTACTAAGCCTCTACCCAAGGATAGATTCTATGATCTTAGAAGAGACTTAGGGATACTAGAAATAGCTTAAATTCTGCTTAATTTGAATGATTTTGGATGATTGTTATGATTAAATTCGTGATGCAGGATATTCATAGGTTATAATGTGTAAAAACCTTAAAAAACTTAATATTCTCCTCTGGAATAATCGATTATCTCGTGAAATAATCGATTAAATGCCTCTAAAAATCGATTATTTACTGGAAATAATCGATTAAAGTTGTCTAATGTAGAGATAATTGATGAATTTTCTTTTGTTATTGTCTTGATGTTGTAAAATATGATGTTTCTTTCATGCTATGATTGAGGGGGAGCTTTCTCTAACTTATGCATATTTTGAGGGGGAGCTCTTATGATTGATGTTGCAGAGTTCTTTTTGATTATAATCAAAATAGGGGGAGAAAAATTTAAAGCCTATGATTCAATATTAAATGTTATCTGGTATGTTTAATGTGTTTGTTAGTATGACAGATGAAACAGGTTATTACAAGGGCTTTAAAAAGATAATTTTGATCATCATCAAAAAGGGGGAGATTGTTGAACATTCAAGGACTTGATGTTGCAAATAATGATCATGAAGAATGTTGATTTTGATGATGATCCAAGAGCTTAAAGACTTAGAGTATTGAAGATTGAAGATTGATGATTTCGTATTGTAATAACTCTGTTTTAGTTTGATTGAGTCCGTAATTATAGAGTCTAAGATAGCCGGTACATAGTCTATAACTTAGAAGCTTCAAAATGCTCAAATTTATCATGCAGGCTCGGCTTTAATCGATTATATAGGGAAATAATCGATTAAAACAGATGAGAAAACCATTTTCAAGCATATACTCACTGTTTTAATCGATTAAAACATCAAAATAATCGATTAAAAGGTCAAATAATCGATTATTTCACCAAATAATCGATTAAACCGAGAGGATTGGGTTCTGCATATTTGGCTCTGTTTTAATCGATTAAAACTCCATTTAATCGATTATTTCGATCTGTTTTTGTTTTTAAATTTCAAATTAACCCTATTTTCGAAAACCCAATTACCAAGAACCCTAGTTTCGAAATCCCCAATTCCTTAACCCTAATTTCCCTACTTAAACTCTGCTTTGGCACTCGAAAAGAAGAACAACTCTTTCCATACAAAAGTTAAGTGCTTGTGAGTGCCGGAGAACTGTTTGTTGCAAGGAAAGGGGGCTTTCGAACCTGGTGTGAGGCTAGAAGCGATAAGAATCACTAAGTGGAGTTCTTAGTGGATTGTGTGTTGTGCCGTCTCTGGGGAAAGCTGTTCTTCGGGGCTTTTGGAACCTGGTGTGAGGCTAGAAGCGATAAGAATCACTAAGTGGAGTTCTTAGTGGATTGTGTGCTGTGCCGTCTCTAGGGAAAGCTGTTCTTCATCTCTTGTGGATTTCAAGAGAGGTGTTGTCTTTACTTTATCTCTTTGATTTGTAATTTGTTTATAACAATTTGCTCTTAGTGACAGCGTTAATCCTCTTTTGAGTGATTAGCAACTGGACGTAGGGTCTTTTGATCCGAACCAGTATAAACCTACTGTGTAATCTTCTCTACTCTTCTCTATTTACATTTACGCAGTTTTTAATCGGTAAAATTTGGGGAAATTTTGAAAACCTAATTTTTATTAAGAAACCAATTCACCCCCCCTCTTGGTTTTTGTCCGACCACGCGAACATTCCGCTGCGCGATTCTAACAGCCTCAACCCACTTGCTGAAATAGTCGACTGCTACCAAGATGAAGCGATGGTCGTTAGACGCTTTGGGTTCAATGGGTCCGATGACATCCATGCCCCACATAGAAAATGGCCATGGTGTAGTCAGGTTACTGAGAGGTGCGGGCGGCACATGAATATTATCGACGTAGACTTGGCACTTATGACACTTCTTAGCATATTGGTGACAATCAACTTCCATTGTGGACCAAAAATACCCTGCCTTAAGGATTTTCTTGGCCATGACATGCCCGGGGGCGTGGGTTCCGAAAGCTCCTTTGTGGATTTCTTTTATCAAGGTTCGGGCTTCTTCTTGGTCCACACACCTTAAGAGAGTGGAGTCGGGGCTCTTTTTGTAGAGGGTTCCTTCAATCAACGTGAACCTTACGGCCCTCTTACGAATGGTTCACTTATCATTGTCACTGATTCCTTCGGGATATTCGCCCTTCATGAGGTACTGCTTGATGTCATAGTACCAGGGGTTTTGATCGCGTTCGCCATTTACTACCATGCAGAAAGCTTGCTTGTCATGTAGCTTAACTTGGATAGTTGGCATCTCATGTTCTTGATCCAGGGCAAACATGGATGATAGGGTGGCGAGGGCGTCGACAATTTGGTTGTCTTCCCGAGGGATGTACTGGAGAGTGACGCTTTCCATTCGTGAGACCAGCTCACGAATATGTTCTAGGTATGGGATTAACTTGGAGTTTCGGGTTTCCCATTCACCTTTAAGTTGGTAGATGACAAGGGATGAATCACCGAATATTTTGAGCTTAGTGACCCCATGATCTAAAGCCGCTTGGATCCCTAGCGCACATGCTTCGTATTTGGCCATGTTGTTGGTGCAATCAAAATTAAGCCTGGCCATTACAGGAATGTGTTTCTTTTCGGGGGATATCAAAATAGCTCCTATCCCGTGTCCAAGCATGTTTGAAGCCCCATCGAAAAACATAGTCCATGCTTCTTCTTTGGTCTCTTTGTGTTCGATATGCATGATATGCTCATCGGGAAAGTCATCTTGTAAGGACTGATATTCATTTGTTGATTCGTGGGCTAGATAATCCGCTAGGGGACTTCCTTTAATAGCTTTCTGGGTGACATGAATGATATCAAATTCTGAGAGGAGAACCTGCCACCTAGCTATTCTTCCAGTTAAAATGGGCTTCTCGAAGAGATACTTAATTGGGTCCATTTTGGAGACCAACCATGTTGTATGCCAAGCCATATATTGTCGGAGACGCTGAGTGACCCACACCAATGCGCAACAGGTTTTTTCGAATGGCGTATAGCGGGTTTCATAGTCTAGAAATTTCTTACTGAGATAGTAAATGGCTCGTTCCTTTTTACCGGTTTCATCATGTTGGCCGAGCACACATCCCATGGATTCTTCGAGTATTGATAGATATAGGATCAGAGGTCTCCCTTCAACGGGTGGCACCAATACTGGTGGATTGGTTAAACAAGTTTTGATCTTATCAAACGCTTGTTGGCATTCTTCATTCCACACCGTTGGTTGGTTTTTGCGCAACAACTTAAAGATGGGTATACATTTATCCGTTAACTGTGCGATGAAACGAGCAATGTAATTAATTCGGCCTAGAAAACCTCTGACCTCCTTTTCTGTGCTTGGTGGAGGCATTTCCAAGATTGCCTTGGTTTTGTCGGGGTCCACTTTGATTCCTCTTTCGCTGACAATGAACCCTAGGAGTTTTCCTGATCGTACTCCAAAAGTACATTTTGCCGGGTTTAGTTTGAGTTGATACTTTCGGAGTCGGTCAAAAAGCTTTTTGAGATAATGAATGTGGTCCATTTCATTTCTGGACTTGGCAATCATGTCATCCACATATACTTCTATTTCCTTGTGGATCATGTCATGGAACAGCGTCACCATAGCCCTTTGATAGGTTGCCCCCGCATTCTTCAGTCCGAAGGGCATTACGCGATAGCAAAAGGTGCCCCATGGTGTAATGAAGGAGGTTTTTTCTCTATCCTCAACGGCCAGCTTGATTTGGTTGTACCCCGCATACCCGTCCATGAAGGAATATAGCGTGTTGGTAGCGGTATGGTCTACTAGTGTGTCCATATGTGGTAGGGGAAAGTCATCCTTTGGACTTGCTCGATTGAGGTCCCTATAATCCACACACACCCTGACCTTCCCGGTCTTTTTGATGACGGGTACTATGTTGGCCAACCATTCTGGGTATTTGGAAACTACAAGGAAATTGGCATCCAACTGCCTTTGCACCTCCTCCTTTATCATTAAGGACCAGTCGGGTTTGATTCTCCTGAGTTTCTGCTTTACAGGTCGGAACCCCTCTCTTAAGGGCAATTTATGCTCCACTATGCTCGTGTCGAGCCCAGGCATGTCATGATAAGACCAAGCAAACACATCCATATACTCCTTCAGTAGTCGTATCAATCCTTCCCTTACGTTACTTTCTATTTGGGTGTCCATGTTCACCTTTTTCTCCTCAACCCCTTTTCCCAAATTGACAGTCTCTGTTTCTTCCTGATGCGGTTGTATGATGCGTGCTTCCTTTTCCAGCATTCTTTGCATGTCCGGAGAAATGGTCTCCTGCTCACTGTCGGACTCGATCCATTCGCTTTCCGTTTCCGGGGTCCACGGAGATTCATCAATCACAAACATGATGTGTTTTAGGTTCTATTTTAGTCATAGATTTTATTATTCGATTTATTTTTGAAAGAATAATAAATAGAAGAGGGAAAAGAATGAATATGACAAAATGCCTCATGTATTAATGAAAATGAAAATGTATGTACAAGCCCTTTTAATCAAAATTCCCGCGCCCACGGGCAGGGACCGCAGGAAATACAGAGAAAAGCTTAAAAAAAGGGCACCCTATGGTTGATCCTCTTAGTCCTCCCTCTCTGCTACTCTGGCTTCGATAGAGGTTTGACATCCGTATTGGAAGCAGAGGCATCAAAGGTTATCCAACCGACATCGATTAATTCCTGGACCTTATACTTTAAGGTCAAGCAGTTGTCAGTTGAATGCCCTGGTGCATCCGAGTTGTAGTTACATTTTTCATTGGGCTTGTACCACTCGGGATAGGGAGGTTCCAGCTGCTTCTTGGGAGGAACGCGCGCCAGGAGGTTGGCCTCCAACAACTGGGGCAGTAGCTTTGCATATGAGGTGGGGATAGGAGTGAACTTCCTCTCCTTTCTTCGTGGCTGCCACTCTGTCCGAGGGGTGGAGGAAGGGGTTGCGAAATTAATGGCGTGCACGGCCTCTTCCTTCTTTTTGAAGGGTTTCTTGAATGAGGTGCTGGAAGGAGAAGGTCACGCTATTTTTCCACTCCTCAGCCCTTGCTCCACTCTCTCTCCCACAGTGACTATGTCCGAGAAGAGGTTGGAGGTACTGGCTATCGCCTTATCGTAGTACGCTCCGGTCAGTGAGTCTATGAACATAGCCACTGTTTCTTTATCTGTCAGTGGAGGCTCTATTTGGGCAGCCATTTCCCTCCATCTTTGGGCGTACGCTTTGAAAGACTCGTCGTCCCTTTTGCTCAGGGTTCTGAGATCTGACCTGTCGGGGGTCAGATTGATATTGTATCAGTAACGACGGAGAAAAGCGTTAGCCAGCTGTTTCCAGTTCTGGACCTGCCCTCTCTCTAACTGCATGTACCAGTTGAGAGCTGTATCTGCCAGACTCTCCTGGAAGCAGTGGATCAGGAGTTTTTCGTTCTCAGCATGGGCGGCCATCTTACGACAATACATCGTAAGATGGCTCTTTGGGCAGGTCATCCCGGCATACTTGGGTAAGTCCGGGATTTTAAATTTGGGAGAGAAGCAGATGTTCTTTACCAGGCACATGTCTGCCACCTCCTTGACGTCAAAGTTGTGCCCTTCGACCGCCTTAAGCCTCTCCTCTAGGGCGGAGAGTTGCTGCTTGGACACTTCTGGGGTAAGGATGCTTGCAGTCTTAGCATCCTTCCCGTCAAAAAAGTATTCTTCCTCCTCTTCCTCATGGGGAGGGATATGTTCAGCTTGATTTTCGCCCTTGCTTTGTTCCTGGCGTACGACCTCCATTAATTGGGCCACTTACTCGTAGAGGGTATTGACTTCCGCAGTGAGCTTTCGGTTCTGCTCCTCCAAGTTTTCCATCGCTTTTGCTTTTTGTGCACGAGTATGAGTGGGGAGGGGACCAGCCACTTTCTAGAATGCCCAAAAAGGTTTATTAATGCATGTTTGAGTGCTTAAACTAAAATGGGTATGCTTATGCATGAGAGATTCTATTTAAATGATGCTGAATGCGCTATCACTTTTTATTTTCTCTCTTGGTTCACTCATGGTATGATGTAATATGAGTGTTTTGACTTTGTCACAAGTTGATTTATTTATTTTCTGGTATTTTTGTATTTTGATTTTGTTTTTTTTATTTTTTATTTTATAGCCTTGTATCTCTTCTGTCGGAATTGCATGGCTACTTAGCTTACAAAGAACCTGAAACCAGGCTAGCTTAAAGGCAGACTGTCCGAGATAAAATGTGGCTTTATGCAAAAGAATATTTAGCGTCCCTTATCTCTTCTGTCGGAACTGCGTGGCTACTTAGCTTACAAAGAACCTGAAACCAGGCTAGCTAAAAGGCAGACTGTCCGAGATTAGGGTGTTTATTTGTGAAAATATTTTTGGGATTTTTTTTTGTTTTGTTGTTTGTTTATGCTATGCAACAGACAAATGCGACAAACATATGCACACACAATTCGGTCATCCGCGAACAGGCAAGAATTCGTTTTTATCACGAGGTAGGGTTTTCCTGCAGAAAAGTACATTGGCAAGGGTTGATTCTAACTGTTCTCACCAGGCTAAGGCCCCCAAGGTGCCCCCATTATAGGGTCCCCACTCTCCAGCCGTCCGACCATGCTTAGCACTAAGGTCATAGTCAGTCTTGTTGCCAAAAGAGGAAGGTTATCACCTTGAGTGGTGGTTTCCGATCACACTGGTGGGCTCAAGGCCCTCACTACAGCGAACCGTACCTGCCACCCACTCCCTATGGTTTTCTCACTTGCCCCCAGGTATAGAGGGAACTGTTGTGTGCAAGGGTTTGTGTACAGTTTGTATTTCAAACAATTGCGTAAGTATAAACAAACAACAGTTATTAAAGCAAAGCATTTAAAACATGTTATAATACAAGTTAAGGGAAAAAGCGTTATTTTCTTGGTTTACTTATTTTTAAGACGACCCATCACTAAATGGGATCAACTCTCGAGGCTTCCCCTGTGAAGTCGCCATCTGTCGCCACCGTCAAAACGAGGCGGTGGGAGCGACGCGATGGTTTCGACCCTTTTGATTTTCGCATTTTTTATGGGTGGTTACAACGCCTTTAGGTTGTCCGATAACCGGGCTAACCCAGGGGCGAGGTTTTCGAAAGGTCGTCCTTGGGTTGTCCGATAACCGGGCTAACCCAAGGACTAATTTTGAAGGGTTCTATGGAGTCGCCACCGATGTTTTTACCGGAAACATCGGAAAAGGGGTTTTAAAAGGCGTTGGTTTTCGAAAACCAACTTTGGTCATTAGAACCAGAGTTGGGTAAGGGAGTTAGTTACGTGTAAAGGAGGTATTAGTTCCTTTACTACGCCCCTTTCGGGTTCCCTATGATAGGCCACCTACTTTGTTAATAAATAAACTGGAAAAATACGCTTTTGCCATTTTTATTTTGCGGAATTTAAAATTATGACTACATGGCCCTAATCTATTGCATAATTTAAAATGAAAGCAGTAAAAGTAGAGAGGGAGAATTTAAACCTCCGAAGCAAGCTTTCTTTTTTATTTCTTTAACAAAAATGGGTGCTTTTTGGCAGCCCTTCATTCTACACGACGCTGGAAACTCTTCTAGACGCCGAAAAAACGCTCACAAAAGCACTCAGAAGCTCCGGAAATGCGTCGGAGGGATTCTAGAGAGAAGTTTTAGAGAGAACGGAGAGCAAAAGCTGTGTGGTGTGTGGAAATGAGGGGGGGAGAGCCCCTATTTATAGGTTTTTGCGCCTAATAGTGGCGAGAACGCCGTTCTCGTCTGACAGGGTCGAGACCACCATCTCGCCAAACGAGACCGCCGTCTCGTCCTTCGCAGGTGGCGAGACTGCCGCTGGGAAAGAGAGACCGCCGTCTCTCCATTCGCAAGTGGCGAGACCGCCGTGTCGTTTGGCGAGACGGCGGTCTCGTCTTTTGCGTGAGGCGAGACGACGGTCTCGTCCCAAAAAGGCGACAAACCTTATTTTTTGTGCAGAAAAATCCCTCATATCCTAGTATGGGGCCTAATAGTCTCTCCTAGTGGCTTTTTAGGCTTCATCCATCTTTGAATAGGAGGTCTTCTACTCTTTATTTGGAGGCTGGGCAAGATTTGGGGTCTGCAAGGTACAGTCACAAAATTCTGATAGATTGTCATCCTAGACACTACAGAATCCGAAAAATGTTAGTGCCATCACTTTGAGGTCTGGCAAGTAGGTTGATATCCCAGTAGCTGCACCTGTACCAGCATTTGTGCCTACACCTCAGACAGATAACAATGCGCATCAAAGATAAAGTGTCGTGAGGAAAAGGAACCTGCAAGTGGTAGTACAAAATCCTCCAATTCTACTGCACAGAATAGTCAGCAGCTACAGCAGCCTCCTATCCCTCTTCCATTCCCTCCAAGAGTAATTTCAAGTAAAAAGATGGAAGAGGTAGACAAAGAGATTCCAGAAACATTCAGGAAGGTGGAGGTGAACATTCCTCTTTTGGATGTCATCAAGAAAATTCCTAGATATGCCAAGTTCCTGAAGGAGTTGTCTACTCACAAGAGGAAACTAAAGGGAAATGAGTAGATTATCATGGGCACAAAATGTGTCAGCACTAATAGGTAAATCTGTTCCTCAAATTCCTGAGAATTGCAAAGACCTAGATACTTTCTGTGTGCCTTGTATCATAGGTAATTATAAATTTGAAAATTCTATGCTTGATCTGGGTGCTTCAATTAATGTAATTTCATTGTCTATATTTAAATATCTTTCTCTTGGACCTTTGCAACCTACGGGTGTGGTGATACAGTTGGTAAACAAAAGTGTTACCCACCCTACAGGTTTCATTGAGGATATCTTAGTTAGGGTTGGTGAGTTGATTTTCCCTGCTGATTTTTATATTCTTGATATGGATGAGGGTTATTCATGTGGTTTTACACCCATCATTTTAGGCAGACCATTTTTAAAAACCGCACGAACCAAAATTGATGTGCATGCAGGGACCTTATCCATGGAATTTGATGACATTGTGGTGTGCTTTAATATTCTAAATGCCATGAAACACCCATCTGAGCATCATTCTGTCTTTCATGTTGATTCGATTGATAATTAATTGATGAATATGTATTTGAAACCTTTAGTGATGTTGACTTTTCATCTCTGCATAATCCTGTCACCTGCTTTGCATATACTGATTTTGAAGTATGTAATTCTTACATTGATCAGTTTCTAAATATTGATACAACTGTTAACATGATTGACATAGATGTTGATACACATTTTGATCATGCATATGAATCTGATGCTTTTTGTATTGTACCTCTTGATGTTGATTTTATATAGTCAGAATGCATTAACTTTGTTGTAGGAAGTACACATGAATCTGACTTTCAGGTTGAGGTACAAGCTGTGGAGCCCATTCCTTCTCCTTCTCCGATTCTTTCTGTTGTTCAGCCAACACCCATACTAGAGTTAAAACTCCTACTAGA
Organism: Sphenostylis stenocarpa; assembly: GCA_963425845.1. Lineage (NCBI taxonomy): Eukaryota > Viridiplantae > Streptophyta > Magnoliopsida > Fabales > Fabaceae > Sphenostylis > Sphenostylis stenocarpa. The sequence goes on along the minus strand of OY731401.1, from coordinate 31,233,239 downwards.
GAACCTCAAGTATGCTTACTTGGAGGATGATGACAAGAAACCAGTGATTATCTCCACCTCCCTCACCCACACTTTGGCTGATCTTCCTGGAATTAGTCCATCCACATGCATGCATAGGATTTTATTGGAGGATGGAACCAAACAAGTGAGACAGCCACAGAGGCGACTCCATCCTATCATCTTAGATGTCATGAAGAAGGAGGTGACCAAGCTTCTACAAGTTGGGATTATTTACCCTATTTCTGATAGTCGATGTGTGAGTCCAGTCTAGGTGGTTCCAAAGAAGATAGGTCTCACTATTGTAAAAAATGAGAGGGATGAATTCATTCCCATCAGATTGCAAAATAGTTGTAGAGTCTACATTGACTACCAGAGGCTAAATCAAGCAACCAGGAAAGATAATTTTCCGCTACCTTTCACTGATCAGATGCTTGAGCGGTTAGCAGGTAAATCTCATTACTGTTTTCTTAATGATTTCTCTGGCTACTTTCAAATACACATTGCTCCTGAGGATCAAGAAAATACCACATTTACTTGTCCCTTTGGTACTTTTGCCTATAGGACAATGCCTTTTGGCTTATGTAATGCCCTTGGCACATTCTAGCGGTGCATGCTTGGTATTTTCAGTGATTTTTTTGAAAATTATATAGAGGTCTTTATCGATGATTTTATTATGTATGGATCCTCTTTTGATACATGTTTGCATAGTTTGGATAGAGTACTTCATAGATGGATTGAAACTAACCTTGTTCTTCATTTTGAGAAATGTCATTTCATGGTTAAGCAAGGTATAGTTTTAGGTCATATCATTTTCAATAAGGGCATGGAAGTAGATCCTGCCAAAATATCTATTATTTCATAGCTGCCTTACCCCTCTTGCGTGCGAGAGGTTCATTCTTTTCTTGGTCATGTAGGATTCTACAGGCGCTTTATCAAAGATTTCAGTAAGAAGGCCCTACCACTATCCAACTTGCTGCACAAGGATGTTGATTTTATCTTTGATGACAGGTGCAAGGAGGCCTTTGACTTCCTCAAGAGTGCTCTGACCACCACTCCTATCATTCAGGCACCAGATTGGACAGCCCCCTTTGAGTTAATGTGTGATGCATCAAACCATGCACTGGGTGTTGTCTTGGCTCAGAAAGTGGATAAGCTGCCTAGAGTCATCTACTATGCTTCCAGGACTTTAGATGCTTCCCAAGCTAACTACACCACTACCGAGAAAGAGTTATTGGCCATTGTTTTTGCTTTGGATAAATTTAGGTCATATTTGCTTGGTTCTGGAGTTATTGTTTTCACTGACCATGCAGCTCTGAAGTACCTATTGAAGATGTTGAACATACAAGGATATGAATGTTGAACATACAAGGATATGAAGCTTGTAGATTTTGATGATGATGATTCAAGAATAAAGGACTTAGAGATTTGAAGACTTGTAATCTTATGTAATGACTCTGTTTTTATGTTTTTGAGTCTGTAATATTAGAGTCCAAGATAGCCAGCACATAGACCATCCTTTAAAAGCTCTAAAACTCATTTTTATCAAAATTACACTATGATAATCGATTATCACCCTGGATAATCGATTATTACAGCAAGAAAACCATTTTCAGGAAATCCTCTCTGTGATAATCGATTATCACTCAGGATAATCGATTATCACAGGTTGATAATCGATTATTTGGCCAGATAATCGATTATCCTGGCCCAGTTTTGTTCCCCTACGAATTTGGCTATGGAATAATCGATTATCACTCAAGATAATGATTATTTGCGTCTGTTATGTGTTTTGAAATTCAAATTTGGATCAAGTTTCGAAAACCCTATTCCCAATTCATCTGTTTTCGAAAATCCCCAATTCCCAGACCCTATTCTCTCTACTTAAGGTTCTCTAAGGCTCTCTGCAAATTAAAAAAACTTTTTTCATACAAAAGTTAAGAGTTGTGACTGCTAGAGAACTATTTGTAGGGAAGAAAAAGGGGCTTTTGAAAACCTAGTGTGGGCTAGAAGCGATAAGAATCACTGAGTGGGTTTCTTGGTGGATTGTGTATTGTGTCATCTCTAAGAAAAGTTGTTCTTCATCCTTTGTGGATTCAAAGGAGGTGTTCATCTCTTGTATGACTCAAGAGAGGTGTTTTCTTTACCTTATCTTTTCAATTTGTAAACTGTGATTATAATGACAGTGTTAATCCTCTATTTGAGTGATTAGCAACTGGATGTTGGGTCTTTTGATCCGAACCAGTATAAATCAACTGTGTAATCTACTATCCCTTATCTATTTACTTTACACAGCATTTTAATCGGTGAAATTTGGAAAAAATTTTAAAACCCTAATTTTTGTTTAAGAAACCAATTCACCCCCCCCCTCTTGGTTTTTGTCTGTAAACGCAATCATTTCGCTGCGTGATTCTAACAAGTGGTATCAGAGCTTGCTTTGATAGTCATTCAAATTTTGAAAATGGCCGAACAAAATCAAACATTTGTCGAGGGTGCTTCTATCAATAGACCCCCACTTTTTGCGGGGCAAAATTATCCTTTTTGGAAAGTTAGAATGCAAATATTTTTGGATTTTGTTGATAGGGGTGTTTGGGATGCAATTTTAAACGGTCCTTTTATTCCTAAAATTACTGAAAACAGAGAAGAGGTACCAAAACCATTTTCTAGATGGTCTGCTGAAGAAAATAGAAAAGCCCAATATGATGTTAGGGCTAGAAATATAATTTCATCTGCTTTAACCCTTGATGAGTTTTACAGAATATCCGTTTGCAAGAGTGCTCAAGAAATTTGGGAAATGCTAAGAGTAACCCATGAAGGTACCGATGACATTAAAAGAGCACGGAAGAATTCATTGATTCAAGAATATGAGATGTTCCAAATGCAACAAGGAGAAACAATTTTTGACGTTCAAAAGCGTTTCACACATATTGTGAACCATCTCACCGGGCTAGGTAAAATTTTTGATATTGATGAATTAAATGTAAAAATTCTCAAATCTTCGAATAGGAAATGGCAACCAAAGGTGACGGCCATCACGGAGTCACAAAATCTAGCTACCATGTCTATGGCGGCTCTCTTTGGAAAGCTAAGAGAACATGAACTTGAACTCGGAAGGCTAAATGATGAAGAAGGCCAACACCAAAAGAGGAACCTTGCCTTCAAAACTGAAATTTCCAAGAGTAAGAACAAGAAGGAGGAAGAAGACTCAGAAAATGAAGATGATGAAAATTTGAGTCTCATGATAAAGAAATTTACAAAGTTCATGAAAGCCAAAGGGAAGCAACCCTTCAAAGGTAAGGGAAAGGTAAGAGAAAGTACTTCCTTAAATATTAAATGTTACGGTTGTGGTGAAACAGGACATGTAAAAACTGATTGTCCAAAAAAGAAAAATGAAGATCATAAAGGCAAGAAATTCTTCAAAAAGAAAGCCTACATTGCTTGGGATGATAGTGACTCAAGTTCGGAGTCAAGTGATTCGGAAATTGAAGCAAACATTTGCTTGATGGAAAATGACAACATCTCTTCCGATTTTGAGGTTAGTGATTCCGAATCTTCCTCAAGTGATGATGAAAATGATTATAATGTTTTACAAAATGCATATGGAGAATTGTTTACTGCTTTTAAAGACTTGAAAAATGAGTATAAATCTGTGAAAAAGTGTTTGAATAAATCAGAAAAAGAGGTAGCATCCTTGAAAACGAAAATTGCATGTTTAGAGGAAAAAGATAATAAAAATATAGCATGTGCATCATGTAAAGAGTATGAATATGATATTGATATACTTAGCCACTTGCTTGATAAAGCTAAGAAAGAATTAAGTGATAGTTATAAGGATAAGGCTATTGTTCAAAATAGAGAAAACTGTCATGTTCCATTGAAAAAGCCTAAAAATAAAAATAGAAGAGTATGGGTTGAAAAAGGAACTAAAACTTCAAAAGTAAAAAATGTATCATATTCAAATATTACATCTAATGCATGCTTTTATTGTATGAAACATGGTCATACTTCAAATAGGTGTAGAATTAAACATTTTGGTGTTCCTAAAGGAAAATATGTTTGGGTTCCTATAGTGAAATAATTTGATTGTCTCTAACCCCAAGGACCCAAAAGTTATGGGGACCTAAGATTATCATGTTCTTGTTTTGTAGGAAACTTCCAAATCCAAGAAGTCTATGTGGTATCTTGACAGTGGATGTTCAAGACATATGACCGGAGACAAAACGAAATTTGTGAGTTTCAAAGCTAAAGAACAAGGATATGTAACCTCTGGGGACAACTATAAAGGAAGCATACTTGGAACCAGAAACATTGGTGGTGCAAATACTTTGGAGATAAAGGATGTGCTTCTTGTTGATCGACTAAAGCATAATCTTCTAAGTATAAGTCAACTTTGTGACAAAGGATTCAAGGTAATTTTTGAAAGTAAGTTTTGCACCATACATTTAAAGGATTCCGAAAATATAGCATTGAAATGCATTAGGCATAATAATATCTATTTGATTGATTTGGATTGTGTACCTAACACTAGTATAACATGTTTAGTTGCTAAGGAAGAAAATTCATGGTTATCGCATAAGAGAGCTGCTCATATAAACATGCATCAACTAAACAAACTAATATCAAAGGACTTAGTTGTTGGTTTGCCTAAGTTAAAATTTGAAAAAGATAGATTATGTGATGCATGTAAAAAAGGTAAACAAGTGAAATCATCATTTAAATCTAAGAATGTTATTTCCACATCAAAACCCTTAGAACTATTACACTTAGATTTATTTGGTCCATCTAGGATAAAAAGTTTTGGTGGAAATTACTATGCTCTTGTAATTGTTGATGATTTTTCTAGATATACTTGGACATTTTTCTTAACATTAAAAAGTGAAGCTTTTAAGGTCTTTAGGAAGTTTGCCAAGAAAATTCAAAATGAGAAAGACTTAAGAATTAAGGTGTTAAGAAGTGACCATGGTGGAGAGTTTCAAAATGAATGGTTTGAAAATTATTGTGACGAAAATGGTATTTTGCATAATTTTTCTGCACCCAGGACTCTCCAACAAAATGGTGTAGTAGAAAGGAAAAATAGGTCATTAGAGGAACTTGCTAGAACAATGTTAAATGAATCAAATGTTCTTAAGTATTTTTGGGCTGATGATGTAAGTACTGCATGTTATGTATTGAATAGGATGCTTATTAGGCCAATTATAAAATCAACTCCTTATGAATTATTAAATGGTAGGAAACCCAATGTTGCTCATTTAAAAATATTTTGATGTAAATGCTTTGTTTTAAATAATGGAAAAGATAACTTAGGAAAATTTGACTCAAAAGCCGATGAGGGCATTTTCTTAGGTTATTCACTAACTAGCAAAGCATATAGAGTGTTCAATATTAGAACTTTAAATATTGAAGAATTTGTACATGTCACCTTTGATGAAATTTTAGACCTTGAGGGAAATCCTCTTGATTCAAATAAAGAATTTGCAGGTGATGATGAGTACATAAGAGAAGCTCTAGAAGAAATGTACTTAAATGAGAATGAGTCATCTCAACCAACTGAATTGGCAAAAGAGTGGCAACCACTAAGAGGACTTTCAATGGACAATATAATTGGTGATATCTCAAAAGGGGTAAGAACTAGAAATATGACAAATTTTTGTATGTCTGTAGCTTTTGTTTCACAGATAGAACCCAAAAGTGTTGAAGAAGCTCTTAAAGATGACCAATGGTGCATAGCAATGCAAGAAGAACTTAATCAATTTGAAAGAAATCAAGTCTGGGAATTAATTCCAAGAGAAGAATCTCATCAAGTGATTGGAACGAAATGGGTATTTATAAATAAACTTGATGAAGATGGAAATATAACAAAGAACAAAGTCAGACTTGTTGCCAAAGGTTACTGTCAAGAGGAAGGTATTGATTATGATGAAACTTATGTTCCTTTTGCCAGGTTAGAGGCTATATGCCTACTTCTTGCTTATGCCTCATTGATGAAATTTAAACTTTATCAAATGGATGTTAATAGTGCATTTTTGAATGGGTTTATCAAAGAGGAAGTATATGTGGAACAACCCCCTAGATTTGAAGATTTTAAATATCCCAATCACATTTTTAAATTGAAGAAAGCTTTATATGGTTTGAAACAATCTCCTAGGTCTTGGTGTGAAAGATTAAGTAGTTTTCTAATTTCAAATGACTTTTCTAGAGGAAAAATTGATTCCACCCTGTTTATTAAGAAGGTTAAGGAACATATTCTGTTAGTTCAAGTATATGTTGATGATATTATTTTTGGATCAACTGATAATTCTCTGTGTGAAGGATTTGCTAAGATAATGCATGGTGAATTTGACATGTCAATGATGGGAGAATTAACATTCTTTCTTGGACATCAAATTAAACAACTTAAAGATGGCATTTTGTGTCCCAAACCAAATATTGCAAAGAGATTCTCAAGAAATTTGGAATGGACACTTCAAAGGAAGTTAACACACCCATGGGAACATCATGCTTTTTAGACAAGGATGAATCAGGTTTGGAAATTAATCAATCTATGTATAGAGGTATAATAGGTTCACTATTATACTTAACCGCAAGTAGACCTGATATTATGCATTTTGTTTGTGTGTGTGCTAGATATCAAGCATGTCCAAAAGAATCTCATTTAACTACAGTAAAACGAATCTTAAAATATTTAAAAGCAACTACAGGATTTGGATTATGGTATCCATGTGAAGCTTCTCCTAGTTTAATAGGATATTCTGATGCTGATTATGGTGGATGTAAAATAGATAGAAAGAGTACTAGTGGAACATGTCATATGTTAGGATCATCTTTAGTGTCTTGGCATTCTATGAAACAAGCATGTGTTGCTTTATCCACAACTGAAGCTGAATATATTGCAACTGGTAATTGTTGTGCTCAAATTTTATGGATGAAGCAACAATTAGAAGACTATAGTATCTTTCTAAGTAATATTCCATTAATGTGTGATAATACAAGTGCTATCAATCTCACAAAGAATCCTATTATGCACTCTAGAACTAAGCATATAGCGATTAGACATCATTTTTTAAGAGATCATATATCTAAAGGAAATTGTCAAATTGAGTATATAGACACAAAACATTAGTTAGAAGATATATTTACCAAACCTCTTCCAAAGGATGGATTCTATGAACTTAGAAGAGACTTAGGAATATTAGAAATAGCCTAAACTCTGCTTGACTGTAAAATTTTGCATTTTGTACTAGGATTTCGCCGCCGTAAAAAAGAAGGCAGTCGGAGCGACGCGATGGTTCTGACTTTTTTAATTTTCGCATTTTATGGGTTTTTACAATGCCTTTAGGTTGTCCGATAACTGGGCTGAACCTAGAGGTGAGGTTTTCGAAAAGGTGTTCTTAGGTTGTCCGATAACCGGGCTAATTTAAGAACTAATTTTGAGGGGTTCTTATGGAGTCGCCACCTTTACCGGAAACATCGAAAAAGGAGGAAAAAGGCGTTAGTTTTCGAAAACCAACTTTGGCCGTTAAAACCAGAGTTAGGTAAGGGAGTTAGTTACGTGTAAGGGAAGTGTTAGTTCCCTTTACGATGCCCCTTTCGGGTTTCCTATGATAGGCCAACTATTTTTATAAATAAACTTTTGAAAAGACGCTTTTACCCTTTTATTTACGAAATTAAAATAACGACTACATGGCCCTAATGTCTATTACATAATTTAATCATAAAAATAAAAAGACAGTAAAAGAGAGGGAGAGAGTGAAGAAACCTCTGAAGCAAGCTTTATAATTAATTCTCTTGAAAATAGGGTGCGTTTTGGCAGCCCTTCGCTCTTACAACACCGGAAATCTCTCAAAAACGCTATAAAAAGCTCTCTAAGACTCTCAAAAAACTCCGGAAATGCTTCGGAGGGACTCTAGGAAGAGAATTTAAAGAAATTGTAGAAGGGAAAGTGGAAGAACTGTGTGAAATGAGGGGGGGAGCGCTCACTATTTATAGGGATTGGCGTCTGTCAGGTCGAGACGGTCGTCTCGTCTGACAAGGTCGAGATGACCGTCTCGCCATTCGGGACGACCGTCTCGACTTATAAATGTGGTGAGACCGCCGTCTCATTTGGCGAGACAGCTGTATTGACTTTTCTAGAGACGAGAAGTCCTTCTCGCCAAACGGGAGGGGGGTCTCGCCATTGGCAAGTGGCAAGACGGCGGTCTTGACTTGCATCAATGGCGAGATGGCGGTCCCGAAAAGCGAGACGATGGTCTCGACCCCTGAAGGCGAAAATCCTTATTTTTGTACAGAAAATCCTTCCTATTCTAACATGGGGCCTAATAGTCTCTCCTAATGGCTTTTTAGGCTGCGTCCATCTCCAAATAGGAGGTCTTCTGCTCTTATTTTGAGGTCGGGCAAGATTTGGGGTCTACAGCTGTCCCCCTTTTTCCCGACTAGTCGATTACTAGCTTGTCGTACAGAGTAGATCGGTTGGAGGGTAAAGGAGTTGACCCTCCTTCCTGGTTACCCTTCAGATGTTCCATCTTGCGGGGATTGATCTTCTGGGAAAAAGTGTGTTGTGCGCCTCCAGGATGCTCCTTCTGACGGTAGTTGATCCCTTCGGTTGATGAGTATGAACCCCCATCTGGTTTGACGAGTATGAACCCCCGCCTGGTAAGCCCCCTTCTATAAGGCCTGATGAGTACACACCCCCATCTGGTAAGCCCCCTTTTGTAAGGCTTGATGAGTACACACCCCCATCTGGTGAAGTGCCTCCGGATGCTCCTTCTTGCGGTAGCTGACCCTTTGGCTGTGGTGGTGGCTTACTGCTCTAGCTCATGCGCCGTGTGTTGAGATACTTTTCTTTGCTTTTATCTTTTCTGAGAGTGGTCGTCCGGTCTGTGCCGAGGATTTTGTTGGTGTTCATCCAACTTGTTAGTTGCTGGGGATTCTTTATTTTGATCATTTGGTAATGGTCATCCGACTTAGCTGGTTGTCGGGGATTTTCTTGGTCAATGCATATTTCGGGTAAAGTCTGTGAAGTCTTATCGGGATATTTTTCAAATGCAAGCACAAAGCTAATATTTTTATATGAATGCTTTTTGGTTTTTTTATTTTCTTAAAACATTTTGGTTTGTTTTGACAAAGTCATTTTTGTGTGTCTATTTATGCGTGGATGCTCTTGATGCAATTTTATTTTTAGTTGAGGCATCTAGAAAGTGACTGGTACTTTCTTTACTATTTTTCCTGTGATTATTCTTTTTTGTTTTAGCCCTATCTTTTGCCTAGACCACCCTTTGCGAGTTTTCGATCTAGCAGACTGCCCTATTTTTGCCTGAGACTGTCCTAGCAGTCGCTGTTTATTTTGATCTTGTTTTCTTTTTCTTTCTTATGCTTTCTCGTATTGCTTGTTTTATGCATGCTCATGTTTCGTTAATATAGAGGCATTCTCACAAGTAGGTCAAGAGAAGAGAAGACAATTTTTATTGATATAATCAAATGGTTTATTTTTACAGAGGGATTTACAAAGGAATTTATAAGCAAGGCTGGCCAAAGTTGGCTAAACTGTATAGGATACAACAATCATGCCCGTGATTTTTGTTTCTCTATTTTTCCTGGTTGCTTCAATTGAGATGCTCGAGCTCGGAGTGAAGATCATGCGAAGTCTGCTTGCTTCTGTGAAGGTATTACCTTAGTCGCCTTGTGGTTTTCGGCTAAAGTAATCATTGCCCCCTTTTTATTTTTGCCTCCAATTTTTGCCTAGGACGTATCCTAGCGAGGAATATGGACCCTATCTTTTGCCCAAGATGCTCTTTGCGAGTTTTCATCCTGACGGGTTGTGAGCAATGTCTTCAAGTGTAGTATTTTTTTACCGCATCTGAGTTGACTAGATGTCGAAGCTCTTCTTCGTCCATGTTGGTGAGGATAAGGGCTCCTCCTGAGAAGGCTCGCTTGACCACGAAGGGTCCTTCATAGTTTGCTGCCCATTTTCCAATTTTATCTTTCTGGGCTGGAAGCAATTTCTTTATTACCAGATCCCCTTCTTGGAAAGTGCGAGGATTGATTTTCTTATCGTAGGCTTTCTTGATTTTCTTTTGATAAACTTACCCCCGACATATGGCGTCCAACCGTTTTTCTTCGATTAGGTTCAATTGATCATAGTGATTTCAGACCCATTTTGCTTCTGTCAATTTTGCTTCCATAACGACTCGCAAGGAGGGTATTTCAACTTCTATTGGTAGCACGACCTCCATGCCATATACGAGGGAAAATGGAGTGGCCCCCGTAGAGGTTCATACTGACATTCGATACCCGTGCAGGGCAAAGGGCAACATTTCGTGGCAATCTTTGTATGTTACTACCATCTTCTGGATGATTTTCTTGATGTTCATATTGGCTGCCTCTACTGCACCGTTCATCTTAGGTCAATATGGAGAGGAATTGTGGTGTGGTGTTGTATTTTGAAGTCTTGACATAATTCCTCCATCATCTTATTATTGAGGTTGGTCCCATTATCAGTAATGAGCCTATGAGGGATGCCGTACCGACATAGAATATTTTTCTTGATGAAGGTGATCACCACTTTTCTAGTCACGTGCGCATATGATGCTGCCTCAACCCATTTGGTGAAATAGTCAATGGCCACCAAGATAAAACGGTGCCCATTAGATGTTTTGGGCTTAATGGGTCCGATGACGTCCATGCCCCACATGGAGAATGACCATGGTGTAGCTAGGGTACTGAGAGGTGCGGGCGGCATGCGAATATTATTTGCATAGATTTGACACTTGTGACATTTTTTAGCATATTGGTGACAATCAGCTTCCATTGTGGACCAAAAATACCCTGCCATTAAGATCTTCTTTGCCATGACATGCCCAGGTGCGTGGGTCCCAAAAGTTCCTTTGTGAATGTATACCCCAAATCTTGCCCGACCTCAGAATAAAGTCAGAAAGCATCCTATTTTGAAGACGGCTGAAGCTTAACAAGTCATTAGGAGAGGCTATTAGGCTCCCGTACCAAGATAAGAAGGTTTTTTGGCCCAAAAATAAAGTTTCTCGCCCTGAAGGGACGAGACCGCCGTCTGGAAGGACTAGACCGCCGTCTCGTCTCAGCGCCAGGTCGAGACCGCCGTCTCGGTTTTCCGGACGGCGGTCTGGATTTTCCAGACGGCGGTCTCGATTTCTGCCATGGACGAGACGACGGTCTCGACTTTCCAAACGGCGGTCTCGACCCCTGTCAGACGAGACGGCGGTCTCGACCTGTCAGGCGCTAAAAACTATAAATAGGGGCTCTCCCCCCCTCATTTCCACGCAGAATTCACAGAGCTCTCCCTTCTCTCTAGACTTTCTCTCTCTAAGAATCCCTCCGAAGCATTTTCGGAGTTTCTGAGTGCCTTTAGGAGCATTTTTTAGCGTTCTAAATCTTCTTTAGTATCCCTCCGAGGCATTTCCGGAGTTTTCTGAGAGTTTGTAGAGTGAAGGGTTGCCAAAACGCACCCTCTCTTTTAAAGAAAATACATAAAGCTTGCTTTGGAGGTGCATATTCTTTATCCTTCTAAATTTTACCGCTTTCATATAAATATATGCAATAGAAGCCAGGGCCATGTGGTCATAAATTTAAATACCGCGTAATAAAAGGGTAAAAGCGCTATTTTCCAGTTTAATTATTTATTCAAGCTAGCCAGCCTATCATAGGGAACCCGAAAGGGGCGTCGTAAAGGAACTAATACTTCCTTTACACGTAACTAACTCCCTTACCCAACTCTGGTTCTAATGACCAAGTTGGTTTTCGAAAACCAACGCCTTTTTAAAACCCCTTTTCCGATGTTTATGGTAAAAATATCAGTGGTGACTCCATAGAACCCAAATTAAATAAATCCCCGAGTTAGCCCGGTTATAGGACAACTCAGGGATACTTTTGAAAACCTCGCCCCTAGGTTAGCCCGGTTATCGGACAACCTAAAGGCGTTGTAACCACCAATAAAAACGCGAAAAATCGAAAAGAGTCGAAAAACCATCGCATCGCTCCGACCGACCCTCTCTCTTTTGAGACGGCGACGACAGTGAATTTCTCTTATCAAGGTTTGGGCTTCTTCATGGTCTACACACCTTAAGAGAGTGGAATCGAAGCTCTTTTTGTAGAGGGTTTGTAGACCCCTAATTTTGCCCGGCCTCTCAATAAAGGCAAAGGAGACTTCCTATAACAAGATAAAGCTAGCCCCGCATCTGAATAAAAGGCCAAAGAAGACTTCCTATATGAAGATAAAGCTTCAACGGGCGTCTATCGGCATCAACCGACGTCCGAATAAAGAAAGGAAAGCTTCCCGAGGGTCCCAGAACACAAAAGCTGGCCAAAACAAGTTGAGACAGCCATCCCAAATGTGAGACGACTGTCCCAAGCTACCCTGGCCAAGTGGGACAGCCGTCCCAAGTGAGACTGCCCGTCCCACTCTTCAAGGGGACGACCATCCCAAGTGAGTCTGCCCGTCCCATGTGGACCCAAAGGTAGAAAATTCAAGTGGGACGGCCGTCCCAACCCAGACGGTCGTCCCAACCCAGATGGCCGTCCCAAACTGCCAGGCTGCGAAAAACTATAAATAGGAGGCTCATTTGCCACTGTTTCACACACCAAACAACTCCCAATACTTGTCTTCTCTTCCTACTTCGAATGAACTCTCTGATTGCCTTAATAAGGTAACAATCAGTTAAGGAATTACATTCCAGCATTCGATTCTTCTGTAAAATTTAGTCGAGTCGATCTTGTATTCGGAGAGGAGAGTCTTTGTAGAGTGAGTGTAGACCCCAAATCTTGCTCGTCCTCCAAATAAAGAGTAGAAGACCTCCTATTCGAAGATGGACGAAGCCTAACAAGCCACTAGGAGAGACTATTAGGCCCCACACTAGGATAGGAGGGATTTTTGGCACAAAAATAAGGTTTCTCGCCCTCTTGGGACGAGACCGCCATCTCGAAATCAAGACCGCCGTCTCGTGTCATGCAAATGGCGAGACCGCCGTCTCGTTTGGCGAGACGGCGGTCTCGCCACCTGCGAAGGGCGAGACAGCGGTCTCGTTTGGCGAGACGGCGGTCTCGCCATTTTGGCAGAGCGAGATGGTGGTCCCGGTTGACGAGACGGCGGTCTCGACCCTGTCAGACGAGACGACGGTCTCGACCTGTCAGGCGCGAAAAACTATAAATAGGGGGCGCCATTCCCTCATTTCCACACAGTTTCTCCTCCTTCTCTCTAGAAATCACCTAAGTTTCTCTCTCTAGAATCCCTCCGATGCATTTCCGGAGCTTCTGAGTGTTTCTGTGAGTGTTTTTCGGCGTTTCGAGAAGTTTCTGACGCTGTGTAGAGTGAGGGGTTGCCACAAAGCACCCTTTTTTTAAAGAATTAATATAAAAGTGTGCTTCGGAGGTTTATATTCTCCCTCTCTACTTTTATCGCTTTAATTTTAAATTATGCAATAGATACTAGGGACATGTAGTCGTAATTTTAAATTCTGCAGAATAAAAGGGTAAAAGCGTAATTTTCATCAGTTTAAATATTTTTAAATAGTTGGCCTGTCATAGGGAACCCGAAAGGGGCGTCGTAAAGGAACTAACACTTCCTTTACACGTAACTAACTCCCTTACCCAACTCTGGTTCTTACGACCAAAGTTGGTTTTTCAAAAACCAACGCCTTTTAACTCCTTTTCCGATGTTTCTGGTAAAAACATCGGTGGCGACTCCACAAAACCCTTCAAAACTAGCTTTTGGATTAGCCCGGTTATCGGACAATCCAAGAGCGCCTTTTTGAAAACCTCGCCCCTAGGTTTAACCCGGTTATCGGACAACCTAAAGGCGTTGTAACCACCAAAACACGAAAATCAAGAGGGTCGAAACCATCGCGTCGCTCCGACCGCCTCTTTTTTACGGCAACGACAGATGGCGACTCCACTGGGGAAGCCTCGAGAGTTGATCCCATTTAGTGATGGGCCAGCTTAAAAAATAAATAAACCAAGAAAATAATGCTTTTGCCCTTACCTTGTATTATAACATGTTTTACGGTTTGGCTTAAAATAACTGTTGTTTGTTTATACTTATGCAATTGTTTGAAATACAAACTGTACACAAACCCTTGCACACAACAGCTCCCTCTATACCCGAGGGCTAGTGAGAAATCCATAGGGAGTGGGTGGCAGGTACGGTTCACTGTAGTGATGGCCTTGTGCCCACCGGTGTGATCGGAAACCACCACTCAAGGTGATAACCTTCCTCTTTTGGCAACAAGACTGACTATGGCCTTAGTGCTAAGCATGGTCGGAAGGCTGGAGAGTGGGGACCCTATAATGGGGGCACCTTGGGGGCCTTAGCCTGGTGAGAACAGTTAGAACCTACCCTCGCCAATGCACTTTTCTGCAGGAAAACCCTACCTCGTGATAAAAACGAATTCTCGCATGTTCGTGGATGATCGAATTGTGTATGCATATGTTTGCTGCATTTGTTTGTTGCATAGCATAAACAAACAACAGAACAAAAATCACAAAAATGCTTTCACAAATAAACGCCCTTATCTCGGACAGTGTGCGTTTTAGCTAGCCTGGTTTCAGGTTCTTTGTAAGCTAAGTAGCCACGCAGTTCCGACAGAAGAGATAAGGGACGCTAAATATTTTTTTCACATAAAGCCACATTTTATCTCGAACAGTCTGCCTTTTAGCTAGCCTGGTTTCAGGTTCTTTGCAAGTTAAGTAGCCACGCAGTTCCGACAGAAGAGATAAAAATCTATAAAATAAAAAAATAAACATCAAATAAAAATAAAATACTAAATAAAATCCGTTTCCAAAACCATAAATAGGACCTGGTCCAAAAATGTTACACTCATAAAACATTCATATATGTCGCCGCCTCCCAAAAGAGGGGCGGTCGGAGCGACGCGATGGTTTCGACCCTTTTGTTTTTTCCGCGTTTCGTTATGGGTGGTTACAACTTCCTAAGGTTGTCCGATAACCGGGCTAACCTAGAGACGAGGTTTTCAAAAAATGTTCTTGGGTTGTCCGATGATCGGGCTAACCCAAGAACGGGTTTTGAAGGGTTCGTGGAGTCGCCACCGATGTTTTTACTGGAAACATCGGAAAAGGTGTTTAAAAAGGCGTTGGTTTTCGAAAACCAACTTTGGTCATTAGAACCAGAGTTGGGTAAGGGAGTTAGTTACGTGTAAAGGAAGTATTAGTTCCTTTACGACGCCCCTTTCGGGTTCCCTATGATAGGCTGGCTATTTTGGATAAATAATTAAACTAGAAAATTGCGCTTTTACCCTTTTTATTATGCGGTATTTAAAGATTATGACTACATGGCCCTAGCGTCTATTGCATAATTTTAAATGAAAGCGGTAAAATTAGGAAGAGAGAGTGTGCACCTCCAAAGCAAGCTTTTTATATTTCTCTTTAAAGAATGGGTGCTTTTTGGCAACCCTTCACTCTACAACTCTCAGAAACTTCGGAAATGCCTCGGAGGGATTCTAAAGAAGATTTAGAACACTCAATTTATACCTAGAGACACTCAGAAACTCCGGAAATGCTTCGGAGGGGTTTTAGAGAGAGAAAATCTAGAGAGAAGGGAGAGCTACTTTGCTTGGTGGGTAAATGAGGGGAGGGAGCCCCTATTTATAGGTTTTCGCGCCTGACAGTGGCGAGACGGCGGTCTGGTACTTCCAGACGGCGGTCTCGTCCCTTCAGGGCGAGAAACTTATTTTCCGGGCCAAAAAACCTTCCTATCTTAGTACGGGAGCATAATAGTCTCTCCTAGTGGCTTGTTAGGCTTCGGCCGTCTTCAAATAGGAAGCTTCTGGTCTTTATTCTGAGGCCGGGCAAGATTTGGGGTCTACAGCTGCCCCCCCTTTACCTGACTAGTCGGCTGTTGGCTTTGTTGTGCCGGACAGGTAGACAGGAAGGTAAAGGAGTTGACCCTCTTGCCCGGCTACCCTTTAGATACTCCGTCTTGTGGCGGATGACCCTTTGGGGAGATGTTGTATTGTGTACCTCCAGGATACTACTCCTGACGTAGCCGATCCTTTTGGTTGACACGTGGTAGAACCTCCGGATACTACTCCTGACGTAGTCGATCCTTCGGTTGATGGGTATAAACCCCCCATCAGGCTGGTAGTTACAGTCCATTGTGTGGGACTGGATGGGTATGAACCCCCCATCAGGCTGGTAGTTATAGTCCGTTGTGTGGGACTGGATGGGTATGAACCCCCCATCAGGCTGGTAGTTACAGTCCGTTGTGTGGGACTGGATGGGTATGAACCCCCCATCAGGCTGGTACGGTCCGTTGTGTGGGACCGGATGGGTATGATCCCCCCATCAGGGTGGTACGGTCCGTTGTGTGGGACCGGATGGGTATGATCCCCCTATCAGGGTGGTAGTGGCGGCTTACAGCTCAGGTGGCTCATGCGCCGGTTGCGAAACCTTGGGATGCTCCTTTGACGTGGTAGCTGACCCCTCGGCTGACGAGTATGAACCCCCGTCTGGTTTTGCGCCTCTGCATGCCCCTTCTTGCGGTGGCTGATCCTTTGGTAATGGTGGCGGCTTACTGATTCTAATCATGCGCCGTTGCGAAACCTTGGGATGCTCCTTTGACGCGGTAGCTGACCCCTCGGCTGACGAGTATGAACCCCCGTCTGGTTTTGCGCCTCTGGATGCCCCTTTTTGCGGTGGCTGATCCTTTGGCAATGGTGGCGACTTACTGATTCTGATCATGCGCCGTTTCACTGGGGAGTGATTTCTGTGTTGGTAGATGTTCTTGGACTTCTTGCTGCGCCGGGGATTTTGTTGGTTGTCCATCCAGCTTTGTTGGTTGCTGGGGATTCTTTGTTTGTGATTTTTCTTTTGTGGTAATCATCCGACTCTTGCTGGCTGGTCGGGTTCTTCTCTTATTTTTTTTTTGTGTTCGACTCTTGGTAGTTGATTTTTATTGGTTGAGGTGATGGCTTAATCCTGCCTTTTTCTCGCGGTTTTTATCTCTTTTTTTCTCGCGATTTTGGATTTCGGCTTTTTCTTGAGCGTATGCCTTTTCTCTTAGTTCTTTTTTTGTTACGCTTGACTTCTTTGGGAAGGATGGCAAAAGGGTCGGTGAAGTCGTACCAGGATGCCTTTATGCAAACATGAGGATGATCATGAACGTTTGTCTATGTACTTTTGTTTTGTTTTACTTTTGACAAGGTCATTTTTGTGCGATTATTTGTGTGTGGATGCTTGTTGATGCAATTTTTATTTTAGTTAAGGGCATTTAGAAAGTGACCGGTACTTTCCTTTCTTTTTGTTCGCTCGTGACTATTCTTTTTTTTTTGTACTCTTGTTCTAACCCAATCTTTTGCCTAGACCGCCCTTTTGCGGGTTTTTGATCTAGCGGGTTTTGATCCTTCGCTTTGAGATATTTTGATGGGCTTTTTCCTTTTTATGAAAGCCTTATCTTTTGCCTAGACCGCCCTTTGCGGGTTTTCGATCTAGCAGGCTACCTTGTACTCTTTACTTGGGACGGCCCTGGTTGGTGATGTTCGTCTTTTGTTTTTATGCTTTCTCGGATTGCTTGTTTTATGCATGCTCATATTTCATCAATACAGAGGCATTTACAAGTAGGTAAAGAGATGAAAAGACAATTTTATTGATATAAACAAATGGTTTATTTTTACATGGGAGTTTACAATAGAATTTGTAAGCATGGCTGGCCAAGGTTGGCTAAACTGTATGAGGGTGCCACAATCATGTCTGTGATATCTGTTTCCCTATTTTTCCTGGTCCCTTCAGTTGAGATGCCCGAGTCCGGAGTGAAGACTATGCGAAGTTTGCTTGCTATTGTGGAGGTATTACCTTAGTCGCCTTTGCAGTTTTCGGCTAAGGTAATCATTGCTCTGTATATATTATTTTTTGTTTTGTTTTGTTGTTTCTCTTTTTTTTTTTTTTTTTTTGAAACCTCTATTTTTTGCCTAGGACGTGTCCTAGCGAGGTATGTAGGTCCTATCTTTTGCCCAGGACGCTCTTTGCGAGTTTTCATCCTGACGGGTCATGAGCAATGTCTTTTAGGCGTAGTATTTTTTCACCGCATCTGAGTTGACAGGATATCGGAGCTCTTCTCCATCCATATTGGTGAGGATAAGGGCTCCTCCTGAGAAGGCTTGCTTGACCACAAAGGGACCTTCGTAGTTGGCTGCCCATTTCCCGATTTTGTCTTTCTGGGCTGGAAGCAGTTTCTTTACTACTAGATCTCCTTCTTGGAAAGCGCGAGGATTGTCCTTCTTGTCGTAGGCCCTCTTGATTTTCCTTTGATAAGTCTGCCCCCGACATATGGCGTCTAGCCGTTTTTATTCGATTAGGTTCAATTGATCATACCGGCTTTGGACCCATTCAGCCTCTGTTAATTTGGCTTCCATAACAACTCGCAGAGAGGGTATTTCGACCTCTACTGGTAACACGACTTGCATACCGTATACGAGGGAAAAAGGGGTAGCTCTCGTGGAGGTTCGTACCGACGTTCGATAGCCATGTAAGGCAAAGGGAAGCATTTCATGCCAGTCTTTATAGGTAACCACCATCTTCTGAATGATTTTCTTGATATTTTAATTGGCTGCCTCTACTGCACCGTTCATCTTTGGTCGGTACAGAGAGGAATTGTGGTGCTGGATTTTGAAGTCTTGGCATAATTCCTCCATCATCTTATTGTTGAGGTTGGTCCCATTATCAGTAATGAGCTTATGAGGGATGCCGTACCGACATATGATTTTTTTCTTGATGAAGGTGGTCACCACTTTCCGAGTTACATGTGCGTATGATGCCGCCTCAACCCACTTGGTAAAATAGTCGATTGCTACCAATATGAAGCGATGACCGTTGGACGCTTTGGGTTCGATGGGTCTGATGACATCCATGCCCCACATAGAAAACGACCATGGTGCAGCCAGGTTATTGAGAGGTGCGGGCGACGTCTGGATATTGTCAGCGTATACTTGGCACTTGTGACATTTTTTGGCATATTGGTGACAATCAGCTTCCATCGTAGACCAATAGTACCCTGCCCTGAGGATTTTCTTTGTCATGACATGCCCGGGTGCGTGGATTCCAAAAGTCCCCTTGTGGATTTCTTTTATCAAGGTTTGGGCTTCTTCTTGGTCCACACACCTTAGGAGGGTGGAATCGGGGCTCTTTTTGTAGAGGGTTCCTTCAATCAACGTGAACCCTACAGCCCTTTTGCGAATGGTTCGCTTATCATTGGCACTGATTCCTTCAGGATAATCACCCTTCATGAGGTACCGCTTGATGTCATGGTACCAGGGGTTTTGATCGTGCTCGCCATTTACTGCCATGCAGAAAGCTTGTTTGTCATGCAATTTGACTTGAATGATTGGCATCTCATGTTCTTGGTCCAGGGCAAACATGGATGATAGAGTGGCGAGGGCGTCGGCAATTTGGTTGTCTTCCCGAGGGATGTACTGAAAAGTGACGCTTTCCATTCTCGAGACCTGCTCGCGGATGTACTCTAGATATGGGATTAATTTGGAGTTTCGGGTTTCCCATTCACCTTTAAGTTGGTAGATGACAAGGGATGAATCGCCGAATATCTTGAGCTTGGTGACCCCATGATCTAAAGCCGCTCGAATTCCTAGTGCACATGCTTCGTATTCAGCCATGTTGTTGGTGCAATCGAAATTAAGCCTGGCCGTTACAGGAATGTGTTTCTTTTCGGGGGATATCAACATAGCTCCTACCCCGTGTCCAAGCATGTTCGAAGCCCCATCGAAGAACATGGTCCACATCACTTCTTTGGTCTCTTCGTATTCGATATGCATGATGTGCTCATCGGGAAAGTCATCTTGTAAGGATTGGTATTCGTCTGTGGATCCATGGGCTAGATAATCCGCTAGGGGACTTCCTTTAATAGCTTTCTGGGTGACGTGAATGATGTCAAATTCTGAGAGGAGAACCTGCCACCTAGCTATTCTTCCAGTTAAAATGGGCTTCTCGAAGAGGTATTTGATCGGATCCATTTTGGAGACCAACCATGTTGTATGTCGAGCCATATACTATCTGAGACGTTGAGTGACCCACACCAATGCGCAACAAGTTTTTTCGAATGGTGTATAACGGGTTTCGTAGTCCGAGAATTTCTTACTGAGATAATAAATGGCCCGTTCCTTTTTTCCAGTTTCATCATGCTGGCCAAGCACACATCCCATGGACTCTTCGAGGATTGATAAATATAGGATCAGAGGTCTCCCTTCAATGGGGGGTACCAACACTGGTGGATTGGTTAAACAAGTTTTGATTTTGTCGAACGCTTGTTGGCATTCTTCATTCCATACCGTTGGTTGATTTTTGCGCAACAGTTTAAAGATGGGTATACACTTATCCGTCAATTGTGCGATGAAACGGGCAATGTAGTTTATCCGGCCCAGAAAACCTCTGACCTCCTTTTCCGTGCTCGGTGGAGGCATTTCCAAAATTGCCTTGGTTTTGTCGGGATCCACCTCGATTCCTCTTTCACTGACGATGAACCCTAGGAGTTTTCCTGATCGTACTCCGAAAGTACATTTTGCCAGGTTCAGCTTAAGTTGATATTTCTGAAGTCGATCAAAAAGTTTTCGGAGATATTGAATGTGGTCCATTTCATTTCTGGACTTGGCGATCATGTCGTCCACATATACTTCTATTTCTTTGTGGATCATGTCATGGAATAGTGTGACCATAGCCCTTTGGTAGGTAGCCCCTGCATTTTTCAGCCCAAACGGCATTACCCGATAGCAGAAAGTGCCCCATGGTGTAATGAAGGAGGTTTTTTCTCTATCCTCGACGGCCAGCTTAATCTGGTTATACCCCGCATACCCGTCCATGAAGGAATACAGCGTGTTGGTAGCGGTATGGTCTACCAGTGTGTCTATGTGCGGTAGGGGAAAGTCGTCTTTTGGACTTGCTCGATTGAGGTCCCTATAATCCACGCAAACCCTGACCTTCCCGGTCTTTTTGATGACGGGTACTATATTGGCCAACCATTCTGGGTATTTGGAAACCACCAGGAAATTGGCATCCAATTGCCTTTGCACCTCCTCCTTTATCATTAAGGACCAGTCGGGCTTGATTCTTCTAAGTTTTTGCTTTACAGGTCGAAACCCCTCTTTCAGTGGCAATTTGTGTTCTACAATACTCGTGTCAAGCCCAGGCATGTCATGATATGACCAAGCGAATACATCCACATATTCCCTCAGAAGCTGTATCAACCCCTCTTTCATGCTACTTTCCATTTGGGTGCCGATGTTTACTCTTTTCTCCTCATCCTCTTTTCCCAGATTAACAATTTCTATTTCTTCCTGATGCGGTTGTATGATGCGTGTTTCTTTTTCCAGCATCCTTTGCATGTCTGGAGAAATGGTCTCCTGCTCACTGTCGGACTCAATCCATTCGTCTTCCGTTTCTAGGATCCACGGAGATTCATCAATCATAGACATGATGCGTTTTAGGTTCTGTTTTAGTCATAGATTTTATTATTCAATTTATTTTTGAAAGAATAATAAATAGAAGAGGGAAAAGAATGAATATGACAAAATGCCTCATATATTAATGAAAATGAGAATGTATTTACAAGCCCTTTTAATCAAAATTCCTGCGGCCACGGGCGGGGACCGCAGGAGATATAGAGAAAAGCTTAAAAAAAAAGAAAAGACCCTAGGGCTGATCCTCCCAATCCTCCCTCTCTGCTACTCTGGCTTTGACAGAGGTTTGTCATCTGTGCTGGAAGCAGAGGCGTCAAAGGTGATCCAACCAGCGTCGATTAATTCTTGGACCTTATATTTCAAGGTCAAGCAGTTGTCGGTTGAATGCCCTGGTGCATCCGAGTGGTAACTACATTTCTCATGGGGTTTGTACCACTCGGGATAGGGAGGCTCCAGCTGCTTCTTGGGAGGAACGCGGGCCAGGAGGCTGGCCTCCAACAGCTGGGGCACCAGCTTCGCATAGGAGGTGGGGATAGGCGTGAACTTCCTCTCCTTTTTTCATGGCTGCCGCTCTGTCTGAGGGGTGGAGGAAGGAGTTGCGAAATTGATTGCGTGCACGACCTCCTCCTTCTTCTTGAAGGGTTTTTTGAATGATGTGCTGGGAGGAGAGGGTCTTGCTATCTTGCCACTCCTCAGCCCTTGCTCCACTCTTTCTCCTACAGTGACTATGTCCGAGAAGAGATTGGAGGTACTGGCTATTGCCTTATCGTAGTACGCTCCGGTCAGTGAGTCTATGAACATAGCCACCGTTTCTTTGTCTGTCAAAGGAGGCTCTATTTGGGCCGCCATTTCCCTCCATCTCTGGGCGTACGCTTTGAAGGCCTCGTCGTCCCGTTTGCCCAGGGCTCTCAGGTCTGACCTATCGGGGGTCAGATCGATGTTGTATCGGTAACGACGAAGAAAAGCGTCGGCCAGCTGTTTCCAATTCTGGACCTGCCCTCTCTCTAATTGCATGTACCAGTTGAGAGTTGTGTCCGCCAGACTCTCCTAGAAGCAGTGGATCAGGAGTTTTTCGTTGTCAGCATGGGCGGCCATCTTACGACAATACATCGTAAGATGGTTCTTTGGGCAGGTCATCCCGGCATACTTGGGGAAGTCCGGGATTTTAAATTTGGGAGGGAAGTGGATGTTTTTGACGAGGCACATGTCTGCTACCTCCTTGACGTCGAAGTTATGCCCTTCGACTGCCTTCAGCCTCTCCTCCAGGGCGGAGAGTTGTTGTTTAGATACTTCTGGGGTAAGGATGCGTGCAGTCTTAGCATCCTTTTCGCCAAAAAAGTATTCCTCCTCCTCTTCTTCATGAGGAGGGACGTGTTCAGCTTGGTCTTCGCCCTTGCTCTGCCCCTGGCGTACGACCTCCATTAATTGGGCTACTTGCTCGCGGAGGGTATTGACCTCCGTTGTGAGCTTTCGGTTTTGCTCCTCCAGATTTTCCATCGCCCTTGCCTTTTGTGCACGAGTACGAGTGGGGAGAGGACCAACCACTTTCTAGAATGCCCGAAAAAGTTTTATTAATGCATGTTGAGTGTTTAGACTAACATGAATATGCTCATGCATGAGAGATTCTGTTTAAATGATGCTGAATGCGCTATCACTTTTTATTTTCTCTCTTGGTTTTTCTTTACTCATGGTATGATATGAATGATTTGACTTTATCAGAAGTTATTTATTCTTGATGTTTTTGTATTTTTATTTGGTGTTTATTTTATAGCCTTTTATCTCTTCTGTCGGAACTGCGTGACTACTTAGCTTACAAAGAACTTGAAACCAGGCTAGCTAAAAGGCAGACTGTCCGAGATAAAATATGGCTTTATGTGAAAGAATATTTAGCATCCCTTATCTCTTCTGTCGGAACTGCGTGGCTACTTAGCTTGCAAAGAACCTGAAACCAGGCTAGCTAAAAGGCAGACTTTCCGAGATAAGGGTGTTTATTTGTAAAATATTTTTGTGATTTTGTTCTGTTGTTTGTTTATGATATGCAACATACAAATGCAACAATCATATGCACACACAACTCGATCATCCCCGAACAGGCGAGATTTCGTTTTTTATCACGAGGTAGGGTTTTCCTGCAGAAAAGTGCATTGGTTAGGGTAGGTTCTAACTATTCTCACCAGGCTAAGGCCCCCAAGGTGCCCCCATTATAGGGTCCCCACTCTCCAGCCGTCCGACCATGCTCAACACTAAGGCCAGAGTCGGTCTTGTTGCCAAAAGAGGAAGGTTATCACCTTGAGTGGTGGTTTCCGATCACACTAGTGGGCACAAGGCCCTAACTACAGCGAACCGTACCTGCCACCCACTACCTATGGTTATCTCACTTGCCCCCGGGCATAGAGGGAACTGTAGTGTGCAAAAGGTTTGTGTGCAATTTATATTTCAATCAATTGCGTAAGTATAAACAAGCAACAATTATTTGAAAGACAAACAATAAAGCATGTTATAATACAAGGCAGGGTAAAAGCACTATTTTCTTGGTTTAATTATTTTTAAGCCAGCCCATCACTAAATGGGATCAACTCTCTAGGCTTCCCCAGTGGAGTCACCATCTGTCGCCGCCTCCCAAAAGAGGGGCAGTCGGAGCGACGCAATGGTTTCGACCCTTTTGTTTTTTCCACGTTTCTTTATGGGTGGTTACAACGTCCCAAGGTTGTCCGATAACTGGGCTAACCTAGAGACGAGGTTTTCAAAAAATGTTCTTGGGTTGTCCGATGACCGGGCTAACCCAAGAACGGGTTTTGAAGGGTTCGTGGAGTCGCCACCGATGTTTTTACCAGAAACATCGGAAAAGGTGTTTAAAAAGGCGTTGGTTTTCGAAAACCAACTTTGGTCATTAGAACCAGAGTTGGGTAAGGGAGTTAGTTACGTGTAAAGGAAGTATTAGTTCCTTTACGACGCCCCTTTTGGTTTCCCTATGATAGGCTGTCTATTTTGGATAAATAATTAAACTAGAAAATTGCGCTTTTACCCTTTTTATTATGCGGTATTTAAAGATTATGACTACATGACCCTAGCGTCTATTGCATAATTTTAAATGAAAGCGGTAAAATTAGGATGAGAGAGTGTGCACCTCCAAAGCAAGCTTTTTATATTTCTCTTTAAAGAATGGGCGCTTTTTGGCAACCCTTCACTCTACAACTCTCAGAAACTCCGGAAATGCCTCAGAGGGATTCTAAAGAAGATTTAGAACGCTCAATTTATACCTAGAGACACTCAGAAACTCCGGAAATGCTTCGGAGGGGTTCTAGAGAGAGAAAATCTAGAGAGAAGTGAGAGCTACTATGCTTGGTGGGTAAATGAGGGGAGGGAGCCCCTGTTTATAGGTTTTCGCGCCTGACAGTGGCGAGACCGCCGGTCTCATCTGACAAGGTTGAGACTGCTGTCTGGACAATCCAGACCTCCGTCTCGACCATGCAGGGGGTCGAGACCGCCGTCTGGAAAACCCAGACCGCCGTCTCGACTTTTGCAGTGGCGAGACCGTCGTCTGGACAAGCGAGACGGCGGTCTCGTCCCTTCAGGGCGAGAAACTTATTTTCCGGGCCAAAAAACCTTCCTATCTTAGTACGGGAGCATAATAGTCTCTCCTAGTGGCTTGTTAGGCTTCGGTCGTCTTCAAATAGGAAGCTTCTGGTCTTTATTCTGAGGTCGAGCAAGATTTGGGGTCTACAATATAGATAGTTTATTCTTCAAAAAAATACGCAATTACCATACATCATGTAGAAAAACATGATAAATAGGAAAATAAACACTCACATTCATTCAAATAAGCATCATTTTCATAGAACATGCATTTTGGTTTTAGAAAATGGAGGGGACTAGTAGACAGCTAAAGAAGGTGGATATTCCCTGTTACCATACTGAGAAGTTAGAACGGCTTAGCGCGGCAATGCCACCAGAGGTCCGCACCGATTTTGAAAAATCCTATGGACGAATTTTAGACCTATTGAAGATCTGTGTCGATCAGGTGTTCCTCAGGGTATTAATCCATTTCTGGAACTCCAACCTGCGATGCTTCGAATTTCCGCAGTTCGACATGGTGCCCACCTTAGAGGAGTATGAGACTATGTTGAAATGGCCCAAATCAGCCGAGGTCCATATCCGCCACGAGGCATACACTCCCGCAGCACTGGTCGCTGCCCTCATCCAACTACCTTTCTGGCAGAGTACCCTGATAGGAAAAGGGAACACCCGGGGTTGGAAAGTATCAATGTTGGAAGACCACCTGTCCTACTTGGCTGAAAGGGCAGAGTGGGTCACCTTCAACAAAACCCTGGCACTAATCATTTTTGGAACGATCTTGTTCCCCTTCCACCTCGACATAGTAGATCAAGCCGTCATGGACGCCTTCTTCGCCTGGGACGTAAACTCAAAAAGTCCCCTGCCTGCAATCCTTGCCGACACCTTGCTCTCGGTGGAATTCTGCAACCAGAAGCAAGGAAAAACACTTTGTTGCTACTCTTCATTACTGTTTGTGTGGAGCGTCACGCACCTGTACGCCTCTAGACACATGGGGATGTTCCCCGACCCTTTAAAAAGCTTCTCCAAAATCCCTCTCCAATGACGCCTAACTTCAGAATGGAGGGACGAGTTGGAACAAAAGGACGCCAACAGTTTGTCCTGGGTCTGCCCTTGGTTCCGACTTGACCCAGTTCTCATCAGATGTGGAGACTATCCGAACGTACCCTTGATAGGACTCAGGGGTTGCATAGTCTATTCACCTAGAGTAGCTATGAGACAGCTCATGAGAACTCAAACTACCATCTCTCGGGGGGAACTCGGAGGACTGTGTTTCTTTGGAGACCCATGCACAATTGCCAACTCACTAGCCGTGAGAAAATCATGGGAGAAACCAGTCTACATGGGAGATAGAGAGCTAGGAAAAGCTCGGGTGACGATCACCAGTGACTACGAGGCGTGGAGAAAAAGAAGAGGGATGGCTCAACCATCCACCACACCCATTATGAGCGCCAATAATGAAGAGTTGCAGACTGAAATTGATGCCTTGACCCAGACGATGGAAATCATGGGAGCCTAGATGAGGGCCCTTGAAGAAAGAGAGCAAGCATCTATCCTCACAATTGACGGTCTGCAAAGGCAAGGCAAGAAAAAGGATCATGAAATAGAGCGCCTCAAGGATCAGTGTGCTGACTCTAATGAGCAAGCTATCCGAGCATCCAAAACTGCCAGAACCAATTCGGATAGCCAACTTCAAGAAATAACCGCCAAATCAGCACACCTTGAGGCCGAATCAGCAAAACAGGCTCAAATGATCAAGGAGTTGTTGCAAGAGCTCACCAAGACTCGGTTAGACATACGCCAAGAGCGAGAGGCCAACCGGAGACTCAACAAAAGTCTCGCTGAGCTATGCTGCAAAGAAAGAGATGGGCTAGCTCAGTACGACCAGGTACTACAAGAGAAAGATCGAGCCGTTGCGAAGCTCGATGAACTACAAGCCTTGGTCGTTCATCAAGAGCGCGAAGATCAAAGAGGCTCAGAAGTATAGTGAAGATATGAGCCAGGCGGTCCGAAAACAAAGCGAAGCACTTGCACGTCAGGTCCGGGAAGCCAAAAGAGAACTACAGAGAGATCAAGACCCGCCTGTAGGTTTCTTTAAGGTTTTCCGTTTTTGCCAAACGTTGTTTCGTAGTATGGAATCGGGGAATGTACACCTTCTATTGAATGAATGAAATCTTCTTCTTTATTCAACGACTGTCTACTTGCATGCATAAACATTCATTTGCATATTTAATTTCCCCTCCTTCATTCTTAATAAATAAAGATAATAAAAAGGAAGGATTAACTAACACGTCTTCCAAATCAGAAGAATGGAGAGAAAGCCACTCCTAATAAAGCTTACCCCAACGGTCGACTCGCTGCAAGAGGAAAATAAGCCTCGGCCGTTGGTCCTCAAGAATAAAGAAGAGGGGGCAAGGACACCAGTGCGACTATTTATGCCACGTCCTTTTCCCTACGATACAAATAAAGTTGTATCGTGGAGATACGGGGAATCTTCACCAATAAAAGAAGAAATAACAAATATAGCCGGCATTGGGGGCATGACTAGAAGTGGAAGAGTCTACTCCCCCAAGGACACACAGGAAGATGTCCTCAAAAATAAAGGAAAAAATAAAAAGACCGAAGAAGAAAAAGAAAATAAAGAATCCAAGGAGGAGACAGAGGAATTACTCCAGTTTATAAGGCAAAGCGAGTATTCCATCATAGACCAGCTCAATCACACACCTGCAAATATAACATTGTTATCTCTGATAATGAGCTCGAAACCGCACAGAAACGCCCTGCTGAGGTCTTGAGCGAAGCGCACGTACCTCATACCATATCCAGAGAAAAGGTTGAGAGGATCGTTGGTCACATCACGGCAAGCGATCACCTCACCTTCGCAGAGGAAGAACTCCCTCTCGAGGGGTCAAAACATAACAAGCCCTTGCACATCTCAGTCAAGTGCAAGGAGTACCTCATCGCCAAAGTTCTTGTGGATAACGGGTCATCCTTGAACGTGATGGCCAAGTGCACACTAGACAAGCTGACTATCCAAGGAACCCGTCTGCGCCCAAGCAGCACTATCGTTCGAGCCTTCGACGGATCCAAACGAGAAGTAGTGAGAGAAGTTAATTTGCCAATCCAAGTTGGACCCACTATCTTCAACGTCGATTTTCATGTAATGGATATCACTCCAGCATATAGTTGTCTCCTCGGCAGGCCTTGGATTCACGATGCTAAAGTTGTACCTTCAACGCTCTACCAGAAAGTCAAGTTCATAGTAGATGACAAATTGGTCACGGTCCAAGCAGAAGAAGATATCCTGATCAGTGGACCGTCCACCCAGCCTTATGTGGATGCGGCTGAAGAGGCCTTTGAAACATCTTTTCAAGCGCTCGAAATTGCCAGCGTAGAGTGACTTCCCAGAAACACAAAGGTAGCGCGCATGATGTTGAAGCATGGTTACCATCCTGGCCAAGGACTGGGGGCAGATTCCCAAGGCATGAGGGAACCCCCAGAATTCCAAGACAATCCTTTCAAGCATGGCCTAGGGTATGACCCTACTAAGGGCCGAACAGAAAGAGGAAAAGGGAAGTCCCCCCTCCGCACACTCAAGCAAATTTTCCGAAGTGGAGGGGTGCAAGCGTCAAGAGCTACCCTAGTCATTAGGAAAACTTTTTCTTTGTTTAAGGGATGTAAACCCCATGATTGTTAGAGATTATCCCCCGGGGCTAGCCCGACCCCCGGGCATTTTAGAGCACATATTCCCTTCTTAATTAATAAAGAATAATTCTTACAATCTGCTTCTTTTCTTTCTACTTCTGACTAGACCACATAAATAACCTTGTCTAGGTAAACAAAAAAGAAGAAGAATAAAAAGTGCATCCAAATAATCAACATTTACCATTGCTATTGCTGTCAAGCTAGTTGATTAGAAGTACATGAAAATAAGACTTTACCTCACCCAAAAAAAGTCACGCTTCGTCAATATTGTGAGCAAAAATAAATACACAAAAATAAAAAGAGAAAAGCCCATAAAAGCCAAAAGGCCAAAAAGAAAGAGGGCAAATTACCTGGTAGGAAACCCACAAAGGGGGCTACGCAAAAGATAGGGTCGACCCGGTAGGATACCCGAACAACAATAAAGGGTAGCCTAGGCAAAAGTTAGGGTTACAAAATAAGGTCCGCTAGGATTCTCCAAAAAATTACAAAAAGAAGGAACCTAGACAAAAGATAGGGCCAAAACACAATACCCTAGTTCGAAAACCCAAAGGGCGATCTAGGGAAATCAGCTAGCCATTAAAAAGCAATGGGAATAAAACCAAAAGGCGCAAATACAAAAAAAAGGGGGAAATTGTTTGCTTAGACAAAAGCTTAAACACCTAAGCCTAACCCTAGCCAACCATGCTTACAAAAACTTTCTAAATAAAAATTAACCCTCTAAAACACAAGCCATTGAATTTGCCTCTTTGTTTCTTTTCTCTTGACCCTCACAACAATATTCTAATAATTAATTTGGGAATATGGAGGCGTATAGTCAACAAGAGGATTGAAATCCCTAAAGTGAAGAAAAAGGGGCACTACATGACGAAGAGTGCTCTACAAAAAAAAAAGAAAACAGAAAGAAAAGAGGAAAAACAAAATGAATCTTCGGTCACAAGAAGTCCGGCATGGTACAGCAAGTACGAAAACACAAATTAGAGGGCACTCGGCGCTACAAGACACGTCGGTTAAATCCTTCTAAAAATTTAATCAAAGTAGGCATTATAGGACATCAAACATAAAAACATTGCATGCATAAAATGTTTTTGAACCAGGTCCTATTTTTTCAAAAAAAAAAAAAAAAACCTGAAATTCGAGACCGCCGTCTGGATTTTCCAGACCGCCGTCTCGGTCCCCTGGTAAGACGAGAACGCCATCTCGACCAACGAGACCGCCGTCTCGACTTAGGCAAAAACAAGACCGCCGCCTTGCTTGACGAGACCGCCATCTCGCTTGAGCCCAATGTCGAGATCGCCGTCTCGCTTGAGCCCAATGTCGAGACTGCCGTCTCGATGGTCCAGACCGCCGTCTCGACTTGTAGGAGACTCGAGACCACCGTCTCGCCTTCCCAGACGGCGGTCTCGAAATGAAAAATTTTGCTATAAATAGGAGGCGCGCTTGGGGGGTTCCTCACAACTCCCCTTGGCTCCAGAACTTCCAATTCTCAGATCTCACTCTCCCAAACCCTTCCCAGTCAAAAATGTTCAGTAGGAGCGCCTCAAGAAGAGAAGAGGAACTGCCGGTGCCAGCAGTTCTTCGGCACCGCCACCCCAAGACCCCTCTCAGTTGTCACCACAACATCAGACCCGCCTCGAGAACATCCGGACTTATCCGTGGCACCCGATGCTAAGGCTTGACTTCAGCATCCTGGCTGAGTTTGGGTGGGAGGACGATGTCCGAGCCCACATAGACAGCATCGGGTGGGGCTTTCTGCTGCAACCTCCACCCATACATGTGTACCCACAGGCGGTACTGGAATTCCTGGCCTCCGTCTCCTACGCCGAGGTCCCCTCCATGGTCCCGGGCCTGCAGCCCACTAAGATGGTAAACTATTCTATGGGTGGGGAATACCGGACTACCACCCTCGACAAATTCAATGTGGGCATTGGATTCGTCCGGCCCGAGGACGTACTAACTCAGGGATACCGCGAGGCCATCTGCTCTGGGCCCGCCAACCTCACCGCCTCCAAAATGTGGCAGGAGCTCACCCAGGCGCCCACACTGCCTACACTAATGAGGGGCTCCGCGCTTCCCCCAGCACTCTGCATCTGCCATAAGCTGCTAGCGGGAACCGTTCATGGGAGGAAAGAGAGTCAGGGTAAGATAACCCTCCCTGACCTCTTTATACTTTACTGCATGAGCCAGAGGCAGCGCTGCAACCCTGGCTACTTCTTCCTGAGGGCCCTTAAGGACTTCGGGAACAGATCAACGGGGGTCATCCTCATGGCTCCTCTTATCACTCCCCTAGCAGAAAGATGGGGGTGCCCCGACCGGGAAGAACTGGCCTCCAACTTACGACCCGAATCCATCAACGGGTCAGTCCTGGTCAGCATGGGGATGCTAATGCGCCGTGGGACTCAGTTGGTCCTTCATCCCTCGCTGGATTTCGCGCTGGACCTCCAGGGGCTCGTGGAGATGCAAGATATCCCCACACCTCCCGAATTCCAACAAGCTGCACAACAACCACCACCGTACACCGACGATTTCGCCAGCCTAAACCGCAACATGAACGATCCGCGCCGGCAATTCGACCAGATGACGGTGCAGCAAGGACAACAGACCCAAAGGCAGGAAGCCTACAACGCTCGGTAGGAGGAGATGTATCAGCACCAGCAGGTGATGCGGCAGGAATGGACAACATTCCAACAGGAATATCGCGACGAAGTCTGGGAGCAAGCAGACTTCCGATATCACCTCTACCAACAATTCCCCCACAATGGATCGTCTCCAGAGGATAGCCCTTCGGGATTGCACTTGCCAAAATAAAATGTGGTTGTAATAAAATTTCCTTATAAATAAAATTTTATTTCATGCATCTCTTTGCCACCTTTTGCAAAAGCCAGCGTAACAAAAAAACTTAAAAAAGGGAAAAAGGCATACGCTCAATAAAAAAGCCAAAATCCGAAATCGCGAGGAAAAAGAGATAAAACCACGAGAAAAAGGCTGGATTAAGACAAGCCACTCACCTTGATCAACAAAACTTCGACTACCAAGGCAAAGTCGAACAACAAACAAGACTCATCCGACCAGCCAGCAAGAGTCGGGTAATCACCACCAAAGATCAAAAACAAGGAATCCCCAGCAACCAACAAAGCTGGATGAAATGCTAACAAAATCCCCGGCACAACCCGGATGACCATTCAAAGAGGTCCAAGTACATCTACTGACACAAAAATCACTCCCCAGGGAGCCGGCGCATGAGCTAGAGCAGTAAGCCGCCACCACAGCCAAAGGGTCAGCTACCGCAAGAAGGAGCATCCGAAGGGCACAAACACCAGATGGGGGTGCATACTCATCGGGCCTTACAAAAGGGGGCTCACCGGGCAAGGGTTCATACTCGTCAAACCAAGCGAGGGTTCATACTCGTCAAACCAGATGAGGGTTCGTGCTCATCAGCCCAAAGGATCAGCTACCGCAAGATGGAGCATCCGGAGGCTTAACACCAGATGGGGGTGTATACTCATCGGGCCTTACAAAAGGGGGCTTACCGGGCGAGGGTTCATACTCGCCAAATCAAATGGGAGTTCGTACTCATCAGCCGAAGGGGTCAGCTACCGTCAGAAGGAGCATCCCGGAAGCGCACAACATTTCCCCAGAGGATCATCCGCCGCAAAGACGGAGCATCTGAAGGGTAACCGGGCAAGAGGGTCAACTCCTTTACCTTCCTGTCAATCTGTCTCGCACAACAGGCCAACAGCCGACAAGTCAGGTAAAGGGGGGGCAGCTGTAGACCCCAAATCTTGCCCGACCTCCAAATAAAGAGTAGAAGACCTCCTATTCGAAGATGGACGAAGCCTAACAAGCCACTAGGAGAGACTATTAGGCCCCATACTAGGATAGGAGGGATTTTTGGCACAAAAATAAGGTTTCTCGCCCTCTTGGGACGAGACCGCCGTCTCGTTTGGCGAGATGGCAGTCTCGCCACCTGCGAAGGGCGAGACGGCGGTCTTGTTTGGCGAGACGGCGGTCTAACCATTTTGGCAGGGCGAGACGGCGTCCCGGTTGAGGAGACAGCGCTCTCGACCCTGTCAGACGAGACGACGGTCTCGACCTGTCAGGCGCGAAAAACTATAAATAGGGGGCACCATTCCCTCATTTCCACACAGTTTCTCCTCCTTCTCTCTAGAAATCACCTAAGTTTCTCTCTCTAGAATCCCTCCGACGCATTTCCGGAGCTTCTGAGTGTTTCTGTGAGTGTTTTTCGGCGTTTCGAGAAGTTTCCGACGCTGTGTAGAGTAAGGGGTTGCCACAAAGCACCCTTTTTTTTAAAGAATTAATATAAAAGCGTGCTTTGGAGGTTTATATTCTCCCTCTCTACTTTTATCGCTTTAATTTTAAATTATGCAATATATACTAGGGACATGTAGTCGTAATTTTAAATTCCGCAAAATAAAAGGGTAAAAGCGTAATTTTCATCGGTTTAAATATTTTTAAATAGCTGGCCTGCCATAGGGAACCCAAAAGGGGCGTCGTAAAGGAACTAACACTTCCTTTACACGTAACTAACTCCCTTACCCAACTCAGGTTCTAACGACCAAAGTTGGTTTTTCAAAAACCAACGTCTTTTAACTCCTTTTCCGATGTTTCCGGTAAAAACATCGGTGGCGACTCCATAGAACCCTTCAAAACTAGCTTTTGGATTAGCCAGGTTATCGGACAATCCAAGAGCGCCTTTTTGAAAACCTCGCCCCTAGGTTCAGCCCGGTTATCGGACAACCTAAAGGCGTTGTAACCACCAAAATGCGAAAATCAAGAGGGTCGATACCATCGCGTCGCTTCGACCACCTCTTTTTGATGGCGGCGACAGTGAGGGATTGCCAAAACGCATCCTTACGATCAAAGATTTGCAATATAAAGCTTGCTACGGAGGTTCTTTTCAATTCTCTTCTCTTTTACTGCTTTATTTATTGCTTTAAGTATGCAATATAAAATAAAAGTCATGTAGATAGCCATTTTTAATATTATGCAATAAAATAGGGTAATCGCGTAATTTCTTGTAATCTTCACTTAAATGAATTAATCCATCATAGGGAACCCGAGAGGGGCGTTGTGGGGTGCTAACACCTTCCCCACACGTAACTAACTCCCTTACCTAACTCTGGTTATAATGGTCAAGTTTGGTTTTTATTAAAATCAACGCCTTTTTATCCTTTTCCAATGTTTAGGGTCAAAACATTGGTGGCGACTCCATAAGAACCCCTTTTCGAAAAACCTTGCTTTTATTAGAGGATAGTTCAGTTGTTGAGCACCTCGGAAGCAATGAACATAATTTTAACATAAAACGCGAGTCGAAACCATCTTTTCGCGACCGCTCGCATAAACGTTCGAGATGTCCCTAGACGTCAGAACGGATGACGACGACAAATGGCGACTCCACTGGGGAAGCTAGAGAGTTGATCCCATTTAGTGACGGATAAAATTCAAACTAAGTGAAGATTTGAAATTACGCATTTATCCTCTTCCGTATGTTTTATTGTATGGCTTTAATAAATGTTGTATGATTATTTTCTGCAAATTGTCTGAAATATAAATTGCACACAAAAACCCTTGCACACAACAGTCCCTCTATACTTGGGGGCAAGATTGAATACCTATAGGGAGTGGGTGGCAGATACGACCGACTTGTTGGCACACGGGGCTACAACCGTTGTTGGAAACCACCAACTCAAGGTGATAACTCTCTTCTTTTGGTCTAAGGATGTCGACACGGAGTTCTGTGCATGACCCGAGGACTGAGAGATTGAGAGGTCCCTATAATGGGGGCACCTTGGGGACCTTTGGCCTTGGTGAGAACAGTTTAGAACCACCTAAACCAAGCATGTTTCTGCAGGAAAACCCTACCTCGTGATTAAATGATTAAATAAGCGTGGCTCTGCTCGTGGATGAATGAATTGTGTGTGCATTCGTTTGCTGCATTTGTATTGATGCATTAGCATAGGGTAATCATACAACAAACAAAATAGTGAAAAACCCTAAAAATCATAAAAGTGATAAGAATAAACCAACTTTATCTTGGACAGTCTTCAATTAAGCTAGCCTGGTTTCAGGTTCTTTGTAAGCTAAGTAGCCACGTTGACCGACAGAAGAGATAAAGGGTCATAAAAAATATAAAAACAAATTAAAGCCATAAAAATATCTTTTACAATAAGAAGATTTTGACAAAAGTCGTATCATTCATACCATATCATCCAATAAGTGGTAAAACAAGAGAGAAAATAAATGCACTAAGAAAAGTATGCATAAACATCATCATAATAAAGTCTCTCATACATAAACACACTCATTCTAGGATTTATTAGATATCCTTAGACAATGGCAAAAGAGACCCAAGTGCGTTTATCACCTTCCTAGAAGAGATAAGTGCACTAAGGTATGTTGACAACCTTTGAAAAAAGGAAGTTAGCACATTAAGGTGGGTATGGTACCCTTAAAACATAGGCTTTTGAGAAGATACCAAAGCTATTGTCTAAGGCATATCTATTTCACACTAATCATTTGAAATAAAAAGCTATAATAAAAATTTTTAAATTATTTAGAAAGTGACTGGTCTTCTACTTGTTCTCACTCGCGCTCAAAAAGCCAAGAAGATGGAGCAATTAGAGGAGCAGAACTGTATGCTCACCACTGAGCTTAACTTCGTAAAAGAGCAGATAGCGTATTTAATGGAACTAATACGCCAACAATGTATCTACAATGAGGTTTCCAAACAACAAATTTCTGCCCTAGAGGAGAAATTAAGGGCATTAGAGGGATACAACTTTGATGTAAAGGAGGTAACCGATGTCAAAAATACTCGATTCCCTCCCAAGTTTAAGAAATCCCACATATCGTTCAAGAAGTCCTTTGGCAAGAAGAAAGAGGGGAGTGTAAATGCCATCAACCTCACTACCCCTTCTTCCTCTTCACAACCATCTAGGCAGTCACGCAGACAAGAGAAGAAATTCACTCCCATTCCAACCTCCTATGGAAGTCTGCTGCAAGAATTGATAAAGGACCATCTCCTAGCATATGTCCCTCCAAAGAAGATGGAGCCACCATACCCAGAATGGTACAAGCCTAATGAGAACTGTGATTACCATTCAGGCGCTCCTGGGCATTCTGTGGAGAATTGTATGGCCTTGAAGTATAAGGTCCAAGATTTGTTGAATGCTGGGTGGATCACCTTCAATGCTCCCGACCCTTAGGTCCTTAGGTGGATGACACGCCTCTGTCACAACCAGAATAGTGAGCCTGGGTAGAGAAGGCTAGCTAACTAGGGCTCCCCATTTTGTGCATCTTTTGGTTAAAAGAATATAAATAAATAAAAAGCATAAATAAATAAAAAATCTTCCGATGCATCTCTCGCGGTCTCTGCCTGTGGCCCCGAGATCTTTTGATTAAAGGGACTCTGTATATATTTCTCTTTTCATCAATACAATGAGGCATTTTTCATAATATTCATATGCTTCTCATTCTTTTCTCTCTCATTCCAAAATAATTAAATAAAATCTCGACCCAAATAAGGACCATATAAACAGTCATGTCTGTGATTGAAAACTCTCTGCGGGATCTAAAAGCCGAAGGCGAATGGATTGAGTCAGACAGTGAGGAGGGGACCATTTCCCCGGACATGCAAAGACTGTTGGAAAAATAAGCTCAATTGATACAGCCCCATCACAAAAAAATTAAGGCCATCAATTTGGGACAAGGAGATAATAAGAAAGAAGTAAATGTCGATACCCAAATTTATAATGTCAGGGAAGGGGTAATAACACCTTTGCGCTTATTCATGCCTCGTCCTTTCCCTTATACATCGGATAAAGTTGTACCGTGGATATGCATACAAGAATCGTCCATTAATAAAGATATCTCCAATATAGCCGGCATTGGGGGCACAACGAGAAGCAAAAGAATTTATTCACCCAAGGAGCTACAAGATAATGCTCCTAAAAAACAAAAGAAAAAAGAATCCAAGGGGAAGATTAAGTAGACCTTGGATTAATGGTGCTAGGGCAGTTTCTTCAACGCTCCACCGAAAAATCAAATTCGTGGTAGGCGACAAGTTGATCATGATTCAAGCTAAAGACTACATTCGAATCAGCGAGCCGTCCACCATACCTTAAATGGATGCGGCTGAAGAAGACATTTGAAAATATGGAAAAACTTCCTAGCAATTTAAAAGTGGCCCATATAATGAAGAGATATGGATACAGCCCAAACAAGGGCTTGGAAAGGATGCTCAAAGAATAAGAGAGCCACCAGATTTTAAGGATAATCCTTTAAAATACGACCCTACAAAAGATCAAGTCGTACAAAGAAAAGAGAAGTCTCCCCTTCATACCTCAAAGACGATCTCCCGAAAAGAGGGATATTAGCGCAAAGAGTGGCGTTAGTCATTAGGTGTCCTTCTTCCAATTTTAAGGGATGTAAACCCAATGACTATTAGAGATCACTCCTCGGGGTGTGCCTGACCCCCGAGCATCTTTAGGGCACGCATTTCCCTTTGAATTACAAAAGAATGCTATTCTTACTATCTACTTCTTTTCTCGCTAATCATATCTATACCCCATTAAATAACCATGTGTTAGACAAACGTTTTGTTCCAAAATGTATCAAAATAATCAAAGTGTCATAGACAAAATAAAGTCCGCTAGGTATCCCAAAAAATAAATACAAAAAGGGAAACCTAGACAAAAGTTAGGACATAAGCATAACATCCTAGGCTGAAAACCCGAAAGGGCGGGCTAGGAAAGCTAATCAATTGCAAAAAGGCACCACAAATCAGTAAAGTAAAGACGCCACATCATAAGAACGAAGCGTTTGCCTAAACAAGCCTAAACACAGACCAACCCTGGCTAGCCATTCTTACAAAAACTATTATTTCAAAAAATCTCACTAAAACACAAGCCTTTGCAATAAATCCTTTTCTTTCTCTTCTCTTGACCATCTCACTATAAAGCATTCAAGTAATAAAGGGGAATGTGGAAATATGGTGATCAATAGGAGGATTGAAATCCCTAAGGAAAGGAAGAGGGGCATTGATATGGCAGTTGCCCTACGAACAAAAGATTGCTCTTCGGCTATAGCAAGAAAAATCCAAGATGACAAATCGGTACAGCTAATCATATTGACAAAAGCACATGATGATGAAAGCAAAATTAACAAAAGCCGAACGAGTTCAAAGCCGATATGACCAGCTGAACCTTATTGAAGAAAAATGGTTAAATGTCTTGGACAAGCCTATCAAAGGAAAATCAAAAAGGCTTATGAAAAAAGGTGAACCCTCACATTTACCATAAGAAGGATTTAATGGTAAATAAGTTTCTTCCAGCCCAAAAGGATAAAATTGGAAAATGGGCAGTGAACTACGAAGAACCCTTTGTGGTCAAATGAGCTTTCTCGGAAGGGGCACTTATCCTCACTAATATGGATGGAGAGGAGCTTCAACACCCAATCAATTCTGACGCGGTGAAGAAGTATTATGCTTGAAGACATTGCTCAAGACCCGTCAGGAATGAAAACCCGCAAAGGACATCCCTGGGCAAAAGATAGGGTCTATATCCCTCGCTAGGATACGTCATAGGCAAAAAGTAGAGGTAATAAAAAAACTAACTAAGAGCAATGGTTACTTTAGTCGAAAACCGAAAAGGCGGCTAAAGTAACATTCTTCCAGAAGCAAGCAGTCTGCATAGTCTTCACTCTGAGCTCAGGCATCTCAACTGAAGCAATTAGGAGAACCAGGGGGCAGATATCATGGACATGACTGTTCAAGCCTATACAGTATAGCCAACCCCAGCCATCCATTCTTCTAAATACCTTTTGAAATCCTTCTATAAAAGAAATAAACTTTTGCTCATTTATCAATAAAATTCCCTTTCATTTCCTTTCTCTTGACCAAATATTATGGAAATGCCTCTTTATTGATAAATCATAAATATGCACAAAGACCTTTATCAAAGATCAAGCATGCATCTAAAAAAGAGGAAGCATAAAAATTAATAAAAGAATAAGTGCCTGCTAGGATATTCTTAGGTAAAAATTAGGGTAGCCTGCTAGATCGGAAACCCCAAAAGAATGGTCTAGGCAAAAGATAAGGCAAAAGCCCCCTAAGATATTCTAGGCAAAAATTAAGGCAACCCGCTAGATCGAAAACCCGTAAAGGGTGGTCTAGGCAAAAGATAGGGCCAAAACCAAGAGATGGATAAAAAGAGGAGCCCATCATCATGGTCATAAAGGAGGAGCCCATCGGCATATTCATAAGAAGCCAACAGGAGAAGGCCAGTTACTTTCTAAATGCATCAAAAATAAATAAACAAATAGATTGCATTTAGAACATCCACACACAAAGTAGTTGCACAAAACGACTTTGTCAAAATCAAGAAAAAAATAATTTTCTTCAGAATAATAAGCATGCATATAAGGAGGATAGTCTCCATACTTGTGATTGAAAACAGGAGGTGCCAGAATCCAGTCTCCATATGAAAATCAAAATCGCGAAAGGCGAAATCAAAACCATCCTAGCAGAATAAAGAGCTTCAAGGAAACTAGCTCCAACCTTCTACACCAATAAAAGAAGATACATCGGAAAAAGAGGCCAACGAGAAAGGCTCGATGATCCTCAAGCGAATCCTTGCCTACTCCAGAGGAAAAACAAAATTACTCCACGACTCAACATCATCATCACATGAGTCGTCAAACATAGTCATTTAAAGATCTGACCACCATCCTTCCATCCAAGAAAGAAGGAAGCCATCAACATAGATAAGCCAACGGAAAGGCTCGATCATCCCCAAGCAGATCCTTGCCTACTCCAGAGGCAAATTAAAAATTACTTCATGACTCAGTACCACCAC
Source organism: Sphenostylis stenocarpa (assembly GCA_963425845.1). Taxonomy (NCBI): domain Eukaryota; kingdom Viridiplantae; phylum Streptophyta; class Magnoliopsida; order Fabales; family Fabaceae; genus Sphenostylis; species Sphenostylis stenocarpa. Next base: position 31,193,656 of record OY731401.1, on the reverse strand, counting down.
ATGAGTCGTCAAAAAGAGTCAGTTGAAGATTCAATCAACATCCTTCCATATAAAGAAAAGGAAGTTATCAACATGGAAAAAGCCAACGGAAGGGCTTGATCATCCCCAAGCGGATCCTTGCCTACTCCAGAGGCAAGAAAAAAAAATTACCTCACGACTGAGCTGCATCACCACATGAGTCATCGAGCACATTCATCCAAAATATCTGCCTCATTCCCCAAAGGAGAATAAGGACTACACAAAGATCAACCAAAGAAGATATGGAGTCAAATCCTCCATATCACCAAGGGTTCAACAAAAAGAAAGAAAAGAAAAACTTTCATTCCCCAATAGAGGCACGAAAAAGGCCGAATAAAAAATCTCCAAGTAGAGCATATCAAGAAAAGTCTACAAAAAGAGAAAAAGAAGAAAATCTCTTTATCCTGCTCAATAAAGAGCTTCACAAAGCAAGGAGCCAAGACTCCATCATCAAATTTGGATCCCCAGGAAGCCGACAGACTCCTTGGCAAATCTCCAAAAAGAGGAAAACAAGAAAATTTCCATCTTCCAACTCAAATAAGAGCTTCACAAAGCCAGGAGCCAAGACTCCATCATCAAAGTTGGATCCCCAGGAAGTTAATAAACTCCTCGGGATCGCCAAAAAGAAAAGAGAAAAAATAAATCTCTTCATCCAGCAGATAACAGAAGAAAAAGCCAGTGTGCATAAAAGGCGCACACATTTAAAAGCCAAATTTTCAAAATCGCGAAAAAATACAAAATCGCGAGGAAAAAATAAAAACCCATTCCCCAGCAGAATAAGAGCATAGGCAAAGCCAGCTCAAACAACAACATCCAATAAGGAGTCAAAAACTCCATTCCTCCGTAGGGGGCAAGTCAAAATAGATCTCCGGGAAAACAATCCAATCCCCGATGGATCATCAAAAAGAAAAACTATCACCAGTGAGCCTACGACAGAGGCAAACGACAAATTCATATCCTCAGGGAGTTAATCACCTACAACACCCAATATGAATATCCCCAGTGAAATACAAAGCCTTCACTCCCAAGAAAGCCTCTGCCTACTCAAACACAAGCAAAGAGCCAATATCCCCAAGAAATGGGAAATCAACCTATGCAAGAGGCAATATAAGCCCAAAGCATAAAAGTCTTCACCACTATTGAAGCATCCGCCTAATCAAGAGGCACAATCAACAAATCCTTAATGGATTCCTGCCTAAATTAAAGAGGCAATCATCAATAAACCCTGGCAAAGACCGAACGGCTAAATAGAAAAGCCTGAAACCACAAATCCCCAGGAGATTCCTGCCTAAAACAAGAGGCAACCAACAAAAATCATCGGTAAAACCGGATGGCTAAACAAAAATCCAAAACAAGAATCACCGGTAAAATCGGATGGCTAAAAAAGAAAAAGCCAAAAACAAAGAAACCCCAGCAAGACCAGAAAAGCCAAAAATAAAGAAATCCCCAGCAAGACCGGATGGCTAAAAAAAAAGCCAAAACACAAAGAATCCCCGGCAAGACCGGATGGCTAAAAAGAAAAGCCAAAAACAAAGAATCCCCGGCAAGACCGGATGGCTAAAAAGAAAAGCCAAAAACAAAGAATCCCCGACAAAGCCGGATGGCTAAACAAAAAAGCCAAAAACAACGAAATCCCCGGTAAAACCGGATGACTAAAACAGAAAAGTCAAATCAATTACTCCCCACGGAATGGGCGCATGATCAGAGACAATAAGCCACCAACACATTTCAAAACCACATTAAAAGATTGAATGCCTAAAGAGCATCCCAAGAGCCTTATAGAATAGGATTCGTACCAGGTGGGGGTAGGTACCCACAAGAGCCTTATAGAATAGGGTTCGTACTAGGTGGGGGTAGGTACCCACAAGAGCCTTATAGAATAGGGTTCGTACCAGGTGGGGGTAGGTACTCACAAGAGCATTATAGAATAGGGTTCGTATCAGGTGGGGGTAGGTACCCACAAGAGCCTTATAGAATAGGGTTCGTACCAGGTGGGGGTAGGTACCCATCAGAGCCTTATAGAATAGGGTTCGTACCGGGTAAGGGTAGGTACTCACCAAAGCCTTATAAAATAAGGTTTGTACCAGGTGGGGGTAGGTACCCATCGAGCCTTGCAGAACGGGGTTCGTACCGGGTGGGGGTAGGTACCCACCGGAGCCTTATAAAATAAGGTTTGTACCGGATGAGGGTAGGTACTCATCGGAATCTAGCAAAAATGCAGATTCGTACCGGGTGGGGGTAGGTACCCACCAGAGCCTTATAAAATAAGGTTTGTACCGGATGAGGGTAGGTACTCATCAGAATCTAGCAAAAATGCAGATTCGTACCAAGTGGGGGTAAGTACCCACCAGAGGCTTATAAAATAAGGTTTGTACCGGATGAGGGTAGGTACTCATCAGAATCTAGCAAAAAATGCAAATTCGTACCAGGTGGGGGTAGGTACCCACCAAAGCCTTATAAAATAAGGTTTGTACCGGACGAGGATAGGTACTCATCAAAACCGAGCAAAATGCATCAGGTAGAGTAAAATACTCACCAGAGCATTACAAAAACGGGTTGCAAAAACCTTGCTTCTATTAGAGGATAGTTCAGTGTTGAGCACCTCGGAAGTAAGTACCCACAAAGAACCTTGCAAAATGGGGTTCATACCAGGTGAGGGTAGGTACTCACCAGAGCCTTGCAGAACAAGGTTAAGACCGGGTGGGGGTTGGTACCTACAAGAGCCTTATGAAATAGGGTTCGCACCAGATGAAGGTAGGTACTCATCAAAAAGCATATTCATACCTAGTGGGGGTAAGTACCCACAAGAGTCTAGTGAATCCCTTACCTAACTCTGGTTATAATGGCCAAGTTTGGTTTTTATTAAAATCAACGCCTTTTTATCCTTTTCCAATGTTTAGGGTCAAAACATTGGTGGCGACTCCATAAGAACCCCTTTTCGAAAACCTTGCTTTTATTAGAGGATAGTTCAGTTGTTGAGCACCTCGGAAGCAATGAACATAATTTTAACATAAAACGCGAGTCTAAACCATCTTTTCGCGACCGCTCGCATAAACGTTCGAGATGTCCCTAGACGTCGGAACAGACGGCGGCGACAGGGTTTCTTCAATCAACGTAAACCCTACTGCCCTTTTACGGATGGTTTGTTTATCATTATCATTGATTCCTTCGGGATATTCGCCCTTCATGAGGTATTGCTTTATGTCGTGATACTAAGGGTTTTGATTGTGCTCTTCGTTTACTGTCATACAAAAAGCTTATTTGTCATGCAGCTTGATTTGAATGATTGGCATCTCATGTTCTTGATCTAAGGAGAACATGGATGATAGAGTGGCGAGAGCGTCAGCAAACTGATTGTCTTCCCAAGGAACATACTGGAATGTGATGTTTTCCATTCTCGAGACTAAATCACGGATGAGCTCTAGATATGGAATTAATTTAGAGTTTCGGGTTTCCCATTCATTTTTAAGTTGATAGATGACAAGGGATGAATCATCGAATACTTTGAGTTTAGTAACCCCATGATCTAGAGCTGCTTGGATTCCTAGTGCGCACGCTTCGTATTTGGTCATGTTATTGGTACAGTCAAAATTCAACTTGGTCGTGACGGGAATATACTTCTTTTCTGGGGATATCAAAATAGCTCCTATCCCGTGTCCAAGCATGTTCAAGGCCCCGTCAAAGAACATGGTCCATGCCTCTTCTTTGGTCTCTTCGTGTTCAATGTGCATGATATGTTCATCAGGAAAGTCATTCTGTAGGGACTGATACTCATTCGTTGATCCATGGGTTAGATAGTCCGCTAGGGGGCTACCTTTAATAGCTTTCTGGGTGACATGAATGATGTCGAACTCTGAGAGGAGCACTTGCCACCTAGCTATTCTTCCGGTTAGGATGGGCTTCTCGAAGAGGTACTTTATTGGGTCTATTTTGGAGACCAACCATGTTGTGTGTCGAGCCATATATTGTCGGAGACGCTGTGTGACCCATACCAATGCGCAACAAGTCTTTTCAAATGGTGTATAACGGGTCTCATACTCTAGGAATTTTTTGCTGAGATAATAAATGGCTCGCTCTTTCCTCCCGGTTTCGTCTTGTTGACCGAGCACACATCCCATGGACTCTTCGAGTATTGACAGATATAGGATCAGAGGTCTCCCTTCAACAGGTGGTACCAACACTGGCGGATTAGTTAAGCATGTTTTGATTTTATCAAACGCTTGTTGGCATTCTTCATTCCATACTGTTGGTTGATTTTTGCGCAACAGTTTAAAGATGGTATACATTTATCTGTCACTGTGCAATGAAACGGGAAATATAGTTGATTCGGCCCAAAAACTGACCTCCTTTTCCGTGTTTGGTGAGGGCATTTCCAAAATTGCCTTAGTTTTGTCCGGGTCCACCTTGATTCCTCTTTTGCTGACGATGAACCCCAAGAGTTTTCCTGACCGTACTCTGAAAGTACATTTTGTCGGGTTTAATTTGAGTTGATACTTTCGAAGTTGATCGAATAGTTTCTTGAGATACCGAATGTGGTCTATCTCGTTTCTGGATTTGGCAATCATGTCGTCCACATATACTTCTATTTCTCTGAGGATCATGTCATGGAATAGTGTGACCATAGCCCTTTGATAGGTAGCCCCTGCATTCTTAAGTCCGAAAGGCATTACTCGATAGCAAAAGGTACCCCATGGTGTGATAAAAGAGGTTTTTTCTCTGTCTTCGATGGCCAATTTAATTTGATTGTACCCCGCATACCCGTCCATGAAGGAATAAAGTGTGTTGGTAGCGGTATGGTCTACTAGTGTGTCTATATATGTGGTAAGGGAAAGTCATCTTTTGGACTTGCTCGATTGAGGTCCCTATAATCCACACATACCCTGACCTTACCGTTCTTTTTGATGACAAGCACTATGTTGGCCAACCACTCGGGGTATTTGGACACTACTAGGAAATTGGCGTCCAGTTGTCTTTGTACTTCTTCATTAATCATTAAGGACCAATTTGGCTTGATTCTTTTGAGTTTTTGTTTCACAGGTCAGAACCCTTCTTTTAATGGTAGTCTATGCTCCACTATACTTGTGTCGAGCCCGGGCATATCGTGATAGGACCAGGCGAATACATCCATATATTCCTTTAGAAGCTGTAACAATCCCTCCCTTATGCTACTTTCTATTTGAGTGTCAATGTTTATCTTTTTCTCATCATCCCCTTCTCCCAAATTGATAGTTTCTGTTTCTTCTTGATTCGGTTGTATAATGCGTGCTTCTTTTTCCAACATTCTTTGCATGTCCGGGGAAATGGTCCCCTGCTCACTGTCGGACTCGACCCATTCGCCTTCGGCTTTCAGGGTCCACAAAGATTCATCAACCACAGACATGATGTGTTTTAGGTTCTATTTTAGTCATAGATTTTATTATTCAATTATCTTTGAAAGAATAATAAATAAAAGAGGGAAAAGAATGAAATGAATATGACAAGAAAATGCCTCATGTATTAAGGAAAATGAAAGCGTATGTATAAGCCCTTTTAATCAGAGTTCCTGCGGCCACGGGCGGGGACCATAAGAGATACAAGAAAAAGCTTTAAAAAAGAGCACCCTAGGGGCTGATCCTCCCAGTCCTCCCTCTCTACTACTCTGGCTTAGACAGAGGTTTGGCGTCGACATCAGAAGCAGAGGCATCAAAGGTTATCCAACCAGCATAAATTAGTTCTTGGACCTTATATTTCAAGGTCAAACAATTGTCCATTGAATGCCCAGGTGCATCCGAGTGATAGCCACATTTTTCGTTGGGCTTGTACCACTCGGGGTAGGGAGGCTCCATTTTCTTGGGAGGAACACGCGCCAGAAGATTGGCCTCTAATAACTGGGGCAACAACTTTGCGTATGAGGTGGAGATAGGGGTGAACTTCCTCTCCTTTCTTCGTGGCTGCCTCTCTGTATGTGAGGTGGAGGAAGGGGTTGCGAAATTAATGGCGTGTACGGCCTCTTCCTTCTTTTTGAAGGGTTTCTTGAATGAGGTGCTGGAAGAAGGAGGTCGCGCTATTTTCCCACTCCTCAGCCCCTGCTCCACTTGTAGACCCCAAATCTTGCCCGACCTCACAATAAAGATCAGAAGACCTCCTTTTCAAAGATGGACGAAGCCTAAGAAGCCACTAGGAGAGACTATTAGGCCCCATACTAGGATAGGAGGGATTTTTGGCACAAAAATAAGGATTTTCGCCTTTTACGGTCGAGACCGCCGTCTCGCCTAGCGCAAGTGGGGAGACCACCGTCTCGCCATTCCTGCAAGGCGAGACCACCGTCTCGCCATTCCTGCAAGGCGAGACGGCGGTCTGGAATGTCGAGACGGCCGTCTCGACCTTGTCAGACGAGACGACCGTCTCGACCTGACAGGCGCGAATCCCTATAAATAGGGGCTCCATTCCCCTCATTCCACACACCTCTCTCATTCTCTGTGTTGTCACATCACTAGATTCTCTCTCTAGAATCCCTCCGACGCATTTCCGGAGCTTCTGAGTGTCTTTAGAGGTTTTTATAGCGTTTTTGAGAGGTTCTGGCACTGTACAAGAGTGAAGGGTTGCCAAAAAGCACCCTAATTTGCAAAAGTTAATAGAAAAGCTTGCTTCGGAGGTTTCTACTCTCTCTCTATCTTTTACTGCCTTATTTTAAATTACGCAATTGACATTAGGGACATGTAGTCATAAATTTAAATTCCCCAAAATAAAAGGGTAAAAGCGTATTTTCACCAGGTTTAATTATTTTAAAATAGCTAGCCTATCATAGGGAACCCGAAAGGGGCGTCATAAGGAAACTAACACTTCCCTTACACGTAACTAACTCCCTTACCCAACTCTGGTTCTAATGACCAAAGTTGGTTTTTCGAAAACCAACGCCTTTTAAAACCCTTTTCCGATGTTTCCGGTAAAAACATCGGTGGCAACTCCACAGAACCCTTGAAAAATAGTTCTTGGGTTAGCCCGGTTATCGGACAACCCAAGAACGCCTTTTTGAAAACCTCGCCTCTAGGTTCAGCCCGGTTATCGGACAACCTAAAGGCGTTGTAACCACACCAAAACACGAAAATCTAGAAAAGTCGAAACCATCACGTCGCTCCGACCGCCCTCGTTTTGACGGCGGCAACAGATGGCGACTCCACTGGGGAAGCCTAGAGAGTTGATCCCATTTAGTGATGGGCCGGCTTAAAAATAAATAAACCAAGAAAATCACGCTTTTACCCTACCTTGTATTATAACATGTTTTACTGTTTGGCTTTAATAATTGTTGCTTGTTTATACTTAGGCAATTGTTTGAAATACAAACTGTACACAAACCCTTGCACACAACAGTTCCCTCTATACCCGGGGGCAAGTGAGAAATCCATAGGGAGTGGGTGGCAGGTACGGTTCGTTGTAGTGATGGCCTTGTGCCCACTGGTGTGATCGGAAACCACCACTCAAGGTGATAACCTTCCTCTTTTGGCACAAAGATTGACTATGGCCTTAGTGCTAAGCATGGTCGGAAGGCTAGAGAGTGGGGACCCTATAATGGGGGCACCTTGGGGGCCTTAGCCTTGGTGAGAACAGTTAGAACCTACCTTCGCCAAATCACTCTTCTGCAGGAAAACCCTACCTCGTGATTAAAAACGAATTCTCGCCTGTTTGTGGATGATCAAATTGTGTGTGCATTTGTTTGTTGCATTTGTCTGTTGCATAGCATAACCAAACAACAGAAAGAAAAATCACAAAAAAATATTTTCACAATAAACACCTTTATCTCGGACAGTCTGCCTTTTAGCTAGCCTGGTTTCAGGTTCTTTGTAAGCTAAGTAGCCACGCAGTTCCGATAGAAGAGATAAAAGGCTATAAAAAAAAAATAAATAATAAATAAAAATAAAATAAAATAAAATCATTTTCAAATAAATGGGACCTGATTCATAAACATCCCAAATCATTCATATAGGTAGTTTATTTTTCAAAATATACGTAAATACCATACAAAACATGATAAACAGAAAATAAACACTCACATTCATTCAAATAAGCATCATTTTCATGAAACATGCATTTTGGTTTTAGAAAATGGAGGGGACTATTAGACAATTGAAGAAGGTGGATATTCCCCGATATCATACTGAGAAGTTGGAACGACTTTGCGCGGTAATGCAACCAGAGGTCCGCGCCGACTTTGAAAAATCGTATGGATGGATTCTCGACTTGTTAAAGATCTGTGTCGATCAAGTGTTCCTCAGGGTATTAATTCACTTTTGGAACTCCAGTCTGCGATGCTTTGAATTTTTGCAGTTCGATATGGTGCCAACTTTGGAGGAGTATGAGATTATGTTGAAATGGCCCAAATCAGCTGGGGTCCATATCCGCCACGGGGCGTATACTCCTGCAGCACAAGTCGCTGCCATCATTCAACTACCCTTCCGGCAGACTACCCTGATAGGATAAGGGAACATCCAGGGTTGGAAAGTCTTGATGTTAGAAGACCACCTGTCCGAACTGGCTTAAAGAACAGAGTGGGTCGCTTTTAACAAAACCCTGGCTTTAATCATTTTTGGAACGACCTTGTTTCCCTTCCACCTCGACACAGTAGATCAAGCCGTCATGGACGCCTTCTTCGCTTGGGACGTGAACTCGAAGAGTCCCTTACCTTCAATTCTTGCCGACACCTTGCTCTCGGTGGAATTTTGCCGCCAGAAGCAAGGAAAAACACTTCGCTGCTGCTCTTCACTACTATTTGTGTGGAGCATTACGCACCTTTACGCCTCTAGTCACATGGGGATATTCCCCGATCCTTTAAGGAGCTTCTCCAAAATTCCTCTCCAACGATGCTTAACTTCAAAATGGAGGGACGAGTTGGAACAAAAGGACGCCAACAGTTTATCCTGGGTCTACCCTTGGTTCCGACCTGGCCCAGTTCTCATCAGATGTGGAGACTATCCGAACATACCCTTAATAGGACTCAGGGGTTGCATAGCCTACTCACCTAGAGTAGCTATGAGTGTAGACCCCAAATCTTGCCCGACCTCCAAATAAAGAGTAAAAGACTTCCTATTCGAAGATGGACGAAGCCTAACAAACCACTAGGAGAGACTATTAGGCCCCATACTAGGATAGAAAGGATTTTCGGCACCAAAAATAAGTTTTCTCGCCTTTTTGGGACGAGACCGCCGTCTCGAAATCGAGACCGCCGTCTCGCCACCTGCAAATGGCGAGACGACGGTCTCGCTTTCCCAGACGGCGGTCTCGCCACCTGCGAATGACGAGACAGCGGTCTCGTTTGGCGAGACGGCGGTCTCGCCACCAGCGAAGGACGAGACGGCGGTCTCGTTAGGCGAGACGGCGGTCTCGACCTTGTCAGACGAGAACGGTGGTCTCGCCACTGTCAGGCGCAAAAACCTATAAATAGGGGCTCCCTCCCCTCATTTCCACACACCACAACTTTCTCTCCTCCTTCTCTCTAGGATTTCTCTCTCTAGAATCCCTCCGACGCATTTCCGGAGCTTCTGAGTGTCTTTAGAGTGAGTTTTCGAGCGTTCCGAGAGGTTTTCCGGCACTGTAGAGTGAAGGGCTGCCAAAAAGCACCCATTTTCTTGAAAAGAAATAAAATAGAAAAGCTTGCTACGAAGGTTTTCTCTTCCTCTTTGTCTATTTACCGCTTTACATAAATTATGCAAATAACTATTAGGGCCATGTAGTCATAAATTTAAATTCTGCATAATAAAAGGGCAAAAACGTTATTTTCACCAGTTTAAATATTTTTAGATAGCTGGCCTATCATAGGGAACCCGAAAGGGGCGTAGTAAAGGAACTAATACTTCCTTTACACGTAACTAACTCCCTTACCCAACTCTGGTTCTAATGACCAAAGTTGGTTTTCGAAAACCAACGCCTTTTAAAACCCCTTTTCCGATGTTTCTGGTAAAAACATCGGTGGCGACTCCACAGAACCCCTCAAAATTAGTCCTTGGGTTAGCCCGGTTATCGGACAACCCAAGGACGACCTTTCGAAAACCTCGCCCCTAGGTTATCTCGGTTATCGGACAACCTAAAGGCGTTGTAACCACCCATAAAAAACGCGAAAACAAGAGGGTCGAAACCATCGCGTCGCTCTGACCGCGTCTCTCTTTTTGAGACAGCGGCGACAGATGGCGACTCCACTAGGGAAGCCTCGAGAGTTGATCCCATTTAGTAATGGGCCGGCTTAAAAATAAGTAAACCAAGAAAATAACGCTTTTGCCCTTAACTTGTATTATAACATGTTTTAATGCTTGGCTTTAATAACTGTTGTTTGTTTATACTTATGCAATTGTTTGAAATACAAATTGTACACAAACCCTTGCACACAACAGTTCCCTCTATACCCAGGGCCAAGTGAGAAAACCATAGGGAGTGGGTGGCAGGTACGGTTCGCTGTAGTGAGGGCCTTGAGCCCACCAGTGTGATCGGAAACCACCACTCAAGGTGATAACCTTCCTCTTTTGGCAACAAGACTGACTATGGCCTTAGTGCTAAGCATGGTCGGACGGCTGGAGAGTGGGGACCCTATAATGGGGGCACCTTGGGGGCCTTAGCCTGGTGAGAACAGTTAGAACCAACCCTTGCCAATGCACTTTTCTGCAGGAAAACCCTACCTCGTGATATAAACAAATTCTCGCCTGTTCGCGGATGATTGAATTGTGTGTGCATATGTTTGTTGCATTTGTCTGTTGCATAGCATAAACAAACAACAAAACTGTACACCCCAAATCTTGCCCGGCCTCCAAATAAAGACCAGAAAACCTCCTTTTCGAAGATGGATGAAGCCTAAAAAGCCACTAGGAGAGACTATTAGGCCCCCATACTAGGATAGGAAGGATTTTCCGTACGAAAATAAGTTTTCTCGCCTCTTTGGGACGAGACCGTCGTCTCGCCTCAGGCAAGTGGTGAGACCGCCGTCTCGTTTGATGAGACGGCGGTCTCGCCACCTGCGAATGGCGAGATGGCGGTCTCGCCATCCGCGCAGGACGAGACGGAGGTCTCGTTGGGCGAGACGGCGGTCTCAACCCTGTCAGACGAGAACGGCAGTCTCGCCACTGACAGGCGCGAAAACCTATAAGTAGGGGTCTCCCCCCCCCCCTCATTTCCACACACCACAAGCTTCTAGCTCTCCCTTCTCTCTAAAACTTCTCTCTAGAATCCCTCCGACGCATTTCCGGAGTTTCTGAGTGTCTTTGAGAGCATTTTTCGGCGTCTAGAAGAGTTTCAAACGTCTTGTAGAGTGAAGGGCTGCCAAAAAGCTTCCTCTTTTAAAAGAGAAATAACAAAGAAAGCTTGCTTCGGAGGTTCGAATTCTCCCTCTCTACTTTTTACTGCTTTAATTTAAAATTATGCAATAGATTAGGGCCATGTAGTCATCACTTTAAATTCCGCATAATAAAAGGGGCAAAAGTATATTTTCCGGTTTATTTATTAACAATAAAAGCTGGCCTATCATAGGGAACCCGAAAGGGGCATCGTAAAGGGACTAATACTCCCTTTACACGTAACTAACTCCCTTACCCAACTCTGGTTCTAATGACCAAAGTTGGTTTTTTGAAAACCAACGCCTTTTAAAAAAACCTTTTCCGATGTTTCCGGTAAAAACATCGGTGGCGACTCCATAGAACCCGAAATAAATAAGTCCTTGGGTTAGCCCGGTTATCGGACAACCCAAGGACACCTTTCGAAAACCTCGCCCCTAGGTTAGCCCGGTTATCGGACAACCTAAAGGCGTTGTAACCACACATAAAAAACGCGAAAAACAAAAGGGTCGAAAAAACCATCGCGTTGCTCTGACCGACCTTCTCTTTCGAGACGGCGGCGACAGATGGCGACTCCACTGGGGAAGCCTCGAGAGTTGATCCCATTTAGTGATGGGCTGGCTTAAATAATAAATAAACCAAGAAAATAACACTTTTGCCCTTAACTTGTATTATAACATGTTTTAATGTTTGGCTTTAATAAATTGTTGTTTGTTTATACTTACGCAATTGCTTGAAATATAAACTGCACACAATCCCTTGCACACAACTGTTCCCCCTATACCTGGGGGCAAGTGAGATAACCATAGGGAGTGGGTGGCAGGTACGGTTCACTGTAGTGAGAGCCTTGAGCCCACCAGTGTGATCGGAAACCACCACTCAAGGTGATAACCTTCCTCTTTTGGCAACAAGACTGACTATGGCCTTAGTGCTAAGCATGGTCGGACGGCTGGAGAGTGGGGACCCTATAATGGGGGCACCTTGGGGGCCTTAGCCTGGTGAGAACAGTTAGAACCAACCCTTGCCAATGCACTTTTCTGCAGGAAAACCCTACCTCGTAAAAACGAAATCTCGCCTGTTCGGGGATGATCGAATTGTGTGTGCATATGTTTGTTGCATTTGTCTGTTGCATAGCATAAACAAACAACAAAACAATAAAAACCAAATATATTTTTCACAAATAAACACCCTTATCTCGGACAGTCTGCCTTTTAGCTAGCCTGGTTTCAGGTTCTTTGTAAGCTAAGTAGCCACGCAGTTCCGTCAGAAGAGATAAAAGACTATAAAATAAGCAAATAAACAGCAAATAAAAATAAAAATCCAGTTCCAAAGTTCATAAATCAACTTCTGACGAAGTCAAAATCATTCATGTTACATCATATTACATGAGCAAAGAAAAACCAAGAGAGAAAATAAAAAATGAGAGCGCATTCGACATCATTTAAATAAAATATCTCATGCATAAGCATACCTCATGTTAGTTTAAGCACTCAACATGCATTAATAAAACTTTTTCGGACATTCTAGAAAGTGGCTGGTCCTCTCCCCACTCGCACTCGTGCATAGAAGGCTAAAGTGATGGAAAACCTAGAGGAGCAGAACAGAAAGCTCACTGCAGAGGTCAATACCCTCCGCGAGCAGGTGGCCCAATTAATGGAGGTTGTACGCCAGGGTCAGAATAAAGGCAAAGGCCAAGCTGAACACGTCCCTCCCCATGAGGAGGACGAAGAAGAATACTTCTATGATGAGAAGGATGCCAAGACTGCACGCATCCTTACTCCAGAGGTATCCAAACAACAACTCTCTACCCTAGAGGAGAGGCTTAAGGCAGTCGAGGGGCACAACTTCGACGTCAAGGAGGTGGCTGACATGTGCCTCGTGAAGAACATACACTTCCCTCCCAAGTTCAAAATCCCGGACTTCCCCAAGTACGCCGGGATGACCTGCCCTAAGAACCATCTTACGATGTATTGTCGTAAGATGGCCGCCCATGCCGATAACGAGAAACTCCTCATCCACTGCTTCCAGGAGAGTTTGACAAACACAACTCTCAATTGGTACATGCAGTTAGAGAGAGGGCAGGTCCAGAACTGGAAACAGTTGGCTGATGCTTTTCTCCATCGTTACCGATACAACATCGATCTGACCCCCGACAGGTCAGACCTCAGGACTCTGAGCAAGAGGAACGACGAGCCCTTCAAAGTGTACGCCCAAAGGTGGAGGGAAATGGCAGCCCAGATAGAGCCTCCTTTGACGGACAAGGAGACAGTGGCTATGTTCATCGACTCACTGACCGGAGCGTACTACGATAAGGCGATAGCCAGTACCTCCAATCTTTTTTCGGACATAGTCACTATGGGGGAAAGAGTAGAGCAGGGGCTGAGGAACGGGAAGATAGCACAGCCTTCCCAAGTTGGCGTCTCATTCAGGAAGCCTGCTGGCAAGAAGAAAGACGAATCTGTGCATGCAATCAATTTTGCCACTCCTTCTTCTACCACACAAACGCCCAGGAAGCCCCGCAAGAAAGATAGGAAGTTCACTCCAATCTCCACTTCCTACGGACTACTGCTACCTCAGCTGCTGGAAGCTAAGCTCCTGATCTGCGTCCCTCCCAAGAAACAGTTGGAGCCTCCTTACCCCGAATGGTATAAGCCAAACGAGAAATGCGCTTACCATTCGGGTTCACCCGGGCACTCTACAGAAAATTGCTTGACCCTTAAGTATCGGGTTCAAGAACTAATCGACGCCGGGTGGATTACTTTCGACGCCTCTGCTTCCAGCACGGATGACAAACCTCTGTCAAAGCCAGAGTAGCAGAGAGGGAGGACTGGGAGGATCAGCCCTAGGGTCTTTTCTTTTTAAGCTTTTCTCTATATCTCCTGCGGTCCCCGCCCGTGGCCGCAGGAATTTTGATTAAAAGGGCTTGTACATACATCTCATTTTCATTAATACACGAGGCATTTTGTCATATTCATTCTTTTCCCTCTTCTATTTATTATTCTTTCAAAAATAAATTGAATAATAAAATCTATGACTAAAACAGAACCTAAAACACATCATATCTATGATTGATGAATCTCCGTGGACCCTGGAAACGGAAGGCGAATGGATTGAGTCCGACAGTGAGCAGGAGACCATTTCTCCGGACATGCAAAGAATGCTGGAAAACGAAACACGCATCATACAACCACATCAGGAAGAAATAGAAACTGTTAATTTGGGAAAAGAGGATGAGGAGAAAAAGGTGAACATCGGCACCCAAATGGAAGGTAGCATGAAAGAGGGATTGATACAGCTTCTGAAAGAATATATGGATGTATTTGCTTGGTCATATCATGACATGCCTGGGCTCGACACGAGCATAGTAGAGCATAGATTGCCGTTAAAAGAGGGGTTTCGACCTGTGAAACAAAAACTCAGAAGGATCAAACCAGATTGGTCCCTAATGATAAAGGAGGAGGTGCAAAGGCAGTTGGATGACAATTTCCTGGTAGTCTCCAAATACCCAGAATGGTTGGCCAACATAGTACCCGTCATCAAAAAGACCGGGAAGGTCAGGGTCTGCATGGATTATAGGGACCTCAATCGAGCGAGTCCAAAGGACGACTTTCCCCTTCCACACATAGACACGCTGGTAGACCATACCGCTACCAACACGCTGTATTCCTTCATCGACGGGTATGCGGGGTACAACCAAATCAAATTGGTCATTGAGGATAGAGAAAAAACCTCCTTTATCACACCATGGGGCACCTTTTGCTATCGCGTAATGCCCTTCGGACTCAAGAATGCAGAGGCTACTTATCAAAGGGCTATGGTCACGCTGTTCCATGACATGATCCACAAGGAAATAAAAGTATATGTGGACGACATGATCGCCAAGTCCAGAAATGAAATGGACCACATTCAATATCTCCGAAAACTTTTTGATCGACTTCGGAAGTATCAACTTAAGCTAAACCCGGCAAAATGTACTTTCGGAGTACGGTCAGGAAAACTCCTAGGGTTCATTGTCAGTGAAAGAGGAATCGAGGTGGACCCCGACAAAACCAAGGCAATCTTGGAAATGCCTCCACCAAGTACAGAAAAGGAGGTCAGAGGTTTTCTGGGCCGAATAAACTACATTGCCCATTTCATCGCATAGTTGACGGATAAATGTATACCCATCTTTAAACTGTTGCGCAAAAATCAGCCAACGGTGTGGAACGAAGAATGCCAACAAGTGTTCGACAAAATCAAAACTTGTTTAACTAATCCACCAGTGTTGGTACCACCCGTTGAAGGGAGACCTCTGATCCTATATTTGTCAATTCTTGAAGTGTCCATGGGGTGCGTGCTCAGCCAACACGATGAAACCGGGAAAAAGGAACGGGCCATTTACTACCTCAGTAAGAAGTTCTCAGATTATGAAACCCGTTATACACCATTCGAAAAAACCTGTTGCGCATTGGTGTGGGTCACTCAACGTCTCAGACAGTACATGGCTCGGCATACAACATGGTTGGTCTCCAAAATGGATCCAATCATATACCTCTTCGAGAAGCCCATTTTGACCGGAAGAATAGCTAGGTGGCAGGTTCTCCTCTCAGAATTTGACATCATTCATGTCACCCAGAAAGCTATTAAAGGAAGTCCCCTAGCGGATTATCTAGCCCATGGATCCACGGACGAATACCAATCCTTACAGGATGACTTTCCCGATGAGCATATCATGCACATCGAACACGAAGAGACCAAAGAAGAGATGTGGACCATGTTCTTCGATGGGGCTTCAAACATGCTTGGACACGGGGTAGGAGCTGTTTTGATATCCCCCAAAAATAAACACATTCCTGTAACGGCCAGGCTTAATTTCGATTGCACCAACAACATGGCCGAATACGAAGCATGTGCACTAGGGATCCAAGCGGCTCTAGATCATGGAGTTACTAAGCTCAAAATATTCGGTGATTCATCCCTCGTCATCTACCAACTTAAAGGTGAATGGGAAACCCGAAACGCCAAACTAATCCCATATCTGGAACACATCCAAGAGTTAGTTTCAAGAATGGAAAGTGTCACCTTCCACTACATCCCTAGGGAGGACAATCAAATTGCCGACGCCCTCGCCACCCTATCATCCATGTTCGCCCTAGATCAAGAACATGAGATGCCAATTATTCAAGTTAAGCTGCATGACAAGCAAGCTTTCTGCATGGCAATAGATGGCGAGCGCGATCAAAGCCCCTGGTACTATGACATCAAGCAGTACCTCAGGAAGGGCGAATATCCCGAAGGAATCAGTGACAATGATAAGCGAACCATTCGCAAAAGGGCCGTAGGGTTCACGTTGATTGAAGGAACCCTCTACAAAAAGAGCCCCGATTCCACCCTCCTAAGGTGTGTGGACCAAGAGGAAGCCCAAACCTTGATAAAAGAAATCCACAAGGGGACTTTTGGAACCCACGCACCCGGGCATGTCATGGCAAAGAAAATCCTTAGGGCAGGGTACTATTGGTCCACGATGGAAGCTGATTGTCACCAATATGCCAAGAAATGTCACAAGTGCCAAGTATACGCCGATAACATTCACGTGCCGCCCGCACCACTCAGTAACCTGGCTACACCATGGCCATTCTCTATGTGGGGCATGGATGTCATCGGACCCATTGAACCCAAAGCGTCTAACGGCCATCGCTTCATATTGGTAGCAATTGACTACTTCACCAAGTGGGTTGAGGCGGCATCATATGCACATGTAACTCGGAAAGTGGTGACAACCTTCATCAAGAAAAATATTATATGTCGGTACGGCATCCCTCATAGGCTCATTACTGATAATGGGACCAATCTCAACAATAAAATGATGGAGGAATTATGCCAGGACTTCAAAATACAACACCACAATTCCTCTCCGTACCGACCAAAGATCAACGGTGCAGTAGAGGCAGCCAATAAAAATATCAAGAAAATTATCCAGAAAATGGTGGTCACCTACAAAGATTGGCATGAAATGCTCCCCTTCGCCTTACACAGCTACCGAACATCGGTACGAACCTCCACGGGGGCTACCCCGTTCTCCCTCGTATACGGAATGGAGGTCGTACTACTAGTAGAGGTCGAAATACCCTCCCTACGAGTTATCATGGAAGCAAAATTGACAGAAGCTGAATGGGTCCAAAACCGGTATGATCAGTTGAACCTAATCGAAGAAAAACGGTTGGACGCCATATGTCGGGGGCAAGTTTATCAAAGGAAGATCAAGAAAGCCTATGACAAGAAGGTCAACCCTCGCACTTTCCAAGAAGGGGATCTAGTGATAAAGAAGCTGCTTCCAACACAGAAAGACAAAATCAGGAAATGGACAGCAAACTACGAAGGGCCCTTTGTGGTCAAACGAGCCTTCTCAGGAGGAGCCCTTATCCTCACCAACATGGACGGAGAAGAGCTCCGATACCCCGTCAATTCAGATGCAGTTAAGAAATACTACGCCTAAAGACATTGCTCATGACCCGTCAAGATGAAAACTCGCAAAGAGCGTCCTGGGAAAAAGATAGGGTCTACATTCCTCGGTAGGACACGTCCTAGGCAAAAACTAGAGGTTTCAAAAAAAAAGAAGAAGAAGAAAGAGAAGAAAAAGAGAAAAAACAGAGCAATGATTACCTTAGCCGAAAACCGCAAAGGCGACTAAGGTAATACCTCCACAATAGCAAGCAGACTTCGCATAGTCTTCACTCCGGATTCGAGCATCTCAACCGAAGGGACCAGGAAAAACGGGGAAACAGAGACCACAAACATGATTGTGGCACCCTCATACAATTTAGCCAACCTTGACCAGACATGCTTACAAATTCCTTTGTAAACCCCCCATGTAAAAATAAACCATCTGTTTATATCAATAAAATTGTCTTTTCCTCTCTTTACCTACTTGTGTAAATGCCTCTGTATTAACGAAATATGAGCATGCATAAAACAAGCAATTCGAGGAAGCATAAAAACAAAGGACGAACATCACCAACCAGGGCCGTCCCAAGTAAAAAGTACAGGGTAGCCTGCTAGATCGAAAACCCGCAAAGGGCGGTCTAGGCAAAAGATAAGGCTTTCGTAAAAGGGAAAAAACCTATCAAAATATCTCAAACGAAGAATCAAAACCCGCTAGATCGAAAACCCGCAAAGGGCGGTCTAGGCAAAAGATAAGGCTTTCGTAAAAGGGAAAAAACCCATCAAAATATCTCAAACGAAGAATCAAAACCCGCTAGATCGAAAACCCGCAAAGGGCGGTCTAGGCAAAAGACAAGGTTAAAACAAGAGTACAAAAAAAAGAATAGTCACGAGAGAACAAAAAGAAAGGAAAGTATCGGTTACTTTCTAGATGTCCTCAAATAAAATTGCATCAACAGCATCCACACACGAATGGTCGCACAAAAATGACTTTGTCAAAAGTAAAACAAACAAAAATACAGTAGACAAATAAAAGGCATTCATATAGGAAGGTCAACCTCATGCTTTCATTTCATAAAAGAACAACCAAAAAAAAAAGGGGGGGGGGTATCCCGGTACGACTTCGCCAACCTTTTGCCATCCTTTCCAAAAGTCAGCGTAACAAAAAGCCACGAGTAAAAAGACATACGCTCAAGGAAAAAGCCAAAATCCTAAAGCCCGCGAAAAAAAAAAAAGATAAAACCGTGAGAAAAAGGCAGGATTAAGCCATCACCTCAACCAACAAAAATGTCGACTGTCAAAGCAGGAGTCGAACAAAACTAAGACCCATCCGACCAGCCAGCAAGGATCGGATGATCACCACCAAAAGAACAAAAACAAAAAATCCCCAGCAACCAAAAAAGCTGGATGAAACACAAAATCCCCGGTACGACCCGGATGACCATTCAAAGAGGTCCAAGAGCATCTACCGACAACGGAAATCACTCCCCAAGGAGTGTCTGATAGGCGCATGAGCTACCCGAGCAGTAAGCCGCCACCACCACCAGTCCTACGCAGTGGACTGTACCAGCCTGATAGGGGGTTTATACCTATCAACCTGCGCACGCATTGTGCCTGATCTGCGCTCGAGCCGGATCAGTAAGTCGCACTACCACCCCGATGGGGGGATCATACCCATCCGAGTCCCACACAACGGACTCGTACCACCCCGATGGGGGATCATACCCATCCGAGTCCCACACAACGGACCGTACCACCCCGATGGGGGGATCATACCCATCCGGTCCCACACAACGGACCATACCAGCCTGATGGGGGGTTCATACCCATCCAGTCCCACACAACGGACTACAACTACCAGCCTGATGGGGGGTTTATACCCATCAACCGAAGGATCGGCTACCGTCAGAAGGAGTATCCTGAGGTTTTACCACGTGTCCACCAAAGGGATCAGCTACATCAGAAGTAGTATCCTGGAAGTGCACGAACACCGAAGTTTTCCCCAGAAGATCACCCGCCGCAAGACGGAACATCTGAAGGGCAACCGGGCAAGAGGGTCAACTCCTTTACCTTCCGGTCAATCTGTTTGGCACAACAGACCAACAGTTGACCCCAAATCTTGTCCGGCCTCCAAATAAAGACCAGAAGACCTCCTTTTCGAAGATGGATGAAGCCTAAAAAGCCACTAGGAGAGACTATTAGGCCCCCATACTAGGATAGGAAGGATTTTCCGTACGAAAATAAGTTTTCTCACCTCTTTGGGACGAGACCGCCGTCTCGCCTCAGGCAAGTGGTGAGACGGCGGTCTTGCCATCCGCGCAGGACGAGACGGCGGTCTTGTTGGGTGAGACGGCGGTCTTGACCCTGTCAGACGAGAATGGCGGTCTCGCCACTGACAGGCGCAAAAACCTATAAATAGGGGCCTCCCCCCCCTCATTTCCACACACCACAAGCTTCTAGCTCTCCCTTCTCTCTAAAACTTCTCTCTAGAATCCCTCTGACGCATTTCCGGAGTTTCTGAGTGTCTTTGAGAGCATTTTTCGGCGTCTAGAAGAGTTTCAGACGTCTTGTAGAGTGAAAGGCTGCCAAAAAGCACCCTCTTTTTAAAGAGAAATAACAAAGAAAGCTTGCTTCGGAGGTTCAAATTCTCCCTCTCTACTTTTTACTGCTTTAATTTAAAATTATGTAATAGATTAGGGCCATGTAGTCATCACTTTAAATTCCGCATAATAAAAAGGGCAAAAGTATATTTTCCGGTTTATTTATTAACAATAAAAGTTGGCCTATCATAGGGAACCCGAAAGGGCGTCGTAAAGGGACTAATACTCCCTTTACGCGTAACTAACTCCCTTACCCAACTCTGGTTCTAATGACCAAAGTTGGTTTTTTGAAAACCAACGCCTTTTAAAAAAACTTTTCCGATGTTTCCAGTAAAAACATCGGTGGCAACTCCATAGAACCCAAAATAAATAAGTCCTTGGGTTAGCGCGGTTATCGGACAACCCAAGGACACCTTTCGAAAACCTCGCCCCTAGGTTAGCCCGGTTATTGGACAACCTAAAGGCGTTGTAACCACACATAAAAAACGCGAAAAACAAAAGGGTCGAAAAAACCATCGCGTCGCTCCGACCGACCTTCTCTTTCGAGACGGCCTTTTAGCTAGCCTGGTTTCGGGTTCTTTGTAAGCTAAGTAGCCACGCAGTTCCGACGTAAGAGATAAGGGACACTAAAAATATTCTTTCGCATAAAGCCGCATTTTTATCTCGCATGAGTCTGCCTTTTAGCTAGCCTAGTTTCAGGTTCTTTTTAAGCTAAGTAGCCACGCAGCTCCGACAGAAGAGATAAAAGGCTAGAAAATAAACAAATAAACATCAAATAAAAAATCAAAATAAAAATCCATTTCCAAAACCATAAATAAGACCTGGTCCAAAAATATTACACTCATAAAACATTCATATAGATAGTTTATTCTTCAATAAAAAATACGCAATTACCATACATCATATAGAAAAACATGATAAATAAGAAAATAAACACTTACATTCATTCAAATAAGCATCCTTTTCATCCAACATGCATTTTGGTTTTAGAAATGGAGGGGACAAGTAGACAACCAAAGAAGGTGGATATTCCCCGTTTCCATACTGAGAGGTTGGAACGGCTAAGCGCGGCAATGCCATCGGAGGTTCGCGCTGACTTTGAAAAATCCTATGGAAGGATTTTGGACCTTCTAAAGATCTGTGTCGATCAGGTGTTCCTAAGGGCACTAATCCACTTCTACAATTCAAATCTGCAGTGTTTCGAATTTCCGCAGTTCGACTTGGTGCCTACATTAGAGGAGTATGAAACCATGTTGAGATGGCCCAAATCAGCAGGGTCCATGTCCGCCACGAGGCATACACTCCTGCAGCACCAGTCGCTGCCCTTATTCAGTTACCATTCCGGCAGAGTACCCTAATAAGGAAGGGGAACGCCCGGGGTTGGAAAGTATCAATGCTAGAAGACCACCTGTCCTACCCGGTCGAAAGGGCGAGTGGGTCGCCTTCAACAAAACCCCGGCACTCATAATTTTTGGAACGGTCTTGTTCCCCTTCCACTTCGACACGGTAGATCAAGCCATCATGGACGCCTTCTTCGCTCGGGACGTGAACTCGAAGAGTCCCCGCCTCGCAATTCTTGCCGACACCCTGCTCTCGGTGGAATTCTACCACCGGAAGCGGGGAAAAACACTCCGTTGCTGCTCTTCATTGCTGTTTGTGTGGAGCGCCACACACCTTTACGCCTCCAGCCACATGGGGATATTCCCCGACCCTTTAAGGAGCTTCTCCAAGATCCCCCTCCAATGTCGTCTGACTTCAGAATGGAGGGATGAGTGGGAACGAAAGGACGCCAACATTTTATCCTGGGTCTGTCCTTGGTTCCAACCCGGCCCAGTTCTCATCAGATGTGGGGACTATCCGAGCGTACCCTTGATAGGACTCAGGGGATGCATAGCCTACTCGCCTAGAGTAGCTATGAGGCAGCTCATGAGAACCCAAACTACTGTTTCCCGAGGGGAGCTCGGAGGACTGTGCTTCTTTGGAGACCCATGCACAATCGCCAACTCACTAGCTGTGAGAAAAGCATGGGAGAGGCCAGTCTACATGGGGGACAGAGAGCTAGGAAAAGCTCGGGTGGCTGTCACCAGTGACTACGAGGCATGGAGAAAGAGAAGAGGGATGGCTCAACCATCCTCCACACCTACTACAAGCGCCAATAATGAAGGGCTGCAGGCTCATATCGATGCCTTGACCTAGAGGATAGAAATCATGGGAGCCCAAATGAGGGCCCTTGAAGAGAAAGAGCAAGAATCTATCCTCACAATTGATGGTCTGCAAAGGCAAGGCAAGAAAAAGGATCATGAAATAGAGCGCCTCAAGGACCAGTGTGCTGACTCCATCGAACAAGCTATCCGGGCATCCAAAACTGCCAGAACCAGTTCGGATAGCCGACTTCAGGAAATAACCGCCAAGTCAGCACGCCTTGAGGCCGAATCATCAAAGCAGGCTCAAACGATCAAGGAGTTGTCGCAAGAGCTCATCAAGACTCGGTTAGATATCCGCCAAGAGCGAGAGGCCAACCGGAGACTCAACAGAAGTCTCGCTGAGCTACGCTGCAAAGAAAGAGACGGGCTAGCTCAGTACGACCAAGTACTACAAGAGAAAGACCGAGCCGTTGCGAAGCTCGATGAACTACAAGCCTTGGTCGTTCATCAAGAGGCGAAGATCAAAGAGGCTCAAAAGTACAGTGAAGATATGAGCCAGGCGGTCCACAAGCAAAGCGAAGCACTTGCTCGTCATGTTCGGGAAGCCGAGAGAGAGCTACAAAGGGATCAAAACCCGCCTGTGGGTTTCTTTAAAGTTTTCCGCTTTTGCCAAAAGTTGCTTCACAGTATAGAATAGGGGAATGTACACCTTCTGTCGAATAAATAAAATCTTCTTTATTCAAATGACTGTCTACTCGCATGCATAAGCATTCATTTGCATATTTAATTTCCCCTCCTTCACGCTTAATAAATGATATAATAAAAAGGAAGGATTAACTAACACGTCTTCCAAATCAGAAGAATGGAGAGAAAGCCACTCCTAATAAAGCTTACTCCAACGGTCGACTCACCGCAAGAGGAAAATAAGCCTCGGTCGTTGGTACTTAAGAACAAAGAAGAGGGGGCAAGGACACCAGTGCGACTATTTATGCCACGTCCTTTCCCCTACGAATCAAATAAAGTTGTACCGTGGAGATATGGGGAATCTCCACCAATAAAAGAAGAAATAACAAACATAGCTGCATTGGGGGCACGACTAGAAGTGGAAGAATCTACTCCCCCAAGGACACACAGGAAGATGTCCTCAAAAATAAAGGAAAAAATAAAAAGACCGAAGAAGAAAAAGAAAATAAGGAATCCAAGGAGGAGACAGAGGAATTACTCCAGCTCATAAGGCAAAGTGAGTATTCCATTATAGACCAGCTCAATCGCACACCAGCAAAGATAACGTTATTATCTTTAATAATGAGCTCGGAACCGCACAAAAACGCCCTAGTGAAGGTCTTGAGCGAGGCGCATGTACCTCATACAATATCCCAAGAAAAGGTTGAGAGGATCGTCGGTCACATTATGGCAAGCGATCACCTCACCTTCACAGAGGAAGCTCGAGGGGTCAAACCACAACAAGCCCTTGCATATCTCGGTTAAATGCAAGGAGTACCTCATTGCCAAAGTTCTTGTGGATAACGGGTCATCCTTAAATGTGATGCCCAAGTGCACACTAGACAAGTTAACTATCCAAGGAACCCATCTGCGCCCAAGCAGCACCATCGTTCGAGCCTTCGACGGATCCAAACGAGAAGTAGTGGGGGAGGTCAATTTGCCAATTCAAGTCGGACCCACTATCTTCGACGTCGATTTCCATGTCATGGATATTACTCCAGCATATAGTTGTCTCCTCGGCAGGCCTTGGATTCATGACGCTAAGGCAGTACCTTCAACGCTCCACCAGAAAGTCAAGTTCATAGTGGACGACAAACTGGTCACGGTCCAAGCAGAAGACGATATCCTGATCAGTGGACCGTCTACCCAACCTTATGTGGATGCGACTGAAGAGACCCTTGAAACATCTTTTCAAGCACTCGAAATTGCCAGCATAGAGCGACTTCCCAAAAATACAAAGGTAGCCCGCATGATGTTGAAACATGGTTACCATCCTGGCCAAGGACTGGGGGCAGATTCCCAAGGCATGAGGGAACCCCCAGAATTCAAAGACAATCCCTGCAAGTATGGCCTAGGATATGACCCTACTAAGGGCCAGGCGGAAAGAAGAAAAGGGAAGTCCCCCCTCCGCACACTCAAGCAGATTTTCCGAAGTGGAGGGGTGCAAGCGTGAAGAGCCACCTTAGTCATTAGGAAATATTTTTCTTCGTTTAAGGGATGTAAACCCCATGATTGTTAGAGATTATCCCCCGGGGCGAGCCCGACCCCCGGGCATTTCAGGGCACATATTCCCTTATTAATTAATAAAGAATAATTCTTACTATATGCTTCTCTTCTCTCTATTTTTGACTAGACCCCATGAATGACCCTGTCTAAGTAAATAAAAAAAATAAAATAAAAAATAAAAAAAGAAGAATAAAAAGCGCATTCAAATAATCAACATTTACCATTGCTATCATCATCAAGCTAGTTGATTAGAAGCACATAAAAATAAGACTTCACCTCATTCATAAAGAAAGTCATGCTTCGCCAATACTGTGAAAAAAAAATCCACAAAAAAAGAGGAAAAAGCCCAGAGAAGCCAAAGGCCAAAGAAATGGGCAAACTACCCGGTAGGAAACCCACTAAGGGGGCTACGCAAAAGATAGGGTCGACCCGGTAGGATACCCGAACAACAATAAAGGGTAGCCTAGGCAAAAGTTAGGGTTACAAAATAAGGTCCGCTAGGATTCCCAAAAAAATACAAAAAGAAGGAACCTAGACAAAAGCTAGGGCCAAGACATAGTATCCTAGTTCGAAAACCCAAAGGGCGATCTAGGGAAACCAGCTAGCCATTAAAAAGCAATGGGAATAAAGCCAAAGAGCGCAAATACAAAAAGAAAGAAAAATGTTTCCTTAGACAAAGCTTAAACACCTAAGCCTAACCTTAGCCAGCCATGCTTACAAAACCCTGTATCAATAAAAATTAACCCTCTAAAACACAAACCATTGATTTTTACCTCTTTACTTCTTTCCTCTTGACCCTCACATCAATATTCTAATAATTAATTTGGGAATATGGAGGCGTATAGTGAACAAGAGGATTGAAATCCCTAGAGCGAAGAAAAAGGGACACTACATGACAAAGAGTGTGCTGCAAAAGAAAAAGAGAAAAAAAAAGAGAAAGAAAAGAAAGAAAAATTATCCTTCGGTCACAAGAAGTCCGACATGGTACAGCCAAGAGTAAACACAGCAAATCAGAGGGCACTCAGCGCAACGAGACACGTTGGTTAAATCCTTCTGAAAATTTAATCAAAATAGGCATTATAGGACATCAAACATGAAAACATTGCATGCATAAAAATGTTTTTGAACCAGGTCCTATTCTATTAAAAAAAAACAAAACAAAAAAAAAACCTTCCGTAATTCGAGACTACCGTCTGGCTATTCCAGACCACCGTCTCGGTTACCCGACAAGGTGAGAACGCCGTCTCGACCAACCAGACCGCCGTCTCGACTCAGGCAAAAACGAGACCGTTGTCTCGCTCGACGAGACCGCCGTCTCGTTTAAGCCCAACGTCAAGACCGCCGTCTCGATGGTCTAGATCGCCGTCTCGACTTGGAGGAGACACGAGACCGCCGTCTCGCCTTCCCAGACGGCGGTCTCGAATTGGAAAAAATTCCTATAAATAGGGGACGCGCTTGGAGGGTTTCTTCACAACTCTCCTTGCCTCCAGAACCTCCATTGCTCATATCTTGCACTCCCAAGCCCCCCTAGTCAGAATGTTTGGTAGAAGTGCTTCCAGAAAGAGAAGGAGCACTGTCGGTGCCAGCAGTTCTGCGGCACCGCCACCCCAGGATCCCTCTCAATTATCACCACAACACCAGGCCCGCCTCGACAACATCCGGACCTATCAGTGGCACCCGATGCTGAGACATGACTTCAGCATCCTGGCTAAATTTGGGTGGGAGGACGATGTCCGAGCCCACATAGACAGCATCGGGTGGGGCTTTCTGCTGCAGCCACCACCTACACATGTGTACCCACAAGCGGTACTAGAATTCTTGGCCTCAGTCTCCTACTCCGAGGTCCCCTCCACGGTCCCGGGCCTACAGCCCACTAAGATGGTGACCTATTTCATGGGTGGAAGCTACCAGGCCACCACCCTCGACGAGTTCAACATGGCCATCGGGTTCATCCGGCCCGAGGACACACTGACCCAGGGGTACCGTGAGGCCATCTGCTCCCGGCCCACCAACCTCACTGCCGCTGAAATGTGGCATGAGCTCACAGGAGCCACCACGCTGCCCACGCTGATGAGGGGCTCCGCACTGCCCCCAGCACTCCGCATCTGCCACAAGCTGCTGGCAGGGACCATTCATGGGAGGAAGGAGAGTCAGGACAAGGTCTCCCTCCCTGACCTCTTCGTACTTTATTGCATGAGCCAGAAGCGGTGCTGCAACCCCGACTATTTCTTCCTGAGAGCCCTCAAGGACTTCGGGAACAGATCCACGAGAGCCGTCCTCGTGGCTCCCCTCATCACTCCCCTGGCAGAAAGATGGGGGTGCCCTGGCCGGGAAGAACTGGCCTCCAACTTGCGACCCGAGACCATCAACGGGTCGGTCCTGGTCAGCATGGGAATGCTGATACGTCGAGGGACCCAGTTGGCCCTCCATCCCACACTGGATTTCGCACTAGATCTCCAGGGGCTGGTGGCGATGCAGGATATCCCCACGCCCCCCGAATTCCAGCAGCAGCAGCAGCAACAACAACAACCACCACCGTACACGGACGACTTCGCCAGCATGAACCGCAACATGAACGACCTGCACCGGCAATTCGACCAAATGACGGTGCGGCAAGAAGCCTACCATACCCGGCAAGAGGAGATGTACCAGCATCAGCAGGTGATGCGGCAGGAATGGACAACATTCCAGCTGGAGTACCGTGACGAAGTCCGAGAGCAAGCGGACTTCTGGTATCACCTCTACCAGCAATTCGCCCGTGGATCATCTCCAGAGGATAGCCCTTAGGGATGGTACTTGCCTAAATAAAAATGGTTGTAATAAAATTTCCCATAAATAAAATTTTATTTCATGCATCTCTTTGCCACCCTTCGCAAAAGCTAGCGTAACAAAAAAAGCTTAAAAAGGAAAAAAGCATGCGCTCAATAAGAAAAGCCAAAATCCTAAATCGCGAGAAAAAAGATAAAACCGCGAGAAAAAGGCAGGATTAAGACAAGCCATCACCTCAACCAACAAAAAACTTCGACTACCAAAGGTCGAACAGACAAACAAGACTCATCCGACCAAGCAAGAGTTGAACAAAAACAAAGAATCCCCAGAGCAGTCTGGATGACCATTCAAAGAGGTCCAGGTACATCTACCAACACAGAAATCACTCCCCAAGGAGCCGGCGCATGAGCTACCCGAGCAGTAAGCCGCCACTACCACCAGTCCTACGCAGTGGACTGTACCAGCCTGATAGGGGGTTCATACCTATCAACCAGCACACAAGGAGTGTCTGACCGGCGCATGGGCCACCTGAACAGTAAGTCGCCACTACCACCAGTCCTACGCAGTGGACTGTACCAGTCTGATAGGGGGTTTATACCTATCAACCTGCGCACGCGCTGCGCCTGATCTGCGCTCGAGCCGGATCAGTAAGTCGCACTACCACCCTAATGGGGGGCTCATACCCATCCAGTCCCATGCAACAGACTGCAACTACCAGCCTGATGGGGGGTTCATACCCATCCAGTCCCACACAACGGACTGCAACTACCAGCCTGATGGGGGGTTCATACCCATCCAGTCCCACACAACGGACTACAACTACCAGCCTGATGGGGGGTTTATACCCATCAACCGAGGGATCGGCTACCGTCAGAAGGAGTATCCTGAGGTTCTACCACGTGTTAACCAAAGGGATCGGCTACGTCAGAAGTAGTATCCTAGAGGTGCATAACACCAACATTTTCCCCAGAAGATCAGCCGCCGCAAGACGGAGCATCCGAAGGGTAACCGGGCAAGAGGGTCAACTCCTTTACCTTCCTTTCAATCTGTCTAGCACAACAGGCCAACAGCCGACTAGTCAGGTAAAGGGGGGGCAGCTGTAGACCCCAAATCTTGCCCGGCCTCCAAATAAAGAGTAAAAGACTTCCTATTCGAAGATGGATGAAGCCTAACAAGCCACTAGGAGAGACTATTAGGCCCCATACTAGGATAGGAAGGATTTTCGGCACCAAAAATAAGTTTTCTCGCCTTTTTGGGATGAGACCGCCGTCTCAAAATCCAGACCGCCGTCTTGCCTCAGGCAAGTGGCGAGACCGCCGTCTCGTTTGACGAGACGGCGGTCTCGCTTTCCCAGACGGCGGTCTCGCCACCTACTAATGACAAGACGGCGGTCTCGTTTGGCGAGATAGTGGTCTCGCCACCTACGAAGGACGAGACGGCGGTCTCGTTTGGCGAGACGACGGTCTCGACCCTGTCAGACGAGAACGGTGGTCTCGCCACTGTCAGGCACGAAAACCTATAAATAGGGGCTCCCTCCCCTCATTTCCACACACCACAGCTTTCTCTCCTCCTTCTCTCTAGGATTTCTCTCTAGGATTTCTCTCTCTAGAATCCCTCCGACGCATTTTCAGAGCTTCTGGGTGTCTTTAGAGTGAGTTTTCGAGCGTTTCGAGAGGTTTTCCAGCACTGTAGAGTGAAGGGTTGCCAAAAAGCACCCATTTTCTTCAAAAGAAATAAAATAGAAAAGCTTGCTACGAAGGTTTTCTCTTCCTCTTTGTCTATTTACCGCTTTACATAAATTATGCAAATAGCTATTAGGGCCATGTAGTCATAAATTTAAATTCCGCATAATAAAAGGGCAAAAACGTTATTTTCACCGGTTTAAATATTTTTAGATAGTTGGCCTATCATAGGGAACCCGAAAGGGGCGTAGTAAAGGAACTAATACTTCCTTTACACGTAACTAACTCCCTTACCCAACTCTGGTTCTAATGACCAAAGTTGGTTTTCGAAAACCAACGCCTTTTAAAGCCCCTTTTCCGATGTTTCCGGTAAAAACATCGGTGGCGACTCCACAGAACCCCTCAAAATTAGTCCTTGGGTTAGCCTGGTTATCGGACAACCCAAGGATGACCTTTCGAAAACCTCGCCCCTAGGTTAGCCTGGTTATCAGACAACCTAAAGGCGTTGTAACCACCCATAAAAAACGCGAAAACAAGAGGGTCGAAACCATCGCGTCGCTCCGACCGTGTCTCTCTTTTTGAGATGGCGGCGATAATGAGACAGCTCATGAGGACTCAAACTACCATTTCTCGGGGGGAACTCGGAGGACTGTGTTTCTTTGGAGACCCATGCACAATCGCCAACTCACCAGCCATGAGAAAAGCATGGGAGAGACCAGTCTATATGGGAGATAGAGAGCTAGGAAAAGCTCGAGTGACTATCTCCAGTGACTACGAGGTGTGGAAACAAAGAAGAGGGATGTCTCATTCATCCACCACACTCATTACAAGCGCCAATAGTGAAGAGCTGCAAGCCCAAGTCGACGCCTTGACCCAGAGGATAGAAATCATGGGAGCCCAGATGAGGGCCCTTGAAGAAAAAGAGCAAGAATCTATCCTCACCATAGATGGTTTGCAAAGGCAATGCAAGAAAAAGGATCATGAAATAGAGCACCTCAAGGATCAGTGTGCTGACTCCAACAAGCAAGCTATCCGAGCATCCAAAACTGCCAGAACCAGCTCGGATAGTCAACTTCAAGAAATAACCGCCAAATCAGCATACATTGAGGCCGAATCAGCAAAACAGGCTCAGACGATCAAGGAGTTATTGCAAGAACTCACCAAGACTAGGTCAGAAATACGCCAAGAGCGAGAGGCCAACCGGAGACTCAACAGAAGTCTCACTGAGCTACGCTGTAAAGAAAGAGACGGGTTAGCTCAGTACGACCAAGTACTACAAGTGAAAGACCGAGTCGTTGCAAAGCTCGATGAACTGCAAGCCTTGGTCGTCCATCAAGAAGCGAAGATTAAAAAGGCTCAAAAGTACAGTGAAGATATGAGCCAGGCGGTCTAGAAGCAAAGCCAAGCACTTGCTCGTCACGTCTGGGAAGCCGAAAGGGAATTACATAGAGATCAAGACCCGCCTGTGGGTTTCTTTAGGCTTTTCCATTTTTTCCAAAAGTTGCTTTGTAGTATGGAGTAGGGGAATGTACACCTTCTAACGGATAAATGAAATTCTTCTTTATTCTACAATTGTCTACTTGCATGCATATCATTCATTTGCATATTTAATTTCCCCTCATTCACTTTTAATAAATAAGATAATAAAAAGGAAGGATTAACTGACACGTCTTCCAAATAAGAAGAATGGAGAGAAAGCCACTCCTAATAAAGCTTACCCCAACGGTCGACTCGCCACAAGAGGATAATAAGCCTCGACCGTTGGTCCTCAAGAATAAGGAGGAGGGGGCAAGGACGCCAGTGCGACTATTTATGCCACGTCCTTTCCCCTACGAATCAAATAAAGTTGTACGATGGAGATACGAAGAATCTTCACCAATAAAAGAAGAAATAACGAACATAGCCGGCATCAGGGGCATGACTAGAAGTGGAAGAGTCTACTCCCCCAAGGACTCGCAAGAAGATGTCCTCAAAAATAAAGGAAAAAATAAGCCCAAAGAAGAAAAAGAAAATAAAGAATCCAAGGATGAGACAGAGGAATTACTCCAGTTCATAAGGCAAAGCGAGTATTCCATAATAGACCAGCTCAATCGTACACCTGCAAAGATTACGCTGTTATCTTTAATCATGAGCTTGGAACCGCACAGAAACGCCCTGCTGAAGGTCTTGAGCGAAGCGCACATACCTCACACCATATCCCAAGAAAAGGTTGAGAGAATCGTCGGTCACATCATGGCAAGCGATCACCTCACCTTCACAGAGGAAGAGCTCCCCCTCGAGGGATCAAACCACAACAAGCCCTTGCATATCTCAGTCAAGTGCAAGGAGTACCTCATCGCCAGAGTTCTTGTGGATAACGGGTCATCCTTGAACGTGATGCCCAAGTGCACACTGGACAAGTTGACTATCCAAGGAACCCGTCTGCGCCCAAGCAGCACTATCGTTCGAGCCTTCGACGGATCAAAACGAGAAGTAGTGGGAGAAGTTAATTTGCCAATTCAAGTTGGACCCACTATCTTCAACGTCGATTTCCATGTAATGGATATTACTCCAGCATATAGTTGTCTGCTCGGTAGGCCTTGGATTCATGACGCTAAGGTAGTACCTTCAACGCTCCACCAAAAAGTCAAGTTCATAGTGGATGACAAATTGGTCATGGTCCAAGCAGAAGATGATATGTTGATCAGTGGACCGTCCACCCAACCCTACGTGGATGCGGCTGAAGAGTCCCTTAAAACATCTTTTCAAGCGCTCGAAATTGCCAGTATAGAGCGACTTTCCAAAAACACAATGGTAGCCCGCATGATGTTGAAGCATGGCTACCATCCTGGCCAAGGACTAGGGGCAGATTCCCAAGGGATGAGGGAACCCCCAGAATTCAAAGACAATCCTTTCAAGTATGGCCTAGGATATGACCCTACTAAGGGCCGAGCGGAAAGAAGAAAAGGGAAGTCTCCCCTCCGCACACTCAAGCAAATTTTCCGAAGTGGAGGGGTGCAAGCGTCAAGAGCTACCCTAGTCATTAGGAGATCTTTTTCTTCATTTAAGGGATGTAAACCCCATGATTGTTAGAGATTATCCCCCGGGGCGAGCCCGACCCCCAGGCATTTTAGGGCACATATTCCCTTATTAATTAATAAAAAATACTTCTTACTATCTGCTTCTCTTCTTTTTATTTATGACTAGACCACATAAATAACCCTGTCTAAATAAAAGAAAAAAGAAGGAGAATAAAAAGCGCATCCAAATAATGAACATTCACCATTGCCATCAAGCTAGTTGATTAGAAGCACAAAAAATAAGACTTTACCTCACCATAAAAGAAAGTCATGCTTCCCCAGTATTGTGAACAAAAAATAAATTACACAAAAAAAAAAAAACAAAAAAAGAAAGCCCATAGAAGGCAAAAGCCAAAAAGAAAAGGGCAAAATACCCGGTAGGAAACCCACTAAGGGGGTTACGCAAAAGATAGGGTTGACCCGGTAGGACACCCGAACAAAAATAAAGGGTAGCCTAGGAAAAAGTTAGGGTTACAAAATACGGTCGCTAGGATTCTCCAAAAAATACAAGAAGAGGGAACCTAGACAAAACTTAGGGCCAAAACACAATATCCTAGTTCGAAAACCCGAAGGGCGATCTAGGGAAATCAGCTAGCCATTAAAAGCAATGGAAATAAAACTAAAAGGCGCAAAAAAAAAGGGGGAAAAACGTTTGCTTAGACGAAACCTAAACACCTAAGCCTAACCCTAGCCAACCATTCTTACAAAAACCTCTTTCTAAATAAAAATCAACCTTCTAAAACACAAGCCATTGATTTTACCTCCTTACTTCTTTCCTCTTGACCCTCACAACAATATTCTAATAATTAATTTGGGAATATGGAGGCGCATAGTCAACAAGAGGATTGAAACCCCTAGAGTGGAGAAAAAGAGACACTACATGGCAAAGAGTGCTCTACAAAAAGAAAGAAAAAGAAAAAAAAAGAAGAGAAAGGAATAACAAGTTATCCTTCGGTCACAAGAAGTCCAGCATGGTATAGCCAAGTACAAACACGACAAATCAGAGGGCATTCGGCGCAACGAGACACGTCAGTTAAATCCTTCTGAAAAATTAACTGAAATAGGTATCATAGGACATCAAACATAACAACATTGCATGCATAATATGTTTTTGAACCAGGTCCTATTTTACATTAAAAAACAAAAAAAACCCAAAAAATTGAGACCGCCGTCTGGACTTTCCAGACCGTCGTCTCAGACCTCGGCAAATCTAGACCGCCGTCTCGACCAACGAGACCGCCGTCTCGACTTAGGCAAAAACGAGACCGTCGTCTCGCTCGACGAGACCGCCGTCTCGTTTGAACCTAAAGTCGAGACCGTCGTCTCGAGAACCCAGACGACCGTCTCGACCTGTAGAAAATCGAGACTGCCGTTTCGACTTCCCAGACGACGGTCTCGAGTCAAATTTTTCCCCTATATATAGGGGTGGCGCCTTGGGGGATCCTCACAACTCCCCTTGCCTCCAGAACCTCCAACTTTCAGATCTTTCACTTCCAAGCACTTCCTGGCCAATATGTTCCGTGGAAACACCTCAAGGAAGAGGAGAGGCACTGTCGGCGCTAGCAGTTCCTCGGCACCGGCCCCTTAAGACCTCACTCAGCTTTTGCCACAACACCGGGCCCGCCTCGAGCACATCCGGGATTATTCATGGTACCCCATGTTCAGGCTCGACTTCAGCATCCTCGCCGAGTTCGAGTGGGAGGATGATGTCCGGGCCCACATAGATAGTATTGGGTGGGGATTCCTGCTGCAGCCTCCACCTACCCACGTGTACGCTCAAGCGGTACTGGAGTTCTTGGCTTCCATCTCCTACATCGAGGCTCCCTCCATGGTCCCGGGCCTGCCACCCACCAAGATGGTGAATTACTTTATGGGTGGGGAATACCAGACTACCACCCTCGACGAATTCAATGTGAGCATTGGATTCGTCCAGCCCGAGGATGTGCTCACTCGGGGATACCGGGAGGCTATCTGCTCACGCCCCGCCAGCCTCACCGCCGCCGAAATGTGGCAGGAGCTCACCAGGGTGCCCACGCTGCCCACGCTGATGAAGGGCTCCGCACTCCCCCCAGCCCTCCGCATTTGCCACAAGCTGCTGGCTGGCACTGTCCATGGGAGGAAGGAGAGTCAGGGTAAGGTAACCCTCCCAGACCTCTTTGTACTTTATTGCATGAGCCAGAGGCGGCGGTGCAACCCTGGCTACTTCTTCCTGAGGGCCCTTAAGGACTTCGGGAGCAGACCAGTGGGAGTCGTCCTCATGGCTCCTCTTATCACTCCCCTGGCAGAAAAATGGGGGTGCCCTGGCAGGGAGGAACTAGCCCCCAACCTCCGATCCGAGTCAATCAACGGGTCAATCCTGGTCAGCATGGGGATGCTGATGCACCGCGGGACCCAGTTGGTCCTTCATCCCTCGCTGGATTTTGCGCTGGACCTCCAGGACATCGTGGCAATGCACGATCTCCCCACACCTCCCGATTTCCAAGAGGCTCAGCAACACCCCCCACAGTACACAGACGACTTTGCTGGCCTAAACCACAACATGAATGATCTGCGCCAGCAATTCGACCAGATGTCTGTGCGGTAAGAACAACTGTCCCTAAGGCAGGAAGCCTTTGACACCCGGATGGAGACGATGTACCAATATCGCCAGGGGATGCGGCAAGACTGGACAACCTTCCAGCAAGAATATCGTGATGAAGCCTAGGAACAAGCAGAATTTCGGGAACATATATACCAGCAATTCCCCTACCCCAGATCGTCTCCAGAAGATAGCCCTTAGGGATAGTGCTTGTAAAAATAAATGGCTGTAATAAAATTTTCCTTACAAATAAAAAGTTTATTTCATGCATTCTTTGCCATCCTTTCCAAAAGTCAGCGTAAACAAAAGAAACTTAAAGTAAAAAAGACATACGCTCAAGAAAAAGCCAAAATCCAAAATCGCAAGAAAAAAGAGATAAAACTGCGAGAAAAAAGGCAGGATTAAGACAAGCCATCACCTCAACCAACAAAGTTTCGACTACCAAGCCAGAGTCGAACAACAAACAAAAATTGCCCGACCAGCCAACAAGAGTCGAGTGATCACCACAAAAAGATAAAAAACAAGAAGTCCCCAGCAAACAAGCAAGCTGGATGGGCACCCACAAAATCCCCGGCGCAGACCGGGAAACAACATCTCCAAAAGAAGACCAACAAAAAGTATATCTCAACGCTCGGCGCATGAGCTAGAATAGTAAGCCGCCACCACAGCCAAAGGATCAGCTACCGCAAGAAGGGGCATCCAGAGGCACCTAACCAGACGAGGGTTCATACTCGTTAGCCAAGGGGTCAGCTACCGCATCAAAGGGGCATCCCAAGACTTCACGCCGTCGCATGAGCTAGAGCAGTAAGCCGCCACCACAGCCAAAGGGTCAACTACCACAAGATGGAACATCCGGAGGCTAAACACCAGATGGGGGTGTATACTCATCAGGTCTTACAAAAGGGGGCTTACTGGACGGGGGTTCATACTCGTCAAAACACCAGATGGGGGTGTATACTCATCAGGTCTTACAAAAGGGGGCTTACCGGACGGGGGTTCATACTCGTCAAAACACCAGATGGGGGTGTATACTCATTGTCGCCGCCGTCCGTTCTGACGTCCTGGGACGTCTCGAACGTTAATGCGAGCGGTCGCAAAAAGATGGTTGAGACTCGCGTTTTTTGTTAAAAATATGTTCATTGCTTCCGAGGTGCTCAACGCTGAACTATCCTCTAATAGAAGCAAGGTCTTCGAAAAGGGTTCTTTTGGAGTCGCCACCAATGTTTTGACCATAAACATTGGAAAAGGAGAAAAAGGCATTGATTTTAATAAAAACCAAACTTGGCCATTATAACCAGAGTCGGGTAAGGGAGTTAGTTACATGTGGGGAAGGTATTAGCACCCCACAACGCCCCTTTCGGGTTCCCTATGACGGATTAATTCATTTAAGTAAAGATTACAAGAAATTACGTTATTACCCTATTTTATTCGTATAGTATTTAAATATGGCTATCTACATGGTTTTATCTACATTGCATACAGAAAGCAGTAAATAAAGCAATAAAAGGGAAGAGAATTGAGAAGAACCTCCGAAGCAAGCTTTATATTATAAGTCTTTTATACAGACGACGCTTTGCGGCAATCCTTCACTCTACAACGACTCTCCTCTCGAATAAACTCAACTCGACTAAAATTTTCTAGAAGAATCGAATGCGGGAATACAAGTTCCTTAACTGATTGTTACCTATTAAAGGCAATCAGAGAGATCATTCGAAGGAGGGAGAGAAGAAGACAAGTCTTGGAGTTGTCTGGGGTGTGGAGAATGACAAATGAGGCTCCTATTTATAGATTTCACTGCCTGGAAATCTGGGACGGCCGTCTGGGTTGGGACGGCCGTCCCAACTGCACGTTTTGCACTGGGCCAAGCTAGGGGGAGAGTGGGACGGCCAGTTTGGGTTGGGACGACCGTCCCACTTGAATTTTGGGGTTTGGGACGTGCGTCCCAAAGGTGAGACGTGCGTCTCACTTGTCTTTTGATGTTTGGGACGGTTGTCCCAACCTGTCTTGACCTGTTTTCGCGTTCTGGGACCCTCGGGAAGCTTTCCTTTCCTTTTTCGGACGTAGATTGATGCCGATAGATGTCCGTTGAAGCTTTAACTTCATATAGGTAGTCTTCTTGGCCTTTATTAAGATTTCGGGCGAGCTTTATCTTCGTGTAGGAAGTCTCCTTAGTCTTTATTATGTGGATGGGTGAACCTCGTCTTGTTGCGGGAGGTCTTTCTCGGTTTTTGATATGAAGCCGGGTGAACTTTATTTTCGTGTGAAGTTTCCCTAGCCTTTATTTTGAGAGGCCGGGCAAAATTAGGGGTCTACAGCTGCCCCCCTTCACCTGCCTAATTAATTTGTTGGTTTTAATATACCGACAAAATTATTCGGCAAGGGAAGGAGTTAACCCTTTTGCCTGGTTATCCTTCGGATGCTGCTTCTTTGCTGATCCTCCGGATGATAAATATTTTGATAGGTACCAACCCCTATCTGGTTTGAGCCTCCTTTTATAAAGCTCTGGTGAGTACTTACCCTCACCCGGTATAAGTCTGTATTTTACTAGACTTTTGTGGGTACCTACCCCCACTAGGTATGAACCTTGTTCTTACAAGGTTTTGGTGAGTACCTACCCTCACCTGGTATGAGTTCGCATTTCGCTAAACTCTTGTGAGTACTTTTCTTCCGAGGTGCTAAACATTGAACTATCCTCTAATAGAAGCAAGTCTTTGTACCCGCTTTTAGAAATGCTTCTGGTGAGTATTTTTACTCTACCCGATGCATTTTGCTAAGTTTTGATGAGTATCTACCCTCATCTGGTACAAAACCTTATTTTTAAGGTTCTGGTGGGTACCTACCCCCACCCGGTACGAATCTGCATTTTTGCTGGATTCTGATGAGTACTTACCCTCATCTGGTCTGAACCCCGTTCTGCAAGGTTCTGATGGGTACCTACCCCCACCTGGTCTGAATCTCGTTCTGCAAGATTCTGATGGGTACCTACCCCCACCTGGTCCGAATCTCGTTCCGCAAGATTCCGATGGGTACCTACCCCCACCCGGTCCGAACCCCGTTCCGCAAGGCTCGATGGGTACCTACCCCCACCCGGTCCGAATCTCGTTCGCAAGATTCCGATGGGTACCTACCCCCACCCGGTCCGAACCCCGTTCTGCAAGGCTCCGATGGGTACCTACCCCCACCCGGTCCGAATCTCGTTCGCAAGATTCCGATGGGTACCTACCCCCACCCGGTCCGAACCCCGTTCTGCAAGGCTCCGATGGGTACCTACCCCCACCCGGTCCGAACCCCGTTCGCAAGGCTCGATGGGTACCTACCCCCACCCGGTTCGAATCTCGTTCCGCAAGATTCCGATGGGTACCTACCCCCACCCGATCCGAACCCCGTTCTGCAAGGCGCCGATGGGTACCTACCCCTACCCGGTCCGAACCCCGTTCCGCAAGGTTCGATGGGTACCTACCCCCACCCGGTCCGAACCCCGTTCTACAAGGTTCTGATGGGTACCTACCCCCACCTGGTCCGAATCTCGTTCTGCAAGATTCTGATGGGTACCTACCCCCACCTGGTCCGAACCCCGTTCTGCAAGGTTCTCAGGATGCACTTTTTGGTAGTTAATCCTGTGATTATCTGTTTTTGGAGATGTGTTAGCGGCTTACTTGTTTCTAATTATGCGCCTATTCCATGGGGAATAATTTGTTTTGACTTTTTTAGTCATCCGGTTTTTGCCGGGGATTCTTTGTTTTTGGCTTTTTCGTTTAGCCATCCGACTTTTGCCGGGGATTTCATTGTTTAGGCTTTTTCTTTTAGCCATCCGGTCTTGGCCGGGGATTCTTTGATTTTGGCTTTTCTTGTTTAGCCATCCGGCTTTGCCGGGGATTCTTTGGGGTTTTGGCTTTTCCTTTTAGCCGTCCGGTCTTGGTCGGGGATTCTTGTTGATTGCCTCTTTTTAGGCGGGAATCCTCTGGGGATTTTGAATTCTCTTCTTGATTGTGCCTCTTGATTAGGCGAAGATTCATTTGGGGATTTTGTTGTGCCTCTTGATTAGGCGAATGCTTCAATAGTGGTGAAGACTTTGAGGGTTTGGATTGCCTCTTGCATAGGTTGATTTCCCATTTCTTGGGGATATTAGTTTTTTGCTTGCTTGTTGCAAGTGAAGGCTTTGTGCTTCACTATAGATATCCGTCTTTGGGCGTTATGAGCGATTAACTCCCTGTGGATATAATTTGGTAGTTTGCCTTTGTCGTAGGCTCACTGGGGTAGTTTTCTTGTTGATGATCCACTGGGGAATTAATTTCATTCCGGAGATCTGTCTTGAATTGTCCCTCTAGGGAGAAATGGAGTTTTTCGACTCCTTATTGGCTGCTGTTGTTTGAGCTGGTTTTTCCTAAGCTCTTATTTTGCTGGG
The DNA here is from genome assembly GCA_963425845.1 of Sphenostylis stenocarpa. NCBI lineage: Eukaryota > Viridiplantae > Streptophyta > Magnoliopsida > Fabales > Fabaceae > Sphenostylis > Sphenostylis stenocarpa. The sequence continues at coordinate 31,154,461 of OY731401.1, read as the reverse complement.
AAATGGGTTTTTACCCTTTTCTCGCGATTTCTCTTTTTTTGCGATTTGGTTTTTTGCATGTGTGCTCTTTTATGCACATTGGCTTCTTCTTTGAATGAAAAGATATTTTTTCTTTTTTCTTTTTGGTGATCCTTGGGGAATTTTCCCTTATTTCTTGGGGATCCAACTTTGATGATGGAGTCTTGGCTTTTGGCTTTGTGAAGCTTTTTATTGATCGGGGTGAAGATTTTTCTTCTTTTCCTCTTTGTGGAGATTTTTCTTGATATGCTCTGTTTAGAGACATTTATTTGGCCTTTTTTCTGTAGTGGCCTCTGTTGCGGATGAAAAATTTTCTTTCTTTTCTTTTTGTTGCCCCCCGGTGATATAGGGAACTTGACTTCATATGATGGGCTTGATGACTCATGTGGTAATGAAGCGGAGATCCTTATATGAGTGTGCTTGATGACTCATGTGGTAATGAAGCTGAGTCACGAAGTAGTCTTTTTCATTTTGCCTTTGGAGTAGGCAAGGATCCTCTTGGGGATGGTCGAGCCTTTCCGTCGGCCTTTCTTCTTTGTTGATGTCTTTTCTGGGTGGAAGGATGCTGATTGCAGCTCCAAGTGATTTATGTTTGACGACTCATGTGGTGGTGTTGAGTCAGGGAGTATTTTTCTGCCTTTGAATAGGCAAGGATCCTCTTGAGGATGATCAAGCCTTTTCCATTGGCTTTTCTTCTCCTTCTTTTATTGGTGTAGAAGGTTGATGGTTGGAACTAGTTTCCTTGAAGCTCCTTATTTTGCTGAAGATAATTTTGATTTTGCCTTTCGCGATTTTGATGTTCATATGTAGACTGGATTCTGGCGCCTCCTGTTTTCAATCACAAGTATGGAGACTAGCCTCCTTATGTGCAGGTTTATTATTCTTTTTTTGAAAAAATATTTTTTCTTGATTTTGACAAAGTCGTATTATGCAACTATTTTGTGTATGGATGACCTAAATGCAATCTATTTGTTTATTTATTTTCGATGCATTTAGAAAGTAACTGGCCTTCTCCTGTTGGCTTCTTAGGAATACGCCGATGGATCCCTCCTTTATGACCATGATGATGGGTTCATCTTTTATTTATCTTTTGGTTTTAGCCCTATCTTTTGCCTAGACCGCCCTTTGCGGGTTTTCGATCTAGCGGGCTGCCTTAATTTTTGCCTAGAATATTTTAGGGGGCTTTTGCCTTATCTTTTACCTAGACCGTTCTTTTGGGATTTCCGATCTAGCAGGCTACCCTGATTTTTACCTAAAAATATCCTAGCAGGCATTTGTTATTTTCTTATTATTTTTATATGCTTCCCTTTTTTTAGATGTATGTTTGATTTTTGATTAAAAAGTCTTTGCACATATTTATGATTTATCAATAAAAAGGCATTTCCATAATATTTGGTCAAGAGAAAGGAAATGAAAGGGAATTCTATTGATAAATGAGCAAAAGTTTATTTCTTTTACAGAAGGATTTCAAGAGATATTTAGAAGAATGGGTAGTCAGGGTTGGCTGTACTGTATAGGCTTGAACAGTCATGTCTATGATATCTGCCCCCCAGTTCTCCTAATTGCTTCAGTTGAGATGCCTGAGCTCAGAGTGAAGACCATGCAGACTGCTTGCTTTTGGAAGAACGTTATTTTAGCCGCCTTTTCGGTTTTCGACTAAAATAAACCATTGCTCTTTTTCCCTTTTTTTTTTTTTTTTTTTTACCTCTACTTTTTGCCTAGGACGTATCCTAGCGAGGGATATAGACCCTATCTTTTGCCCAGGGATGCCCTTTGCGGGTTTTCATTCCTGACGGGTCTTGAGCAATGTCTTCAAGCATAATACTTCTTCACCGCATCAGAATTGATTGGGTGTCGAAGTTCCTCTCCGTCCATATTGGTGAGGATAAGTGCCCCTCCTGAGAAAGCTCTTTTGACCACAAAGGGTCCTTCGTAATTTGCTGCCCATTTACCAATTTTATCCTTCTGGGCCGGAAGCAGTTTCTTTATCACTAGATCACCTTCTTGATAAGTATGAGGGTGGACCTTTTTATCATAAGCCTTTTTTATCTTCTTTTGATAGGCTTGTCCATGAAATATAGCATTCAACCGCTTTTCGTTGATAAGGTTTAATTGGTCGTATCGATTTTGAACCCATTCGGCTTCTGTTAGTTTTGCTTCCGTTATGATTCGCAAGGAAGGTATTTCGACCTCTATTGGCAATACGACCTCCATTCCATATACGAGGGAGAATGGAGTAGCTCCTGTCGAGGTTCATACAGATGTTCGATAACCATGAAGAGCAAAAGGTAACATTTCATGCCAATCCCTATAGGTTTTAACCATCTTTTGAACAATCCTCTTGATGTTTTTATTGGCTGCTTCCACTACGCCATTCATTTTGGGCCGATAAGGAGAAGAATTATGGTGTTGAATTTTGAAATCTTGACATAGTTCTTCCATCATCTTATTATTTAGATTGGATCCGTTATCAGTAATGAGACGATGCGGGATGCCATATCGACATATGATATTCTTCTGAACAAAGGTGACCACTACCTTTTTAGTCACATGTGCATAAGATGCAGCTTCTACCCATTTAGTGAAGTAGTCGATAGCCACCAGAATGAATCGATGGCCGTTGGATGCCTTAGGCTCGATAGGTCCGATAACATCCATGCCCCACATAGCAAACGGCCAAGGGATAGCCATAACATTGAGAGGTACCGGTGGAACATGTACATTGTCCGCATGTACTTGACATTTGTGACATTTTCTAGCATACTGATGATAGTCCTTTTCCATTGTGGACCAAAAGTATCCTGCCCTGAGGATTTTCCTAGCCATGATATGCCCTGGTGCATGAGTCCCGAAGGTTCCTTCATGTATTTCTTTAATCAATTTCTGTGCTTCGTCAAGATTTACACACCTTAACAAAGTGGAATCAAAATTCTTTTTATAAAGGGTTTCTCCAATTAACATAAACCCTATGGCCCTTTTCCGAATGATCCTTTTGTCATTGTCACTGATTCCCTCAGGGTATTCGCTCTTTGTCAGGTATCGCCTTATGTCCTGATACCAAGGGGTTTTATCTTTTTCATTGTCCACCATCATACAAAAGGCTTGTTTATCATGCCTTTTGACCTGGATGATGGGCATCTCATGTTCTTGTCCTAATGTAAACATAGATGATAATGTTGCCAGTGCATCTGTGATCTGGTTATCTTCCCGAGGGATGTACTCGAAACTGATGTTTTCCAGTTTTGAAGTCATATTACGGATGTGTTCCAGATAAGGGATTAATTTGGAATTTCTAGTTTCCCATTCGCCCTTGAGTTGGTAAATAACAAGGGATGAGTCACCGAATACTTTGAGTTTAGTCACCCCATGATCCAGAGCTTCTTGAATACCCAGAGCACAGGCTTCGTATTCCGCCATATTGTTTGTGCAATCAAAGTTTAATCTGGCTGTTACTAGGATATACTTCTTTTCGGGAGATATTAAAATAGCTCCGATCCCATGTCCCATTAAATTTGAAGCTCCATCAAAGAACATAATCCACTCGTTATTCTCAATTTCTTCATGTTGGATGTAACACCCTACCTTATAAACCCTCAATCAGAAGAATTAATAATTTTTAGTAGAACTTTCTTTTTTCGCGATAATAATTTTTCCCTCGTACATAATATCAATATATAAATTTTCAATAATTCATTCTTGCATTTCATCATTTTAAAAAGTACTAAAAGTAAACATTCATAATTACATATAGATAAAATACTAGTACAATCCTTCATAATATTAAGGGCAACATTGAGGATACTTCCTACAGAGCAGCTAACTACACAAAAGAGTAACTACTACTCACTACCCTGTAGGTCTATATACTATAAAAGACTATCTATAAAAGTTTGGATATATTTATCCCAATACATGTTGTCATCATTGTGGCTCCCAGCTAATGAGTATGAGTATCATACTCATCGGGTGTGGAATTTGTGCCATCTCCCCTTTCTTCAAACAATGACCGATCAGGTCCAACGAATACCGCAAGCACAAAAGAAATAAAGAAAACAGAAAGACAAGAGGGTGAGCAACAGTTCATACATCATTTTAAAATCAACATCATAAACATTCACAAGTCAATCAAATTCCAAATGATTGATGTTAATGATGCATGATCCTAATATGTTTTCTAAAATGTTTATGCATGCGGGCCCGAATCATTTCTCAAATCAGTACTGGGGTAGCCAGGAGTTGAAACTACTAGGCATGGAAAATCCACCCACGGGATTGTTGAGACCCATGCTCAAATATAAACCCAGTAGCTCACTGACCATTCATATACGGTAAGAGCACAGTCAGGTATAGCAGAGTTTGTACAGTGGGATCCCCGACAACAGGTAGCGAGCCTGGGTCTTTTGGGGCCTCCAACCACTACCCTTCCTATCCTCAAGTCCTCCCTCAGGGCCTCCCTATCGTATTCTCAGAGTCCATAATCTCCGATTCCCCAGATTTCACAAATCACCATTTTCAAATGAATAATGTATGAGTCCCTAAGTGGTTTTTCTTAGAAATTCACATTTTTCCAAAAATTTGACAGAGTTTCCCCTGTAATACAGACTTCCCAAAAATTTTCTAATCACCTGTTACAAGCAGAAAACTTCCAATACAGTTCAAAAAGGGTTCACAACCCATCATCCAATTCTCTCAATTAAATTTTCAATGAACTTTCTCATGAAAAACCACCATGCATATAAATGCTCACTCAAAGACCATACATATCATAATAGAGTACCAAACATATATTTTACATCATCATACACGTAAACAATTCATGATCACTTTCACAACCAAGCATATAATAAAATCAAAATGATCAATCATAACAAATTTAGACAAATTCAACAAATAAGGTTAAACAAGTTTATGATGTAATCCTTACTATATAGCCCACCCCTTACCTGATACGTTCACACTTATTCCTTTCAAAGCTTGATGTTGTTTTTCAGAAAAATCTATATACGTAATAAAATGCTAGTTAGAATCTTATATTTCTATGATTATATCTCATGAGAATTTAAATTCATTTTGTATTGTTAATCCATTTATAATAATATTTTAAGCTCACATTCAGCTTACAATTAACTTAGAAATCATCCTATTTTGTAGGCACTTAGAGTAGAAAGAATCCTAATAACAACCATGGACAAGGTTCAGTATTTCAAAATTTTCTAGAGTTATATAAACTGTTTTGGCATAATATTTGAGCCAAAATTTCAATAACGTAATTACCTACAATATTGATGAAGGAAATAAATTCAAATACCCTATAGAATAGATGAAATTTTCAGTGGTTATTTCCAACTGGGCTCAATTACAATAATACTCTGAACATGCCTTGGTAATTGGATTATAACTATTGCTACACATAAGATATTAACATGAAATAAATTTCTAGGTTTCGGGAATATAATTTCCTACAACTTTTATGAAGGAATCAAGTCCTAATTTCATACGTATCAATCCCAGTAATTCAAAAACCGAGGCTGTTGAAACAGGGCAACATCTTAACGTCACAGCTAGAACACTTACAGTAAAATGGGTATAACTTGAGCTACCAATATCCGTTTAATGTAAAACTAGTTTCTAAATTTCGACAACTTAAAGAGCTACAACTTTCATGAAGATACCAATTCCTAATTCTGTTCACACCAGTCCCAAAAATTCAATGAATAGTACCTACGAATTAGGGCTCTTAAAGTTTTTAGATTAACAACTTCTAATCCTCAATTTAAGCATCATTCTAGTATTCTAGGTGTAAAACCTACAATAACCTTCTTCCTACATCCATTCAAGTTGAGCCAAGTGAGGAGAAAAATAGAAAATGCACCGTTTTGAAAAATAAAACGGTAGAAATGTAGAGGAGATTGAGATAAACCAACTTACCTCTTGGAGCTTCTCAAGAAAATCAAGATTTTCCCGTTAAAATCAAGTTTGAAGGTAAGGAAATTTTGAGAGAAAGAGAGAAACGAGTAACCTACGAAAAACTTGCAGAATGTTTCATTTAAAAGTCAAATGGTTGAGTCCTATTTCACCTAATTTTCCGCTCAGCGGATTTCTCGTGCGCTCAGCGGATATGAGGCCGCAAGTAATAAGATTTCAACTCACAATCCGCTCAGCGGATTTCTGATGCGCCCAGCGGATCCCAAAACTCTCTGTTCTAATCGATTAAAAAACTTGTTGATCGATTAACAGACATAATCCGCTCAGCGGATTTTCGTGCGCTCAGCAGATTATATTACAAAAAAAATATCTTCATTTTCTCCTTTTTACTCTAGCCAGAATTTGAACCCACAACCCCTAAGACTCCAACATCACTCCAAACCATATTAACCATCATATGTTTCTTGTCAATTTATACACATAATAAACTTTTAATGTATCCACACTCAATGCATAAAAGAAAACAATAATTTCTAAATGTGATAATTAAAATTTTTAAGTCCATACTCTTTAAAATTTCAACCTTAAATCACTACTATCAGGCGTCCAGTTGCCCGCGAAACGGATCAATTTTAAGTATTTTCTAAAAATTCCAGAAAAATTCTAGAAAAACACAAATAATTTAACAAACATCAAACTCTACAGTTTCTTTACCCAATTCCTAATAATTTAATTATTAAAAGTTTGACAAAGATTTTGTCAAAATTTAACAAACTAGGGGTATTGAGAATCAGGATGTTACATTGGATGTGCATTATGTGCTCATCTGGAAAATCATCTTGGAGGGATTGATATTCATTGGTTGGTCCATGTGCCAGGTAGTCTGCTAAAGGACTACCTTTGATAGCTTTCTGAGTGACATGAACAATGTCGAATTTTGAGAGGAGTACCTGCCATCTGGCTATCCTTCCGGTCAAAACGGGTTTTTCAAACAGGTATTTGATTGGGTCCATTTTAGAAATCAACCAAGTTGTGTGTCTGACCATATATTGTCGAAAGCGCTGAGTTGCCCACACCAATGCACAACATGTTTTTTCGAGTGGTGTATAACGGGTCTCATAGTTTAGAAATTTCTTACTGAGGTAATATATGGCTTGTTCTTTCTTACCCATATCATCTTGTTGACCGAGCACACATCCCATGGACTCGTCGAGTACTGAAAGGTAAAGAATCAGGGGCTTTCCTTCCACAGGTGGTACCAGTACTTGGGGATTAGTTAGGCATATTTTGATCTTTTCGAAAGCTTGTTGACATTCATCATTCCAAACTTTCGGTTGGTTTTTACGCAATAACTTGAAGATGGGCGTACATTTGTCCGTTAATTGCGCAATGAACCGTGCGATGTAGTTTATTCGGCCCAAGAACCCTCTGACTTCTTTTTCTGTTCTTGGTGGGGGCATTTCTATGATTGCCTTTGTTTTATCAGGGTCTACTTCAATTCCTCTTTTACTGACAATAAACCCAAGGAGTTTTCCTGACCGTACTCCGAATGTGCATTTAGCCGGATTGAGCTTAATCTGATATTTTCGAAGCCGATTGAATAACTTCTTTAAGTATTGGAGATGATCTACTTCGTTTTTGGATTTAGCGATCATATCATCCACATATACTTTGATTTCTTTGTGGATCATATCATGAAATAATGTGACCATAGCCCTTTGATAAGTAGCCCCTGCATTCTTAAGTCCAAAAGGCATTACTCTATAACAAAATGTACCCCATGGAGTAATGAAGGAAGTTTTTTCTCTATCTTCAACAGCCAATTTAATTTGGTTATATCCTGCATATCCATCCATGAAAGAATAGAGAGTATTTGTAGCAGTGTGATCTACCAACATATCGATATGTGGTAATGGAAAATCATCTTTTGGACTTGCACGGTTTAAGTCCCGGTAATCTACGCATACTCTGATTTTTCCATTTTTCTTTACAACTGGCACGATGTTTGCCAACCATTCAGGGTATTTTGAAACAATTAGGAAATTGGCATCCAACTATTTTTCTACTTCTTCCTTAATTTTTAAGGACCATTCTGGCTTTACTCTTCTGAGTTTCTGCTTAACTGGCCAAAATCCCTCTTTTAGCGGTAATCTGTGCTCCACTATACTTTTATCGATTCCGGGCATATCATGGTAGGACCATGCAAACACATCCACATACTCTCTTAGTAATTGTATTAGTTTTTCCCTGACATCATCGTTAATTTGGGTTCCAATATTTACTTCTTTCTTATTATCTTCTTGTCCCAAATTGATGGCCTCAGCTTTTTCCTAACGGGGCTGTATTGATTGAGCTTCTTTTTCTAGCGAGTCTTTGCATGTCCGGGAAATGGTCCCCTCCTCACTGTCTCGACTCAATCCATTCGTCTTTAGCTTTCAGATCTTCCAGGGAGTTTTCAATCACGGACATGACTCGTTATGGTTATGCTTTGTTTTAGATTTCTTTATTAAATGTGTAAGAGGGAAAAGAATAACGAGAGAATATGAATATTATGAAAAAAATGCCTCATAGTATTAATAGAAAGAAAATATTTACAAAGCCCTCATTAACAAAAAATCTCGTGATCATGGGCAGGGATCACGAGGAGTACATCGAAGCTTTTCGATATATTTTTATATATTTTTTATTACATTTTTTAGAGATGGTAAAAATGATGAGCCCTAAATTGCTGGTCTTCCTTATCCCGTCTTTCATTCGGGCTTTGATAAGGGCTGGTCATCCACTTTTGGAGTTGACGCGTCGAAAGTAATCCATCCTGCGTCTATTAAATCTTGGACCTTATGCTTTAAGGCCATACAGTTATCTACGTAATGTCCCGGAGCGTCTGAATGATAATTGCATTTTTCATTTGGCTTATACCATTCTGGATATGGTGGCTCCATTTTCTTGGGAGGGACGCGCACTAGGAGTTTGGCATCCAACAATTTTAGCAGCAGGCTTCCATAGGAAGTGGGTATTGGGGTGAACTTCCTTTCCGGCCTGCGTGACTTGGTCTGCTGTGAAGAGGACGAAGGAGTGGCGAAGTTGATAGCATTCACGTCTCCTTCCTTCTTCTTTCCAAAGTTCTTTTTAAATTTTTGAGTAGAGGAATTGGAGGAGGTTTGTTGTGCAATTCTTCCACTTTTCAGACCTTGGTCTACTCTTTCTCCTATAATGATTACATCCGCAAAGAGTGTTGATGTGTTCCCTATCATTTTGTCGTAATAGGGACCAGTCAGAGAATTAATAAACATGGATGTAGTTTCCTTGTCGGACAGAGGAGGTTCCACTTGTGCTGCCAATTCCCTCCATCTTTGAGCATATGCCTTAAAAGATTCGTCGTTTTTCTTGCTTAGTAGTTGTAGATCTGCTCTTTCAGGGGTCAGATCAATATTGTATTTATAGCGACGAAGAAAAGCATCTGCCAGATGTCTCCAGGTTTGGACTTGCCCCCCTTGTAGTTGCATATACCAGTTTAGGGCTGATTCAGCTAAGCTCTCCTGAAAGCAATGGATCAGGAGCTTCTCATTTTCAGCATATGCAGCCATCTTACGGCAGTACATAGTAAGATGGCTTTTAGGGCAAGTTAGTCCCATGTATTTTGGGAAGTCCAGAGTTTTGAACTTGTTAGGGAATTGGATATTTTTGACGAGGCACATATCAGCTGCCTCTTTAACATCAAAATTATGCCCCTCCATGGCTCTCAATCGCTCTTCAAGGGCAGTCAGTTGTTGTTTTGATACTTTTGGTGCATGAATATGCACTTCCCTTGTATCAGATTGGGCTTGTTCATCATTAGGTCCCTCCTCTTCTTCTTGGTGAGAGGCTTGTCCACTTTGAGGACCCTCTTTATGGAGATTCTGCTGACGCATCATTTCTAACATCTGTGCCATTTGTTCTTTTAGCGTATTAAGCTCAGTAGTGAGCTTTCGGTTTTGTTCCTCCAGATGTTCCATCTTCTTGGCTTTCTGAGCACGAGTGAGGACGGGCGGAAGACCAGCCACTTTCTAAATGATTTTAACAATTTTTATTATAGCTTTTTAAATGATTGGTGTATCCTGGAATGAATGTGTTTATGTATGAGAGATTTTATTATGATGATGTTTATGCATACCTTTCTTAGTGCATTTATTTTCTCTCTTAATTTTGCCACTTATTGGATGATGTGGTATGAATGATATGACTTTGCCAAGAATTTTTTATTATAAAAAAAGTTTTATTGGTTTAAAGTTGTTGTTTTTTTATATTTTTTATGACCCTTTATCTCTTCTCGTTCGGCCAACGTGGCTACTTAGCTTACAAAGAACCCGAAACCAGGCTAGCTTAATCGAAGACTGTCCGAGATAAAGGTCTTTTATCTTATCACTTTTTGTGATTTTTGGGGTTTTTCATTTTTTTGTTTGTTGTATGATTACCCTATGCTAATGCATCAATACAAATGCAACAAATGTATGCACACACAATTCATACATCCACGAGCAGAGCCATGCTTATTTAATCACGAGGTAGGGTTTTCCTGCAGAAACGTGCTTGGTTTAGGCGGTTCTAACTGTTCTCACCAAGGCAAAAGGTCCCCAAGGTGCCCCCATTATAGGGACCTCTCAATCTCTCAGTCCTCGGGTCATGCACGGAACTCCGTGTCGACATCCTTAGACCAAAAGAAGAGAGTTATCACCTTGAGTTGGTGGTTTCCGACAACGGTTGTAGCCCCGTGTGCCAACAAGCCGGTCGTATCTGCCACCCACTCCCTATAGGTATTCACTCTTGCCCCCGGGTATAGAGGGACTGTTGTGTGCAAGGGTTTTTGTGTGCAGTTTATATTTCAGACAATTTGCAGAAGTAATCATACAGTAGTTATTAAAGCCATTCAATAAAAATACAGAAAAGGGTAAAGGCATAATTTCAAATCTTTACTTAGTTTGAATTTATCCGTCACTAAATGGGATCAACTCTCTAGCTTCCCCAGCGGAGTCGCCATCTGTCGCCGTCATCCGTTCCGACGTCCTGGGACATCTCGAACGTTAATGCGAGCGGTCGCGAAAAGATGGTTGAGACTCGCGTTTTTTGTTAAAAATATGTTCATTGCTTCCGAGGTGCTCAACGCTGAACTATCCTCTAATAGAAGCAAGGTTTTCGAAAAGGGTTCTTTTGGAGTCGCCACTAATGTTTTGACCATAAACATTGGAAAAGGAGAAAAAGGCATTGATTTTAATAAAAACCAAACTTGGCCATTATAACCAGAGTCGGGTAAGGGAGTTAGTTACGTGTGGGGAAGGTATTAGCACCCCACAACGCCCCTTTCGGGTTCCCTATGACGGATTAATTCATTTAAGTAAAGATTACAAGAAATTACGCTATTACCCTATTTTATTCGTACAGTATTTAAATATGGCTATCTACATGGTTTTATCTACATTGCATACAGAAAGCAGTAAATAAAGCAATAAAAGCGAAGAGAGTTGAGAAGAACCTCCGAAGCAAGCTTTATATTATAAGTATTTTATACAGAGGACGTTTTGCGGCAATCCTTCACTCTACAACGACTCTCCTCTCGAATAAACTCGACTCGACTAAAATTTTCTAGAAGAATCGAATGCTGGAATACAAGTTCCTTAATTGATTGTTACCTATTAAAGGCAATCAGGGAGATCATTCGAAGGAGGGAGAGAAGAAGACAAGTCTTGGAGTTGTCTGGGGTGTGGAGAATGACAAATGAGGCTCCTATTTATAGATTTCACTGCCTGGAAATCTGGGACGGCCGTCTGGGTTGGGACGGTCGTCCCAACTGCACGTTTTGCACTGGGCCAAGCTTGGGGGAGAGTGGGACGGCCAGTTTGGGTTGGGACGGCCATCCCACTTGGATTTTGGGGTTTGGGACGTGCGTCCCAAAGGTGAGACGTGCGTCTCACTTGTCTTTTGATGTTTGGGACGGCTGTCCCAACCTGTCTTGGCCTGTTTTCGCATTCTGGGACCCCCGGGAAGCTTTCCTTTCCTTTTTCGGACGTAGATTGATGCCGATAGATGTCCGTTGAAGCTTTATCTTCATATAGGTAGTCTTCTTGGCCTTTATTAAGATTCCGGGCGAGCTTTATCTTCGTGTAGGAAGTCTCCTTAGTCTTTATTGTGTGGATGGGTGAACCTCGTCTTGTTGTGGGAGGTCTTTCTCGGTTTTTGATATGAAGTCGGGTGAACTTTATTTTCGTGTGAAGTTTCCCTAGCCTTTATTTTGAGAAGCCAGGCAAAATTAGGGGTCTACACTCATCAGGCCTTACAAAAGGGGGCTTACCGGGCGAGGGTTCATACTCATCAAACCAAATGGGGGTTCGTACTCATCAGCCGAAGGGGTCAACTACCGTCAGAAGGAGCATCCTGGAAGCGCACAACATTTCCCCAGAGGATCATTCGCTGCAAAGACGGAGCATCTGAAGGATAACCGGGCAAGAGGGTCAACTCCTTTACCTTCCTGTCGATCTGTCTGGCACAACAAACCGACAGTCAACCAGTCAGGTAAAGGGGGGGAAGCTGTAGACCCCAAATCTTGCCCGGCCTCACAATAAAGATCAGAATACATCCTTTTCAAAGATGGACGAAGCCTAAGAAGCCACTAGGAGAGACTATTAGGCCCCATACTAGGATAGGAGGGATTTTTGGCACAAAAATAATGATTTTCACCTTTTAGGGTCGAGACCGCCGTCTCAAATTCGAGATCGCCGTCTCGCCTAGCGCAAGTGGCGAGACCGCCGTCTCATTTGGCGAGACCACCGTCTCATTTGGCGAGACCGCCGTCTCGCCATTCCTACAAGGCAAGACAACGGTCTGGAATGTCGAGACGGCCGTCTCGACCTTGTCAGACGAGACGGTCGTCTCGACCTGACAGGCGTGAATCCCTATAAATAGGGGCTCCATTCCCCTCATTCCACACACCTCTCTCATTCTCTCTCTAGTCACATCACTAGATTCTCTCTCTAGAATCCCTCTGACGCATTTCCGGAGCTTCTGAGTGTCTTTAGAGGTTTTTATAGCGTTTTTGAGAGGTTCCGGCGTTGTACAAGAGTGAAGGGTTGCCAAAAAGCACCCTAATTTGCAAAAGTTAATAGAAAAGCTTGCTTCGGAGGTTTCTACTCTCTCTCTATCTTTTACTGCCTTATTTTAAATTATGCAATAGACATTAGGGCCATGTAGTCATAAATTTAAATTCCCCAAAATAAAAGGGTAAAAGCGTATTTTCACCAGGTTTAATTATTTTAAAATAGCTAGCCTATCATAGGGAACCCGAAAGGGGCTTCGTAAGGGAACTAACACTTCCCTTACACGTAACTAACTCCCTTACCCAACTCTGGTTCTAATGACCAAAGTTGGTTTTTCGAAAACCAACGCCTTTTAAAACCCTTTTCCGATGTTTCCGGTAAAAACATCGGTGGCGACTCCACAGAACCCTTGAAAAACAGTTCTTGGGTTAGCCCGGTTATCGGACAACCCAAGAACGCCTTTTCAAAAACCTAGCCTCTAGGTTCAACCCGGTTATCGAACAACCTAAAGGCGTTGTAACCACACAAAATGCGAAAATCTAGAAAAGTCGAAACCATCGCGTCGCTCCGACCGCCCTCGTTTTGACGGCGGCGACACCACTCTTTCTCCTACAGTGACTATGTCCGAAAAAAGATTGGAGGTACTGGCTATTGCTTTATCATAGTAAGCTCCATTCAGTGAATCGATGAACATAGTCACTGTTTCTTTATCCGTTAGTGGAGGCTCTATTTGGGCGGCCATTTCCCTCCACCTTTGGGCGTATCCTTTGAAGGATTCGTCGTCCCTTTTGCTTAGGGTCCTAAGATCTGACCTGTCAGGGGTCAGATCCATATTGTATTGGTAACGACGAAGAAAAGCGTCAACCAACTGTTTCCAGTTTTGGACCTGCCCTCTCTCTAACTGCATGTACCAATTGAGGATGCACGTAGTCCGACCATCAGACTGGAGATGCACTTTTTGATCGTAGAAGTATTCCTCTTCCTCCTCCTCTTCATGGCGAGAGGCGTGTTCCGCTTGGGCTTCGCCCTTGTTTTGGCCTTGGCGCATGGCCTCCACCAGTTGTGCCATCTGCTCCCTGAGGGTGTTAACCTCCACAGTGAGCTTGCGATTTTGTTCTTCTAGGTTCTCTATAGCTCTTGATTTTTGCACACGGGTTCGGATGGGGAGAGGACTAGCCACTTTCTAGAATGCTCGAAAGAAGTTTATTAATGCCTGTTGAGTGTGGTTTAATATGGATATGTTTATGTATGAGAGATTCTGTTTGGATGATGCCAAATGCGCTCTTTCCTTTTATTTTCTCTCTTGGTTTTCCTTTACTCATGATATGATGTAATATGAATGATTTGAATTTGTCAAAGATCATCTTATTTATTTTCTAGATTTGATTTGGATTTTTATTTGATTTTATTTTAGAGCCTTTTATCTCTTCTGTTGGACTGCGTGGCTACTTAGCTTACAAAGAACCTAAAATCAGGCTAGCTAAAAGGCAGACTGTCCGAGATAAAAATGGCTTATTGCGAAAGAATAATGTTTAGCGTCCCTTATCTTTTCTGTCGGACTGCGTGGCTACTTAGCTTACAAAGAACCTGAAACTAGGCTAGCTAAAAGGCAAACTGTCCGAGATAAGGGCGTTTATTGCAAAAAAAAAAATTTGTGATTTTTCTGTTGTTTGCTTATGCTATGCAATCAAATGCAACAAACAAATGCACACACAATTCAATCGTCTGCGAACTGGCGAGAAGTCATTTTAATCACGAGGTAGGGTTTTCCTGTAGAAAAGTGCATCAACGAAGGTAGGTTCTAACTGTTCTCACCAAGGCTAAGGCCCCCAAGGTGCCCCCATTATAGGGTCCCCACTCTCCAGTCTTCCGACCATGCTTAGCACTAAGGCCATAGTCAGTCTTTGTGCCAAAAGAGGAAGGTTATCACCTTGAGTGGTGGTTTCCGATCACACTGGTGGGCTCAAGGCCATCACTACAGCGAACCGTACCTGCCACCCACTCCCTATGGATCACTTGCCCCCGGGTATAGAGGGAACTGTTGTGTGCAAAGGTTTGTGTACAATTTGTATTTCAAACAATTGCGTAAAAATAAACAAACAACAATTATTAAAGCCAAGCATTTAAAACATGTTATAATACAAGGTAGGGTAAAAGTGTAATTTCTTAGTTTATTTATTAAGCTGGCCCATCACTAAATGGGATCAACTCTCTAGGCTTCCCCAGTGGAGTCGCCATCTGTCACCGCCGTAAAAAATAAGGCGGTCAGAGCGACGCGATGGTTCTGACTTTTTTAATTTTCGCATTTTATGGGTGTGGTTACAATGCCTTTAGTTTGTCCGATAACCAGGCTGAACCTAGAAGTGAGGTTTTCGAAAAGGTGTTCTTAGGTTGTCCGATAACCGGGCTAACTTAAGAACTAATTTTGAGGGGTTCTTATGGAGTCGCCACCGATGTTTTTACCGGAAACATCGAAAAAGGAGGAAAAAGGCGTTGGTTTTCGAAAACCAACTTTGGTCGTTAAAACCAGAGTTAGGTAAGGGAGTTAGTTATGTGTAAGGGAAGTGTTAGTTCCCTTTATGACGCCCCTTTCGGGGTTCCCTATGATAGGCCAGCTATTTTTATAAATAAACTTTTGAAAAGACGCTTTTACCCTTTTATTTACGGAATTAAAATAATGACTACATGGCCCTAATGTCTATTACATAATTTAATCATAAAAATAAAAAGACAGTAAAAGAGAGGGAGAGAGTGAAGAAACCTCCAAAGCAAGCTTTTTAATTAATTCTCTTGAAATTAGGGTGCGTTTTGGCAGCCCTTCGCTCTTACAACACCAGAAATATCTCGAAAATGCTATAAAAAGCTCTCTAAGACTCTCAGAAACTCTGGAAATGCTTCGGAGGGACTCTAGGAAGAGAATTTTAAGAAATTGTAGAAGAGAAAGTGGAAGAACTGTGTGAAATGAGGGGGGGGAGCGCTCACTATTTATAGGGATTCGCGCCTATTAGGTCGAGACGGCCGTCTCGTCTGACAAGGTCGAGACGGCCGTCTCGCCATTCAGGACGGCCGTCTCGACTTGTAAAAGTGGCGAGACCGCCGTCTCGTTTGGCGAGACAGCAGTATCAACTTTTCCAGAGACGAGAAGACCTTCTCGCCAAACGGGAGGGGGTCTCACCATTGGCAAGTGGCGACACGGCGGTCGCGACTTGCATCAATGGCGAGACGACGGTCTCGACCCCTGAAGGCGAAAATCCTTTTTTTTGTACAGAAAATCCTTCCTATTCTAACATGGGGCCTAATAGTCTCTCCTAATGGCTTTTTAGGCTGCGTCCATCTTCAAATAGGAGGTCTTCTGGTCTTATTTTGAGGCCAGGCAAGATTTGGGGTCTACATGGGATAATCGATTATTTTGGGGTAATAATTGATTATCAATGTATTTTATGCGCAGGTGTAGACCCTAATTTTGCCCGGCCTCTCAATAAAGGCTAAGGAGACTTCCTACAACAAGATAAAGGTCACCTGGCATCTCAATAAAGGCCAAGAAGACTTCCTATATGAAGATAAAGCTTTAACGGGCGTTCATCGGCATCAACCGACGTCCGAATAAAGAAAGGAAAGCTTCCCAGGGGTCCCAGAACACAAAAACTGGCCAAAACAGGTCGAGACCACAGTCCCAAAGTCGAGACGGCCGTCCCAAGCTACCCTGGCCAAGTGGGACGACCGTCCCAAGTGAGACTGCCAGTCTCACTCTTCAGGGGGTCTCAGTATGTGTAAAAAATGCAGTTGGGACGGCCGTCCCAACCCAGACGGCCGTCCCAACCCAGAGGGGCGTCTCAGAGTGTCAGGTAGCGAAAACTATAAATAGGAGGCTCATTTGCCACTGTTTCACACACCAGACAACTCCTAATACTTGTCTTTTCTCTTCCTTCTTCGAATGAACTCTCTGATTGCCTTAATAAGGTAACAATCAGTTAAGGAATCATATTCCAGCATTCGATTCTTCTGTAAAAATTAGTAGAGTCAGTGTTGTATTCGGAGAGGAGAGTCTTTGTAGAGCGAAGGATTGCCAAAACGCATCCTCATGATTAAAGATTCGCAATACAAAGCTTGCTACGGAGGTTTTGTTCAATTCTCTTTACTTTTACTGCTTTATTTATTGCTTTATGTATGCAATATGAAATAAATTCATGTAGATAGCCATTTTTAACATTATGCAATAAAATAGGGTAATCACGTAATTTCTTGTAATCTTTACTTAAATGAATTAATCCGTCATAGGGAACCCGAAAGGGGCGTTGTGGGGTGCTAACACCTTCCCCACACGTAACTAACTCCCTTACCTAACTCTGGTTATCATGGCCAAGTTTGGTTTTTATTAAAATCAACGCCTTTTTATCCTTTTCCAATGTTTATGGTCAAAACATTGGTGGCGACTCCAAAAGAACCCTTTTTCGAAAACCTTGCTTTTATTAGAGGATAGTTCAGTTGTTGAGCTCCTCGGAAGCAATGAACATATTTTAACAAAAACGCGAGTCTAAACCATCTTTTCGCGTTTTCGCGACCACTCGCATAAATGTTCGAGATGTCCCTGGACGTCAGAACGGACGGCGGCGACAACAGGGATAAAGAAATTGCTTAAATTTTGTAATAGTGATGAGAGTGAAGTGTTCTAACTTCTTCAACTTTATTGATTGTTTGTACTACATTGTTTTATTGAATATAACTTTGTGTTTGCTTTGATTGAGGGGGAGTTATTTTCTACATTATGCACTTATTGAGGGGGAGCTTTCATTTTTTATCATAATAAAAATAGGGGCAGGAATTATTTAAAGCCTCTTATGTTTATTATTTTTTAAATGTTGTTTGGTATTGTCGCCGCCGTCCGTTTCGACGTCTAAGGACATCTTGAACGTTTATGCGAGCGGTCGCAAAAAGATGGTTTAGACTCACGTTTAATTTTAAAATGTGCTCATTGCTTCCGAGGTGCTCAACAACTGAATTATCCTCTAATAAAAGCAAGGTTTTCGCAAAAGGGTTCTTATGGAGTCGCCACCAATGTTTTGACCATAAACATTGGAAAAAGATAAAAAGGCGTTGATTTTAATAAAAACCAAACTTGGCCATTATAACCAGAGTTGGGTAAGGGAGTTAGTTACGTGTGGGGAAGGTGTTAGCACCCCCACGACGCCCCTTTCGGGTTCCCTATGACGGATTAATTCATTAAGCAAAGATTACGAGAAATTACACTATTACCCTATTTTATTATACAATATTTAAAAAATTGCTATCTACATGATTTTATTTTCTATTGCATACATAAAGCGATAAATAAAGCAATAAAAGAGAAGAGAAGTGAAAAGAACCTCCGTAGCAAGCTTTGTATTGCAAATCTTTAACTGTGAGGATGCGTTTTGGCAATCCCCCGCTCTACAAAGACTCTCCTCTCCAATTACAGGACAGACTCTACTGTAATTCTAAGAAGAATCGAATGCTGGAATAGTATTCCTTAACCGATTGTTACCTTTTTTAGGCAATCGGAGAGTTCATTCGAAAGAGAGAGAGAAGACAAGTGTTTGGAGTGTGAAAAAGTTGCAAATGAGCTTCCTATTTATAGTTTTCGCAGCCTGGCACTTTGGGACGGCCGTCTGGGGCTTGGAAAACTAGGATGGGCATCTGGGGAGGCTGGGACGACCATCTGGGAGTTGGGACGACTGTCTCAAGTGGCAAAACTGGCTGGGACGACCGTCTGGCATGTGGGACGGCCGTCTGGGCTTGCTGGGACGGCCATCCTGACTTCTGGGACGGCCATCTTGACTGTTCTGGCCAGATTTTGTGTTCTAGGACCCCCGGGAAGCTTTCCTTTCCTTATTCGGAGGTCGTTTGATGTCGTTGGACGTCCATCGAAGCTTTGTCTTCAAATAGGAAGTCTTCTTGGCCTTTATTGAGAGGCCGGGAAAAATTAGGGGTCTACAGCTGCCCCCCTTCACCTGCCTGACTAATTGTTGGCCTAATGTGCCAACAAAATTAGTTGGTATAACCCTTTTTGCCCGGTTGTCCTTCAGATGCTCCTTCGCTTGAAGTTTGCTGATCCTCCGGATGATAAATATTTTTGATAGGTACCAACCCCTATCTGGTTTGAACCTTCTTTTATAAGGCTCTGGTGAGTACTTACCCTCACCAGGTATGAGTGTAGACCCCTAATTTTTCCCGGCCTCTCAAAATAAAAGCTAGAGGAACTTCGCCCGAAGATGGAGTTCATCCGGCTTCCCAAAACTGAGGAAACCTCCCGCAACAAACACAGAGATCGCTCGTCTGCACGATAAAGGACAAAGGAGACTTCCAATACAGAGATAAAGCTCGCCCGACATTTCAAATGAAGGCCAAGAAAACTTCCTACACGAAGATAAAGCTTCAACGGACATATATCGTCACCAATCCATGTCCGAAAACGGCAAGGAAAGCTTCCTGGGGGTCCCAAAACGCAAGAGTAGGCCAAAACAGGTCGAGACCACCGTCCCAGAGTTGGGACGGCCGTCCCAACTGAAATTAAGCAAGTGGGACGCACATCCCAAATGTGGGACGGCCGTCCCAAACACCAGGGGGTCCCAACGTGAACAAATTTGCATTTGGGACGGCCATCCCAACCCAGACTGGCCGTCCCAGATTGGCACAACGTAGAAAGCACGTTTGGGACGGCCGTCCCAACCCAGACGGCCATCCCAAAGTTCCAGGGCGAAAAATGCTATAAATAGGAGCCTCATTTGTCTCATTCCACACACCAGACAACTCTGAGACTTGTCTTCTTCTCTCCCTCTCTCGAATGATCTCTCTGATTGCTTTTTAGGTAACAATCAGTTAAGGAATTTGTATTCCGGCATCAGATTCTTCAGTAAAGTTTTAGTCGAGTCGATTAGGGTAGACGAGAGGAGAGCAATTGTAGAGCGAAGGACTACCGAAACGCGTCCTCCTTGTAACGAAATCATAATATAAAGCTTGTTACGGAGGTTTTTTCTCAAGTCTCTTCTTCTTTATTGCTTTATTTATTGCTTTCTGTATGCAATATAGATAAATCATGTAGATAGCCATATTTAATACTGTATCAATAAAATAAGGGTAACTGCGTAATTTCTCATAATCTTCACTTAATGAATTAATCCGTCATAGGGAACCCGAAAGGGGCGTTGTGGGGTGCTAACACCTTCCCCACACATAACTAACTCCCTTACCCAACTCTGGTTATAATGGCCAAGTTGGTTTTTATTAAAATCAACGCCTTTTTTTTTCCTTTTCCAATGTTTCTGGTCAAAACATTGGTGGCGACTCCAAAAGAACCCCTTTTCGAAAACCTTGCTTTTATTAGAGGACAGTTCAGTGTTGAGCTCTTCGGAAGCAATGAACACAATTTTAATAAAAAACGCGAGTCCAAACCATCTATTCGCGACCGCTCGCATAAACGTTCGAGATGTCCTCAGGACGTCGGAACGGACGGCGGCAACAATGAGTCTGTATTTCACTAGACTCTTGTGGGTACCTACCCCCACTAGGTATGAATATGCTCTTCGCTAGATTCTGATGAGTACCTACCCTCATCTGGTATGAACCTTATTCCATAAGGCTCTGGTGAGTACCTACCCTCACCTGGTACGAGTCCGCATTTTGCTAGACTCTTGTGGGTACCTACCCCCACCTGGTATGAACCTCGTTCTGCAAGGCTCTTTTTGGGTACTTACTTCCGAGGTGCTCAACAACTGAACTATCCTCTAATAAAAGTAAGGTTTTTGCAACCCGTTTTGTAAGGCTCTGGTGAGTATCTACCCCCACCTGGTACGAATCTGCATTTTGCTAGATTCTGATGAGTACTTACCCTCATCTGGTATAAACCATATTTTATAAGGCTCTGGTGGGTACCTACCCCCACCTGGTACGAATCTACATTTTGCTAGATTCTGATGAGTACCTACCCTCATCCGGTACAAACCTTATTTTATAAGGCTCTGGTGGGTACCTACCCCCACCTGGTACGAACCCTATTTTGCAAGGCTCTGGTGAGTACCTACCCTCACTTGGTACGAGTCTGCACTTTGCTAGATTCTGATGAGTACCTACTCTCATCCGGTACAAACATTATTTTATAAGGCTCTGGTGGGTACCTACCCCCATCTGGTACGAACCCCGTTCTGCAAGGCTCTGGTGAGTACCTACCCCCACCTGGTACGAACCCTGTTTTGCAAGGCTCTGGTGAGTACCTACCCTCACCTGGTACGAATCTGCACTTTGCTAGATTCTGATGAGTACCTACCCTCATCCGGTATAAACCTTATTTTATAAGGCTCTGGTGGGTACCTACCCCCACCTGGTACGAACCCCGTTCTACAAGGCTCTGGTGAGTACCTACCCCCACCTGGTACGAACCATGTTTTGCAAGGCTCTGGTGAGTACCTACCCTCACCTGGTACGAACCCCGTTCTGCAAGGCTCTGATGGGTACCTACCCCCACCCGGTACGAACCCCATTTTGCAAGGCTCTGATGGGTATACGAACCCCGTTCTGCAAGGCTCTGATGGGTACCTACCCCCACCTGGTACGAACCCCGTTCTACAAGGCTCTGATGGGTACCTACCCCCACCTGGTACGAACCCCGTTCTACAAGGCTCTGATGGGTACCTACCCCCACCTGCTACGAACCCCGTTCTGCAAGGCTCTGATGGGTACCTACCCCCACCTGGTACGAACCCCGTTCTGCAAGGCTCTGATGGGTACCTACCCCCACCTGGTACGAACCCCGTTCTGCAAGGCTCTGATGGGTACCTACCCCCACTTGGTACAAACCCCGTTCTGCAAGGCTCTGATGGGTACCTAGCCCCACCTGGTATGAACCCCATTCTGCAAGGTTCTTAACGAGCCTCGTTCTGCAAGGCTTTCAGGATGCTCTTTTTGTAGTCAAGCCTATGTTTGATGAGTACAAACCCTCATCTGGTTTTGGAGATGTGTTGGCGGCTTACTGTTTCTGATCATGCGCCCATTGGGGAGTGATTGATTTTTATTTTTGACTTTTTTGTTTTAGTCATCCGGCTTTGCCGGGGATTTCTGTATTTGGCTTTTCTGTTTAGCCATCCAGTCTTGTCGGGGATTTCTTGTTTTTGGTTTTCTATTTAGCCATCCGGTCTTGTCGGGAATTATTTGTGTTTGGCTTTTCTGTTTAGCCATCTAGTTTTGCCGGGGATTTCTTGTTTTTGGCTTTTCTATTTAGCCATCCGGTCTTGCCGGGGATTCTTTGTTTTTGACTTTTCTGTTTAGCCATCCGGTCTTGCCGGGGATTCTTTGTTGGTTGCCTTTTATTTAGGCAGGTGTAGACCCCAAATCTTGCCCGGCCTCCAAATAAAGACCAGAAGACCTCCTATTTGAAGATGGACAAGCCTAACAAGCCATTAGGAGAGACTATTAGGCCCCATACTAGGGTAGGAGGGAGTTTCTGTACCAAAAAATAAGGTTTCTCGCTTTGAAGGGACGAGACCGCGTTCTGGGCAACCCAGACCGCCGTTTCGCCTCGCGTAGGAGTCGAGACCGCCGTCTCGCTTAACGAGACGGCGGTCTCGTCACCTACGAAAGACGAGACGGCGGTCTCGTGTAACCAGACGACGGTCTCGTTGTTTTGACAGGACAAGACGGCGGTCTCGTTGAACGAGACGGCGGTCTCGTTGAGCAGACGGCGGTCTCGACCACTGTCGAACGAGAACGGCGGTCTCGCCACACGACAGGTGCGGCCTCGTCACCTACGAAAGACGAGACGGCGGTCTCGTGTAACCGGACGACGGTCTCGTTGTTTTGACAGGACAAGACGGCGGTCTCGTTGAACGAGACGGCGGTCTCGTTGAACGAGACGGCGGTCTCGACCCTGTCAGACGAGAACGGCGGTCTCGCCACCTGACAGTGCGAAAACCTATAAATAGGGGCTCTCCCCCCCTCATTTCCACACACCACAGCTGCATAGCTCTCCCTTCTCTCTAAAAACTTCTCTCTAGAATCCCTCCGACGCATTTTCGGAGTTTCTGAGTGCTTTCAAGAGTGATTTTTCGGCGTTCGAGAGGTTTTTCGACGTCTTGTAGAGTGAAGGGCTGCCATAAAGCACCCTATTTTTTAGAGAATTAATATAAAAGCGCGCTTCGGAGGTTCAAATTCTCTCCCTTCACCTTTACTGTCTTTATCTTAAATTATGTAATAGATAATAGGGCCATGTAGGCATACTTTTAAATTCCGCAAAAATAAAAGGGCTAAAGTGTATTTTTCTAGTTTATCAATAAAATAAGTCGGCCTGTCATAGGGAACCCGAAAGGGGTGTCGTAAAGGGACTAATACTCCCTTTACACGTAACCAACTCCCTTACCCAACTCTGGTTCTAATGACCAAAGTTGGTTTTCGAAAACCAACGCCTTTTAAAACCCCTTTTCCGATGTTTCCGGTAAAAACATCGGTGGCGACTCCTTAGAACCCAAAATAAGTCCTTGGGTTAGTTCGGTTATCGGACAACCCAAGGATACTTTCGAAAACCTCGCCCCTAGGTTAGTCCGGTTATCGGACAACCTAAAGGCGTTGTAACCACCAATAAAAAAACGCGAAAAAGAGTCGAAAAACCATCGCGTCGCTCCGACCGACCATCTCTCTTTTGAGACGGCGGCGACAGATGGCGACTCCACTGGGGAAGCCTAGAGAGTTAATCCCATTTAGTGATGGGCCGGCTTAAACAATAAATAAACCAAGAAAATAACACTTTTGCCCTTAACTTGTATTATGACATGCTTTATTGTTTGGCTTTCAATAAACTGTTGTTTGTTTATACTTACGCAATTGCTTGATATATAAATTGCACACAATCCCTTGCACACAACAGTTCCCCCTATACCCGGGGGCAAGTGAGATAACCATAGGGAGTGGGTGGCAGGTACGGTTCGCTGCAGTTAGGGCCTTGTGCCCACCGGTGTGATCGGAAACCACCACTCAAGGTGATAACCTTCCTCTTTTGGCAACAAGACCGACTCTGGCCTTAGTACTGAGCATGGTTGGACGGCTGGAGAGTGGGGACCCTATAATGGGGGCACCTTGGGGGCCTTAGCCTGGTGAGAACAGTTAGAACCTACCCTTGCCAATGCACTTTTCTGCAGGAAAACCCTACCTCGTGATAAAAACGAAATCTCACCGGTTCGGGGATGGTCGAATTGTGTGTGCATATGTTTGTTGCATTTGTATGTTGCATAGCATAAATAAACAACAACAAAAAAAAAAACCCAAAAAAATATTTTACAAATAAACACCCTTATCTCGGACAGTCTGCCTTTTAGCTAGCCTGGTTTCAGGTTCTTTGTAAGCTAAGTAGCCACGCAGTTCCGACAGAAGAGATAAGGGACGATGAATATTCTTTCACATAAAGCCATACTTTATCTCGGACAGTCTGCCTTTTAGCTAGCCTGGTTTCAGGTTCTTTGTAAGCTAAGTAGCCACGCAGCTCCGACAGAAGAGATAAAGGGTTATAAAATAAAAATAAACAAATAGAAACAATAACAATATAAAAATCCATTTTTCCAAAGTTCACAAATAATACCTGGTCCAAAAATATTGCATTCATAACACATTCATATAGATAGTTCTTTCAAAAGAAAATATATGCAAATACCATACATCATGTAGAAAAAACATGATAAAATAGCAAAATAAACACTCACATACAATAAACATCATCTTCATCAAATCATACATTTTGGTTTAGAAAATGGAGGGAACAAGTAGACAAGTGGGGAAGGTGGATGTTCTCCGAAGCCATACTGAGAGGCTAGAGCGGCTTAGTACGTTGATGCCACCAGAGGTCCGCGCTGATTTTGAAAAGTCCTACGGACGGATTTTAGACCTCCTGAAGATCAGTGTCGACCAAGTCTTCCTCAGGGTACTTATTCATTTTTGGAACTCCAGTCTGCGGTGCTTTGAATTTCCGCAGTTCGACATGGTGCCCACTTTAGAGGAGTATGAAATAATGTTGAAATGGCCCAAATCAGCTGGGGTCCATATCCGTCATGAGGCGTATACTCCTGCAGCACTAGTCGCTGCCCTTATCCATCTACCATACCGACAAAGTACCCCGATAAAGAAGGGGAACACCCAGGGATGGAGAGTAACAATGTTAGAAGACCACCTGTCCTACCCGGCCGAAAGGGCAGAGTGGGTTGCCTTCAACAAAACCCCGGCGCTATTAATCTTCTGAACAATCCCGTTCCCCTTCCACCTCGACACGATGGATCAAGCCGTTATGGACGCTTTCTTCGCTTGGGACGTGAATTCGAAGAGTCCCCGCCTCGCTATTCTTGCCGACACCCTGCTCTCGATAGACTTCGCCGTCGAAGCAAGGAAGAACACTCCGCCGCTGCTCTTCATCGCTTTATGTGTGGAGCACCACGCACCTCTATGCCTCCAGTCACATGGGGATATTCCCCGATCCATTGAGAAGCTTCTCCAAAATCCCCTCCAACGACGCCTCGATCGTAGAATGGAGGGATGAGTTAGAACGTAAGGACGCCAACAAGCATATCTTGGGTCTCGCCCTTGGTTCCGACCCGGCCCAGCTCTCGTCGATGTGGGAACTATCCGAATGTACCTTTGATAGGACTCGTGGGTTGTATAGCCTACTCACCTAGAGTAGCTATGAGGCAACTCATGAGGACTCAAACTATTATCTCCCAAGGGGAACTCGGAGGACTCGTGCTTCTTTGGAGACCCATGCACAATCGCCAACTCACTGACTGTGAGGAAAGCATGGGAGAAGCCAGTCTACATGGGAGACAGAGAGCTAGGAAAAGCTCGGGTAACTGTCACCAGTGACTATGAGGCATGGAGAAGAAGAAGAGAGATGGCCCGACCATCCACCACGCCCGCGCCAATTGCCAACAACGAAGAGCTACAGGTACAAGTCAATGCTTTGACCCAGAGGGTAGAGATAATGGGAGCCCAGATACGGGCCCTCGAGGAAAAAGAACAAGCCTCTATCCTCATGATTGACGGTCTACAAAGGCAGTGGCAAGAAAAAGGATCATGAAATAGAACGCCTCAAGGACCAATGTGCCGACGCTAATGAACAGGCTATCCGGCGTCCAAAACTCGCGAACCGGATCGGATAGCCAACTCGCAGGAGATAACCGCTAGGTCGGCACACCTTGAGGCGGAATCAGCTCAAGCAGGCCCAAACGATCAAAGAGTTGTCAGAACAACTCCTCCAGGCTCGGCTAGATCTCCGCCAAGAGCGAGAAAATAACAGAAAACTCAGCCGAGGTCTCTGTGAGCTACGCCTTAAGGAGAAAAGAGGGCTAGCTCAGTATGACCAAATATTAGAAGAAAAGGACCGAGCTGTTGCAAGGCTCGATGAACTAGAAGCCTTGGTCATACATCGAGAGGCGAAGATCAAGGAGGCCCAACAATATAGCGAAGAAATGAGCCAAGCGATCCACAAGCAAAGCGAAGCGCTCGCTCACCATGTCCGGGAAGCCGAGAGAGAATTACAACGCAAACAAGACCCGCCTGTGGGTTTCTTTAGGCTTTTCCGTTTTTGCCAAAAAATGCTTCGCAGTATGGAATAGGAAAATGTACACCTTTCGTAGAATTAATGAAATCCTTTTCTTTATTCAACACTTGTCTACTTGCATGCATAAACATTCATTTGCATATTTTAATTTCCCCTCCTTCACACTTAATAAATAAGATAATAAAAAGGAAGGATTAACTAACACGTCCTCCAACTCAGAAGAATGGAGAGAAAGCCACTCCTAATAAAGCTCACCCCAACGGTTGAATCATCGCGAGAGGGAATTAAACCTCGGCCGTTGGTCCTCAAGAATAAAGAAGAGGGGGCAAGGACGCCAGTGCGACTATTTATGCCATGTCCTTTCCCCTACGAGTCAAATAAAGCTGTACCGTGGAGATATGGGGAATCTTCACCAATAAAGGAAGAAATAACAAACATAGCCGGCATTGGGGGCACAACTAGAAGTGGAAGAATCTACTCCCCCAAGGACACACAAGAAAATGTCCTTCAAAATAAAGGAAAAAATAAAAAGGCCGAAGAAGGAAAAGAAAATAAAGAATCCAAGGAGGAGACAGAGGAATTACTCCAGTTTATTAGGCAAAGTGAGTATTCCATTATCGATCAGCTCAACCGTACACCTGCAAAGATCACGTTGCTATCTTTGATAATGAGCTCGGAACCACACCGAAACGCCCTGCTGAAGGTCTTGAGCGAAGCGCATGTACCCCATACAATATCCCAAGAAAAGGTCGAGAGGATTGTTGGTCACATCACGGCAAACGATCACCTCACCTTCACGGAGGAAGAACTCCCCTAGAAGGGTCAAAGCATAACAAGCCCTTGCATATCTCGGCCAAGTGCAAGGAATACCTCATCGCTAAAGTTCTTGTGGATAATGGATCGTCCCCGAATGTGATGCCCAAGTGCACACCGGAAAAGTTGACTATCCAAGGAACCCGTCTGCGCCCAAGCAAGCACCATCGTTCGAGCCTTCGACGGATCAAAACGAGAAGTGGTGGGAGAAATCAAACTACCAATCCAAGTGGGACCCACTATCTTCGACGTCGATTTCCATGTAATGGACATTACTCCAAAGCATATAGATGTCTCCTCGGTAGGCCCCGGATCCATGACGCTAAGGCAATACCTTCGACGCTCCACCAAAAAGTCAAATTCGTAGTGGGTGACAAGCCGGTCACGGCTCAGCGTAAGACGATATCCTAATCGGTGGACCGTCCACTCAACCTTATGTGGATGCGGCTGAAGAGGCTCTTGAAACATCTTTTCAAGCACTTGAAATTGCCAATATAGAACGATTTCCCGTAAATACAAAGGTAGCCCGCATGATGTTGAAGCACGACTACCATCCCGGCCAAGGACCGGGGCGGATTCCCAAGGAACGAGGGAACCCCTGGAATTCAAAGACAATCCTCACAAGTACGGCCTAGGATATAACCCTTTCAAGGACCGAGCAGGAAAGGCAAAAGGGAAGTCCCCCTCCGCACACTCAGCGCATTTTCCGAAATGGAGGGGTGCAAGCGTCAAGAGCCACTCTAGTCATTAGGAAATCTTTTTCATTGCTTAAGGGATATAAACCCCATGATTGTTAGAGATTATCCCCCGGGGCGAGCCCGACCCTCGGGTATCTTAGGGCACATATTCCCTTATTAATTAATAAAGAATAATTCTTTCTATCTGCTTCTCTTCTTTCTACTTTTGACTGGACCACGTAAATAACCCTATCTAAGTAAACATAAAAAAGAAAAAAAAGAATAAGAAGCACTTCCAAATAATCAAACTTTCATCATTGCTATCATCATCGAGTTAGCTGATTAGAAGCACATAAAAATAAGACTTCACTTAAGCCATGAAGAAAGTCACGCTTCGCCAGTACTGTGAACAAAAAATCCACAAAAACAACAAAAGAAAAAACAAAGAAAAGCCCAGAGAAGCCAAAGACCAAAGAAAAGGGCAAATTACCCGGTAGGAAACCCACTAAGGGGGCTACGCAAAAGATAGGGTCAACCCGGTAGGATACCCGAACAACAATAAAGGGTAGCCTAGGCAAAAGTTAGGGTTACAAATAAAGGTCCACTAGGATTCCTCCAAAATTTTACAAGAGAGAGAACCTAGACAAAAATAGGGCCAACACACAGTATCCTAGTTCGAAAACCCAAAGGGCGATCTAGGGAAATCAGCTAGCCATTTAAAAGGCAATGGAAATAAAACCAAAGAGCGCAAATACAGAAGAAGAAAGGAGAAAATGTTTGCTTAGACAAAGCTTAAACACCCAGGCTTAACCTTAGCTAGTCATTCTTACAAATACTCTTATCAATAAAAATCAACCCTCTAAAACACAAACCATTGATTTTTACCCCCTTTCGCTTCTTTTCTCTTGACCCTCACAACAATATTCTAATAATTAATTTGGGAATATGGAGGTGTATAGTCAACAAGAGGATTGAAATCCCTAAAGCAAGGAAAAGGGGACACTACATGACGAAAGTGCTCTACAAAAGAAAAAAAACAGAAAAAAGAGAAAAAGAAAAATAGAGAAAGAAAGAAATTACCCCTCGGTCCCAAGAAGTCCGGCATGGTACAGCCAAAAGTATACGCGGCAAATCAGAAGGCTTTCAGCGCAACAAGACACGTTGGTTAAATCCTTCTGAAAACTTAATCAAAATAGGCATTATAGGACATCAAGACATAAAAACATTGCATGCATAAAATGTTTTTAGACCAGGTCCTATTACTTCTTTCAAAATAATAAACAAAAAGCAATAAAAATACAAAAAATAAAATTTTTTTTCTTCCACGAAACGAGACCGCCGTCTCAGTACACCAGACCGCCGTCTCGGTCTCCCGACAGAACGAGACCGCCGTTTGGACCAACCAGACCGCCGTCTCGTTTTCGCCGACAACGAGACCGCCGTCTCGTTGCACCAGACCGCCGTCTCGTCCTGGAGGAGAAACGAGACCGTCGTCTCGTCCACCCAGACGGCGGTCTCGATCTGGAAATTTTCCCTATATATAGGGGGCGCGGCTTTGGGCTTCCTCACAACTCCCCTTGCCTCCAGAACCTCCTCTCCCTCAACTCCTGCACTCCCAAGCCCCCTCTAGTCAAGATGTTTGGCAGAAGCGCTTCCAGAAAGAGAAGGAGTACTGCTGGTGCTAGTAGTTCCGCACCACCACCACCGCAGGATCCTTCTCGCTTAGCGCCACAACACCAGGCCCGTCTTGAGAACATCGGGACCTACCGGTGGCACCCTATGCTCAAGCTAGATTTCAACATCCTAGCCGAGTTCGGATGGGAGGACGATGTCCGGGCCCATCTAGACAGGCATTGGGTGGGGATTCTCGCCGCAACCACCACCTACACATGTATACCCACAGGCAAGGCCTGGAATTCTTAGCCTCCATCTCCTACTCCGAGAGCCCCTCCACGATCCCGGCCTACAGCCCACTCGGATGGTGACATATTTTATGGGTGGGCGTACCAAACTTCCACCCTCGGAGAATTCAATGTGGCCATCGGGTTCGTCCGACCCGAGGAGGCCATGACCCAGGAATACCATGACGCCATCCGCTCACGGCCCGCCCACCTTACCGCCGCCGAGATGTGGCGTGAGCTCACAGGAGCCACCACGCCGCCCACACCGATGAGGGGATCTCGCGCTTCCCCAAGCACTCCGCATCCGCCACAAGCCGCCGGCCGAACTATACACGGGAGGAAAGAGAGTCGGGGTAAAATATCCCTCCCCGACCTCTTCATACTATACCGCATGAGCCAAAGGCGGCGCCGCAACCCCGGTACTTCTTCCCGAGAGCCCTCAAGGACTTCGGGAACGGATCCGCGGGGGCCGTCCTTATCGCTCCCCTCATCACCCCCTTAGCGTAAAGGTTTGGGTGCCCCGGCCGGGAAGAGCCGGCCCACAACCTCGCGACCCGAGTCCATCGACGGGTCAATCTTGGTCGGCATGGGAATGCCGATCCGCGAGGGAGCCAGCTGGCTCTCCACCCCACCCCGGATTTTGCATTGGAACTCCAGGATGTGATGCAGAAATGCCTACATCTCCCGAGGCCCAAGAAGCAATAAGCAAGAAGCAGCAGCTCGCCCGGTATACGGACGACTTCGCCGGCATGCACCTCCACATGAACGACCTATGCCAGCAGCTCAACAGTATGACCGTGAGGCAAGAACAGGTGTCTCAGAGGCATGATCAGCTATCCCAAGCGGTGGAGCAAATATCCCATAGGCAGGAGGCCTTTGACACCCGATTGGGGGAGATGTACCAGTACCAACAAAGCATGCGCCAGGATTGGGCGACTTTTCAGCAGAGATACCAAGATGAAGTCCAAGAGCAGGAGGACTTCAGGTACCATATGTACCAGCATTACCCTCCCCAGGGATCAAGCCCAGAAGATAGCCCCTAGGGATAGTAGCTCCAAAAATAGGGTTGTAATAAAATTTTCCCAAATGAATAAATTTTTATTTCATGCATCTTTTTGCCATCCTTTCCAAAAGTCAGCGTAACAAAAAAGAAAACTAAGAGTAAAAAGACATACGCTCAATGAAAAATCCAAAATCCTAAATCGCGAGAAAAGAGAGATAAACCGCGAGAACAAGGCAGGATTAAGCCATCACATCAACCAACGAAGTTTCGATTACCAAACAAGAGTCGAACAAAACCAAGATCCGTCCGACCAACCAGCCAGGATTGGATAATCACTACCAAAAGAACAAAAACAAAGGATCCCCGGCAATCAACAAAGGCCGGACGAACACCAACAAAATCCCCGCGTGACCCGATGACTATTCAAGAAATCCGAAAACAAGTCAACTCAACATAAGACGCATTCTCCGAAGAATGCGCCCGATCTGCGCTCAAGCCGGATCGCAAGTCGCACTACCACCCCGATGGGGGTTCATACCCATCCGGTCCCGCACAATGGACCGTACCACCCCGATGGGGGGTTCATACCCATCCGGTCCCGCACAACGGACTGTACCACCCTGATGGGGGGTTCATACCCATCCGGTCCCGCACAATGGACTGTACCACCCCGATGGGGGTTCATACCCATCCGGTCCCGCACAACGGACCGCAACTACCACCCCGATGGGGGGACCATACCCATCGCCCGAAGGATCGTCTCCGTCGAAGGAGTTCCCGAGGACTTACCACGTGTCCATCGAAGGGATCGGCTACGTCGAAGTAGTATCCCGGAAGTGCACGAGCACGTAAATCATTCCCCGTGGAGCTCGGCGCATGAGCTACCCGAACAGCAAGCCGCCACCACCACCAGTCCCACACAACGGATCGCAACTACCACCCCGATGGGGGTTCGTACCCATCGCCCGAAGGATCGGCTCCGTCGAAGGAGTTCCCGAGGTCTTACCACATGTTCACCGAAGGGATCGGCTACGTCGAAGTAGTATCTCAAAAGTGCACGTACACCAAAGTTTTCCCTGCATGATCAACCGCCGCAAGACGGACGTCCGAAGGGCAACCGGCAAGAGGGTCAACTCCTTTACCCCCGCCGATCGTCCCGACACAGAAGGCTAGCGATCGACTGGACGGTAAAGGGGGGCAGCTGTAGACCCCAAATCTTGCCCGCCTCCAAATAAAGACCGAAGACCTCCTATTTGAAGATGGACAAGCCTAACAAGCCATTAGGAGAGACTATTAGGCCCCATACTAGGGTAGGAGGGAGTTTCGTACCAAAAAATAAGTTTTCTCGCTTTGAAGGGACGAGACCGCGTTCGGGCAACCCGGACCGCCGTTTCGCCTCGCATAGGAGTCGAGACCGCCGTCTCGCTTAACGAGACGGCGGTCTCGTCACCTACGAAAGACGAGACGGCGGTCTCGTATAACGAGACGGCGGTCTCGTGTAACCAGACGGCGGTCTCGTTGTTTTGACAGGACGAGACGGCGGTCTCGTTGAACGAGACGGCGGTCTCGACCCTGTCAGACGAGAACGGCGGTCTCGCCACCTGACAGCGCGAAAACCTATAAATAGGGGCTCTCCCCCCCTCATTTCCACACACCACAGCTGCATAACTCTCCCTTCTCTCTAAAAACTTCTCTCTAGAATCCCTCCGACGCATTTCCGGAGTTTCTGAGTGCTTTCAAGAGTGATTTTTCGGCGTTCGAGAGGTTTTCCGACGTCTTGTAGAGTGAAGGGCTGCCATAAAGCACCCTATTTTTTAGAGAATTAATATAAAAGCGCGCTTCGGAGGTTCAAATTCTCTCCCTTCACCTTTACTGTCTTTATCTTAAATTATGCAATAGATAATAGGGCCATGTAGGCATACTTTTAAATTCCGCAAAAATAAAAGGGCTAAAGTGTATTTTTCTAGTTTATCAATAAAATAAGTCGGCCTGTCATAGGGAACCCGAAAGGGGCGTCGTAAAGGGACTAATACTCCCTTTACACGTAACCAACTCCCTTACCCAACTCTGGTTCTAATGACCAAAGTTGGTTTTCGAAAACCAACGCCTTTTAAAACCCCTTTTCCGATGTTTCCGGTAAAAACATCGGTGGCGACTCCTTAGAACCCAAAATAAGTCCTTGGGTTAGTTCGGTTATCGGACAACCCAAGGATACTTTCGAAAACCTCGCCCCTAGGTTAGTCCGGTTATCGGAAAACCTAAAGGCGTTGTAACCACCAATAAAAAAACGCGAAAAAGAGTCGAAAAACCATCGCGTCGCTCCGACCAACCATCTCTCTTTTGAGATGGCGGCGACAGCAGGAATCCATTGGGGATTTTTGGTTTCTGTCGATTATGCCTCTTGATTAGGCAGATGCTTCAATAGTGGTGAAGACTTTATGCTTGTTGTTTTTGCCTCTGAATAGGCTGATGTTCCACTCGGGGATATTTGCTCTTGATAATACCTCTGAGTAGGCAGATGCTTTATTGGAAGCTTTATGCTTTGGGCTTGTATTGCCTCTTGCATAAGTTGATTTCCCATTTCTTGGGGATATTGGCTCTTTGCTTGCCTCTGAGTAGGCAAAGGCCTCATTGGAAATGAAGGATTTGCATTCCACTAGGGTATCCATATTGGGCGTTATAGGCAATTAACTTCTTGAGGATATAAATTTGTAGTTTTGCCTTTGTTGATAGGCTTACTGGGGATATTTTTTTTCTTTTTGATGATCTATCGGGAATTTGATTGTTTTCCCGGAGATCTATTTTGACTTGCCTAGGGAGGAATGGAGTTTTTGACTCCTTGTTGGATGCTGCTATTTTGAGCTGGTTTTGCCTATGCTCTTATTCCGCTGAGGAATGGGTTTTTATCTTTTTCTCACGATTTTGTCTCTTTTTCGCGATTTGGATATTTGGCTTTTAAATGTGTGCGCCTTTTTAATTTCTTTTATGCACACTGGCTTTTTTTTGTTATCTACTGGATGAAGAGATTTTCTTCTTTTTCTCTTTTCTTTTTGCGATTCCCCGAGGAGTTTGTTGACTTCCCGGGGATTTTGATTTGATTTTTATAACAGAGTCTTGGCTCCTGGCTTTGTGAAGCTCTTTATTGAACTGGAGAATGAAGGGAATTTTCTTGTTTTCCCGTTTTGTAGATTTTTCTGAAATTCTCTACTTGGAGATATTTATTTGGCATTTTTCGTGGCCTCTATTGGGGAATGAAAGGTTTTTCTTTTCTTTTTTTTCTTTTTTTTGTTGAACCCCTGGGGATATGGAGATTTTGATTTCATATATTCTTTGGTTGATCTTTATGTAGTCCTTATTCTCCTTTGGGGAAGTAACAGAGATTCTGGATGAATGCGCTTGATGACTCATGTGGTGATGAAGTTGAGTCGCGAGGTAATCTTTTTGTTTTGCCTCTGGAGTAGACAAGGATCCGCTTGGGGATGATCAAGCTTTTCATTTGGCTTTTTTATACTTCCTTTTTCTTGGATGGAAGGATGAATGACTATGTTTGACGACTCATGTGGCGATGCTGAGTCATGAAGTAATTTTTGTTTTGCCTTTGGAGTAGGCAAGGATCCATTTGGCGATCATTGAGCCTTTTCGTTGGCCTCTTTCTGGTGTACCTTCATTTATTGGGGTAGAAGGTTGGAGCTAGTTTCTTTGAAGCTCTTTATTCTGCTGAAGTGGTTTTGATTTCGCCTTCTCTTTTGCGATTTTGACTTTTATTTGGAGACTGGGTTCTAGCGTCTCCCATTTTCAATCACAAGCATGGAGATTATCCTCCTTATATGTATGTTTATTATTCTTATTTGAAGAAAATTATTTTTTCTTGATTTTGACAAAGTTGTATTGTGCATTTACTTTGTGTGTGGATGTTCTAGATGCAATCTATTTGTTTATTTATTTTTGATGCATTTAGAAAGTGACTGGCCTTCTTTCGTTGACTTCTTATGAATACGCTGATAGGCTCCTTCCTTTATGACCATGATGATGGGCTCCTCTTTTATTCATCTCTTGGTTTTAGTCCTATCTTTTGCCTAGACTGCCCTTTACGGGTTTTTGATCTAGCGGGCTGCCTTAATTTTTGCCTAGAATATCTTAGGGGGCTTTTGCCTTATTTTGCCTAGACCGTTCTTTCGGGGTTTTTGATCTAGCAGGCTACCCCAATTTTTACCTAAGAATATCCTAGCAGCCATTTATTTTTTTATTATTTTTTTATGCTTCCTCTTTTTTAGATGCATGCTTGATCTTTGATTAAAGGTCTTTGTGCATATTTATGATTTATCAATAAAGAGGCATTTCCATAATATTTGGTCAAGAGAAAGGAAATGAAAGGGAATTTTATTGATAAATGAGGAAAAGTTTATTTCTTTTACAGAAGGATTTCAAAAGGTATTTAGAAGAATGGATGGCTAGGGTTAGCTATACTGTATCGGCTTAAACAGTCATGTCCATGATATTTGCCCCCTGGTTCTCCTAATTGCTTCAGTTGAGATGGCTAAGCTCAGATCGAAGACTATGCAGACTGCTTGCTTCTGGAAGAATGTTACTTTAGCCACCTTTTCGGTTTTCGACTAAAGTAACCATTGCTCTTAGTTTTTTTTTTTTACCTCTACTTTTGGCCTAGTGAAGCACTTGTTGGATTTGATAAAGACATATAGAGTTTATAGAGTTTATTTTGTGGGTGTGTAGGTGAATAGGTTATAGGTTTAGAATCTAATCTCTTGATAGTTCAATAGATCTTGTGATAAGCGCCTTTAAAATGATGCATCTCATTGAACTTATTTTACTGCATGGAAAACCAACCTTTAAGCATTAAAAGAACAAATTGAGTTTTTTTTTCTGTTAAAAAGAAGTTTCAATCTGTTAAATTTACTTAACATAGAAAATGTTCATATAAAGTCAAAATTTTAATTGATTGAATCGCAGAATCAACAGGTTAAAATGTTCTTAATGATCTTTCCATATTAATGGTTTCGCAAATTTAATCTGTTAAAATCAAGTTCAATCTGTTGAAACAGAGAGATGTTATTTTTCACTTTGGAGTATCTCAGAATTTCAATCTGTTGAAATGTGTTTTAATCTGTTGAAACAGAGAGATCATTTTTTCATTCTAAGGTATCACAAGATTTCAATCTGTTGAAATATCTTTTAATTGATTAAAACAGAGAGCTACCATTTTTTTCTAAATTGTTTCAATCCATTGAAAACTTGAATTAATCGATTGAATGAGTTTTTAAATGAAATCAATCGATTGAAATATCATTTTAATTGATTGAAAAGCATTCTGATCGAACACAACTCAATTCTGATCGATCATATCTGGTTCTGATCGGTCATAATGTCATTCTGATCGTCATCTGCTACTCCAAGTCATTTTTAATCAGTTGAATCTATCAGGTTCTCTGTTTTACTCTATAAATACAGTTTTGATTTCTCTTTTGAATATACAATTTGGAAAACAATTGAAAGCAATCTTAGAGCTCTCATATACTTCCCTTTCTCTGTGCATTCATACACTTTTCATATCATAAGGCATTTTGATCAAGATTGTTGAAAGTTCATCAAGAGAGAAAGTTCTGAGTTAGTAAAATTGTTTCTGGACTTCTATATTGTAAAAGTTGCAGTCCAGGTTTATTCTTTACATACACTTGTACAAAGTTTAATTGTGTAGATTGGGTTTGAATCTGCACTGGTTATAGTAACTGGGTTTGGTTACTGGGTGGTTAATTCAAGAGTCTATCTTGTGGTGTTGTAAGATAGTTCTTGGGGTAGATTGGTGTATATCTATTGGTTTGTATTTTCACTTGGAATTAGTGGAACTTGGCAGATTTGTCAAGAACTGGATGTAGCTTTGGGAAAGAGTGAACCAGTATAAACTTTTGTGTTGAATTTCTGCTTTCATATCTTTACAATTCTTGCTTATATTCTTGCTTTGTAAAACCAAATCTGCCTAATAAAAGATTGAAAAAGATTAATCATTCTTCCAAAGGAAAGTTTGTTTTTCGAAAAAGTTTTATAAAGTTCAATTCACCCCCTCCCCCTCTTGAACTCAACCATTAATTCTTACAATTGGTACCAGAGCTGGTTCTTGTAAGTTACTCAAGAATTCGGTCCAAGAAAGGTTTAAATGGTTGGGGGAAAGATGAATTTTTCGGAAGGAGCCTCCATTAATAGGCCTCCTCTATTTGCTGGTGTGAATTATTCTTTCTGGAAGGTTAGAATGAAAATCTTTATTGAATCTCTTGATAGGGGTATTTGGGATACAATTGTTAATGGGCCTTTCAAACCAACTCATATAGTAGACGGTAAAATTGTTGAGAAAGACTGGGCTGAATTAACTGATGCAGAAAATAGGAAAGTACAATATGATTATACTGCTAAGAACATTATTACCTCTGCTTTAAATCTTGATGAGTTTTTCAGGGTGTCTCAATGTGCTTCTGCCAAAGAAATGTGGGAGATTCTAGAGGTCACTCATGAGGGTACCTCTGACGTGAAAAGGGCAAGAAAGCATGAATTAATTAGAGACTATGAATTGTTCAAAATGCAGCAAGGTGAAACCATTGCAGATGTGCAGAAAAGATTCATTCATATAGGCAATCATCTAATTGGATTAGGCAAGACATTTGACAAGGAAGAGTTAAACATCAAGATCCTAAAATGTTTGGATAGAACGTGGCAACCAAAGGTGACAACTATATCAGAATCAAGAGACTTAACTGAGATGACTACTGCATCATTGTTTGGTAAGCTAAGGGAACACGAGTTGGAGATCAATAGGTTTAGAGAACAAGAAAATGCAGAGAAGAAAAGTAGAAACATTGTTCTCAAGACAATCGAAGAAAGTAGTGATTCTGAAGAAGATGAATCTCGAGAATCTGACTTCGTTGGTTAAGAAGTTTGGGAAATTTCTTAGAAAGAAGAACAGAACCGGCCAGGTTAAAAGGTACACCGATAAAAGAACTGAATCTACTCAAAATACTTTTACTTGTTATTCTTGTGGTAAGCAGGGACACATAAGGAGTGAATGTCCAGAAAAATCCAAGAATCAAAAACAAGAAAGAGTTAAAGTACAAAGGGAAAAAGGCCACATAGCTTGGCAAGACAATGATTCATCCTCTAGTTCTGCATCTGAAGGTGAAGAAGTGAATCTATGCTTAATGGCTGGCTGTGAATCCTCTTCATCTCATGTAAGTTCAACCCCCACAGAAAATGAAATGAATTACAGCACATTACTAATTGCTTTCAATGAAATGCATAATGAAGCTAGGAATTTATCTCATACAAATAATCGGTTAAAAGGACTAAATAACTTGTTAGAAAATAGGGTTAAAGTTCTAGAAGAAGAGTTACTAGAAAGCAAGACAGATATGGAACATCTTGAAATAATCTACAATAATTCATCTGCTGGTAATACTGTTGCTAACAACAATTGTGAAAAGTGTATCTCTCTGCAGAATAAGGTTGAGTACTTGATTAAAACTCTGTCTAAGTTTACTCAAGGTAAAGAAAATTTAGATACACTTCTTGGGTCCCAAAACTGTGTTTTTGGTCATACTGGAATCAGGTACAAACCTAAGGTTGGGGTTAAAACTAAAAAGTATTTGAACTTCTTTTCTTTTAGAAAAGCAACAACATCTCCTTTCTCATCCTGTCATTCCTGTATGAAAAAAGGGCATACTGTAAAATTCTGTCATATTAGAAAACATTTTGTACCACAAGGTAAAATGAGGTGGGTTCCAAAATATGTTAAACAAAAAATTTGACCACTAAGGACCCAAAGTATTTAAGGGTACCAAATACTTGATGCTTGATCTTTCAGGAACAGCAACAAGAATCACTTTGGTACTTGGACAGCGGATGCTCAAGGCATATGACAGGTGATATTTCCAAATTCCAGAAACTAAGATTGAAGAATGGAGGACACGTGACATATGGAGACAACAACAAGGGAAGAATCTTAGGTTCTGGAGATATAGGAGATGGTGAAACTGTGACCATTCACAATGTTCTTCTTGTTGAAGGCCTCAAGCACAACTTAATCAGTATAAGTCAATTATGTGATCTAGGTCACAAGGTTATCTTCAAACCAGAAATCTGCCTAATCTGTAAGCCAAAATCTGACACGGTAATGTTGGTAGGTAAGAGGTTAAATAATATTTACATGCTAGATATCAAGCATTCTATCCCATCTCAAAGTTGTCTTCTTACTAAAGAAGAAGAATCTTGGTTATGGCATAGAAGGCTTGCACATATTCATCTTAATCATCTTGACAAACTGATTTCTAAAGATTTAGTCTCTGGGCTACCTAAGCTTCAAATTCTAAAAGACAAAATTTGTGAAGCTTGTTTAAAAGGTAAACAAACTAGAAAATTCTTTTCAAACAAAAACATTGTTTCTACTTCTAGACCTTTGGAACTGCTTCACATGGATTTGGTTGGCCCTTCAAGAAATAAAAGCCTAGATGGTAATCTCTATATCATGGTAATTGTTGATGATTTTTCCAAATTTACCTGGACTATATTTCTAAAATCCAAATCTGATTCTTTCAAATCTTTTAAAAAGCTTGCCAAGGTTTTACATAATGAGAAAGGCTATTTCATTACATCTATTCAAAGTGACAATGGTGGAGAATTTGTAAATGAAAAGTTTGAATTGTTCTCTGAAAAGTATGGCATAAAACACAACTTTTCTGCTCCAAGAACTCCTCAACAGAATGGTGTTGTGGAAAGAAAGAACAAATCCATTGTGGAACTTGCTAGAACAATGCTTTGTGAAAATGCTTTACCTAAATACTTTTGGGCAGATGCTGTAAACACTGCTTGTCATGTTTTGAATAGAGTCTTGATTAGACCCATTCTTAAGAAAACCCCATATGAACTTTACAAAGGAAGAAAACCCAACATAAACTATTTCAGGGTTTTTGGATGTACATGTTTTGTTTTAAACAATGGGAAAGAAAATATTGGCAAGTTTGATGAAAAATCTGATAAAGGGATCTTTCTTGGCTATTCTTCTAACAGTCATGCATATAGAGTCTATAATTTAAGACTAAAATCTGTTGAAGAATCAGTACATGTTGTTTTTAATGAGTCTCCTCGAGTGTTGCAGAATAAAACAACAGGTACTACAGATGATGACGATTTAACTGATAATTCTTATCAGTTAAAACATCCCAGTGGTTCAGATCAGCATACTGTCGAAGAAGGTGATCAGTCAATTGATCCTACAAAAGCTGATCCACCAGGAAGAATTGCTCAAGGACAGGAAGAAGATATCTTGGATGAGCTTCCTAAAGAATGGATTGTCCCAAGAGATCTTTCTCTAGACAATGTCATTGGGCAAATATATAAGGGAGTATCCACTAGACATTCTCTTAATCAATTCTGCAATCATGTGGCATTCATTTCACAAATTGAACCTAAAACTGTTAAGGATGCATTAAATGATGAATATTGGGTTAGTGCCATGCATGATGAGCTTAATCAGTTTGAAAGAAATAATGTGTGGGAATTAGTTCCTAAATCCAAAGATATCAATGTAATTGGTACTAAGTGGGTATTCAAAAACAAACTAGATGAACACGACATTATTACTAGAAATAAAGCTAGGTTGGTAGCCAAAGGATATAATCAACAGGAAGGAATTGATTTTGATGAAACCTTTGCACCCGTAGCTAGACTTGAAGTTGTTAGACTGTTATTAGCTTATGCTTGTATTAGTGGTTTCAGATTACTACAGATGGATGTCAAGAGTGCCTTTCTAAATGGACTCATCAATGAAGAAGTTTATGTTTCTCAGCCTCCTGGTTTTGAAAACCATAAACATCCTGACCATGTCTACAAACTGAAAAAGGCTCTTTATGGATTAAAGCAGGCTCCTAGACAATGGTATGAGAGACTAAGTAATTTCTTAATTGATCAAGGATACAAAAGAGGTGAAGTTGACAAAACCTTATTCATTAAGAAATCTGGTTCTGACATTATTCTGGTGCAAGTTTATGTTGATGATATCATTTTTGGTTCTACTAATAATGCCTTGTGTAATAAATTTGTTAAGGAAATGCAAAGTGAATTTGAGATGTCTATGATGGGAGAATTGAATTTCTTCCTTGGTCTCCAGGTTAAGCAATTAAGGAATGGTATTTTCCTAAATCAATCTAAATACTGTAATGAGTTGTTGAAGAAATTCGATATGCAAAATTGCAAAGAATCCTCCACACCCATGTCTACTAACTGTTGTCTAGATTTAGATGAAAAAGGGAAATCTGTTGATCAAACTAAATATAGGGGTTTGATTGGATCTCTTCTATATCTGACTGCTAGTAGGCCTGACATTATGTTCAGTGTTTGCATTTGTGCTAGATTTCAGGCAAATCCAAAGGAATCTCATCTCACCGCTGCTAAAAGGATTCTCAAGTATCTTAAAGGAACCATTAATGTTGGACTATGGTATCCTGAAGGTGCCTCTCTTAAACTTGTTGGATTTTCTGATTCTGACTTTGCAGGATGTAGATTGGATAGGAAAAGTACCTCTGGTACATGTCATTTACTGGGAAGCAGTCTCATATCATGGCACAGCAAAAAACAAGCATGTGTAGCTCTTTCAACTGCTGAAGCTGATATATTGCAGTTGGGAGTTGTTGTGCTCAAAGTATCTACCTTAAACAACAATTGAAAGATTATGGAGTATTTCTCAACACGGTACCTCTGGTTTGTGATAATACTAGTGCAATTAATCTAACTAAGAATCCTATACAACACTCTAGAACTAAGCATATTGAAATTAGACATCACTTTATTAGAGAACATGTATCTAGGGGTGATTGTGAAATTTTATTCATTGAAACTGAGAAACAATTAGCTTACTTGTTCACCAAACCACTCCCTAGGGATAGACTTAATATGCTTAGAACTGAATTAGGAATTCTGGATATATCTAGTATTGAATAAATTGACTCTTTATTATGATTCTGTGCTTTTTAATAGGTTGATAACATGTTCAATCGATTAAATTGACTGAAATTTTTGAAATTATGTGTTTTAATCGATTGAAATTGCGAAATAATCTGTTGATTTCCTGATTCTCAATCTGTGTTCATGTTGTATCACTAGGGTAATCGATTAAATAAGCTTTTAATCGATTCATTTCATTAACTCTTTAGCTCTGCAAGTTTTTTTAACAAATCAATCGATTAAATCTTCTATTCAATCGGTTTATTTTACTTGTGATGATCTGCATCTATATCAGTAATTGAAAATCAATTGATTTTATGGAAAATCAATTGGTTAATTTTTTTTAGCATTAGTAGTGTATGTGTTGCCTCTAATCACTTACTGCAGATTGAGTTGAGTGCCTTTACAAATGGGAACAACCTCAGCTACTCTCTTAATTGTAAGAGTTATCCAATAAAAGCTTAATGACTGTGATTGGAAATCAGATGTGAAGGTAATCAAGTATCACAGTGACAAATCTCTCTCTCTCTCTCTCTCTCTCTCTCTCTCTGCCTTTACCATTTCTGACGCATGAAAGTAGAACAACAGTAAATCACAAAAAGACAAAATTGACTATTCAAAGTAGATGAAGGGTCCGGGTTTTCTCATTTCATTTTAGCATGCAATAGTGGTTCGAAAATCTCATACTCTCTCCTTAAAAAATATTCTCTCTTCTCTATATTCGGTTCATCTCTCAAGCAACATGTTCAAGTGCACCAAATCTGGGAGGAGGAAGTTCAGCAAAGGAGAATCCTCAACTGCTGTGCAAGAAACACCAAGAGGAGGGCGCATTGAAACCTGGTTCAATGGGAACCAAGAAAAGATGGACTTATTCATTCACAAAATGAGCAGGAAACAAATTAACATTCCCAAGATTCTGAAATTCTCGTGGTTGGATGATGAAGGGTTCAGAGGTGTTCGAAAACTGCTGCAACACCAAAAACTTCAGAAGTTTCTTGAGCTCAATGGTAGAATCTATACTGATCTTATTAAAGTTTTCTTTACTAACCTGTCATTTGAAGGTTCTACACTCAAAACTCAAGTTAAAGGAGTGGAAATAGAGATTACTCCCACTGTCTGGAAGAATGTTGCTGTTCTCAAGGATGAAGGAGTAAAAGTCACTAAAGGTTATACCTCTGATTTAGAAGAATTCAACAAAGTCCAATACTTTCGCTCATGTTTGAGAAATAAGCGTGACTCTGTGAGTTCCTTGAACACTAGAAAGCTTAACCTTGAAGAAAGAATTCTTGCATTCATAGTGGCCTGGCAGCTTACTCCCAGGGGGAGCAATCATGCAGTACTAAATGAAAGGGATTTGGTACTGACGTACTGTATCCATCACATAATAAGAGTAAATTGGGTATTTGTCATCAAGGACCATATGATCAAAGCAAAAAGGCTGAGTGATTTTAGGTATCCTTATGCAATCTTGATTTCTAAATTTCTAACTCATTTTGGTATTGACTTGGAAGGAGAATTGGTTGAAACCGTTCGTCCCACAAATGAGATTAACAACTTCGTCCTTCATAAAATGGGATTCATCAAGATTGATGGTGAGTTGATTTCGGAAGAAGAAGAAAAAGAAGAGGAAGAAGATGAGAATACTGGTGCTCCGAGTACTGCTGAAGCAAGACAAACAGACCCTATGGAAGAGCAGTCTCCATTGGAAGTAATTCCTTATATACCACAACCTGATCGTGGCACGCCTCTGTCACAGTTTGAATGGACTATGCTGCGTCAAATGAATGAAATTCAAACAAACCAAAGGAGGCACATGGAGATGACATTTGCTCTGCAAGCTCGCCAGCATCGACTGTATGAAGACTCCATTTCCAGATTTCAGCACATTGATAATCAACTGGAGGATATCTTCAACAGAATTGGTGACCTCCAATTCAATCAGGGTCCCTGGGATGGTGATGAATGAAGTTTAGTTCTTTAAGTTCACATGTTTCTTTTGTTTTTTTGGTACCTACGTGGTACTTATGGACTGTAACTAAACACTTTTTGATGAAGTCAAATAGGGGGAGAAGTATTTTGCTTATAACTGACACTACACACGCATCACAAAATCATATGTCTCTGTTCTATTATTGTTTATGTAGGTGCAATGGTGATTTGTCTCCATCAAATAGGGGGAGATTGAAGCACTTGTTGGATTTGATGAAGACATATAAAGTTTAGAGTTTATTTTGTGGGTGTGTAGGTGAATAGGTTATAGGTTTAGAATCTAATCTCTTGATAGTTCAATAGATCTTGTGATAAGCGCCTTTAAAATGATGCATCTCATTGAACTTATTTTACTGCATGGAAAACCAACCTTTAAGCATTAAAAGAACAAATTGAGTTTTTTTTTTCTATTAAAAAGAAGTTTCAATCTGTTAAATTTACTTAACATAGAAAATGTTCATATAAAGTCAAAATTTTAATTGATTGAATCGCAGAATCAACAGGTTAAAATGTTCTTAATGATCTTTCCATATTAATGGTTTCGCAAATTTAATCTGTTAAAATCAAGTTCAATCTGTTGAAACAGAGAGATGCTATTTTTCACTTTGGAGTATCTCAGAATTTCAATATGTTGAAATGTGTTTTAATCTGTTGAAATAGAGAGATCATTTTTTCATTATAAGGTATCACAAGATTTCAATCTGTTGAAATATCTTTTAATCGATTAAAACAGAGAGCTACCATTTTTTTCTAAACTGTTTCAATCCATTGAAAACTCGAATTAATCGATTGAATGAGTTTTTAAATGAAATCAATCGATTGAAATATCGTTTTAATCGATTGAAAAGCATTCTGATCGATCACAACTCAATTCTGATCGATCATATCTGGTTCTGATCGGTCATAATGTCATTCTGATCGATCATTTGCTACTCCA
The DNA here is from genome assembly GCA_963425845.1 of Sphenostylis stenocarpa. Taxonomy (NCBI): domain Eukaryota; kingdom Viridiplantae; phylum Streptophyta; class Magnoliopsida; order Fabales; family Fabaceae; genus Sphenostylis; species Sphenostylis stenocarpa. Next base: position 31,109,572 of record OY731401.1, on the reverse strand, counting down.
AGTCATTTTTAATCAATTGAATCTATCAGGTTCTCTGTTTTACTCTATAAATACAATTTTGATTTCTCTTTTGAATATACAATTTGGAAAACAATTGAAAGCAATCTTAGAGCTCTCATATACTTGTCTTTCTCTGTGCATCCATACACTTTTCATATCATAAGGCGTTTTGATCAAGATTGTTGAAAGTTCATCAAGAGAGAAAGTTCTGAGTTAATAAAATTGTTTCTGGACTTCTATATTGTAAAAGCTGCAGTCCAGGTTTATTCTTTTCATACACTTGTACAAAGTTTATTTGTGTAGATTGGGTTTGAATCTGCACTGGTTACAGTAACTGGGTTTGGTTACTGGGTGGTTAATTCTAGAGTCTATCTTGTGTTGTTGTAAGATAGTTCTTGGGGTAGATTGGTGTATATCTACTGGTTTGTATTTTCACTTGGAATTAGTGGAACTTGGCAGATTTGTCAAGAACTGGATGTAGCTCTGGGAAAGAGTGAACCAGTATAAACTTTTGTGTTGAATTTCTGCTTTCATCTCTTTACAATTCTTGCTTATATTCTTGCTTTGTTTAAAACCAAATCTTCCTAATAAAAGATTGAAAAAGATTAATCATTCTTCCAAAGGAAAGTGTGTTTTTCGAAAAAGTTTTATAAAGTTCAATTCACCCCCCCGTCTTGAACTCAACCATTAATTCTTACACCTAGGACGTATCCTAGCGAGGGATATAGACCCTATCTTTTGCCCAGGGATGCCCTTTGCGGGTTTTCATTCCTGACGAGTCTTGAGCAATGTCTTCAAGCATAATACTTCTTCACCGCATTAGAATTGATTGGGTGTCGAAGCTCCTCTCCATCCATATTGGTGAGGATAAGTGCCCCTCCTGAGAAAGCTCATTTGACCACAAAGGGTCCTACGTAGTTTGCTGCCCATTTTCCAATTTTATCCTTCTGGGCTGGAAGCAACTTATTTACCATTAAATCCTTCTTATGGTAAATATGAGGGTTGACTTTTTCGTAAGCCTTTTTTATTTTCCTTTGATAGGCTTGTCCGTGACATATAATATTCAGTCTTTCTTCATCGATAAGGTTTAGCTGGTCATATCGGCTTTGACCCTGTTCAGCTTCTGTTAATTTAGCTTCCATCATCATGTGCTTTTGTCAACATGATTAGCTGTACCGATTTGCCGTCTCGGATTTTCTTGCTATAACCGAAGAGTATTCTTTTTGACGTAGAGCAGTTGCCATGTCAATGCCCCTCTTCCTTTCCTTAGGGATTTCAACCCTCCTATTGATCACTATGTTTCCACATTCCCCCTTTATTACTTGAATGCTTTATAGTGAAATGGTCAAGAGAAGAGAAAGAAAAAGGATTTATAACAAGGGCTTGTGTTTTAGCGAGATTTTTTTATGAAATAATAGTTTCTGTAAGAATGGCTAGCCAAGGTTGGTCGGTGTTTAGGCTAGTTTAAACAAACGTTTTGTTTTAATGAGGTGGCGTCTTCAACTAATTACTTTATGGCGCCTATTTGTGACTGATTAACTTTCCTAGTCCTCCCTTTTGGGTTTTCAGCCAAGGATTTTGCCCTTTTATCTTTTTGTCTTGGCCTTTGACCTTGAAAGCTTCTTTTAATAATAATTTCTCTCAATCCTTGGGTCATGCACGGAACTCCGTGTCGACATCCTTAGACCAAAAGAAGAGAGTTATCACCTTGAGTTGGTGGTTTTCCAACAACGGTTGTAGCCCCGTGTGCCAATAAGCCGGTCGTATCTGCCACCCACTCCCTATAGGTATTCACTCTTGCCCCCGGGTATAGAGGGACTGTAGTGTGCAAGGGTTTTTGTGTACAGTTTATATTTCAGACAATTTGCAGAAAATAATCATACAGCAATTATTAAAACCATACAATAAAGCATACAACGGAGGGTAAAGGCGTAATTTCAAATCTTTACTTAGTTTGAATTTATCTGTCACTAAATGGGATCAACTCTCTAGCTTCCCCAGTGGAGTCGCCATCTGTCGCCGCCGTCCATTCCGACATCTAGGGACATCTCGAACGTTTATGCGAGCGGTCGCGAAAAGATGGTTTAGGCTCGCGTTTAATTTTAAAATGTTTTCATTGCTTCCGAGGTGCTCAACAACTGAACTATCCTCTAATAAAAGCAAGGTTTTTGCAAAAGGGTTCTTATGGAGTCGCCACCAATGTTTTGACCATAAACATTGGAAAAGGATAAAAAGGTGTTGATTTTAATAAAAACCAAACTTGACCATTATATCCAGAGTTGGGTAAGGGAGTTAGTTACGTATGGGGAAGGTGTTAGCACCCCCACGACGCCCCTTTCGGGTTCCCTATGACGGATTAATTCATTAAGCAAAGATTACGAGAAATTACACTATTACCCTATTTTATTATACAATATTTAAAAAATTGCTATCTACATGATTTTATTTTCTATTGCATACATAAAGCGATAAATAAAGCAATAAAAGAGAAGAGAAGTGAAAAGAGCCTCCGTAGTAAGCTTTGTATTGCAAATCTTTAACTGTGAGGATGCGTTTTGGAAATCCCCCGCTCTACAAAGACTCTCCTCTCCAATTACAAGACGGACTCTACTGTAATTCTAAGAAGAATCGAATGCTGGAATAGTATTCCTTAACCGATTGTTACCTTTTTTAGGCAATCGGAGAGTTCATTCAAAAGAGAGAGAGAAGACAAGTGTCTGGAGTATGAAAAAGTGGCAAATGAGCTTCCTATTTATAGTTTTCGCAGCCTGGCACTTTGGGACGGCCGTCTGGGGCTTGGAAAACCAGGATGGGCGTCTGGGGAGGCTGGGACGGTCGTCTGGGAGTTGGGACGGCCGTCCCAAGTGGCAAAACTGGCTGGGACGGCCGTCTGGCATGTGGGACGGCCGTCTGGGCTTGCTGGGACGGCCATCCCGACTTCTGGGATGGCCATCTCGACTGTTCTGGCCAGATTTTGTGTTCTGGGACCCTCAGGAAGCTTTCCTTTCCTTATTCAGAAGTCTTTTGATGCCATTGGACGTCCATCGAAGCTTTGTCTTCAAATAGGAAGTCTTCTTGGCCTTTAGTGAGAGACTGGGCAAAATTAGGGGTCTACAAGTATGTTTAATGTTTTTGTTAAGTTGTGACAGATAAAACAGGTTATTACAAAGACTTTAAAGGAAAATTTGATCATCATCAAAAAGGGGGAGATTGTTGAACATACAAGGATATGAAGCTTATAGATTTTGATGATGATTCAAGAATAAAGCACTTAGAGATTTGAAGACTTGTAATCTTATGTAATAACTCTGTTTTTATGTTTTTGAGTCTGTAATATTAGAGTCCAAGATAGCCAGCTCATAGACCATCCTTTAAAAGCTCTAAAAACTCATTTTTATCAAAATTACACTATGATAATCGATTATCACCCTGGATAATTGATTATTACAACAAGAAAACCATTTTCAGGAAATCCTCTCTGTGATAATCAATTATCACTCAAGATAATCGATTATCACAAGCTGATAATCGATTATTTGGCCAGATAATCGATTATCCTGGCCCAGTTTTGTTCCCCTGCGAATTTGGCTCTGGAATTATCGATTATCACTCAAGATAATCGATTATTTGCGTCTGTTATGTGTTTTGAAATTCAAATTTGGACAAAGTTTCAAAAACCCTATTCCCAATTCATCTATTTTCGAAAATCCCCAATTCCCAGACCCTATTCTCTCTACTTAAGGTTCTCTAAGGCTCTCTGCAAATTAAACAAACCTTTTTCATACAAAAATTAAGAGTTGTGACTACTAGAGAACTATTTGTAGGGAAGAAAAATGGGCTTTTGAAAACCTAGTGTGGGCTAGAAGCGATAAGAATCACTGAGTGGGTTTCTTAGTGGATTGTGTGTTGTGCCGTCTCTAGGAAAAGTTGTTCTTCATCCTTTGTGGATCCAAAGGAGGTGTTCATCTCTTGTGTGACTCAAGAGAGGTGTTTTCTTTACCTTATCTTTTTAATTTGTAAACTATTTGTAAATTACACTAGTGGAAAAATAGCATTCTATGACGAGTTTTTATCACGGTCATAGTCCACCCGTCATAGTATGTAGCGCGGTGGCAATTTTGTAATTAAATCATAAACTTTCTATGTCGGGTAAATTTTAACCGACATAGTAAGTGGAAAGCGAACTTTCTATGTCGGTTAAAATTTACCCGACATAGAAAGTGAACTTTCTATGTCGGTTATAATTTACCCAACATAGAAAGTGAACTTTCTATGTCGGTTAAGTTTTACCCGACATAGAAAGTGAACTTTTTATGTCGGTTAAATTTTAACCGACATAGAAAGTACTTTTTATGTCGGTTAAATTTTTAACCGACATAAAAAGTACTTTCTATGTCAGTTGAAATTTAACCGACATAGAAAGTATATATTAAATAAAAAAAATTAAATATATAATTATATAAATATTTATATATCAAAATATATAAATATATTTGTATTTATATATTTTGTATATAAATATAATTTATTTGTAAGTTATGTATCGGAAATTTGTAGTAGTTTAGTGGTTGGAGTATCGGTCTCCAACTCTAAGGTACTTGGGTTCGAATCTTGTTAGACACAAATCTCTTAAACGAGATAATAAAATAATATATTATAAAGTATAATAAAAATATAATATGAATAAATAAATAAAAATCGTACTAGTGTAGTGGTTGGTCTAATTCTAGACTCTAATGTACTGGGTTCGAATACTACCAGTGACAATTTTTGTAAAAAGTCCATTACTTTCTATGTCGGTTCATTACAACCAACATAAAAAGTCATACTTTCTATGACGGTTCATCACAACCGACGTAAAAAGTCCTACTTTCTATGACCCCTGTATCTATGTCGCCTCTTTAACCGACGTAAAAAGCTCATTTTAACCGACATAAAAAGCCTTTTTTGCACTAGTGTTATGATTATAGTGACAACGTTAATCCTCTGTTTAAGTGATTAGCAACTTGATGTAGTGTCTTTTGATCCGAACTAGTATAAATCAACTGTGTAATCTTCTATCCCTTATCTATTTACTTTACACAATATTTTAATCGGTGAAATTTGGGAAAAATTTTAAAACCCTAATTTTTGTTTAAGAAACCAATTCACCCCCCTCTTGGTTTTTGTCCGTAAACGCAATCATTCCACTACGCGATTCTAACAGAAGAAGGCTGAATCGAAGCCTCGACTGATTAGGTGGATACTATGGCTCCAGAAGTTTGATTTAGATATCCGTGACAGGAATGGAGCCTAAAATTGGTAGCAGACCATCTCAGTAGGATTGAGAAAGATGAGGCTCATGGTGATGTTTTGCCAATCCGGGATGACTTTCCCGATGAAAATTTGTTTGTTACATCCAACTCGTTCCCCACCACTTGGTTCGCAAACATTGTAAATTATTTAGTTGCTTCTATTTTTCCTCCCATGTCATCTAGAGCGCAAAATGATAAACTTAAGAACGATGTTAAGTATTATATATGGGATGACCCGTATCTGTGGAAGTTGTGCAGTGACCAGGTAATTAGGAGATGCATACCAAAGTAGGAGATCAACTCGGTCCTGAAATTTTGTCATTCTTTTGCAATCGGTGGTCATCTTGGCATTCAGAGGACAACTCATAAGGTGCTTGACTGTGGTACAAGAGTGTAGACCCCAAATCTTGCCCGGCCTCATAATAAAGACCAGAAGACCTCTTATTCGAAGATGAATGAAGGCTAAGAAGCCACTAGGAGAGACTATTAGGCCCCATACTAGGAGAGGAGGGATTTTCGGCACAAAAATAAGGGTTTTCTCCTTTTAGGGTCGAGACGGTCGTCTCGGATTCGAGTCCGCCATCTCGCCTTGCGAAGGTGGCGAGACCGCCGTCTTGTTTGGCGAGACGACCGTCTCGACCTTGTCAGACGAGACGGCCCGTCTCGACCTGACAGGCGCGAATCCCGATAAATAGGGGCTACATTCCCCTCATTCCACACAGTTCTTCCATTCTCTCTCTAGATATTTCTTAAAATTCTCTTTCTAGACCCCCTCCGAGGCATTTCCGGAGTTTCTGAGAGTTTTCTAGAGTATTTTATAGCGTTTTTGAAAGGTTTCGACGCTATACAAGAGTGAAGGGCTGCCAAAAAGCACCCTAATTTGCAAAAGATTAATAGAAAGCTCGCTTCGCAGGTCTCTACTTTCTCTCTCTATCTTTTACTGCCTTATTTTAAATTACGCAATAGACATTAGGGCCATGTAGTCATAAATTCAAATTCCGTAAATAAAAGGGTAAAAGCGTATTTTCACCGATTTAATTATTTTAAATAGCTGGCCTATCATAGGGAACCCGAAAGGGGCGTCGTAAAGGAACTAACACTTCCTTTACACGTAACTAACTCCCTTATTCAACTCTGGTTCTAATGACCAAAGTTGGTTTTTCGAAAACCAACGCCTTTTAACCCCTTTTCTGATATTTCCGGTAAAAATATCGATGGCGACTCTAGAGAACCCCTTCAAAAATAGTTCTTGGGTTAGCCCAGTTATCGAACAATCCAAGAACGCCCTTTCGAAAACCTCGCCCCTAGGTTCAGCCCGGTTATCGGACAACCTAAAGGCGTTGTAACCACACCAATAAAAACGCGAAAAATGGAAAGTCAGAAATCATCGTGTCGCTTTGACCACCTCGTTCTAACGGCGGCGACAAAGAGCAAGGATCATAATTCTCAAGTTAATTGAAGAAAAATTGGATAAAAGGGGAGAAGATTTTCAGCCTAAGATTCGTTCGAGTGAGGTAGATGCTCGCTTGAATGAAAATACGTTAAACCTCTCTAGAAGTCATTCGCTTGAGCGAGACGGTCGCTCGCTTGAGCAAAAATACGTTACAACTCTCGGGAATTCAACCGCTCAAGCGAGCAAGTTCTCACTTGAGCGAAAATCATAAATACTCGCTTGAGCGAAAACATCTGCTTGAGCGAATGACGCGAAATTTTTATATAAAAAGATAAGATGTGTTTTGAGAACCAAGAGTTCGAGATTTTGAGAAGAGAAGTGGCATCTACTCCAGTTTTTGTCCAATCTTCAATTCTTCTTGAATTCTTCTTCATTGGATCATTGTAATGGACATCATGAGTGGCTAACTTCATTCTCTTAGGATTGGGTGCACTTCCTTTGAACTCTTTTGTATCTTGGTGATATTTTGAGATATTAATCTATGTTCTTCATGTTGATATTCTTATCCTTTATGCTCTTTAATGTTTATCTTTGATGTTTGGGATGTATTGGAAAATATATCTTGAAACCCTAGATCAGATTAAGAATATTTGTTACGTTAATTGCTAGGAATAGTAATGGATGTATCAATTGCTTAACACCCTAGACCTAATGCTGGGAAATCTCTTAAATGTATGAGGAATCGATGTTTATTAGGTTTTCTTATGAATTTTATGTGTGAGGAATCAATATGAATTATTTGAGTAGGTGGCATCAACATTGATAGGTTAATTGACGTTCTTAATTTGACCTAGCCATTATACAAAGGAGGGAAAAGGAAGTAAGTCAATCCTAAGTTCTTATAATTCATCTTTTCTAAGTACATTTTATAGCTTTTTACTATTTTTGTTCAATTCCAAAGTTTATGAAAAATCCAGTTTGCATTAATACACTTAGTAAGCAGATGGTTCAGAATTTTCAGTGAACCACTTCCTCGTGGGATCAACTTTTATCTAATCGAAATACTATACTGCGATTGATAATATTGGTACGCTTGTCAATTATTCAACAAGTATTTCTAGTGTCATTGTTGGGGATCGGTGTTCCTTGAAAATTCTTTGTCTAGCTTATTATTTGTTTTTTTATTTGTTATTGTTGTCCTGTGCTAATTCTTTCTTGAGTTGCTCTTTGATTTATGCTTTTAAGAGGACAGGTATCTACAGATCAGTTGGAATTTGATCATGAGATCGAAAAAGCCGCTCAGAGGAATCATGGTAGAAGAAGAAGGGAAACACAAGAATAAGCAACAGGAGAATCAATCAACTTTTCTCCCACACTCAACTTTCCAGACCCAATCATAGAAGACATGGAGGGAGAAAGAGCGAATTCGCCTAGAAGAACACTTGGAGACTATGCTATGCAACAAGGTCAAGGTCCGAGATAATTTTCCAGCATTGTGATACCAGCCAACCAATCCTTGGAGATGAAGCCAACCTTTTTAAGCTTGATTAGTGCTCATCAATTCACCGGAATGGATCATGAAGATCCCTATATTCATTTGTCCACTTTTCATGAGTTGATTGACACCATGGGATTTAAAGAAGGAGATATTTAATCTGAGTCCTTGAGATTTTTTTCCTTTTTCACTGGCTAGCAGGGCAAAGAAGTGGTTAAAAGCACATCCTAATCAGAGTTTGACCACCTGGGGTAATTTAGAAGAGAAGTTCCTGAACAGATTTTTTCCACCATCCCGCTACATCAAGGCAAAATCTGACATTTCTACTTTCAGACAAGGAGCAGATGAACCTTTTTGTGAAGCATGGGAGAGATTTAAATCATTGTTGAGGAGGTGCCCAAATCATGGATTTGAAGATATTGTCCAGTTGAACATTTTCTGCATTGGCCTGAGACCTGATACAAAGATGCTCTTAGATGCTGCAGTAGGAGGAACCTTGATGTCTGTTAATGTTGAACATGCCACAAGACTTATTGATGCATTAGCCTCTACAGACCAGTAGGCCCAACATGATAGACATTCATTTCAGAGGAAAGGAGTGTTTGATCTTAACACCACAGATGCTATCCTAGCTCAAAATAAAATTTTGACTCAATAGATTGAAGCATTGACCAAACAAATGGCAAAACAACCTCAACAATTACATGTTGTCCAATCCACTTCCAACCAACAAATGAGTTGTGACTTTTGTGGAGGTGATCATCCAAATGGACACTGCTCTTACTAAGGTAACATATAAGAAGAATAAGCTCATTATATGGGTGCTCAAAGTTGTAGTGGTCAAGGAAGACAAGCAAATTTCCCTAATTCCAACAACTATTAGAATAATTTTTCACAAAGATGGAGAGGGAATCAGAATCAGAATTTTGGGTGGAAGCAAGGTGTTGGTCCATCTAATAGACAACCGCCAAATCAGCAACAGTCATATCAACAACCTCCATTTCAACAACAACAGAAATATTATCCTCCAGTACATGAGAGAACAACCAAATTGGAAGACACTTTGGAGAAATTCATGCAAGTTTCTTTGGCTAATCAGAAAAATACAAAGGCTTCGATTAGAAATTTAGAGACATTGGTGGGTCAATTGGTTAAACAGTTATCTGAACAACAAGGATGTCATTTTTCAACCAACACACAAACCAACCCTAAGGAGAATTGCAAATCAATAACTACAAGGAGTGGCAAAGTTGTAGGTAAGGGCATTAGTGACAATCTAGCTGTTGAAGAAGACGTTCTGGTAAAACAAGATGAAGGACAAGAAAAGGAGAGCAAGAAAGAAAGACTTCTCCCTAATAAGAATAATGAAGAGGGAGAAGAAAGACAAAAGATAACAAGAGGAGAGAGTAGCAAGAATGAATCTGCCCAAGAAAAAGGAGGGAGTAAAAAACCATTTGTGAAGAAGTTACCATATAGCTAGGCTCCTCCAAAAATAGACAAAGAGAGACAATTCACCTTATTTATGGACATTTTCAAAATGTTATAGATTAATATACCTTTTGTGAAGCTATGGAGGAAATGTCAACATATGCCAAATTCATGAAAGAACTCCTCACTAAAAAGAGAAGATTTGCTGAAGAAGAAACAATAGAACTGGAAGCAGGGTGAAGTGCAATTTTTCAACAATCATTGCCAACAAAATCCAAAGAACCTGGCAGTTTTCTATCCTTGTTACCATTGGCGCATTACCGGTGGGAAAAGCATTACTTTATTTAGGGGCCAGTATAAACCTCATGCCATTATCTATGCTTAAAAGAATAGGAGACTTGGATGTTAGATCAACTAGAATTACTCTACAACTGGCTGATAGATCAATAAAGATTCCTCATGGAGTAGTAGAAGATGTTTTAGTTAGAGTGGACAAATTCATATTTCCTATTGATTTTGTGATTATGGACATGGAGGAAGATGTGTGTCTCCGCCGTAAAAAAAAAGTGGTCGGAGCAACGCGATGGTTTTGATGACTTGCGTTTATTTTAAAAGTATGACCATCGCTCTTAGGATGTCCGATAACCGAATTATCCTTAAGAACAAGGTTTTCATAAATGGGTTTAGGAGTCACCACCGATATTTTGACCATAAACATTGATAAAGGAAAAAGAAGGCGTTGGTTTAAGAAAAAACAACTTTGGCCATTATAACCAGAGTTGGGTAAGGGAGTTAGTTACGTGTGGGGAAGGTATTAGCACCGCCACAACGCCCTTTCGAGTTACCTATGATGGAATAATCTTAAAATAAAGACTTTAAAAATTATGCTTCTACCTTTTTATTCATTGCAATATTTAAATAGCTACCTACATGGCCCTAATAAATAATGCATACAAGGAAAGCAATAAAAGAAAGCAGTAAAAGAGAAGAGACATGAAGAAAAACCTTTGAAGCGAGCTTTTATAAATCTTGAGCTATAGGACGCTTTTTGGTAGTCCCGCACTCTACAAACGCACTCCTCCCTCAAACAAAAATAATAACTAAACTCCTTGAGTGTCAAAAAGATCAGTCGTACTTTGGAATAATGCTCAGAGTTTCTTAGAAGTCCCAAAAAATAGGTCCTTAGAGCATAGGAGAGTTTGTGGTATGTCCAAATGAGCTAGAATGAGCCTCTTTTATAGCAAATCGTGCTAGGCAAGTCGGGACAACCGTCTGGGTTTCTAACAGGTGGGACGGTCGTCTGAAAAAAATGGGACGGTCGTTTGGGGCTCAAGGAAAAGTGGGACGACCGTCTGGGAAATTGGGATGGTCGTCTAGAAAAGTGGGACAGTCGTCCCAAGGTTCAAGGAAGGTGGGACGACTGTTTGGGAAAGTGGGACGGTCGTCCCAACCTAAATGGAAAGTGGGACGGTCATCTGGAGATGTGGGACGGTCGCCCATATTTTCTAATTTTTCTAACTTTTTATTTTCTCAATGTCGCTGCCGTCAGAAGAGGCGGTTGGAGCGACGCGATGGTTTTGATATGACTCGCGTTTTTTGAAAGAAACGGTTCAACGTCTTTAGGTCGTCCGATAACCGAGTTGGACTTAAAGGCGAGGTTTTCGAATAGGTTCGAGGAGTCGCCATCAGTGTTTTAACCTTAAACACTGAAAAAGGTAAAAAAAGTAAAAGGTAGTAGTTTTAGAAAAAACCAACTTTGGCCATTATAACCAGAGTCGGGTAAGGGAGTTAGTTACGTGTGGGGAAGGTGTTAGCACCCCCACAATGCCCCTTTCGGGTTCCCTATGATGGACTAACTTAGAAAATAAACACTTAAAGAAATTACATTTTTACCCTATTATTTGATCAACTTGTAGGATTTAAATATCTACATGGCTCTATTATCTAATGTACACCAAGAAAGCGATAAAGAAAGCAGTAAAGAAGACAGAGAATAGAGAAGGAACCTCCAAAGCGAGCTTTATATTAAATCTTCGAAAACGTGAGGACGCTTTTTGGCAGTCCTCGCCCTCTACAAACACGCTTCTCCCGCAAAATAAAGAAAAGTCACTCTACCGAGGGCCAGATGTCTCAAAAAGAGAATTCCTTAATCGATTTCAACTTTAACGGAAATTGGAAAGTTCCCTCGAACCCCGGAATAATGCTCAGGGTCACTCTCAAGTGTCAAAGGCTTCCAAGAGAGTGGAGGAGTGGGAAAGGTGTGAAAAAATGGAGAAATGAGGCCCCTATTTATAGGGAACCGGGCCTGGAAAAGGTGGACGGTCGTTTGGAAAAAACGGACGGTCGTCCATGGCTCAAAATTAGGGTGGACCGTCATCTGGTCATCATGGACGGCCGTCCAGGGCTCAAAATTAGGGTGGATGACCGTCTGGTCATCATGGAAGGCTGTCCAGGGCTCAAAAACAGGGTGGATGGTCGTCTGGTTGTCATGGATGGCCGTCTGGTTGTCATGGATGGCTGTCTGGATACTCTGGACGACTGTCTGGACACGCTGGATGGTTGTTTGGACACTGGATGACCATCTGCATGTTCTGGATGGCCGTCTGGACACTCTGGATGACCATCTGCATGTTCTAGATGGCCATCTGGACGCTCTGGATGGCCATCTGCATGTTCTGGATGACCATCTGGACGCTCTAACAAAATTTTACTTTTTATTTTCTCATAAAACCCTCCTTTTCCTAAATGAAGCCTAGTAAACACTACTAAGGGCCTTATGAAGCCTTATTCATCTTCGGAATAGAGGATTTCTAGTCTTTATTGGGGAGCCGGGCAAGATTTGGGGTCTACAACTGCCCTCCCTTTACCCGACCAATTGACTATGGGTTAACGTACCATGAGGTCAATTGGCGGCCCTCCCTTGCCTGGTTGTCTTCCGGATGCTCCTCTTGCTGTGGAGGCTGACTCTTCGGACGATATGCTATGAGGCTTCAGGATGCTCCTTCGGTGCGGTAGCTGACCCTTCGGCTAACACATAGAGAATTTAGGGATACTCCTTCGATGCAGTAGTTGACCCTTCGACTGTGATGGCGACTTACTATTTCCGATCAAGCGCCGGTTTTGCTTGTGTGCAGGTCTTTGTCTTCAGGTCTTTCCCTTTCCCGAAGTGGTGGTGGCGGCTTACTGTTTCTGATCATGCACCGATTTTGCCTGTGTGCAGGTCTTTGTCTTCAGGTCTTTCCCTTTCCCGAAGTGGTGGTGGCGGCTTACTGTTTCCGATCATGTGACGGTTTTGCCTGTGTGCAGGTCTTTGTCTTCAGGTCTTTCCCTTTCATGAAGTGGTGGTGGCGGCTTACTGTTTCCGGTCATGCGCCGATTTTGCCTATGTGCAGGTCTTTGTCTTCAGGTCTTTCCCTTTCCCGAAGTGGTGGCGGCGGCTTACTGTTTCCGATCATGCGCCGGTTTTGCCTGTGTGCAGGTTTTTGTCTTCAGGTCTTTCCCTTTCCCGAAGTGGTGGTGGCGGCTTACTGTTTCCGATCATGCGGCGGTTTTGTCTATGTGCAGGTCTTCATCTTTAGGTCTTTCCCTTTCCCGAAGTGGTGGTGGCAGCTTACTGTTTCCGATCATGCGCCAGTTTTGCTTGTGTGCAGGTCTTTGTCTTCAGGTCTTTCCCTTTCCCGAAGTGGTGGTGGCGGCTTACTGTTTCCGATCATGCGCTGGTTTTGCCTGTGTGCAGGTCTTCATCTTCAGGTCTTTCCCTTTCCCGAGGTGGTGGTGGTGGCTTACTGTTTCCGATCATGCGCCGACTCCATGGGGAGTAATTGTTCTTGACTTTTGTGTAGTCATCTGGTATGCCGGGGATTCTTCGTTTTTGGATTTTTCTTTAGTCGTCCAGCTTCTTGACTGCTGGGGATTCTTGGTGAATGCCCCTGAAGATATGACTGTGAAGATTGCATCTGCCGTAGGCTCGCCGGGTGTAATTTCTTCTTTTTGGCGATCCACCAGAGATTTGGTTGACTCCTTGGGGATCATATTTTGATAGTCCTTTGGGGGAATGGGGTTGTGGCTCCTTAATTGTTATGGGTATGAGCTGGCTTCGTCAAGCTCTTATTCTGCTGGGGAAATGGAATTTTTTATATTTTGTCTTTTTCTTCAATCATCCGACTTGTTGGTGGTTGCCGGGGATTTTGATGATTGCCTTTTGGTGTAGGAAGGAATCCGTTGGGGATTTATTGGCCTTCCATTGTCATGGCCTTTTCTTCTTGGGCATCTGTTGGGGATGAAGAGTTTTCTTTTCTCTTCTTCTTTTTGTTGAACCCTTGATGGTATGGAGATTGGGCTCTTTTGATTGTTGACGATGACGTGCTCTTGAAGTCTTTATTCTCCATTGAGGAGTGTAGAGGAGACCTTGGGTGAGTGTGTTCGATGACTTAGGTGGGGGTGATGTTGAGCTGTGTGGACTTATTTTGGTTTGCCTCTGGGGGTAGGCAATGATTTGCTTGAGGATGACTAAGCCTTTTTCCATCGGCTTTCCGTTGTTGATTATGCCCTTCCTTTATTGGGTAGAAGGATAGCGATTGGAGCCTTGACTTCTGGAAGCTCTTATTTCCTCTGAGTTATTAGATGATGACAACTCGCTCTTCTTCTTGAGGGAGAGAGAGCAAAGTTTGGAGACTTCTTATTTGTGCCTTCTTTTTTCGGGTACAAGGATGGTAGCTGGAGCTCTGGTTTTTGGAAGCTTTTATTTTGCTCTGAAGTTGTTGGCAACTTGCTCTGTTTTCTTGAGGGAGAGCATTATTTGGAGGCTTGTTTTGAGTGCTTCCTGTTTTCAAACACAAACATGGAGCTAGTCTCCTTACATGCATGAATGCTTTTAGTTTTTTGTTAGTTATTTGCAAAAAAATTTATTTTTGATTTTGATTTTGACAGAGTCATTTTGTGCGACTATTTATGGGTGGATGTCCTAAATGCAATCTATCCTTTTATGAGATGCATCTTAGAAAAGTGATTGGTATTCTCCTGTTGTACTTTCACGATTATGCTGATGGACTCCCTTTTTTATTCATTTTTTAGTTAAGCCCTAACTTTTGCCTAGACTGCCCTTTTGGGGTTTTCGATCTAGCGGGCTGCCTTAATTTTTCTTTTTCTTTTTCAATGCTTCCTTGTTTATGATGCACGAAAAGACCCTGACAAAATGACTTTGCACATATTTATGATTTATCAATGTAGAGGAAATTTCATAAACTGGTCAAGAGAAGTGAAATGAATGAGAGTTTTATTGATATGTATGAGCAAAGGTTTATTATTTTCACAGAAGGATTACAAATGGAATTTAGAAGAATGGTTGGCCCAGGTTGGCTACACTGTATGGGCTTCAACAATCATGTCTTATGATATTTGCCCCCCTAGTTCTCCTAATTGCCTTAGTTGAGATGCTCGAGCCCGGGGTGAAGACTATACAAGGCTGCTTGCTTCTGGAAGGGTGTTACCTTAGTCGCCTGCGGTTTTCGGCTAAAGTAACCATTGCTCCTTAGGGGATTTTTTTTTTTTTGGAAAAGCCCCTAAATTCTGCCTAGGACACGAGGCGAGTGGATCCTAACTTTTGCCCCGGATGCCCTTTGTGGATTTTCATCCTGGCGGGTCATGAGCAATGTCCTTCAAGCATAATACTTCTTCACCATATCAGAGTTGACTAGGTGTTGAAGTTCTTCTCCATCCATGTTGGTGAGGATAAGAGTTCCTCCTGAGAATGCTCGCTTGACCACAAACGGTCTCATAATTTGCCACCTATTTTCCGATTCTGTCCTTTTGGACCGGAAGCGATTTGTTTCCCATTAAATTGCCCC
Organism: Sphenostylis stenocarpa; assembly: GCA_963425845.1. Classification (NCBI taxonomy): domain Eukaryota; kingdom Viridiplantae; phylum Streptophyta; class Magnoliopsida; order Fabales; family Fabaceae; genus Sphenostylis; species Sphenostylis stenocarpa. The sequence continues at coordinate 31,094,116 of OY731401.1, read as the reverse complement.
TCATGGTAAATATGGGGGTTGACCTTGTTTTGTCATAAGCCCTTTGATCTTCTTTTGGTGGGCTTGTCCTCGACATATGGCGTCTAACCATTCTTCTCCGATTAGGTTTGAGTGATTGCATCAGCTTTGGATCCACTAAGCTTTTGTTAGTTTTGCTTCCATGGTAACTCGTCAAGGAAGGTATCTCGACCTCTTTTGGGAGTACGACCTCCATGCCATGTACAAGGAAAAATGGAGTGGCTCCCATGGAGGATCGTACGAAACTTTGATAATCATGAAGGGCAAAAGGCGATATTTCACGCCAATCTTTGTAGGTTTTGACCATTTTCTGGATGGTCTTCTTGATGTTCTAATTGGTCGCCTCTACTGTACCCTTCATCTTAGGTTGGTAGGGAGAGGACTCATGATGTTGGATTCTAATGTCTTGGCATGTCATGGTAAGACCATGCACATGCGTCCATATACTCCCTTAATTTTTGCGTTGACCCATCTTTGACGTTATCAATGATTTGGGTATCAATACTTGTTCCTTTTTCCCTTGCATCCAAATAAATGGCCTTGATTTCTTCTTGGTAGGGCTATATTTATTGAGCTTTCTTTATTAGTAGCCTTTGCATGTCCGGGGAGATGGTCCCCTTCTCACCGTCTGACCCGATCCATTCGCCTTCGGCTTTCTGATCCCCAGAGAATCATCCATCACAGACATGATTGTTTTAAGGGTTCTGTTTTAGGCTTAGATTTTATTATTCAGTTATTTTGAAAGAATAATAAATAGAAGAGGTAAAAGAATAAAAAAGAATATGAATATTTATGCAAATGCCTCATTGTATTGATGAAAACCAAATATTTACAAAACCCTTTTAATCAAGGATCTCGCGGCCACGGGCGGGGATCGTGAGAGATACGCAGGAAGCTTAAAAAAACATGAAAAACTTTATTCAGCTGGCTTTCTTCATCCCTCCTCATTCTTCTGGTGACAATAGAGGCTTGATATCCATGTTAGCGGTGACAGAGTCGACAGTGAGCCATCCAGCATCCAACACCTCTTGGACCTTGTATTTCAAGGCCCGACAATCTTCCACAGAATGCCCAGGAGCGCCTGAGTGGTAAGTGCATTTTTCATTAGGCTTATACCACTCAGGGTAGGGTGGATCAATCTTCCTCGGAGGGATGCGTGCTAGGAGCTGGGTCTCTAACAGCTTCGGCAGCAGACTCCCATAGGAGGTTGGAATGGGGGTGAACTCCTTTTTTTGCTTCTGTGGCTGCCTAGCTTGTTGCGCAGAGGTGGAAGGAGTAGTCACGCTTCTTTTCTCCTTCTTGCTAAGAAACTTCTTGAATGATGCATTGGGAGTAGGAAGTTGAGTGATCCTTCTACTCTTCAATCCTTGCTCCATCCTTTCGTCTACGTGGTCGATGCGGATGCCTTTATTGTGGACATGTTGATGGCACATTAGTTCCGTTAACCACATCATCTGCTCCTTCATGGAATTAAGCTCAGTGGTGAGCTTGTAGTCCTGTTCTTCTATGTGCTCCATTAATTGAGCCATTTACTCCTTTATGGCGTTAAGCTCAAAGGTGAGCTCACGATTTTGCTCTTCTAGCTGCTCCATCGTCTCGGCTTTCCGCGCGCAAGTGAGAGCAGGAAGAAAACCAGCCACTTTCTAGAATGCATATGAATTAGGGTTTTTATTAAAAATGAATGATTGGTGTGGGATAGATATGCCTTAAGACAATGGCTTTAACATCATCCTTAAAGCTTACGCTTTGCGGAGTGTCATACCCACTTCGGCAGAATGGTTCTTTCCTCATAAAGGTCACCATATGCCTTAACACACTTATCTCTTCCTTATGGAAGATTACAAGCGCACTTGGGCCTCTTTCGCCTTTGTCTTAGGGATATCTAATGCCCCCTAGAATGAATGTATCTATGCATGCATCAGTACAAAAGGGAAGTAGATGTTCAAAATGGCATAACTTTTGACTGGGATGTCCGATTTGGACGCACAATATATCAAAATGAAGAGAAAAGGGTGAAGAACAAGATTGCAAATACCCAAAGGGGATTTGGACCAAAATTATTCCCAAAATACGCTTCTAAGACCCATTTTTTAGGGGTTTATTAAAATGATTCGTATGCGTACTTTCCTTATGCATTTATTCTCTCTCTTGGTTTTTCCACTTATGACATAATGCGATATGAATGATACGACTTTGTCAAATTTCTTTTTATCAATGTTTTGATTCTGTTATTATTATTTTTTTTTATTTTTTTTTTTTTGCCTTTTATCTCTTCTGTCGAACTGCGTGGCTACTTAGCTTACAAAGAACCTGAAACCAGGCTAGCTGAAAGGCAGACTGTCCGAGATAAAAGTGGTTTATTGAAAAAGAATAATTTTAGCGTCCCTTATCTCTTTTGTCGGACTGCGTGGCTACTTAGCTTACAAAGAACCTGAAACCAGGCTAGCTAAAAGGCAGACTGTCCGAGATAAGGGTGTTTATTGTGAAAATATTTTTGAGATTTTGTTTTATATATTTTTTTTTATGATTATGCTACACAACAAACAAATGCACAAACAATTCACTCATCCAAGAACAGAGTGACGTTTAATTACGAGGTAGGGGTTTCCTGCAGAAAAGTGCATCGGCAAAGGTAGGTTCTAACTGTTCTCACCAAGGCCAGGCCCCCAAGGTGCCCCCATTATAGGGACCCTTCAATCTCCTAGTCTTTGAACCGTGCACGGATGTCCGTGTCGACGTTCTCAAATTGAGAAAAAGAAAGTTATCACCTTGAGTGGTGGTTTCCGACAACGACCTGCTGGCACTAGGGCCATTGCCATGGTCGGTCGTACCTGCCACCCACTCCCTATGTGTATTCTCTCTTGCCCCCGGGTATAGAGGGACTGTAGTGTGCAAGGGTTGTGCACAGTTTATTTCAGACAATTGCAGAAAATAAGCATACAACAATTATTAAAGCCAACCAGTAAAGCATGTTATAAAAGCAAGAAAGGGTAAAAGCGTAATTTCTAGTTTTTATTTCCTAAACTAGTCCATCACTAAATGGGATCAACTCTCTAGCTTCCCCAGTGGAGTCGCCATCTGTCGCCGCCGTCAAAAGAGACGGTCAGAGCAACGTGATGGTTTTTGATATGACTCGTGTTTTCTTTGAAAGAAACGGTTCAACGCCTTTAGGTCGTCCAATAACTGAGCTGGACTTAAAGATGAGGTTTTCGAATAGGTTCGAGGAGTCGCCATCAGTGTTTTAACCTTAAACACTGAAAAAGGTAAAAAAAGTAGAAGGCAGTGGTTTTAGAAAAAACCAACTTTGGCCATTACAACCAGAGTCGGGTAAGGGAGTTAGTTACGTGTGGGGAAGGTGTTAGGACCCCCACAACGCTCCTTTCGGGTTCCCTATGATGGACTAACTTAGAAAATAAACACTTAAAGAAATTACATTTTTACCCTATTATTTGATCTACTTGCAGGATTTAAATATCTACATGGCTCTATTATCTAATGTACACCAAGAAAGCGATAAAGAAAGCAGTAAAGAAGACAGAGAATAGAGAAGGAACCTCCGAAGCGAGCTTTATATTAACTCTTCGAAAACGTGAGGACGCTTTTTGGCAGTCCCCACCCTCTACAAACACGCTCCTCCCATAAAATAAAGAAAAGTCACTCTACCGAGGGCCAGATTTCTCAAAAAGAGACTTCCTTAACCGATTTCAACTTTAACGGAAATCGGAAAGCTCCCTCGAACCCCGGAATAATGCTCAGGGTCACTCTCAAGTGCCAAAGGCTTCCAAGAGAGTGGAGGAGTGGGAAAGGTGTGAAAATATGGAGAAATGAGGCCCCTATTTATAGGGAACCGGGCCTGGAAAAGGTGGACGACCGTCTGGAAAAAGCGGACGACCATCCATGGCTCAAAAATAGGGTGGACGACCGTTTGGTCATCATGGACGGCCGTCCAGGGCTCAAAATTAGGGTGGACGGCCGTCTGGTCATCATGGACGGTCGTCCAGGGCTCAAAAACAGGGTGGATGGTCGTCTGGTTGTCATGGATAGCCGTCTGGATACTCTGGACGCCTGTCTGTGTTGAACATTCAAGGACTTGATGTTGCACTTGATGGACATGAAGATTGTTGATTTTGATGATGATTCAAGAACACAAAGACTTAGAGTGTTGAAGACTTGTTTTGTATTGTAATAACTCTGTTTCAATTAGATTGAGTCTATAATATTAGAGTTTAAGATAGCCGGTACATAGTCTGCACCTTAGAAGCTTCAAAAAGCTCAAATTTTCATCCAGGCTCGGCTTTAATCGATTAAATAGGGAAATAATCGATTAAAATAGTGAGAAAAATCATTTTCTGTATCTGCTCACTGGTTTAATCGATTAAACCACCTGTTAATCGATTAACAGCCCTTTTAATCGATTAAAACAAAGAGTCACTACTGCAGAAAAGGCTTTTTACGTCGGTTAAAATGGGCTTTCTACGTTGGTTAAAGCGGCGACATAGATACGGGGGTCATAGAAAGTAAGACTTTCTATGTCGGTTAGTCAGGGAACCGACGCAGAAAGACTTACTTTCTATGAGCTATTCTGATCGGTCATAACTGGTTCTGATCGGTCATAGAGCTATTCTGATCGATCATAACTGATTCTGACCTGTCATATTACTTTCTATGTCGGTTAACACTGATAACCTACATAGAAAGTCTTACTTTCTATGTCGGTTAACACCGATAACCGACATAGAAAGTCTTACTTTCTAACTTTCTATAACCCCAAGTATCTATATCTGGCTAACGAAGAACCGTGATTGTATGTGTTATCAATGTCGGTTATGCCTATAACCGACATAAAATGTTAAACTTTCTACGCTCGGCTATGTCATTAACCGACATAGAAAGTACTTTCTACGTCTGGTAATGACATAACCGACGTAGAAAGTGTTATTTTTTTACAAGTATTCGCATTTTCTTCACAGATGCTACCTTTCTTCGAGTAGACCTCGCCTATTCATCACAGCTTCCGCACAAATATTCACAGATCCAAACACTTGTACGTACAGCATATGCACAGCTCATATATAGTTCCAAACAGATATGTACATATGAAACATATTGAAATCAATATATGTACCTCAGTTCCAGATAGTTCATTTACTTAAACGAATGTAAATTTGCTAACTTAAATCAATTCAATCAAAATTGTTACAAGTCAAATTTCCTATGAAGATTGAATACTTAAAAGGAAAGAAGCCCACTGCTCTCTAATATCGTCTAACACTTCAATCTTCATTGGAGATGAGTCTGTAAATTCCTACATATTGAAACATTTCATATTTAGAAACCATCTACATAATTGGCATATTTGACTTAATTATAGTATATTTACCTCCCTCCATGAGCCAATAATATTTTTGGCTATGATGGTGTGCATGTGCTTCATCACATAATACCCGCACTCATGGCTTCCCGGTTGGCGTGGACACTACAAGTTAAATACATGTTAGATTAACTTTAAATGACAAATTGAACAACAGTAAGAGGTGTTTGGTCACCTTTGGTGCAATATACGTCAACTTCTTTCTAGCATGAGATGGAAGGCCTTGCAACCTTAGGTGAGCTTCCAAAGCTCTACAAAAGGACAAATAATTTTGGTGTAAGTGCACATATGATACAACAATTAAAAAATCAATTAAAAAACCAAACTTACGCGTCTATGTGCTTTCTAATATCCAAGAGAATCACAACAAATTGCCGAGGAACAATGATTAGGAGATGCCAATGACCCCTGCACGTTGAAATAATATTAGTAAAATTTCAGTTTTACATAAATGTGCATTAATTTATAAGATGTATACTTACTGATGCAAGTAAGGTGCTAAGTAGACTTCTTTGCCCCCATTTTGAAATGTCTCTATTAAGTACATTTGCACCTCTTCAGCCTTTATTCCCAACGGACCGAATGGCAACAGTGGTCAACAAATCCATAGATAAAGGCAATCTTCCTCTCAACACACAAACGATGTAAATACCTTCAACATTGAAAATAAATAAAGTTATAAAATAATGTACCAGTGAGAATATAAAAAATATGTAAATATACTTACAATTCCCAAAGTTGCAACACTGATACACATAGCATATCAGTACCAGCGAGAAGATAAAAAATATCCCTTTGGAGTAAGAACAAAGGGATCGTCTGGGTCCCGCATACGACTTCGGGTGGCATATCTAACCGTATGGGAGTGGTCCCGATAGTCGCTGCTAGTGCACCGAGTCGCCGTAAAGTAGCTCGGTGGTGGTGGTGATTCATGCACAACTTCCTTTGCTTTTTCAACCTCTTTCTATACAAGTACCAAAAATAAATAACATTAATATACATCAACCTATCAAAAAATAATAAGTAAAAGGGATAAATGCATGACACAACCTCGTGCATGTGTTGGGATGGGTCTTGTTAATGAAACTGGCCATAAGATAAAATTTCCAGGTGCCTGTCCCACTCGTTTGAACCTCTTCAGTGGGAATAGGGATTGGGGCAGCAAGATCCCGGACATCTACAACCACCACTCTTATCATATCATGTCCAATACTCCGGTGGTGGATGGTTGACCCCAATGCATACATTTTCCCTAAGGTAAACAAATGATAAAATATTTTAGACTATATAATGCTTAACAAGTGTACCAAATACATGTCAAAGATATAATACATACCGTATGCCACCAAATGCTCTGGAGGACCCGCAACATACAACTCACAAGTCACCAGTGTCGGTAGGAGCAACCTCTGCCCTCTATCAGGAGCATCACAACTCTCCTTTGTGCCGACATGAATCTGGGATGCCTCTCGTTCGGGGACGTAAGGTTGAGAGGACAAAGATGCCAACTCTGCTCGCATTAAGCTCAATAACTCGCCTTCAAGTCGAGTACACCTCATCTCGAATCTCCTTCCTAATTTGTTGTTTGAGGGACTCAAACTCCAACTCATTCAGATGCCTCAAAGTAGGAGTTGCCACGGATGGGGCACCAAAGTACTCGTCTGATGCCCACCCCTCGTCCAGACAGCACGAACACGTCCAGGATGCTCTGGGTACCAATGGCCACCGCCAATATATCCCGACGGCCATGTGGGTGGAATGATCCCTGAGTGCTCTGCTCAACCAACTCATCCTACAACACAAAGGAAGGATATTTTAGCAAATACATATGCCTATTGTAGTATAACATATATAATTAGTTTAGGATATGCTACTTACAATACGTTGAGCTACAACATTAGTTTGCTCAGATAATTAATTCTCTGATGAGTTCTGTCGAGCTCTCTTCCATTTATCATCGCGTGAAGGGCGAGTGACAAGCACTCACAACCGACTCATCTCGAAGGATGACTTGAAGATGTCTCCTTCATCATCTTCTCCTCCAATTTCTCATAACCCCCACGAGACAACCCGTGGGGGTGGATATTATTTCTCTCGAATATCCCGTGCCTTCTGCCGCTTGGCCTCGTTACATTCCATGTTAAATACCAGATTTAAAACCTCTATTTAAAAAAATGACTTGCAAACAAATGACAAATGTGCTAACCCGAAACTTAGTGTCTAAACGCCGAGTCCGAAATGCCTGCCATGTCTCCTCATCCAAAAACCGATACTCGGTCACATGGGTTCTTGTTGCTCAATGCCCCACATATGTATCGACTAGTCGGATCACTCTTAAAACCTCTCCAAGCGTTCCCCAAGCATATGAGATCCACTTTGTCCTCAACAAAGTGGTGTTAGGGACATCATATGTGACCTACACAATAAAAATAACATGAAGTTCCCAAAAAGTTAAATATATATACATGTTAAATGCTCAATAAGAGTAGGTACCAGGATACTCTGCCAAATCTGCGTCTTCGATGTCTCCGGAACATGGTCCCAATCCTCAATAAGAATACTAACCTTGCTTCTCCCAAGCAAGGCCACATAGCTAGTGAATCTAGCATTGTGCTCTCCCTGTGGCTCTACCTGTTTGCATGTCAAACTGGATAGGCAATTTTTGATCGGAGCTACGACTCGATATTCAAGTCCCTCAACCGTGTAGCACGCCTACCCTTTTTCCTGGTAGACGGCCGACTCGATCACCACCTTGTGTAGGAGGGGGACTGTGTAGGAGGAGGGGTACCAGATGAATCTGCCATATCTGTGTTCAAAGAAAAAAATAATAGTTATTAATTTAGACAATATGACTGAAGATAAACAAAAAAGTGCATACATTAAAAAATAATACATTAAAAAAAGTGCATACATTATCAAGTTGGAACATTCTCCCAAAATCCTTCCATATGGTCATAACGTGTGGCGTGCACATCATCTATTTCTACATTAACACTCAAGTTTGGCATATTTGACGAGAAACATGGTGTCTCTGGTATATCAAGTACTAATTCATCATTCTCATGAGAAGTATACATGGGTTTTCCTTGTAGAACCACTGACCATCCTTTGTTAGCGGGATTAGTGACATAAAACACTTGTTTTGCCTGAGATGCCATGATAAATGGTTCTTCGGTATAACGAGTATTTTCAAGGTTAACCAAGGTAAATCCAAGATCGTCGGTGAAGATGTCAGTATTAAAATCAACCCACTTACATTTAAAAATAGGTACTCTGAATATCGTGTAATCTATTACCCAAATCTCTTCAATTACACCAAAGTAGCCCATTGACGCCGTTATCGGGTATTTATCATTTGAACTCGAGAAATGCATTGATTCAGCCACCACCATGACTCCACTATTTTGCATTGTGCTTATTCATCTTCTCCCTTTGTATAAAATGAATAGTTATTTATATCATACCCACCCCAACATATCACATCAAAGTTTGGCTCACATGCTAGCCACTTTAGTGTATCAGAAGTTGTATTGTCACCTTCAACTTGTTGTTTAAACCACTTCAAAAAGCTTTTGTTGTGTTCAGTGATCACCCACTTTTTAGGCATACGTGGATTATTTCGCTTCACAATGTCTTTATGAGCACTTAAGTAGTGGATGACTTCTTCACTGTTATTCAATATGTACAAATGCGCTTGAAGTACTTCATCTCGACACATTGTCACAACTTTTGCACCTCGAGTTCCTCTACCAAGACCTATTCCATGGTAACCAGTCTTAGGTAACCCTATAGCTTCAACTTCTGATAAGTATTGTGTGCAAAACTCAATAGCTTCCTCTGCAATATATCTTTGAACAATTGATGCTTCAGGACGATATTGGTTCTTCACATACCCTTTTAATATCTTCATGTATCGCTCCATAGGGTACATCCATCGTAAGAAAACTGGACCACAGATTCTAACTTCCCTGGCTAGATGAACAATCAAGTGAACCATAATATCAAAAAATGATGGAGGAAAGTACATCTAAAATTGACATAATATGACTGCAGCCTCATTCTCTAACTAATCCAAAACATCTGGGTCCATAACTTTACTACATATGGCATTAAAAAAACGCATAATCGAGTTAAGGAATATCTAACATTCTCTGGTAAGATACCTCGAATAGCCACAGGTAGAAGTTGTTGCATCAATACATGACAATCATGAGATTTTAACCCAAGCAATTTTAGATCTTTCATAGATACAAGTCTCTTCACATTGGAAGAGTAACCAAATGGAACCTTCACACATCGTAAAAACTCACAAAAACTTCTTTTCTCTTTTTTAGACAGTGTGTGACATGCTAGAGGCAAGTATGTTCGGTTACCATGAGGTTGAGGAGCTAATTGTTCTCTTATACCCATTTCAACCATGTCCAAATGAGCATTGACACCATCTTTTGTTTTTCCTTGAATGTTAAGGAGCGTTCCGATGATACTGTCACACACATTTTTCTCTACATGCATGACATCTATACAATGCCTCACATCAAGAACCCTCCAATATGGAAGAACAAAAAGGATTGACATTTTCTTCCATATACCTGTGGCTTTCTTTTGCGTCTTTCCAAACTCACACGAAATCGCACTTGCTCGTTGATATACTTCTTCCCCACTTAAAGGTGTTGGGGCTGCATCATTTTCTTGACACCCGTTAAATGATTTTTTTAATTTACGATATGAACGGTTTGAAGGAAGAAATCTTCGGTGTCCAAGGTACACTGTTTTCCTTCCATGTTGTAGTTGATAGTGACATGTGTCTTCTTCACATATCGGGCAAGCTTTATGTCCCTTTGTGCTGTAGCCACTCAAATTACCATATGTTGGAAAGTCATTAATTGTACAAAATAACATTGCACGCAACTTGAATAAGTCACCTGTGTACCCATCAAACACATCAACACCTTCCTCCCACAACATCTTCAACTCTTCTACCAATGGGCTTAAAAAAACATCAATGTCATTTCCAGGTTGTCTGGGACCCGAGATCATCAAAGATAGCATCAAGTACTTACGTTTCATACACAACCACGAAGGTAAGTTGTAAATAACTAACACCACAGGCCATGAACTATGTTTACTCGCTTAAATTTCCATATGGATTCATTCCATCTCGTAGCAAGTCCAAACCTAATGTTTCTTGGATCATTACCAAAATTCTGGAAGATGGAATCAATTTTTTTCCATTGCAATCCATCTCGCGGATGCCTCAACTGACCATCTTTAATACGACTATCTGCATGCCATCTAGTGAGCTTTGCATCATTTCCATTAGTGAATAATCGTTTCAACCTTGGAACAATCGGAAGATACCATAACACTTTTGTCGGGGTACCCTTCATTACATCATTGTCAGAATCACCATCCTTCTTCTTGTATCGTGATTCCCCGCATTGTGGACATTCGTGAAAGTTCTCAAATTCTTTCCTGTACAACACACAATCATTCGGACATGCATGAATTTTTTGGTACTCCATACCCATTGGACACAATATCTTCTTAGCATCATAATTGTGGGTTGGCAATGTGTTACCTTCAGGGAGCATGTCACTCAACAACTCAAGCAATTCTGTGAAACTTTTATCAGTCCACCCATTCTTTGCCTTCACATTGAACAATTTTAGTACCGCCGACAATCGTGTGAACTTAGTACAATTTGTATACAAAGGCTTTTTTGCATCATTGGACAACTTCTCGTACACATGTGTATGTTGGAAGGCATCTTGTCCAAGCTCACGAATCATTTCCTCCAGCTGATCATCCATCTCTAGATCAACTTGTTCTTTGTCTTCTACACTTGGCATGTTTAATAATTCACCATGCCATGTCCACTTTATGTAACTCTTTAGGAAACCATCACAAAGAACATGTTCCCGAATAACTTCAGTCGGTAATCTTTGCTCATTCAAGCAGTTAACACAAGGGAAATAGAATCTTCCATCATTATCCGGAACATTCATCTTAGCAAATTCAAGGAATTGTTCTACTCCACTCTCATATTCATTTGTTGTTCGTCTATAATTGATCCAACTCCGGTCCATTGTTACCTTCTGTCACATAACACAACATATAAGTATAGTTTGAGGATGATAACATCCAACATGTTCTGCTGAAATTGCGATGTCACGCGATTGGATATTTTAATCTTTCAATAGGAAGTTATGTCCTACAATGGATCATTTCAGGACTGACTCCAATCAAGGCTAATTGTATTGTCTCACATTAGGGTGAGCATAAGCGATGATAGTTTTCACTTAAAATGAAATAACTACATTATAATACAAATCTAATTTTCAAAATCAAAATCACGAAAGAATGCCTACAGAAACACATTTAAATGACTAAACTACTTACAATACGTCTCTAAATTAGCTAAAGGCACCCGTGAACTTCCATCTCTTGACAGCATTATTACATACCAGATTCAAAAATATAAACCTACAATGGCTAAACCAAGCACGAAAACTTACCTCTTGAAGACCTACAGAGGTGGCAGGTGGCGTGACGTGCAGAGCTGGGTGGGGAGAAACGTACACAGGCGACGGGCACCAACGACAGTAGTAGCAGGCGGCACGACGTACAGAGTTGGCAGGTGGCATGACGAGCAGAGCTGGGTGGGGAGAAACGTACAAAGGCAAAGACGTTCGTAGAAGATACAGAGAGAACGGGGAGCTCTGCTATGGGTGAAGTGAGAAATGGAGTGTCGCGGCAGGTGTAAAACAGAGGATATTATGTCGGTTGCCCTAACACCCGTCATCAAATAAACTTTCTATGTCGGGTAAAATTTAACCGACATAGAAAGTGAACTTTCCATGTCGGTTAAGTTTTACCCGACATAGAAAGTGAACTTTCCACTTACTATGTCGGTTAAAATTTACCCGACATAGAAAGTTTATGATTTTATTACAAAATTGCCACCGCGCTACATACTATGACGGGTGGACTACGACCGTGATAAAAACTCGTCATAGAATGCTATTTTTCCACTAGTGAGTTTTGGGGTTCTGTTGATTTTGGCTCTGTAATAATCGATTAATACTTCATTTAATCGATTATTTCAGTCAGATTTTGATTTTTAACTTCAAATCAACCCTATTTTCGAAAACCCTTTTCCCAAGAACCCTAATTCCGAAATTCCCAATTCGCAAACCCTAATTTCTCTACTTAAGCTTCTCTATGGCACTCAGAAAACAAGAACAACCTTTTTCATACATAAGTTAAGTGCTGTAAGTGCCAGAGAACTGTTTGTTGCAAGAAAAAGGTGCTTTTGGAACCTGGTGTGGGCTAGAAGCGATAAGAATCACTAAGTGGAGTTCTTAGTGGATTGTGTGTTGTGTTGTCTCTAGGGAAAGTTGTTCTTCATCTCTTGTGGATTTCAAGAGAGGTGTTTTCTTTACTTTATCTTTTCCATTGTAATTTGTTTGTAACAACTTGATTATAGTGACAGCGTTAATCCTCTATTTGAGTGATTAGCAACTGGACGTAGGGTCTTTTGATCCGAACCAGTATAAATCTCCTGTGTAAGATTCTCTTCTCTATTTACATTTACACAGTTTTTAATCGGTAAAATTTGGGGAAAATTTTGAAAACCTAATTTTTGTTAAGAAACCAATTCACCCCCCCTCTTGGTTTTTGTCCGACCACGCGATCATTCTACTGCACGATTCCAACAAGTGGTATCAGAGTTTGCTTTGATAGTCATTCAAATTTTTGAAAATGGCCGGACAAAATCAAACTTTTGCCGAAGGCGCGTCTATCAACAGACCCCCACTTTTTGTGGGTCAAAATTATCCTTTTTGGAAGGTACAAATGCAAATCTTTTTAGAGTATGTTGATAGAGGCATTTGAGACGCTATTTTAAACGGTCCATATGCTCCTAAAGTTACTGAGAACAGTGTTGACGTTCCCAAACCTTTTTCTAGATGGATTGCAGAAGAAAACAGAAAAGCACAATTTGACGTTAGGGCTAGAAATATAATTTCATCTGCTCTAACCCTTGACGAGTTTTACAGGATTTCTGTTTGTAAAAGTGCTCAGGAAATGTGGGAAATGCTAAGAGTGACCCACGAAGGTACCGACAACGTTAAAAGAGCACGTAAAAACTCTCTAATCCAAGAATACGAGATGTTCCAGATGCAACAAGGAGAAACGATTTTCGACGTTCAAAAGCGTTTCACTCATATTGTGAATCATCTCACCGGATTAGGTAAAGTATTTGACGTTGATGAATTAAATGTTAAAATTTTAAAATCTTTGGATAGGAAATGGCAACCTAAGGTGACGGCCATCTCGGAGTCACAAAACCTTGCCACAATGTCAATGGCGGCACTATTCGGAAAGCTAAGAGAGCATGAGCTTGAGCTTGGTAGGCTAAATGATGAAGAAGGACAATTTCAAAAGAAGAACCTAGCCTTCAAAACCAAAATCTCCAAAGGTAAAAATAAAAAGGAAGAAGAAGACTCAAACGATGAAGAAGAAGAGTTGAGTCTAATGATAAAGAAGTTCACCAAATTCATGAAAGCTAAAGGAAGACATCCATTCAAAGGTAAAGGAAAGGTAAGAGAAAGTACTTCCGTAAATATAAAATGCTATGGTTGTGGTGAAGCAGGACATGTAAAGACCGAATGTCCAAACAAGAAAAACGATGAAATCAAAGGGAAAAAGTTCTTCAAGAAGAAAGCTTATATTGCTTGGGACAACAGTGACTCAAGCTCGGAATCAAGCGACTCGGAAGTAGAAGAAAATATTTGCTTAATGGCAAATGACAACATATCTTCCGATTTTGAGGTAAGTGATTCTGACACATCTTCTAGTGATGATGATAATGACTATGATGAACTGCAAAATGCTTATAATGAATTGTTTAGTGCTTTCAAGAATTTGAAAAATGAATATAAAGTTGTAAAGAAGAATCTAAGTAGATCCAAAAAGGAAATAGACTCTCTAAAAATGAAAATCACATGTTTAGAAGAAAAGGAGTCCTTAGAAACGAAAATTGTATGTTTAGAAGAGGATAATGATAAGAACCTAGCATGTGCAAATTGTAAAGAGCATGAATATGACATAGATATTCTTAACCATTTGCTAGACAAAGCCGAAAAGGAAATAGATGATCTTAAGAAGCATGAAATGGTATTTGCTCAAAATAATGTAAATCATTAAGTTCCTTTGAAAAAGTCTAAAAGGAAAAATAAAAGAGTATGGGTAGAAAAAGGAACTAGAGCATCTATTGTTAGAAATGCATCTTATTCTAAAGCTATATCTAAAGTATGCTTTTATTGTATGAAACATGGTCATACTTCAAATAGATGTAAAATTAAGCATTTTGGTATTCCTAAAGGAAAATATATTTGGGTTCCTATAGTTAAATGAATTATTTGTCTCTTGTATTTATTCAAAGAAAATTGATCATTTAGTATGTTTTTAAAAGGATGCTCATTAGGCCAATTATAAAATCAACTCCCTATGAATTGTTAAATGGTAGAAAGCCTAATGTTGCTCATTTGAAAATTTTTGGATGTAAGTTCTTTGTGTTGAATAATGGAAAGGACAACTTAGGAAAATTTGACTCTAAAGCCAATGAGGGCATTTTATTAGGTTATTCATTAACAAGCAAGGCTTACAGGGTGTTTAATAGAAGAACTTTGAATATAGAAGAATCTATACATGTTACTTTTGATGAGATTGTAGACCTTGGGGGAAATCCTCTTTAGTCAAATAAAGAAATTGTAGGTGATGATGAATATATAAGAGAGGCTCTTGATGAATTATATTTGGAAGAAAATGAGCCTTCTCAAACGCCTGAATTAGCAAAAGAATGGCAATCACCTAGAGGACTCTCAATGGACAATATCATAGGTGACATCTCAAAAGGGGTAAGAACTAGAATTATGACTAATTTTTGTATGTCTGTAGCTTTTGTGTCATAGATAGAACCCAAAAATGTTGAGGAAGCACTTAAAGATGACCAATGGTGCATAGCCATGCAAGAAGAACTTAACCAATTTGAAAGGAATCAAGTCTGGGAATTAATCCCAAGAGAAGAATCACATCAAGTTATTGGAACCAAATGGGTTTTTAGAAATAAACTTGATGAAGATGGAAACATAACAAAGAATAAAGCTAGACTTGTTGCCAAAGGCTATTGTCAGGAGGAAGGTATAGATTATGATGAAACTTATGCTCCTGTTTCCAGGTTAGAGGCTATACGCCTACTTCTTGCTTATGCATCTTTGATGAAATTTAAATTATATCAAATGGATGTTAAGAGTGCATTTTTGAATGGTTTTATTAAAGAAGAAGTTTATGTGGAGCAACCCCCTGGTTTTGAGGATTTTAGTTTTTCTAATCATGTTTTTAAATTAAAGAAAGCATTATATGGGTTGAAACAAGCTCCTAGATCTTGGTATGAAAGGCTAAGTAGTTTCCTAACTTCAAATGATTTTTCTAGTGCAAAAATTGATTCTACGTTGTTTATAAAGAAAGTAAAAGAACATATCTTATTGGTCCAGGTATATGTTGATGATATTATTTTTGGATCAACTGATAATTCGTTATGTGTAGAATTTGCTAAGATAATGCAGGGAGAGTTTGAAATGTCTATGATGGGAGAATTGACATTCTTCCTTGGACTGCAAATCAAGCAACTTAAAGATGGCATTTTCATCTCTCAAACCAAATACTGCAAAGAGATCCTTAAAAAGTTTGGAATGGACACCTCAAAGGAAGCTAACACACCCATGGGAACTTCATGCTATCTAGACAAGGATGAATCAGGTTTGGAGGTTAATCAATCTATGTATAGAGGTATGATAGGTTCACTGTTATACTTAACTGCAAGTAGACCTGATATTATGCATTATGTCTGTGTGTGTGCTAGATTTCAGGCTTGTCCAAAAGAATCTCACCTAAGTGCAGTAAAACACATTTTAAAATATTTAAAAGGAACTACTGGCTTTGGATTATGGTATCCTTCTGATGCTTGTACTAGTTTAGTAGGATATTCTGATGCTGATTATGGTGGATGAAAAATTGATAGGAAAAGTACTAGTGGGACATGTCATTTGTTAGGTTCATCCTTAGTATCTTGGCATTCTAAGAAACAAGCTTGTGTTGCTTTATCTACCATTGAAGCTGAATATATTGCAGCTGGTAGTTGTTGTGCTCAAATTCTGTGGATGAAACAACAGTTAGAAGATTATAGTATATTTTTAAATGACATACCTTTGATGTGTGATAATATGAGTGCAATTAATCTTACTAAGAATCCAGTAATGCACTCTAGGACTAAGCATATAGAGATTAGACATCACTTTTTGAGAGATCATATCAGCAAAGGAAACTGTAAAATAGAGTACGTTGATACAAAGCATCAATTAGCAGATATTTTTACTAAGCCTCTACTCAAGGATAGATTTTATGATCTTAGAAGAGACTTAGGGATATTAGAAATAGCTTAAATTCTGCTTATTGAGACAGTTTTTGGATGATTGTAATGTTAAAATTCATTATACAGAATGTTAATAGTTTATCATGTGTTAAAACCTCAAAAATATGATGTACTCTCTAGAATAATCGATTAATTGGAGTTATAATCGATTATTTGCATCCAAAACACTCAAAATAGGGCATTCCTCTCTGGATTAATCGATTAATTCACCAATTAATCGATTAAATACATAATTAATCGATTAACTGCAGAATTTAATCGATTAAATGATTCTGGCACTAGTTTAATCGATTAATCTGAGTTTTAATCGATTAAACCTGGCAAGTTTGGCTTCCTAGCCGTTGCCAACGGATCTCTTGACCTATATTCACTTCTATATGACCGTTGGACATGCTTGATTATAAATAGGGACCTCCATTTCACTTGTACTCACTTCTATCTCTTGAAATCAAGCTTTCTTACCTTATTTTAACTAACTTGCCCTCTTCTCACTACACTTAGCTTTCTAAAATTTTCTTGTTATTCCTCCAATCTTTCAATGGCCTCATCTTCTCGTGCTAAGATTCCTACTAGAAGAAGATCTACACCTTCATCTCGTCCCCGTCCTAATTCTGTAGAAGGATGGATTTCTGATACAGATGACCAACAAGAATTTCTGACCTATTGGAAGGAACGTGCCATTATTTCTCCAAAGTTCCTTATTGGTGAGCAGTTCATCAATAGGGGATTCAATTTTCCCAACCTTCTTGAAATTCAAGGAGTTCTTCCCTTCATCCAAATGCAAGGTACGTATTATCCTGACCTTGTTAGGGTATTTTACTCTAGATTTAAATTTAGAGATCAAATTGCTACCTCTAGAGTAAAAGGCGTCACAATTATTCTTGACGATGATATTTGGGAGAACGTTGCCCACTTTACAATTAGAGAAGATGCTATTAACATTTATGGTAAGCTAGATGATTTTGACAGGTTCTTAGCTTACCGTTCTTTTCTGCGAAATCCCTCCATGGAGATTGGGCGTCTCCTTCTTGCTGGACCTTTAAAGAAGCAGGAACGCATGATTCTACATCTAATTATCTGGATCCTATGTCCTCGGGCTACAAATCATGCTCAATGTTCTTCAATTGATCTTAGGATTATTCATGCCATAATGAATAATGAACCCTTAGATTGGGGCGTTCTTGTCACCATGACTATGTTAAAAGTCAAACGCCATCCCACCTTCAAAATTCCATATGCTCTCCTTGTCTCTCGGATTCTTGAATACAAAGGAGTCAATGTCGAAGGTGAACAAACAGTAAGAACAAATAACTTGAATCGCATGCTTGACAGCACATTGATCCAACTACAAATGGTGCGTGTCAACGACATTTATGTTCACAAGGATGGCGTTCCGAATCAAGGTGATGACAATGAAGATTCTGATGAAGATATGCCTCCTGCTACTGAGTTTCCCTCAGAGAAAATCCAAAGTGTTGGAACTTCCTCTACTCAACATGAAACTCGACAATCCATGGAAGACATGTTATCTGACATGAATCAGAGAATGCAGTCCTTCTTCACTCTTTCTGGAGTACGGCATGAGGAAATAATTCGTCGTATATCTGATGTAGATGATAAAGTGTGCCGTTTAGAAAATAGATTTGATGCACACTTTCATAGTGATGATAGTGAAGAATTTTAAATTTGTTGTTATCTCTAATATTGTAATGATTGCTTGTCTCTGAAATAAAATATGGTATTCTGTTATTGCTTTGATTGAGGGGGAGTTTTCTCTAAGTTATGCATATTTTGAGGGGGAGCTCTTATGTTTGTAATAGATGAATTATTTATGATTCTAATCAAAATAGGGGGAGAAAATATTTAAAGCCTAATATGATTGTTTTTAAATATTATCTGGTATGTTTAATGTGTTTGTTAGTATGACAGATAAAACAGGTTATTACAAGGCTTTAAAAGATAATTTTCATCATCATCAAAAAGGGGGAGATTGTTGAACATTCAAGGACTTGATGTTGCACTTGATGGACATGAAGATTGTTGATTTTGATGATGATTCAAGAACACAGACTTAGAGTGTTGAAGACTTGTTTTGTATTGTAATAACTCTGTTTCAATTAGATTGAGTATGTAATATTAGACTTTAAGATAGTCGGTACATAGTCTGCACCTTAGAAGCTTCAAAAAGCTCAAATTTATCATCCAGGCTCGACTTTAATCGATTAAATAGGGAAATAATCGATTAAAACAGTGAGAAAAACCATTTTTTGTATCTGCTCACTGATTTAATCGATTAAACCACCTATTAATCGATTAACAGGCCTGTTAATTGATTAATAGGCCTGTTAATCGATTAACAACCCTTTTAATCGATTAAAACAGAGAGTTTTGGGGTTCTGTTGATTTTGGCTCTGTAATAATCGATTAATACTTCATTTAATCGATTATTTCAGTCAGATTTTGATTTTTAACTTCAAATCAACCCTATTTTCGAAAACCCTTTTCCCAAGAACCCTAATTTCAAAATTCCCAATTCCCAAACCCTAATTTCTCTACTTAAGCTTCTCTATGGCACTCAGAAAACAAGAACAACCTTTTTCATACAAAATTTAAGTGTTGTAAGTTCTAGAGAACTGTTTGTTGTAAGAAAAAGGGGCTTTGGAACCTGGTGTGGGCTAGAAGCGATAAGAATCACTAAGTGGAGTTCTTAGTGGATTGTGTGTTGTGCCGTCTCTAGGGAAAGTTGTTCTTCATCTCTTGTGGATTTCAAGAGAGGTGTTTTCTTTACTTTATCTTTTCCATTGTAATTTGTTTGTAACAACTTGATTATAGTGATAGCGTTAATCCTCTGTTTGAGTGATTAGCAACTGGACGTAGGGTCTTTTGATCTGAACCAGTATAAATCTCCTGCGTAAGATTCTCTTCTCTTCTCTATTTACATTTACACAGTTTTTAATCGGTAAAATTTGGGGAAAATTTTGAAAACCTAATTTTTGTTAAGAAACCAATTCACTCCCCCTCTTGGTTTTTGTCCGACCACGCGATCATTTCGCTGCGCGATTCTAACAGTCTAGACACTCTGGATGGCCGTTTGGACACTGGATGGCCATCTGCATGTTCTGGATGGCCGTTTGGACACTCTAGATGGCCATCTGCATGTTCTGGATGGCCATCTGGACGCTCTGGATGGCCATCTGCATGTTCTGGATGGCCATCTGGACGCTCTAACAAAATTTTATTTTTTATTTTCTCAGAAAACCCTCATTTTCCTAAATGAAGCCTAGTAAACACTACTAAGGGCCTTATGAAGCCTTATTCATCTTCGGAACGGAGGATTTCTAGTCTTTATTGGAGAGTCGGGCAAGATTTGGGGTGTACACTAAAAAATCTCTCCTTTTCTTAAATGGAACCTAGTGAATGCTACTAGGGGCCTAATGGAGCTTTAACCATCTTTGAAATGGAGGATTTCTTAGAGCTATTGTTTGACCCGGGCAAGATTTGGGGTCTATAGCTGCCCCCCCTTTTCACCTACCAGACTGGCTACAAGCGAATGTGTTGTAAGACCGGATGGTGGGTGAAGGAGTTGACCCTCTTGCCGGTTCGTCCTTCGGATGCTCCTTTAGTGCGGTAGCTAACCCTCTGGACGATGAATGTGAAGCTCCAGGTTGCTTCTTTGGCGTGGTTCAATGAGTATTAACCCCCATCGGGTTTATAATCCACTTTGTAGGGCTGGATGAGTACGCACCCCCATCTGGTTTGACGAGTACAAACCCCCGTCTAGTTTGTAGTCCACTTCATAGGGTTGGATGAGTACGCACCCCCATCTGGTCTGACAAGTATGAACCCCTATCTGGTTTGCAGTCCACTTTGTAGGGCTGGATGAGTACGCACCCCTATCTGGTTTGACGAGTACGAACCCCTGTCTGGTTTGTCGTCCACTTCGTAGTGCTGGATGAGTACGCACCCCCATCTGCTTTGACGAATACGAACCCCCGTCTGCTTTGCAGTCCACTTCGTAGGGCTTGATGAGTATGCACCCTCATCTGGTTTGATGAGTACGGACCCCCGTCTAGTTTGCAATCCTTTCCTTGGACTAAACTGTGTGGTAGCGGCTTACTGATCTTGTTCATGCGCTGACTCCATGGGGAGTAGTTCTTTGCTTTGAAAATTGTTTTTGTCCGGTGTGCCAGGAATATTTTGAATTTAGCTTTTTGTGATAGTCATCCAACTTGTTGATTTCTGGGGATTCTTTGATAAATGCCTCTTGGGTAGGCAGGAATCCACTAGGGATTCGTTGATTATGATGGTGCCTTTGAGTAGGCAGATGCTTCATCTGAAGTCTTTTTGGTTGTTGTACTGTTTTGCCTTTAAACAAGCTGATATTCCCTTTGAGGACATTGGCTCTTTGTTTGTCAAGTATTGCCTATACGTAGGCGAACGACTTTCTTGAGGATATGTCTTTGAAGACTGCCTTTGTAGTAGGCTCATTGGGGATGTGATTTTCTTTTTGATGATCCACTGGAGAATTTTTTGTTTCTTTGGGGATCTAATTTTAGTTGCCCTCTAAGGGGATGGAGACTTGGCTCCTCTGAGAGCTGGTTTTGGGAAACTCTTATTCTGCTGGAGAAGAATGGGCTTTCCGATCCCTTGAGTTGGATGTTTTATTCTATCTACTGTGACCCATTTTGGGGTTTTCATTGGTGACCTAAAAGTTAGGATTTTTATTCAATTTCTCCTTTTTCCGCGATTTATCTCTCTTTTATCACGACTTTGAAATTTGGCTTTTTTTATGGGGATAATGCGT
This sequence comes from Sphenostylis stenocarpa, assembly GCA_963425845.1. Lineage (NCBI taxonomy): Eukaryota > Viridiplantae > Streptophyta > Magnoliopsida > Fabales > Fabaceae > Sphenostylis > Sphenostylis stenocarpa. Next base: position 31,072,429 of record OY731401.1, on the reverse strand, counting down.
GTGTCTTTTTACTTCTTAGTTTCTTTTATGCACGCAAGCTTTTTCTTCTTTTTGGGGATCCGTAGAGGATAAAGTTTTTCTCTTTTTTCTTTTTTGTGGCCCACTTGGGGGCTTATTGGCCTTTCTTTGACATGACCTTTCTTTTTAGGCCTCTGCTTGGGATGAAGGGTTTTCTTTCTTTTTTTAGTGATCCACCAGGGAATTAGTTTACTTCCCGGGGATCTGATTTTGATTTCTTTCTAGGGGATGGGAATTTCTGAAATGATCTACTTGGGGATTTTATTCGGCCTTCTCTATCATGGCCTTTTCTTTTTGGCTGAGCCCTTGATGGTATGAAGGTTGGACTCCTTTGACTATTGATGATGATGGGCTTTTATGAAGCCTTTATTCTCCTTTAGGGAATGTGGCGAAGATTTGATTGAGTGTGCTTGATGACTCATGTGGTGGCGATACTGAGCCTTGGGGTAATATTTTTGTTTTATGCCTCTGGAGTAGGCAAGGATCCGTTTTGGGATGACTAAGCCTTTCCATAAGCTTTTCTTTTCTGACGATTGTGCCATCTTTATTGGGTAGAAGGATGGCGGTTGAAGCTTTGGCTCCTGGAACTCTTATTTGGCTTTGAGTCGCTTGATTAGTGGCAACTTGCTCTGCTTTCTTGAGGCAGAGCATTATTTGGAGACTTATTTTGGGTGTTTCCTATTTTCAAACACAAACATGGAGCCTAGTCTCCATATATGCATGATTATCGCTTTTGCTATTTATTTTGCTTACATATATTTTTATTTTTATTTTTTTTATAAAGAAAAGGATAGGACCCTATTCATCAACATCTATGCATGTAATGTTTATGATATGCATCCTATAATGTTATTTCGGTTATTTCTTACAAAAGGATTAATTGATGTGCTTTTGCTAATGATGTGTTTCTGATGTCATGCTTAGCTATACCGACTTTGCCGTCTTGAATTTACCATGACCAAAGAATGATTGTTTTGATTGTAGAGCGACTTGCCATTTTAGTGCGTTCATTTCTTTCTTTAGGGATTTCAATCCTCCTATTGATCACTATATTTCCACATTGCCCAATTAATTACTAGAATGTCATAGTGGTAAGGGTCAAGAGAAAAGAAGGAAGAGGATATTTAATTCGAAGGCTTGTGCTTTAGAAGGGATTTTTTATTTTCTAAATCATGGTCTTTGTAAGAATGGTTAGCCGAGGTGGGTCAAAGTATTTGGGCTAGCTTAAACAAATGTTTTATTTATAAGGTTGTGTCTTTAACTAATTGTTTTGTGGCGCTTATCTCAACTGATTGACTTCCCTATACTGCCCTTCGGGTTTTCAGCCTAGGATGTTGTGTTTTGTCCTAATTTTTGTCTAGGTTTCTCTTTTTTTTTTGGGAACCCTAGCAGTCTTTATTTTGTAACCCTAATTTTTGCCTAGGCTACCCTTTTTTGTTATTCGGGTTTCCTAGCGGGTTTACCCTAACTTTTGCGTAGCCCCCTTAGTGGGTTTCCTACCGGGTATCTTGCCCTTTATTTTTTTGCCCTTTGGCTACTATGGCCATTTTTTTTACACAACATTGGTGAAACACGACTTTATTATGATAAGATAAAACCTTACTTGTGTTTCTAGTCAATCAGGGATAGCGAATTCATTTTATTATGACAATAACGCGCTTTGATTATTTTTGACGTATTTTAAAAATGTTTGCTTAAACATGGTTATTATGGGGTTTAGTCATGAATAGCAAGAAAATAAATAGATAGTAAGAATTGAATTCTTTATGATTAAAAGGGAAATATGTGCCCTAAAAATGTCAGGGGGTCGGGCTTGCCCCGGGGAGTAATCTCTAATAGTCATTGGGTTTACATCCCTTAAAATTGGAAGAAGAACTCTTAATGACTAAGGTCGCTCTTCACGCTTGCATCCCTTCACTTCGAAAGGTCTGATTCAATGTACGGAGGGGAGACTTCCCTTTTCTTCTTGTAGCTCGATCCTTTATAGGGTCGTACCCTAGGCTGTGCTTCAAAGGATTGTCTTTAAAATCCAGTGACTCCCTTATTCCTTGGGATTTTGTACCGAGCCCTTGGCCAGGGCGGTATCCATATTTCAGCATCATATGGGCCACCTTCATATTGTTGGGAAGTCTTTCTATATTGGTGATTTCAAGTGCTTGAAAGGATGTTTCAAGGGCCTCTTTGGCTGCATCCACATAAGGTAAGGTAGATGGTTTGCTGATCAGAATGTCGTTTTCAGCTTGAACCATGACCAGCTTGTCACCTACCACGAATTTGACTTTTTGGTGGAGCGTCGAAGGTATTGCCTTAGTGCCATGAATCCAAAGTCTGCTAAGGAGACAACTATATGCTGGAGTAATATCCATCACGTGGAAATCGACGTTGAAGATAGTGGGACTAATTTGGATTAGCAGGTTGATCTCCCCCACCACTTCTCGTTTTGATCCGTCGAAGGCTTGAACAACAGTATTGCTTGGGCGCATGTGGGCTCCTTGAACTATCAATTTATCAAGTGTGCACTTGGGCAACACATTCAAGGATGACCCGTTATCCACAAGAACTTTGGAGATGAGATACTCCTTGCACTTTACAGAGATGTGCAAGGGCTTGTTGTGGCTTGACCCTCTGGGAGGGAGTTCTTCATCTATGAAGGTGAGATGATCATTGGCTATAATGTTACCAACGATCCCTTCAAATTTATCTTGGGATATGACATGCGGTACATATGCTTCGTTCAAAACCTTCAGCAGGGCATTTTGATGCAGTTCCAAACTCATTATTAACGATAACAAAGTTATCTTCGCAGGTGTGTGATTGAGTTGGTCAATGATGGAGTACTCACTTTGCCTTATAAACTGGAGTAACTCATCGGTCTCCTCCTTGGATTTTTTATTGTTTTCTTCTTCAATCCCTTTATTTTTTTCCTTTATTTTTAGGAGCTTCATCTAGTAACTCCTTGGGGGAATAAATTCTTCCGCTTCTTGTTGTGCCCTCAATACTAACTATATTGGAGATGGTGTCATTGATGGGTGATGTTTCTTCTTATCTCCATGGTATAGCTTTATTAGATGCATATGGGAAAGGACGAAGCGTGAATAAATGCAAAGGTATCCTTGCCCCCTCTTCCTTATTTACTTATATGACCAACGACTGAGGCTTATTATCCTTCTTTGGTAGATCAACCGTTGGAGAGAGCTTGATGACAAAAGGTTTTCTCTCCATCTTGTTGAGTATGGAAAGCGCATCGATTAATCCTTCCTTTTTATTATCTTATTATTATTAAAAGTGAGGAGGGATGTATGAATGTATGCAGCTTATGAATGCAATAAACAATTGGGAAGATGAAGAAAATATATTTTATTTATTTCATCAAAAGGTGGACATTCCTCTATATAATGCTTCGAAGCACACTTTGACAAAATCAGAAAAGCCAAAAAGAAACCCACAGGCAGGTTCATGTTTTTATGTAAATCCTCTTCGGCTTCCCGTACATGAAGTGTTAGTGCTTCGACTTGACGGTGACTGTCTGGCTCATATCTTCATTATACTTTTGAACCTCTTTTGCTTTCACCTCATGATGAACGATCAAGGCTTATAAATCCTTGGACCTTTCAATCGCTTGGTCTCTTTCTTGAATGGCTCGACCAAACTAAGCTAATCATTTTCTTTCTTTGATGCGTAGCTCAAAAAGGTTCGTGTTGTTCTCTTGGGCGATTTCCCACCATCTCTGCGCTTCGGACTGAGCTCTTGCGAGGTCATCTTTCATCATCTTGATCGTTCATGCCTGTTTTGCATATGCAGCCATGTCACCGCCGTCAAAAAGAGGTGGTCAGAGCGACGTGATGGTTTCGACTCTCTTGATTTTCGTATTTTTTATTGGTGGTTACAACGCCTTTAGGTTGTCCGATAACCGGGATGAACCTAGGGGCGAGGTTTTCGAAAAGGCGCTCTTGGATTGTCCGATAACCGGGCTAATCCAAAAGCTAGTTTTGAAAGGGTTCTGTGGAGTCGCCACCCATGTTTTTACCGAAAACATCGGAAAAGGAATTAAAAGGCGTTGGTTTTCGAAAAACCAACTTTGGTCATTAGAACCAGAGTTAGGTAAGGGAGTTAGTTACGTGTAAAGGAAGTGTTAGTTCCTTTACGACGCCCCTTTCGGGTTCCCTATGACAGGCCAGCTATTTAAAAAATATTTAAACCAGTGAAAATTACGCTTTTACCCTTTTATTCTGCGGAATTTAAAATTATGACTACATGGCCCTAGTATCTATTGCATAATTTAAAATTAAAGCGATAAAAGTAGAGAGGAAGAATATAAACCTCCGAAGCACGCTTTTATATTAATTATTTAAAAAAATAGGGTGCTTTGTGGCAGCCCTTCACTCTACACAGCATCGGAAACTTCTCGAAGCGCCGAAAAACACTCACAAAAACACTCAGAAGCTCCGGAAATGCGTCGGAGGGATTCTAGAGAGAGAAACTAGTGATTTTCTAGAGAGAAGGAGGAGAAAACTCTGTGTGGTGTTGTGAAAATGAGGGAATGACGCCCCCTATTTATAGTTTTTCGCGCCTGACAGGTCGAGACCGTCGTCTCGTCTGAGAGGGTCGAGACCGCCGTCTCGTCAAACGAGACCGCCATCTCGCCCTGCCAAAGTGGCAAGACCACCGTCTCGCCCTTCGCAGGTGGCGAGAACGCCATCCTGGAAAGCGAGACCGCCGTCTCGCCATTTGCAGGTGGAGAGACCGTCGTCTCGTCTAACGAGATGGCGGTCTCGCCACTTGCATGAGGCGAGACGGCGGTCTCGATTTCGAGCCGGCGATCTCGTCACAAAAAGGTGAGAAACCTTATTTTCGTGCCGAAAATCCCTCCTATCCTAGTATGGGGCCTAACAGTCTCTCCTAGTGGCTTTTTAGGCTTCGTCCATCTTCGAATAGGAGATATTCTATTCTTTATTGTGAAGTCGGGCAAGATTTGGGGTCTACAGTTGCCCCCCCTTTACCCGACCAGTCGACTGCTGGCCTTTTGTGCCAAGGAGATCGACTGGAGGGTAAAGGAGTTGACCCTCTTGCCCGGTTGTCCTTCAGATGTTCCGTCTTGCGACGGTTGATCTTCCGGGGTAAACTTTGTATTCGTGCACTTCCGGGATACGCCTTCTGACGGTAGCCGATCCCTTTGGTGGACACGTGGTAGAACCTCAGGATACTCCTTCTGACGGTAGCCGATCCTTCGGTTGATGGGTATAAACCCCCCCATCAGTCTGGTAGTTGCAGTCCGTTGTGTGGGACTGGATGGGTATGAACCACCCATCAGGCTGGTAGTTGCAGTCCGTTGTGTGGGACTGGATGGGTATGAACCCCCCATCAGGCTGGTAGTTGCGACTTACTGATCCGGCTCGAGCGCAGATCAGGCACACCGCGTGCGCAGGTTGATAGGTATGAACCTCCTATCCGGCTGGTACAGTCCACTGTGTAGGACTGGTGGTGGTGGCGGCTTACTGCTCGGGTGGCTCATGCACCGAGCGTTGAGATATACTTTTTGTTGATCTTCTTTGGAGATGTTGTCGTTCGGTCTGCGCCGGGGATTTTGTTGGTGTTCATCCATCTTTGTTGCTTGCTGGGGATTCTTTGTTTTTGATCCATCCATCTTGTTGATTACTGGGGATTCTTTGTTTTGATCATTTTGATAGTGGTCATCCGACTTTGCTGGTTGTCGAGATTTTTTATGAGTGCCTCTTAGGTAGGCAGGAATCCTCTGGGGATTTGTTGATCTGAGTGACGCCTCTTGAATAGGCGGATATCCTATTCAGTTTCGGTAATGCCTCTGAGTAGGTAGACGCTTCATCGGAAGTGAAGACTTTTGGTTTCATTTGTTTTGCCTCTGACTAGGCTGATATGGGGATACTGGCTCTTGCATGCTTGCCAGGTCTTGCCTATGCATAGGCAAATGACATTCTGAGGATGAATATGAAGTTTTTCCTTTGCAGTAGGCTCATTGGGATGATCTTTCTTTTTTATTGATCCACCGGGGAATTGGTTGCCTTCCCGGGGATCTAATTTTGATTTCCCTTTTGAGGGAATGGAGTTTTGACTCCTTGTTGGATGTTGTTGGTATGAGATGGCTTCGCCAATACTCTTGTTTCATTGGGATTTTCAATTCTTTCTTTTTCGTTGATTTTTCCTTTTCTACGGTGACCCACTTAGGGATTTTATTGATTGCCTAAAAGTTAGGATTGATTTCGCCTTTTTTTCGCGATTTATCTCTTTTTTATCGCGATTTTGAAATCTGGCCTTTTTTATGGGGATAATGCGTAAGCCTTTTTACTTTTTAGTCTCTTTTCATTACGCTGGCTTTTTCCCTTCTTTTTGGGGGGGGGTCCACTAGGGATGACGTTTTATTTCTTTAGTGATCCACCAGGGAATTAGTTGACTTCCTGGGGATCTGATTTTTCTTTTCTAGGAATGGAGTCTTGGCTCCTTGATTGATGTTGATGCGAGCTATACTTGTGAAGATCTTATTCCACTGGAGGATGGGAATTTCTTATTCTTTTTTGTAGACTTTTTAGGAGATCCACTTGAGGATTTTTATTCGGCCTTCTCTGTTGTTGCCTTTTCTTTTGGACATCCTCTGGGGATGCAAGAGTTTTCTTCATTTTTCCTTTTTTTGTTGAGCCCTTGTTGGTATGGAGATTGGACTCTTTTGATTGTTGATGATGATGGGCTCTTGAAGCCTTTATTCTCCATTGGGGAGTGTGGAGGAGACTTTGGGTGAGTATGCTTGATGACTCATGTAGTGGTAATGCTGAGCCGTGAGGAGTGTTTTTGTTTTGCCTTCTGAGTAGGAAGGAATCCTCTTGGGGATGACTAAGCCTTTCCGTCGGCTTTTCTTTTATGATGTCTGATGATTGTGCCCTCTTTTATTGGGTGATGATTGGAGTTTTGGCTTCTGGAAGCTTCTTATGACAACTTGCTCTTCTTTCTTGAGGGAGAGCAATGTTTGGAGACTTCTTACTTTCTTGTGTCTTCTTTTCTGGGTAGAAGGATGGTGGCTGGAGCTCTTGATTTTCAGAAGTTCTTATTCTGCTGAGTCACTTGATTGACGACTTGCTCCATTTTCTTGAGGGCATTATTTGGAGACTCAGTCTCAGTGATCCTGTTTTCAATCACAAACATGGAGCTAGTCTCCTTATATGCATGAATGCTTTTCGTTTTTTGTTATTTGTCTGAAGTAATTTTTATTTTTGACATTGACAAAGTCGTTTTGTGCTGTAGACCCCAAATCTTGCCCGGCCTCCAAATAAAGAGTAAAAGATCTCCTATTCGAAGATGGACGAAGCCTAAGAAGCCACTAGGAGAGACTATTAGGCCCTATACTAGGATAGGAGGGATTTTCTGCACAAAAATAAGGTTTCTCGCCTTTTTGGGGACGAGACCGCCGTCTCGCCACCTGTGAATGGTGAGACGGCGGTCTCACTTTCCCGGACGGCGGTCTCGCCACCTACGAAGGGCGAGACGGCAATCTAGTTTGGCGAGACGGCAGTCTCGCCAATTTGGCAGGGTGAGACGGCGGTCTCGACCTTGTCAGACGAGACGGCGGTCTCGACCCTGTCAGACGAGACGGCGGTCTCGACCTGTCAGGCGCGAAAAACTATAAATAGGGGGCGTCATTCCCTCATTTTCACACCACCACACAGAGTTTTCTCCTCCTTCTCTCTAGAAAATCACTAGTTTATCTCTCTAGAATCCCTCCGACGCATTTCCGGAGCTTCAGAGTGTTTCTGTGAGTATTTTTCGGCGTTTCGAGGAGTTCCCGACGCTGTGTAGAGTGAGGGGCTGCCACAAAGCACCCTTTATTTTAAGGAATTAATAGAAAAGCGTGCTTCAGAGGTTTACATTCTCCCTCTCTACTTTTACCGATTTAATTTTAAATTATGCAATAGATATTAGGGCCATGTAGTCGTAATTTTAAATTCCGCAGAATAAAAGGGTAAAAGCGTAATTTTCACCGATTTCAATATTTTTAAATAGCTGGCCTGTCATAGGGAACCCGAAAGCGGCGTCATAAAGGAACTAACACTTCCTTTATACGTAACTAACTCCCTTACCCAACTCTGGTTCTAACGACCAAAGTTGGTTTTTCGAAAACCAACGCCTTTTAACTCCTTTTTCGATATTTCCGGTAAAAACATCGGTGGCGACTCCACAGAACCCTTCAAAACCAGCTTTTGGATTAGCCCGATTATCGGACAATCCAAGAGCGCCTTTTCGAAAACCTCGCCCCTAGGTTCAGCCCGGTTATCGGACAACCTAAAGGCGTTGTAACTACCAATAAAAAACGCGAAAATCAAGAGAGTCGGAATCCATCGCGTCGCTCCGACCGCCCTCATTTTGACGGTGGCGACAGATGGAGACTCCACTGGGGAAGCCTAGAGAGTTGATCCCATTTAGTGATGGGCCAACTTAAAAGTAAATAAACCAAAAAAAAAAAATTCGCTTTTACCCTACCTTTGTATTATAACATGTTTTATTGTTTGGCTTTAATAACTGCTGTTTGTTTATATTGTGTGAAATACAAATTGTATACAAACCTTTGCACACAACAGTTCCCCCTATACCCGGGGGCAAGTGAGAAATCCATAGGGAGTGGGTGGCAGGTACGGTTCGCTGTAGTGAAGGCCTTGTGCCCACCGGTGTGATCGGAAACCACCACTCAAGGTGATAACCTTCCTCTTTTGGCACAAAGACTGACTATGGCCTTAGTGCTAAGCATGGTCGGAAGGCTAGAGAGTGGGGACCCTATAATGGGGGCACCTTGGGGGCCTTAGCCTGGTGAGAACAGTTAGAACCTACCCTCGCCAATGGACTTTTCTGCAGGAAAACCCTACCTCGTGATAAAAATGAATTCTCGTCTGTTCGTGGATGATCGAATTGTGTGTGCATATGTTTGCTGCATTTGTTTGTTGCATAGCATAAACAAACAACAGAACAAAAATCACAAAAATATTTTTTTTGCAATAAACACCCTTATCTCGGACAGTCTGCCTTTTAGCTAGCCTGGTTTCAGGTTCTTTGTAAGCTAAGTAGCCACGCAGTTCCGACAGAAGAGATAAGGGACGTTAATTATTCTTTCGCATAAAACCATTTTATCTCGAACAGTCTGCCTTTTAGCTAGCCTGGTTTCAGGTTCTTTGTAAGCTAAGTAGCCACGCAGTCCGACAGAAGAGATAAAAGGCTAAAAAAATAAATCCAAAATAAATAAAATAATAATAACAAAATTAAAACATTTATAAAAAGAATTTTGACAAAGTCATATTATTCATATTGCATCATGTCATAAGTGGAAAAATCAAGAGAAAAAATAAATGCATAAGGAAAGTATGCATACGCATCATTTTAATAAATCCCTAAAAAATGGGTCTTAGAAGCGTTTTTTGGGAAATTTACTGGGCCAAATCCCCTTTGGGTACTTATAGTCTGATTCCTCACCTTTTTCCCTTCGTTTTGATATGTTGTGCGTCCAAATCAGACATCTCAGTCAAAAGTTATGCCACTTTGAACATCTACCGCCCTTTTGTACTGGTGCATGCATAAATACATTCATTCTAGGGAATATCCATCTCATAAATCATTTATTTTAAACAATAAAAATCTTTTTGTATTCTAGAAAGCGGCTAGTATTCTTCATGCCCTCATCCGCATACAAAAAAAAAATACAAAATCCCAAACACTATCATACATCATGTTAGAAAATAAAACATGATAATGTTTAGGAAAAAACAAACACTTACATACATGCATCCACCAAACTTCATCCTCATAACATGCATCTAGTAATAGACAATCGAAGAAGTGGACATTCCTCAAAAAGAGGATTAGGGCATTCGCATGCCATGCACGGGAAGTCAAAAAGAAAATAAATAGAAATTCTAACCTGCCTATGGGTTCATTTAGGCTTCTCCACTTTAAAAAAAAATGTACTTCAAAACATTGCATTGAGGAATGTACACTGTCTGGATGAAATAAATAAAATTGCTTGTTTTCATCATCTCTTCAAATGTCTATTGTATTTATAAATTGCATTCATTCTCACTTTAATAATAATAAGATAATAAAAAGAAAGGATTAATTGATGTGCTTTCCATGAATTGGAATAAGATGAAGAGCAAACCTTTTGTCGTCAAGTTCTCTCCAACGGTTGATCCGCCTAAAGAGGATAATAAGCCTCAACCGTTGGGTATCCGAGTTAATAAGGAAGAAGGGGCAAGGATGTCGTTACATTTGTTCGCCCCATACATCAAATAAGGTTGCACCATGGAGATATGTAAAAACACCGCCCATTAACAAGGATATCTCCAGCATAGCTGGCATTGTGGGCAAAATTAGAAATGGAAGAATCTATTCCCCCAAGGAGCTGTAAGATGACGCTCTTACAAATAGAGAAAAAATAAAAAGACTGAAGAAAAACATAATCCAAAGAGGAAACTGAGCAGACTTTGGATTCACGACGCTAAGACAGTTCTTTCAACAAGACAAACTCACTGTAGGCAATAAGCTGGTCACAAAGACGACATTCGGATCAACAATTCGTCTGCCCTACTTTGAATGAAAGCGGCTAAAGAGGACCTTTGACATACCTTTTGCCAATATGAAAAGACTTCCCCAACAATATGAAGGTGACCCACATGATGAGGAAATATGGATGTCACCCAAACCAAGGGCTCATTAGAAACTCTCAAGTAATAAGGGAGCCACCAGATTTTAAAGTTTTACCCTACAAAGGATCAAGTTGCATGGAGAAAAGGGAAGTCTCCCCTCCACACCTTGAATCAGATTTTCCCAAATAGAGGGGTTCAAGCGTCAAAAGCGACTTTAGTCATTAGGTGTTCTCCTTCTGATTCTTAGGGTTTGTAAATCCAATGACTATTAGAGATTACTCCTCAAGGTCAACCCGACCCCCGAGCATTATAGGGCACACATTTCCCTATTAATTACAAAGAATGTCATTCTTACTATCTGCTTCTCTTCCTACTATTCATATCTAAACCTCATTAATAATCATGTTTAAACAAACGTTTCAAAAATGCGCCATCGTCAAAATAATCAAACCACTCATCACCACTGATTAACTAGAAGCACAAAATAAAGTTTTACCTCATCATAAGTAAAGTCGTGTTTCGCCAATGTTGTGCAAAAAGAAAACAAAAATCAAAGGAAACCCATTGAAGCCAAAGGCCAAAAAAGAAAAATACCCGGTAGGAAACCCACCAAGGGGGCTACGCAAAAAATAGGGTCAACCCGGTAGGACACCCGAACGAAAATAAAGGGTAGCCTAGGCGAAAGTTAGGGTTACAAAATAAGGTCCGCTAGGATTCCCAAAAATACAAAAAAAAGAACCTAGACAAAAGATAAGGCCAAAACACAATATCCTAAGCTGAAAACCCAAAGGGCAAACTAGGGAAGTCAATCAGTCATAGCAAGCGCCATAGAATAAGGTGCCACTCCATAAACAAAACGTTGTTTAAACTAGCCTAAACACTCTAACCAACCTTGGCTAGCCGTGCTTACAAAAACCATTTTTTTGTCAAAATAAAACAATTCTAAAACACAAGCCTTTGAATTAAATATCTTGTTCTTTCTCTTCTCTTGACCCTTACCACTACGACATTCCAGTAAGTAGTAGGGAAATGTGGAGATAGTAATCAATAGGAGGATTGGCATCCCCGAGGAAGGGGAGGGGCACACTGACATGGCAAGTCGCTCTACAATTAACACAATCATTCTTCGATCATGAAAAAAATCGAGACGGCAAAATTGGTATAGCCTATCATGTCCACAAAGCACATAACGTCAGAAGCTCATCAGAAGTAAAAGCACATTGGTTAATCCTTTTGAAAAATTAATTGAAATAGTATTATAGGATGCATATCGCAAACATTACATGCATATGATAGGCTCCTATCTCTCAAAAAAGAAGAGAAAGAAAAAATGACAATAAAAAGAATAATGCCTGCTAGGAGATTCTTAGGCAAAAGTTAGGGTAGCCCGCTAGATCGAAAACCCGCAAAGGGCGGTCTAGGCAAAAGTTAGGGCATTCATAAAAAAGGAAAAAAGCCCACTATGATATCCTAGGCAAAAATTAAGGCAGCCCGCTAGACCGAAAACCCCAAAAAGGGCGGTCTAGGCAAAAGATAGGGCTAAACCAAAAAATGAATAAAAGAGAGGGACCCTTCATCAATATCATAAAAATTCTAGCAGGAGAATGCCAGTCACTTTCCCAGATGCATCAATCAAAAAGAATAGATTGCATTTAGGGCATTCACACACAAGTAGTCGCACAAAACGACTTTGTCAAGATAAAAAATGAAAGAAATAAAAATTACTTCAGATAAAAAACAAAAAAACGAAAAGCATTCATGCATATAAGGAGACTAGCTCCATGTTTGTGATTGAAAACAGGATCACTGAGACTGAGTCTTCAAATAATGCCCTCAAGAAAATGGAGCAAGTCGTCAATCAAGCGACTCAGCAGAATAAGAGCTTTTGAAAATCAAGAGCTCCAGCTACCATCCTTCTACCCAGAAAAGAAGGCACAAGAAAGTAATAAGTCTCCAAACATTGTTCTCCCTCAAGAAAGAAGAGCGAGTTTTCATAAGAAGCTTCCACAAGCCAAAGCTCCAATCATCACCCAATAAAAGAGGGCACAATCATCAGACATCATAAAAGAAAAGCCGACGGAAAGGCTTAGTCATCCCCAAGAGGATCCCTTCCTACTCCGAAGGCAAAACAAAAACACTCCTCACGGCTCAGCATTACCACTACATGAGTCATCGAGCACACTCACCCAAAGTCTCCTCCACACTCCCCAATCAAGAATAAAGGCTTCAAGAGCCCATCATCATCAACAATCAAAAGAGTCCAATCTCCATACCAACAAGGGCTCAACAAAAAAAGGAAAAAAGAAGAAAACTCTTGCATCCCCAGAGGATGTCCAAAAGAAAAGGCAACAACAGAGAAGGCCGAATAAAAATCCTCAAGTGGATCTCCTAAAAAGTCTACAAAAAAGAATCAAAAATTCCCATCCTCCGGTGGAATAAGAGCTTCACAAGTATAGCTCGCATCAACATCAATCAAGGAGCCAAGACTCCATTCCTAGAAAAGAAAAATCAGATCTCCAAGAAGTCAACTAATTCCCTGGTGGATCACTAAAGAAATAAAATGTCATCCCTAGTGGACCCCCCCCCAAAAAGAAGGGAAAAAGCCAGCGTAATAAAAAGAGACTAAAAAGTAAAAAGGCTTACGCATTATCCCCATAAAAAAGCCAGATTTCAAAATCGTGATAAAAAAGAGATAAATCGCGAAAAAAAGGCGAAATCAATACTAACTTTTAGGCAATCAATAAAATCCCTAAGTGGGTCACCGTAGAAAAGGGAAAATCAACGAAAAAGAAAGAATCGGAAATCCCAATGAAACAAGAATATCGGCGAAGCCATCTCATACCAACAACATCCAACAAGGAGTCAAAACTCCATTCCCACAAAAGGGAAATCAAAATTAGATCCTCGGGAAGGCAACCAAATCCCTGGTGGATCAATCAAGAAGAAAGATCATCCCCAGTGAGCCTACTGCAAAGGCAAAACTTCATATTCATCCTCAGAATGTCATTTGCCTATGCATAGGCAAGACCTGGTAAGCAAGCAAGGGCCAATATCCCCAAATCAACCTAGTCAGAGGCAAAACAAATGAAAAGCCTTCACTTCCAATGAAGCGTCTGCCTACTCAGAGGCATTACCAGAAACTGAATAGGATATCCGCCTACTCAAGAGGCGTCACTCAGATCAACAAATCCCTAGAGGATTCCTGCCTACCTAAGAGGCACTCATCAAAAATCCCCAACAACCAGCAAAGTCGAATGACCACCACCAAAAAAAATCAAGATCAAAAGAATCCCCAGCAACTAACAAAGCTGGATGAAACACCGACAAGATCCCCGGCACAATCCGGATGACCACTTAGGTCCAAGCACATTCACCAACACAGAAATCACTCCCCAAGGAACCGGCGCATGAGCTAGAGCAGTAAGCCACCGCCACAGCCAAAGGATCGGCTACCGCAAGAAGGAGCATCCGGAGGCTTAACACCAGATGGGGGTGTATACTCATCGGGCCTTACAAAAGGGGGCTTACCGGGCGAGGGTTCATACTCGTCAAACCAGATGGGGGTTCGTACTCATTAGCCGAAGGGGTAAGCTACCGTCAGAAGGAGCATCCCGGAAGCGCACAAATTTTCCCCAGAAGATCAACCGCCACAAGACGGGACATCCGAAGGGTAGTTGGGAAAGAGGGTCAACTCCTTTACCTTCCTGTCAATCTATCTGGCACAACAGGCCAACAGCCGACTAGTCAGGTAAAGGGGGGCAGCTGTAGACCCCAAATCTTGTCTGGCCTCCAAATAAAGAGTAAAAGACCTCCTATTCAAAGATGGACGAAGCCTAAGAAGCCACTAGGAGAGACTATTAGGCCCCATACTAGGATAGGAGGGATTTTCTGCACAAAAATAAGGTTTCTCGCCTTTTTGGGGACGAGACCACCGTCTCGAAATCAAGACCGCCATCTCGCCACCTGTGAATGGCGAGACGGCGGTCTCGCTTTCCCGGACGGCGGTCTCGCTACCTGCGAAGGGCGAGACGGCGGTCTTGTTTGGCGAGACGACGGTCTTGTTTGGCGAGATGGTGGTCTCGCCAATTTGGCAGGGCGAGACGGCGGTCTCGACCTGTCAGGCGCGAAAAACTATAAATAGGGGGCGTCATTCCCTCATTTTCACACCACCACACAGAGTTTTCTCCTCCTTCTCTCTAGAAAATCACTAGTTTCTCACTCTAGAATCCCTCCGACGCATTTCCATAGCTTCTGAGTGTTTCTGTGAGTGTTTTTCGGCGTTTCGAGAAGTTCCCGATGCTGTGTAGAGTGAGGGGCTGCCACAAAGCACCCTTTATTTTAAGGAATTAATAGAAAAGCGTGCTTCAGAGGTTTACATTCTCCCTCTCCACTTTTACCGATTTAATTTTAAATTATGCAATAGATATTAGGGCCATGTAGTCATAATTTTAAATTCCGCAGAATAAAAGGGTAAAAGCGTAATTTTCACCGATTTAAATATTTTTAAATAGCTGGCCTATCATAGGGAACCCGAAAGTGGCGTCATAAAGGAACTAACACTTCCTTTATACGTAACTAACTCCCTTACCCAACTCTGGTTCTAACGACCAAAGTTGGTTTTTCGAAAACCAACGCCTTTTAACTCCTTTTCCGATGTTTCTGGTAAAAACATTGGTGGCGACTCCACAGAACCCTTCAAAACCAGCTTTTGGATTAGCCCGGTTATCGGACAATCCAAGAGCGCCTTTTCGAAAACCTCACCCCTAGGTTCAGCCCGTTTATCGGACAACCTAAAGGCGTTGTAACCACCAATAAAAAATGCCAAAATCAAGAGAGTCGGAAACCATCGCGTCGCTCCGACCGCCCTCGTTTTGACGGCAGCGACATGTGCGACTACTTGTGTGTGGATGCCTTAAATGCAATCTATTCTTTTTTATTGATGCATCTGGGAAAGTGACTGGCATTCTCCTGCTGAAATTTTTATGATATTAATGAAGGGCCCCTCTCTTTTATTCATTTTTTGGTTTAGTCCTATCTTTTGCCTAGACTGCCCTTTTTGGGGTTTTCGGTCTAGCGGGCTGCCTTAATTTTTGCTTAGGATATCTTAGCGGGCTTTTTCCTTTTTTATGAATGCCCTAACTTTTGCCTAGACCTCCCTTTGCGGGTTTTGATCTAGCGGGCTACCCTAACTTTTTCCTAAGAATCTCCTAGCAGGCATTATTTTTTATTTTTATTTTTCTCATTTCTCTTTTCTTTTTGAGAGAAAGGACCCTATGCATGTATGCAATGTTTGTGATATGCATCCTATAATACTAATTCAATTAATTTTTCAAAAGGATTAACCAATGTGCTTTTACTTTTGATGAGCTTCTGACCTTATGTGCTTTCGTTGACAGAATAGGTTGTACCGATTTCGCCGTCTTGACTTTGCCATGACCGAAGAATGATTGTGTTGATTTCAGAGCGACTTGCCATGTCAGTGCGCCCCTCCCTTTCCTTGGGGATGTCAATCCTCCTATTGATTACTATCTCCACATTTCCCTACTAATTACTAGAATGTTGTAGTAGTAAGGGTCAAGAGAAGAGAAAGAAGAGGATATTTAATTCAAAGGCTTGTGTTTTAGAATTGTTTTATTTTGACAAAAAATGGTTTTTGTAAGCACGGCTAGCCAAGGTTGGTTAGAGTGTTTAGGCTAGTTTAAACAAACGTTTTGTTTATGAAGTGGCGTCTTATTCTATGGCGCTTGCTATGACTGATTGACTTCCCTACTCTACCCTTTGGGTTTTCAGCCTAGGATGTTGTGCTATGTCCTAACTTTTGTCTAGGTTTCATTTTTCTTGCTTTGGAAACCTAGCGGACTTTATTTTGTAACCCTAACTTTTGCCTAGGCTACCCTTTATGGTTGTTCGGGTTTCCTAGCGGGTTTACCCTAACTTTTGCGTAGCCCCCTTAATGGGCTTCCTACCGGGTACCTTGCCCTTTTTTTTTTTGGCCTTTAGCTTCTATGGGCTCCCTTTGATTTTTGTTTTCTTTTTGCACAACATTGGCGAAACACGACTTTACTTATGACGAGGTAAAACTTTATTTTGTGCTTCTAGTCAATCAGTGGTGATGGATTTGACTTTTATTTTGGTCAATGGCGCATTTTGATTACTTTGATGCACTTTTGAAAACGTTTGCTTAAACATGGTTATTAATGAGGTTTAGACATTAATAGGAAGAAGAGAAGCAGATAGTAAGAATGACATTCTTTGTAATTAATAGGGAAATGTGTGCCCTACAATGCTCGGGGGTCGGGCTAGCCCCGAGGAGTAATCTCTAATAGTCATTGGATTTACAACCCTAAGAATCAGAAGGAGAACACCTAATGACTAAAGTCGCTTTTGACTCTTGAACCCCTCTATATGGGAAAATCTGATTCAAGGTGCAGAGGGGAGACTTCCCTGTGCAGCTTGATCCTTTGTAGGGTAAAGCTTCAAAGGATTGTCTTTAAAATTCGGTGGCTCCCTTTTTCCTTGAGAGTTTCTAATGAGCCTTTGGCTTATCCATATTTCTTCATCATGTGGGTCACCTTCATACTGTTGGGGAAGTCTTTTCATGTTGGAAAAAGATATTTCAAAGGTTCTCTTCAGTCGCATCCATTCAAAGTAGGGCAGATGACTTACTGATCCAAATGTCGTTTTTAGCTCGAACTGTGACCAACTTATCGCCTACCGTGAGTTTGTCTCTTTGGCGGAGTGTTGAAAGAATTGCCCCAGCGTCGTGAATCCAAATTCTACTCAATTTCCTCTTCGGATTATGTTTTTCTTCGGTCTTTTTATTTTTTTCTTTATTTGTAGGAGCGTCATCTTACAGCTCCTTGGGGGAATAGATTCTTCCATTTCTAATTTTGCCCCCAATGCCAGCTATGCTGGAGATATCGTTGTTAATGGGCGGTGTTTTTGCGTATCTCCATGGTGCAGCCTTATTTGATGTATGGGGTGAACAAATGTAACGACATCCTTGCCCCTTCTTCCTTATTAACTCGGATACCCAACGGTTGAGGCTTATTATCCTCTTTAGGCGGATCAACTATTGGAGAGAACTTGACGACAAAAGGTTTGCTCTTTATCTTATTCCAATTTATGGAAAGCACATCAATTAATCCTTTCTTTTTATTATCTTATTATTATTAAAGTGAGAATGAATGCAATTTATGAATACAATAGACACTTGAAGAGATGATGAAAAAAAACAATTTTATTTATTTCATCCAGACAGTGTACATTCCTCAATGCAATGTTTCGAAGTACATTTTTTTTTTTAAGTAGAGAAGCCTAAATGAACCCATAGGCAGGTTAGAATTTCTTTTTTTTTTCTTTTTTACTTCTCGTGCATGGCATGCGAATGCCCTAATCCTCTTTTTGAGGAATGTCCACTTCTTCGATTGTCTATTACTAGATGCATGTTATGAGGATGAAGTTTGGTGGATGCATGTATGCAAGTGTTTGTTTTTTCCTAAACATTATCATGTTTTATTTTCTAACATGATGTATGATAGTGTTTGGGATTTTATGTTTTTTTGTATGCAGATGAGGGCATGAAGAATACTAGCCACTTTCTAGAATGAAAAAAGATATTTATTGTTTAAAACAAATGATTTATGAGATGAATATTCCTTAGAATGAATGTATTTATGCATGCACTAGTACAAAAGGGCGGTAGATGTTCAAAGTGGCATAACTTTTGACTGAGATGTCCGATTTGGACGCACAACATATCAAAACGAAGGGAAAAAGGTGAGGAATCAAGTTACAAATACCTTAAGGGGATTTGGCCCAGTCATTTTCCCAAAATGGGTCAAGCACACCAAGCCGGCCCAATAGACATGCTTCAGTAATTTAAGTCTCCGAAATTAATTAGGCCTCCAAAAATAGTAAAAACAGTGGAGTTTTAAATCTAACTCAAATGGCTTTCAAAGGAGACCTGAATTGCTTAATTTGGATAAGTATTGAAAATACTACAAGTGCTTGAAGTTGGCGGACCTGTACTGAAGCCAACTTATGATGTGTTTTGTGGACTAGTTGGGCCCAAAACCTAGATTAAGATTAGGGTTAGGGTTATTTATGTAAGGGAGATGTAGGGTTAAGATAAACAACACCACGCAGCAGTCATTCAGCCGCCTTTCATCTTCTGCAATTTGTATTAAAGTTTGTTTATTCTTCTGTCATTATTTTAAATTCTTGTTTCGATTTTAATTATGTCTCTTCTTCTGCATTTTCGATTTTCCATGGATAGCTAAATCTTTGTATTGATTTTTTAAGGAGAATGCAAGTATATCTTTGAGGTTTTGTTCTTCAATTTCATTTTGTTTGTTCTCTTAACTCTTCATCATCTAATCTCAGTGTTGAATTATAATCTGTTTATGCTTAATAAACTGAAACTAATATCACAGTTTGCTTAATTCTGTGTTAGAGATGAGATTGTGTGATGTATGCAATGCTTAATTGTATAAGGATAATTTGGGGTTAATCTTTGCTTAGTTGGTTAATTTCATATTGGAATAAGAGTTAAGGATAATTTGGGGTTAATCTTTGCTTATTTGGTTAATTTCATATTGGAATAAGGGTTAAAGCTAATTTGGGATTAATCTTCACTTAGTTGGTTAATTTCAAATTAAATTCGTAACCTAGGATAAGTGATGTAGACCCCAAATCTTGCCTGGCCTCAAAATAAAGTCAGAAAGCTTCCTATTTGAAGACGGCCAAAGCCTAACAAGCCACTAGGAGAGACTATTAGGCTCCCGTACCAAGATATGAAGGTTTTTTGGCCCAAAATAAAGTTTCTCGCGTTGAAGGGGACTCCCGGGTCAAGTCTCGCTCAAGCGACTGATGTACTCGCTTGAGCGACAGATGCTTCAAACAAAGGGGACTCCCAGGTCAAGTCTCGCTCAAGCGACTGATGTACTCGCTTGAGCGACGGATGCCTCAAACAAAGGGGACTCTCGGGTCATGCCTCGCTCAAGCGACCGGAATACTCGCTTGAGCGAGCGAAGGACGAAACGGCGGTCCCATTTTTCCAGACGGCGGTCTCGATTTCTGGCATGGTCGAGACGGCGGTCTCGACTTTCCAGACGGCGGTCTCGACCCCTGTCAGAGGAGACGGCGGTCTGGACCCTGACAGCGCGAAAAACTATAAATAGGGGCTCTCTCCCCCT
This sequence comes from Sphenostylis stenocarpa, assembly GCA_963425845.1. NCBI lineage: Eukaryota > Viridiplantae > Streptophyta > Magnoliopsida > Fabales > Fabaceae > Sphenostylis > Sphenostylis stenocarpa. The sequence continues at coordinate 31,052,562 of OY731401.1, read as the reverse complement.
CATTTCCACACAGAAAAACAGTAGCTCTCCCTTCTCTCTAGATTTTCTCTCTCTAAGAATCCCTCCGAGGCATTTCCGGAGTTTCTGAGCGTCTTTAGGCATAGACTGAGCGTTCTAAATCTTCTTAAGAATCCCTCCGAGGCATTTCCGGAGTTTCTGAGAGTGTAGAGTGAAGGGTTGCCAAAACGCACCCTCTCTTTTTATAAAGCTTGCTTTGGAGGTGCATATCCTCATTCTCTTTTTTAAATTACTGCTATTTAAATTATGCAATAGAAGCTAGGGCAATGTAGTCACATATTTAAATACCGCATAATAAAAGGGTAAAAGCGCAATTTTCCAAGTTTAATTATTCGCAAATAGCCGGCCTATCATAGGGAACCCGAAAGGGGCGTCGTAAAGGGACTAATACTCCCTTTACACGTAACTAACTCCCTTACCCAACTCTGGTTCTAATGACCAAAGTTGGTTTTCGAAAACCAACGCCTTTTCAAAACCCCTTTTCCGATGTTTATGGTAAAAATATCGGTGGCGACTCCATAGAACCCAAAAATAAGTCCTTGGGTTAGCCCGGTTGTCGGACAACTCAAGGACACTTTTCGAAAACCTCGTCTCTAGGTTAGCCCGGTTATCGGACAACCTAAGGACGTTGTAACCACCAATAAAAAACGCGAAAAATCAAAGAAGAGTCGAAAAACCATCGCGTCGCTCCGACCGCGCCCCCGTCTTTGGGGAGGCGGCGACAGATGACACTGCATTGGAATCAAGAAATCAATTGCATTCTCATCTGTTTGTAATCCGCATTTTTATAATCTGCTTTTATTTTGTTTCATCTAATATTTTAATTCTGAACCCCCCCCCCCTTTTGTTGTTGTTCTAATTCAAAAAATTGATAAGTTTTGATAGAAATTTGTGGTCTTTGGGAGACGTCCTAGGAAAGTTTCCTAGTACTACATTTATCTGTTTTAATTATTTGACCGAGTACGACATCGATTAATGATGTATGTTCCAGTGTTCCAACTTGGCTTTCCATTCCATGGCATGACGACGACGAAGAGGGATTTTTGAGAAGCTCCTCAAAGGATCGAGGAATGCTCCCATGTGGTCTGAGGTGTAGAAATGAGTGATGCCCTAGACATACAACAATGTAGAACAACATTTGAGTGTTTTTCCTTGCTTGTGATGAGAGAACTCTACTGAAAGCAAGGTGTCGGCAAGAAGTGCAGGCACGGGACTCTTCGAATGTATGTCCCAGGCAAAAAAGGCATCCATCGCAGCGTCGTCCACGGTGTCATTATGGAAAGGGAATAAAAAGGTTCCAAACAGAATTAGTGCTAGAGTCTTGTTGAAGGCGGGCCAATCTCCCTTATCAGCCAAGGAGGATAAATGGTCTTCTAGCAGTGAAATCTTCCACCCTCGGACACTCCCTTTTCCCATTAGGCCAGACTGATGAGGTGGCAATCGAATAAGGGTGGCGACCTTGTTCACCGAAATATAGGCTCCGTGGCTAATATAGACCCCGACTGACTTGGGTCATCGGATCATGAGCTCATACTCCTCCAAGGTCGAAACCAAATCAAACTGTGGGAACTCAAAGCAATGTAGTCTGGAGCTCCAAAAGTGGATCAAGACTCTAACGAATACATGGTCGACACAGATTTTCAAGAGGTCGAGGATCCGTCCATAAGATCTCTCAAAATCGGAATGAACCTCCGGTAAGATTAACGTGCATAACTGTTCCAACCTCTCGACACGATACTGAGGAATGTCCACCTTTCCCAACTGCCTATTACTGGATCCCTCCATTAACTAAAAACAAAAATGCATGTTATGAGTATGATGTTTAGGTGCATGCATGTAGGTGTTTATTTTTGCTAAACATTATCATGTTTTATTTTCTAACATGATGCATGATAGAGTTTAAGGTTTTTTGTATATATTTTTTTTTTGTTTTCCAAGAAAAGGAAACTACCTATATGGATGTTTATGGATTTGATGTTATTACCATGAACGGGTCCCATTTCCCTATTTTAATTTTTGAAATAAATACCTAGGGTAGGATAGATATGCCTTAAGATAATGGCTTTAGTGTCATCCTCAAAGCTTACGCTTTGCGGGGTACCATACCCACTTTGGTGTAATGGTTCCTTCCCCTCATGGATTTGACAAGTATTACGAAGGTTACCGTACCTTAGTACGTTTGTCCCTTCCTTGTGGATGGTTACAAACGTGCTTGGGGCCTCTTTCGCCTTTGACTTAAGATTATCTAATTCAAACTAGTATGAATAAATTTATGCATGATAAATCTTATTAAGATGATGTGTATGCATTTCTTCATCATGCATTTATTTTCTCTCTTATTTTACCACTCTTAAAATGATGAGGGTATGAACGGTTTGACTTTGTCAAAATCGTTTTATTAAATTTTGTTATTTTTAAATGAATGTTTTGACTTTGTCAAAATGTGTTTTATTGTATTTCATTTGTATTTGCTTTATTACCCCTTTATCTCTTCTGTAGGTCAACGTGGCTAGCTTAAATGAACTTATAGTTTACAAAGAACCTGAAACCAGGCTAGTTTAAATGAAGACTGTCAGAGATAAAGTTTGTTTATTGCAAAAAAATTTGAGATGTTATTTTTATTTGTATTTTTTTTTTACTATTGTATGATTATGCTATGCAAATGTGACAAAAAAAATGCAACAAACAAATGCACAAACAATTCACTCATCCGCGAATAGAGCTGTGTCGTTTAATTATGAGGTAGGGGTTTCCTGCAGAAAAGTGCATTGGCAAAGGTAGGTTCTAACTGTCCTCACAAAGGTCTAGGTCCCCAAGGTGCCCCCATTATAGGGTTCCCACGATCTCTCAGCCCTCAAACCATGCGTGGCTCAAGTGCCTTGTCAACGTCCTACAAACTGAGAGAGGAGGGTTATCACCTTGAGTGGTGGCTTCTGACAACGACCTACTAGCACTATGGCCATTACCACAGCCGACCATAAACACCACCCACTTCCTATATGTATTCACTCTTGCCCTCGGGAATAGAGGGACTGTTGTGTGGAAGGGTTTGTGTACATTTTGTATTTCAAATAATTGCAGAAAATAAACATGCAACAGTTATTAAAGCCAAACAGTAAAGCAAAGAAAGGGTAGAAGCATAATTTTTAATCTAATATTTTTTAGATTATTTCATCAATAAATGGGATGAACTCTCTAGCTTCCCCAACAAAGTCGTCATCTGTCGCCGCCGTAAAAAAACGGTCAGAGCGATGCAATGGTTTTGATGACTCGCGTTTGTTTTAAAAGTATGATCATCGATCTTAGGATGTCTGATAACCGAACTACCCTTAAGAATGAGGTTTTTGTAAATGGGTTCAGGATTCGCCACCGATATTTTTACCATAAACATCAAAAAAGGAAAAAGAAGGCGTCGGTTTAAGAAAAACCAACTTTGTCCATTATAACTAGATTTGGGTAAGGGAGTTAGTTACATGTGGGGAAGGTATTAACACCCCCACAATGCCCCTTTCGGGTTCCCTATGATGGAATAATCTTAAAATAAAGACTTTAAAAATTATGCTTCTACCTATTTATTCATTGCAGTATTTAAATAGCTACCTACATGGCCCTAATAACTAATGCATACAAGGAAAGCAATAAAAGAGAAGAGATATGAAGAACAATCTCCGAAGCGAGCTTTTAAAAATCCTGAACTAGAGGACGCGTTTTGGCAGTCCCGCACTCTAAAAAGGCACTCCTCCCTCGAACAAAAATAAAAACTAAACTCCTTGAGTGTCAAAAAGATCACTCGTACTCTGGAATAATGCTCAGAGTTGCTTAGAAGTCCCCAAAAATAGGTCCTCAGAGCATAGGAGAGTATGCAGTATGTCAAAATGAGCTAGAATGAGCCTCTATTTATAGAAAATCGCGCCAGGCAGGTCGAAAAGGCCGTTTGGGCTTCTGATAGGTGGTACGACCATCTAGAAAAATGGGACGGTCGTCCCGAGCTCAAGGAAAAATGGGACTGTAGACCCCTAATTTTGCCCGGTCTCTCAATAAAGGCTAAGGAGACTTCCTACAACAAGATAAAGCTCGCCTGGCATCTCAATAAAGGCCAAGAAGACTTCCTATATGAAGATAAAGCTTCAATGGGCATCTATCGGCATCAATCGACGTCCGAATAAAGAAAGGAAAGCTTCCCGGGAGTCCCAGAACACAAAAGTTGGCCAAAACAAGTTGAGACGGGCGTCCCAAATGTGAGACGGTCGTCCCAAGCTGCCCTGGCCAAGTGGGACGCCCGTCCCAAAGTTGAGACGCGCGTCTCAAGCCCCAAATTTGAATGGGACGGCTGTCCCAAATCCCAGACGGCCGTCCCAACCTCTCCAGACGCTCATCCTTGTTTTCCAGGCCCTGGACGGCCGTCCCAAGCTTCCAGGCTGCAAAAACTATAAATAGGAGGCTCATTTGCCACTTTTTCACACCCTAGACAACTCCCAGTACTTGTCTTCTCTTCCTACTTCGAACGAACTCTCTGATTGCCTTAATAAGGTAACAATCAGTTAAGGAATTATATTCCAGCATTCGATTCTTCTGTAAAAATTTAGTCGAGTCGATCTTGTATTCGGAGAGGAGAGTTCTTTTCAATTCTCTTCTCTTTTACTGCTTTATTTATTGTTTTACGTATGCAATATGAAATAAAGTCATGTAGATAGTCATTTTTAATATTATGCAATAAAATAGGGTAATCGTGTAATTTCTCGTAATCTTCACTTAAATGAATTAATCCGTCATAGGGAACCCGAAAGGGGCGTTGTGGGGTGCTAACACCTTCCCCACACGTAACTAACTCCCTTACCTAACTCTGGTTATAATGGCCAAGTTTGGTTTTTATTAAAATCAACGCCATTTTATCCTTTTCCAATGTTTAAGGTCAAAACATTGGTGACGACTCCATAAGAACCCCTTTTCGAAAACCTTGCTTTTATTAGAGGATAGTTCAGTTGTTGAGCACCTCGGAAGCAATGAACATAATTTTAACATAAAACGTGAGTCTAAACCATCTTTTCGCGACTGCTCGCATAAACGTTCGAGATGTCCCTAGACGTCGGAATGGACGGCGGTGACAGGGACGACCATCTGGGAAAGTGGGACGGTCGTCCCAAGGTTCAAGGAAGGTGGGACGACCATCTAGGAAAGTGGGGCGGTTGTCCCAAGGTTCAAGGAAGGTGGGACGACCGTCTGGGAAAGTGGCACGACCGTCCCATATTTTCTTATTTTTCTAAATTTTTATTTTCTCAAAAATCTCTCCTTTTCTTAAATGGAACCTATTGAATGCTACTAGGGGCCTAATGGAGCTTTAACCATCTTCGAAATGGAGGATTTCTAAGAACTACTATTTGACCCAGGTAAGATTTGGGGTCTACAATGTGGAAGTCTCATTGATCTTGGGAAGGTCATTCATGAAGACTGCTAAAGTGATTATAGATGTTGACAATGGCAAGTTGAAGGTTAGAGTTGAAGATAATGAAGTTAATTTTAATCTGTTTGAAGTTGTACAACACCCAAAAGACAAGCAAGGTTGTTTAGAAATAGCCACTTTGGAGGAGTTACTCATATCAACTGAAAAGCAAGTATTCAAGTCAGATCCTTTAGAGAAAGCAATGATGGAAGGATGTTACACTTTGGACATGGAAGAAGAATTCAAGAAGAATTGAAGAGTGGACGAAAACTAGAGTGGATGTCGCCTCTCTTCTCAAAATCTTAAACTTCTGGTTCTCAAAAGGCATCTTATCTTTTTATATTAAAATTTCACGTCATTCACTCAAGCAGATGCTTTCGCTCAAGCGAAAATTTTCTCGCTTGAGTGATTGACTTCACGAGAGCTATAACATATTTTTGCTCAAGCTAGCATCCGTCTCGCTCGAGCAAATGACTTCCAGAGAGGTTTAACGTATTTTTGCTCAAGCTAACGTCTACCTCGCTCGAGCGAATCTTAGGCTGAAAATCTTCTCCCCTTTTTTCCAATTTTTCTTCAATTAACTTAAGAATTATGATCCTTGCTCTTGTACCCAGGTATTATGTAAATTTATCCTACTTTGGGAGAAGAATATATCAGAATCAACATAATTTAAGTGGTTAAATAACAATTCAAAGCATAATTACATCAACTTTTGCCACTTAACAACTCCCCCCAACCTAGAATCTTGTTTGTCCCCAAGCAAAGTATTAATTCCTCCAAAACAAAAATTTATTACCTATTATCACTTTCTCTTCCAAAACCTCAACATAAAAATAACTTTTCTTCAAGATGTGATGGTCACAACTCCAAGTGAAAATAGGATACATAAGCATTAAAGTTACAGAAACTAACAGGAGATAATCAATCATCAACTATCCTCAGAGAAGTATGATCTCTCAAATGAATTGATATATAATCATCTCAAACTCTCACGGGTAAGTGTTTATCTCATTCAATCACTTCATTTAGATACTCCAATATTGATAATCATCTTCAAGTAATCAACATTTGTTAAGCAAGACTTGAATCAAAAGGTCTTTTGAGGCTTGTGATGGGGCTGGGCTATGAAAGAATTCATTGGTTTTTCTATGATATACAACAATATTTGAGAAATTGAAATTATATTGTAGACCCTAAATCTTGCCCGACCTCTCAAATAAATCCAAAAGACCTCCGTTCGAAGATGGATAAGGCCTCTTTAGGTCCCTAGGCATGTTTACTAGGCTCCATGGTAGGATAGGAAGGCCTTCTGTACACGAAAATAAGAGAAATTTTGCCAAAAGCCCAAGACAGTCGTCCCGTTTGGCCAGACGGTCGTCTCATCTTACAAAGGTGAGACGGTCATCTTGCCCTGACTGGCATGGAAACCTATAAATAGGACCTCGCCCCCTCCCTCATTACACACAATTCACATAGTTTTCATCCCTTCTCTCATCCTATAAGTTCTCTTAAGACTTCGGGATAACTCTAAGCACTTTCCAGAGTTCGAGAGCCTTCCGATTTCCGTTTAAAGTAGAAAATACTTAAGGAGGTCTCCTTTTGAGACATTTGGCACTCGGTAGAAGGGTAGTTTATTTTATTCCGAGAGAGGAGCGTGCTTGTAGAGTGCGGGGACAGCCTAAAAGCATCCTTATTTCTTGAAGAGTTAATATAAAAGCTCGCTTCGGAGGTTCCTTTTCTATTCTCTCTCCTTTATTGCTTTCTTTATCGCTTTACATGTATGCATTAGATACTAGGATCATGTAGACATTTAAAATTTGTAAGTAGATAAAATAAATAGGGTAAAAGCATAGTTTCTTAGTCTTTATTTTATAAACTAGTCCATCATAGGGAACCCGAAGGGGGCGTTGTAGGGTGCTAACACCTTCCCCACACATAACTAACTCCCTTACCCAACTCTGGTTGTAATGGCCCAAGTTGGTTTTCTAAAACCAACGCCCTTTTCTTCCTTTTTCGATGTTTACGATAAAAACATCAGTGGCGACTCCATCGAACCTTTTCAAAAACCTTGCCTTTAGGTCTAGCCCGGTTATCGAACAACCTAAAGGCATTGAACATCTTGTTTAAAAAACGCAAGTCAATCAAAACCATCGGGTCGCTTCGACTGCCTCTTTTGACGGTGGTGACTGTAGACCCCTAATCTTGCCCGACCTCATAATAAGACCAGAATACCTCCTTTTCGAAGATGGATGAAGCCTAAGAAGCCATTAGGAGAGACTATTAGGCCCCATATTAGGATAGCAAGGGTTTTCTACATTAAAATAAGCATTTTTCGCCTTTTAGGGTCGAGACCGCCGTCTCACCATTTCTGCAAGTCGAGACCACCGTCTCGTTTGGCGAGACGGCCGTCTCGCCACTTGTGAATGGCGAGACCCCCCTCCCAGTTGGCGAGAAGGCCTTCTCATTTCTGGAAAAGTCGATATCGTCGTCTCGCCAAATGAGACGGCGATCTCGCCACTTTTGCAAGGCGAGACGATCGTCTCGAATGGCGAGACGGTCGTCTCGACCTTGTCAGATGAGACGGTCGTCTCGACCTCGTCAGACGAGACAGTCGTCTCGACCTTGTCAGATGAGACGGTCGTCTCGACCTGACAGGCGCTGTCGCCGCCGTCCATTCCGACGTCCAGGGACATCTTGAACGTTTATGCGAGTGGTCGCGAAAAGATGGTTTAGACTCGCATTTTTGTTTAAAATGTGTTCATTGCTTCCGAGGTGCTCAACAACTGAACTATCATCTAATAAAAGCAAGGTTTTCGAAAAGGGGTTCTTTTGGAGTCGCCACCAATGTTTTGACCGTAAACATTGGAAAAGGATAAAAAGGTGTTGATTTTAATAAAAATCAAACTTGGCCATCATAACCAGAGTTAGGTAAGGGAGTTAGTTACATGTGGGGAAGGTGTTAGCACCCCCACAACGCCCCTTTCGGGTTCCCTATGACGGATTAATTCATTTAAATGAAGATTACAAGAAATTACGCGATTACCCTATTTTATTGCATAATGTTAAAAAATGGTTATCTACATGACTTTATTTATTATTGCATACGTAAAGCAATAAATAAAAGCGAGTAAAGAGAAGAGAATTGAACAAAACCTCCGTAGCAAGCTTTATATTGCAAATCTTTGATCGCAAGGATGCGTTTTGGCAATCCTTCACTCTACAAAGACTCTCCTCTCCAAATACAAGATCGACTCGACTCGATTTTACAGAAGAATCAAATGCTGGAATATGATTCCTTAACTGATTGTTACCTTATTAAGGCAATCAGAGAGTTCATTCGAAGAGGGAAGAGGATAGACAAGTACTAGGAGTTGTCTGGTGTCTCAAACAGTGTCAAATGAGCTTCCTATTTATGGTTTTCGCTGCCTGCACACTTGGGACGCGCGTCTGGGTTGGGACGGCCGTCCCAACTGCATGATTTACATATACTGAGACCACCTGGGGAGCTGGGACTGGCAGTCCCACTTGGGACGGCCGTCCCACTTGGCCAGGGAAGGTTGGGACGGCTGTCTCGACCTTGGGACGGCCGTCACGACCTGTTTTGGCCAGCTTTCATGTTCTGGGACCCCCGGGAAGCTTTCCTTTGTGTATTCGGACGTTGTTTGATGCCGATAAACGCCCGTTAAAGCTTTATCTTCATATAGGAAGTCTTCTTGGCCTTTATTGAGATGTCAAGCGAGCTTTGTCTTTGTAGGAAGTCTCTTCAGCTTTTATTATTGAGAGGCCGAGCGAGCTTTGTCTTGTCATATGAGATTTTCTCAGCCTTTATTGAGAGACCGGGCAAAATTAGGGGTCTACAGGCGCGAATCCCTATAAATAGTCGCGCTTTTCCCTTCATTTCACACAATTCTTCCACTTTCCCTTCTACAACTTCTTCAAATTCTCTTCCTAAAACCCCTTCGAAGCATTTTCCGAGTTTCTAAGAGTTTCTTAGAGATTTTATAGCGTTTCTGAGAGTTTTTCCGGCGTTGTAAAGAGTGAAGGGCTGCCAAAACGCACCCTAACTTTCAAGAAATTAATCAAAGAGCTTGCTTCGAAGGTTTCTTCATTCTTTCCCTCTCTTTATTCCCTTTACTTTTACGATTAAATTGTGTAATAGATATTAGGGCCATGTAGTCAATTTTTTAATTCCGCAAATAAAAGGGTAAAAGCGTCTTTTCACAAAGTTTATTTATTAAATAGTCGGCCTATTATAGGGAACCCGAAAGGGGCATCGTAAGGGAACTAATACTTCCCTTACACGTAACTAATGAATGTAATGAAGATCTTATTGAATTACTTTGGCAAAGATATTGTTGATTTGATGAAGTCAAGAATGGCAGTCAAAGGTCACTTGGATAAAAGAGAAGAAGTATTAGTGTGTCTGTAGAAGGATTAGTGTGTCTATAGCTCCGATTAGGTATAATCATTTTTATCTTTCTGCTGCATGAGGTTTCTTCATTTAAAAGATTTTGCAAATGCCTCTAAAAAATGTTTTAACGGTTAAAAACAAAGCATTTTGACAAAAGCTTTCTTAATCAACTATTTTAACTAATAGAATATAAGCTTTATCAACTAAAATGTTCTTCACACTTTATAACAGGGTTTTAACTAATATAACTTTGAAATAATCGATTGTTTTCATTAAAGGAAGTTTTGAAAACCTTCAGTCAGTATTTTAACTGATACAGTTTCGAAATAACCGATTAAAATCACTTAAAATGTTCAGAGAAGTGTTCTGGCATTATTTTAATCGATACAACTTCGAAATAATCAATTAAAACCACTTGGTGTACTGTTTGACCGATCAGAATGGGTTTATGACCGATCAGAACCAGATATGATCGATCAGAATTGAGTTATGACCGATCAGAATTATTTTAATCGATTAAACTACGTTTTAATCGATTAAATCAACTTAAGAAAACTTGAACTAAGCGTTTTAATCGATTAAAACGATTTTTTATCAGTTAAAATCACTTGAAAAAGTTTATAAGAATATCTTGCAGTATTTCAATCGATTGAAACACGAAACAATCGATTAAAACAAATTAGAAGATTTTTTACAAAGAGTTTTAATTGATATAAACGTTGTCGTATCAATTAAAACAAATCTGGAAAATAATCAAGAACGTTTTAATGGATTAAAAGAAGTTTTAACAGATTAAAACAAGACTTATAACAGATTAAAAGATTATTTTAACAGATTAATTAAACCAGCAGTTTTGAAAATCTTCTATAAAAACAAAGTTGCTTGAAATTTTTAAAATAGATCTGATATACATCTTTTAGCAATCAAAAGTGATACTTTCAAGAAAGAATTATGCTAGTTTTTGTGCAGTTCATCAAAGTTCTTTCTTGAGGCAAAATTGCATTCTTTTGGAGAAGAAACAACATATTGCAGAACTGCATAAAACTGGTTTGAGCGTTCTAAGTTTCTTCTGTTTGTTTCTTTACTTTCTTTTACTATATTGTTGGTGCCTGGAATTGTGGGCACTGGTTTCTGTAGCTGGAATTTGGCTGCAGGGTAGGTCAAGAACTGGAATTTGGTTCTTGGTGAAAGGTTAGGTGCAGGAACTGGAATTGTGGTTCTTGTGGTAGATTGAGTGTGAGGTTAAGGTTGTAATCTGTAAAACATTCAATCTAGTGGAACCTAGTTGGAATTTGGCTGGAGACTGGATGTAGCCCTGGGATTGGGTGAACCAGTATAAACCTTGGTGATATCTTTCTAAACCTTTCTCTTCTTTAATTCTGTGACTGCATTTATTTTTGATTGCTTGCTGTGGTATTCAAGAACTGGTCAGATTTCTTAATCTTTGAAATAGATAATCTGTAATTTGCGAAAATATTTCAAAGATCAATTCACCCCCCCTCTTGATCTCAGCCTCTTTTTCTAACAATTGGTATCAAGAGCAAGGTTCTTGAGAGTTATTCAAGTCTTTCGATCCATGGCTGGAAATAAATTTTCTGAGGGTGCTTGTATTGATAGACCTCCACTGTTTTGTAGAACAGATTATCCATTTTGGAAAATTAGGATAAAGATCTTTATTGAATCTGTTAGTATAAATGTTTGGAATAACATTGAACAAGAAACTGATATTTTTAACAAAGATTGGTGTAGCTTAAATGACTGTGAAAAGAAATTAATCCAAGATGATTGTATTGCCAAAAATATCATCATATCTACACTTAACAGAAACGATTTTTTCAGGATAGCACATTGTCAAACTGTTGCACAAATGTGGAAGATCCTTGAAATGACCTATGAAGAAACAACAGAGATATGCTTAATGGTCAACTCGGATTCGCCAATAACCAGTGTAAGTTCTGACTCAACAACCACTATGAATTATAGTTCATTACAAGATGCTTTTTATGAAATGCATGCAGTAGCTAAAAAATTAGAAACTGAAAACAAAAGATTAAAAAGCATGAATAGTTTATTAGAAAACAAGATCACTATTCTTGAAAAGAAAATAGTTGATGAAGAAACCAAGAATGAAAATTTGGAATTAGGTAATAATTCTGATTGCATGTGTAATGTTAAAAATTGCAAAAACTATCCTGAGTTACAAAAAAAATTATCATACTTAATAAAGACTGCATCTAAACTAGCACAAGGAAAGACTACTCTTGATATGATACTTGATTCTCAAAAATTAGTTATTAACCGTGGTGGAATAGGTTTTACACCTCCCATTGGAAAGAAAACTAGAGCACTTAAAAACTATTTTGCATATAATAAATCTGTGTCATCTCCATTCGTTAAATGTTTTTACTACATGAAAAAAGGTCATTCAGTGAAATATTGTAGAATTAAAAAATATGATATTCCTAAAGGTAAAATGAAGTGGATACCCAAAAAGCCATTTCAAATAACATGATTGGACCCAGTAATTAAAAAGGGGTACCAGAAATATGCCTAATCTGTTTTGCAGGAACAAAATCTGGAAGTCCCTTGGTATTCAAAACAGCAAATTCGGTTCTTGATTCATGGACTGAGTATTTTAATTGATATAAAACTATTTGAATCGGTTAAAATCACTTACAGAGAATACCAGAAAAGTTGTCCGTACAGTTTTAATCGATTGAAATACGAATTAATCGATTAAAATGTTCTCTGGAATCCGGTTTAACTGTTTTAATCGATTAAAATGGATTTACATCAGTTAAAATCATTAACAGGACAAAAATTAACTGATTATTCCTCATTTAAATCGATTATTATTCTGATATATTCTCTCCAGAACTTGATTAATCGATTGAATATGAAATTAATCGATTAAAATTTCACTTCCAGTACAGAATTATTTGTTTATTTCAATTTTGTATCATTTTGTACTGCAACAATACTAATTTCTTTTCAGGCAAAACAAACTGAAGATCTCTGGTACCTTGACAGTGGCTGTTCTAAACACATGACAGGTGATATTACAAAATTTTGCAACTTAAAACTAAAGAATGGTGGGACTGTTGTTATGGGGATAATAACAAAGGAAGAATCCTTAGAATAGGTGACATCAAATGCACAGAATCAGGTATTATTAACAATGTGTTATATGTTGAAGGTTTAAAACATAATCTGATTAGTATTAGCTAGCTTTGTGATAAAGGACACAAAGTTGTCTTTGGGAAAAATCAATGTCAGATAATTAAATCAGATTCAGAACAGGTACTAATTACTGGTAAGAGGATCAACAATATTTACATGTTAGATACTAATTCTGCTAAAAACTGCTGCTTAATTTCTAAAGAAAATGATTCTTGGTTGTGGCATAGGAGGTTAGCTCATATTCATATGAATCATCTAAATAAACTGATTTCTAAAGATCTTGTAAATGGTTTACCTAAGCTTAAGTTTGTGAAAGACAAAGTATGTGATGCATGTCAAAAGGGGAAACAAGTAAGGAATTCTTTTTCACAGAAAAATATTGTTTCAACATCTAGACCTCTTGAACTTTTGCATATGGATCTCTTTGGTCCTTCTAGAACTATAAGCTTAGGAGGAAATCTATATGCACTGGTTATAGTAGATGATTACTCAAGATTTACCTGGACATTATTTTTAAAATTAAAATTTGATACTTTCCATTTGTTTAAGAAATTTGCGAAACAAATTCAAAATGAAAAAGGCTATTTTATCTCTTGTATTCAAAGTGATCATGGGGGAGAATTTTCAAACGAAAATTTCAATAAATTTTGTGATAAACATAGTATCAAGCATAATTTTTATGCTCCTAGAACCCCTCAACAGAATGGTGTAGTTGAAAGGAAAAATCGTTCTCTTGAAGAGATAGCTAGGACAATGCTTAATGAGAAAGCATTACCAAAATATTTTTGGGCTGATGCCGTTAGTACTTCTTGCCATGTATTAAACTGTGTTTTAATCAGACCTTTTCTTAAGAAATCTCCCTATGAATTATTCAAAGTTAAAAAGCCTAACATAAACTATTTTAGAGTATTTGGAAGCAAGGTTTTTGTCTTAAACAATGGAAAAGAAAATCTTGGAAAGTTTGATTCCAAATCAGATGAAGGTATATTCTTGGGGTATTCATTAAATAGCCATGCTTATATAATCTTTAACAAAAGGTTAAATACTGTAGAAGAATCTGTCCATGTTGTATTTGATGAGACTAACCCATGTATGCAGAATATTTCTGAATATAGTACAGAAGATGATGTTTTAACTGATAAAATGTATCAGTTAAAACTGCCAGAATCAACAGTTTCTCAAAAACAGGTTGAAGAGATTAAAGAAACTGTAGAGCAGCTGCCCAAAGATTGGAAAACTCCAAGAAATCTTTCAATAGACAACATTATTGGTGAAATAAATCAGGGAGTTTCCACTAGAAGATCTTTAAATAAATTTTGCAATCACATGGCATTTGTATCACAAGTTGAACCAAAAACCATATCTGATGCATTAAAGGATAATAATTGGATTAATGCTATGCATGCTGAATTAAATCAATTTACAAGAAATGAAGTATGGGAATTAATTCCAAAACCAGATAATGCAAATATTGTAGGTACAAAGTGGGTTTTTAGGAATAAAATGGATGAAAATGGTATAATCACTAGAAACAAGGCCAGATTAGTTGCTAAAGGATATAATCAGCAAGAAGGAATTGATTTTGATGAAACATAAGCTTCAGTTGCTAGATTAGAAGCTGTTAGACTTTTACTTGCTTATGCTTCAATAAAAAGTTTTAGGTTATTTCAAATGGATGTCAAAAGTGCTTTTCTAAATGGCTACTTGAATGAAGAAGTTTTTGTTACTCAACCACCTGGTTTTGAAGATCATATTCATCCAGAATATGTTTATAGATTAAAGAAAGCATTGTATGGTCTCAAACAAGCCCCAAGACAATGGTATGAAAGGTTAAGTACTTTTCTCATTTCAAAGGGATATCAAAGAGGTTTGGTTGACAAAACTTTATTTTTAAAGAAATTAAATATTGATGTAATTCTGGTTCAAGTATACGTTGATGACATCATATTTGGAGCCACTAATGAGTCTTTATGTAAAGATTTCATCAAAGATATGCAGGGAGAATTTGAGATGTCTATGATGGGGGAACTCATTTATTTTCTTGGATTACAAGTTAAACAACTTCAAGAAGGAAGTTTTCTTCATCAAACTAAATACTGCACAAAACTTTTAAAGAAATTTGAGATGGAACATTGCAAAGAAGCATCAACACCAATGTCCACAAATTTCTATCTTGATTCTGATGAAAAAGGAAAACCTGTTGATGAAACAAAATATAGAGGGCTTATTGGTTCTTTACTATATCTAATAGCAAGTAGACCTGACATTATGTTTAGTGTTTGTATGTGTGCCAGGTTTCAATCTGCACCAAAAGAATCTCATCTTACTGCTGCAAAAAGAATCCTCAAATATCTCAAAGGAACTTTAAATGTTGGGTTATGGTATCCTGGTGAGTCCAAACTAAACATAATTGGATACTCTGACTCAGATTTTGCAGGTTGTAAGCTTGATAGGAAAAGCACCAGTGGCACCTGTCATCTCCTTGGAAGTAGTCTAATCTCTTGGCATAGTAAAAAGCAATTATGTGTTGCTCTTTCTACAGCTGAAGCAGAATACATTGCAGCTGGAAGTTATTGTGCTCAATCTCTTTGGATCAAACAACAGCTTGAGGATTATGGTTTAATTCTCAGAAAAATTCCTCTCTTATGTGATAATACTAGTGCCATTATGTTAACTAAAAACCCAATACAACATTCTAGGACAAAACATATAGAAATCAGACATCATTTCATTAGAGATGTTTTGAAAGGTAATTGTGAAATTTTCTTTATAGAAACTGAAAAACAACTAGCAGACATTTTTACAAAACCTTTTGCTCGTGATCGGTTTTACAAAATTCGTACTGAACTAGGCATTTTAGATGCATCAAACATTTCTTAGTTTTCAAAACTGGTTGTTTTAATCGATATAAACAAGCTTTAAATCGATTAAAAGCACTTATACAACATTTTTCAAACTATTTCAATCGATTAAATGTCGATTTAATCGATTAAATCAACTTATGTTTTAAATTTTCAAATTTCATCACTGTTTTAATCGATTAAAACATAATTTCAATCAATTAAAACCATTAACAAGAACTTTTTAATCGATTTTGTCCTGTTTTAATCGATTTTTACTCTGGTAAGAAAAATTATAGGCTTTAGTTAATGGTTGTTCTTGTAACATGTTACTAAAGCATGGTTCCCTTATCTTTACACGTGTTAATTGTATTCATTACAAACGTGTTAATGAAGATAAGTTTGAGTCAACTTTGATTGGTCTTCACATGAGTAAGGTATCGTATCCATATTTACTGTTTTCGAAATCTAATACCATGCATAATGTTGTTCCTCTGTTTCCTAATTTTGATGAAGTCAAAAGGGGGAGAAATAATTCTTTAGGAGAGCAGAAATTTAGGGGGAGAAATGAATAAACTGATTAATTTTTTGATTAACTAATCTATTTTACCAAGTGACTTCTTCTGCAGAGTTATTTTTCAAAGTAATGTTTGTCTTCATCAAATAGGGGGAGACTGAAAGTAATGAAGATCTTATTGAATTACTTTGGCAAAGATACTGTTGATTTGATGAAGTCAAGAATGGCAGTCAAAGGTCACTTGGATAAAAGAGAAGAAGGATTAGTGTGTCTGTAGAAGGATTAGTGTGTCTACAGCTCCGATTAGGTATAATCATTTTTATCTTTGTGCTGCATGAGGTTTCTTCATTTAAAAGATTTTGCAAATGCCTCTAAAAAATGTTTTAACGGTTAAAAACAAAGCATTTTGACAAAAGCTTTCTTAATCAACTATTTTAACTAATAGAATATAAGCTTTATCAACTAAAAAGTTCTTCACACTTTTATAACAGGGTTTTACCTAATATAACTTCGAAATAACCGATTATTTTCATTAAAGGAAGTTTTGAAAACCTTCAGTCAGTATTTTAACTAATACAGTTTCGAAATAACCGATTAAAATCACTTAAAATGTTCAGAGAACTGTTCTGGCAGTATTTTAATCGATACAACTTCGAAATAATCGATTAAAACCACTTGGTGTACTGTTTGACCGATCAGAATGGGTTTATGACCGATCAGAACCAGATATGATCGATCAGAATTGAGTTATGACCGATCAGAATTATTTTAATCGATTAAACTACGTTTCAATCGATTAAATTAACTTAAGAAAACTTGAACTAAGCGTTTTAATCGATTAAAACGATTTTTTATCAGTTAAAATCACTTGAAAAAGTTTATAAGAATATCTTGCAGTATTTCAATCGATTGAAACACGAAACAATCGATTAAAACAAATTAGAAGATTTTTTACAAAGAGTTTTAATTGATATAAACGTTGTCGTATCAATTAAAACAAATCTGGAAAATAATCAAGAACGTTTTAATGGATTAAAAGAAGTTTTAACAGATTAAAACAAGACTTTTAACAGATTAAAAGATTATTTTAACAGATTAATTAAACCAGTAGTTTTGAAAATCTTCTATAAAAACAAAGTTGCTTGAACTTTTTAAAATAGATCTGATATACATCTTTTAGCAATCAATCAAGCAATCAAAAGTGATACTTTCAAGAAAGAATTACGCTAGTTTTTGTGAAGTTCATCAAAGTTCTTTCTTGAAGCAAAATTGCATTCTTTTGGAGAAGAAACAACATATTGCAAAACTGCATAAAACTGGTTTGAGCGTTCTAAGTTTCTTCTGTTTGTTTCTTTACTTTCTTTTACTATATTTTGGGTGCCTGGAATTGTGGGCACTGGTTTCTGTAGCTGGAATTTGGCTGCAGGGTAGGTCAAGAACTGGAATTTGGTTCTTGGTGAAAGGTTAGGTGCAGGAACTGGAATTGTGGTTCTTGTGGTAGATTGAGTGTGAGGTTAAGGTTGTAATTTGTAAAACATTCAATCTAGTGGAACCCAGCTGGAATTTGGCTGGAGACTGGACGTAGCCCTGGGATTGGGTGAACCAGTATAAACCTTGGTGATATCTTTCTAAACCTTTCTCTTCTTTAATTCTGTGACTGCATTTATTTTTGATTGCTTGCTGTGTGATTCAAGAACTGGTCAGATTTCTTAATCTTTGAAATAGATAATCTTTAATTTGCGAAAATCTTTCAAAGATCAATTCACCCCCCCCCTCTTGATCTCAGCCTCTTTTACTAACAACTAACTCCCTGACCTAAACTCTGATTTTAATGACCAAAGTTGGTTTTCAAAAACCAACGCCTTTTTACCCCTTTTTCGATGTTTCCGGTAAAAACATCGGTGGCAACTCCATAAGAACCCTTCAAAATTAGTTCTTGGGTTATCCCATTTATCGGACAATCCAAGAACACTTTTTCGAAAACCTCGCCCCTAGGTTCAGCCCGGTTATCGGACAACCTAAAGGCGTTGTAACCACACCCATATAACGCAAAAATTGGAAAGTCGAAACCATCGCATCGCTCCGACCGCCTCGTTTTGACGGCGGCGACAGATGGCGACTCCACTGGGGAAGCCTAGAGAGTTGATCCCATTTAGTGATGGGTCAGTTTAAAGAAATAAACCAAGAAATTACGCTTTTACCCTACCTTGTATTATAACATGTTTTAATGCTGGGCTTTAATAACTATTGTTTGTTTATATTTACGCAATTGTTTGAAATACAAATTGTACACAAACCCTTGCACACAACAGTTCCCTCTATACCCAGGGGCAAGTGAGAAATCCATAGGGAGTCGGTGGTAGGTACGGTTCGTTGTAGTGATGGCCTTGTGCCCACCAGTGTGATCGGAAACCCCCACTTAAGGTGATAACCTTCCTCTTTTGGCACAAAGACTGACTATGGCTTAGTGCTAAGCATGGTCGGAAGGCTGGAGAGTGGGGACCCTATAATGGGGGCACCTTGGGGGCCTTAGCCTTGGTGAGAACAGTTAGAACCTACCTTCGCCAATGCACTTTTCTGCAGGAAAACCCTATCTCGTGATTAAAACGACTTCTCGCCTGTTCGTGGATGATCGAATTGTGTGCACATTTGTTTGTTGCATTTGCATAGCATAACCAAACAACTGAAAAATCACAAAAAAAAAAAAACATTTTTTGCAATAAACACCCTTATCTCGGACAGTTTGCCTTTTAGCTAGTCTGGTTTCAGGTTCTTTGTAAGCTAAGTAGCCACGCAGTCCGACAGAAGAGATAAGGGATGCTAAATATTATTCTTTCGCATAAAGCCATTTTTTATCTCGGACAGTCTGCCTTTTAGCTAGCCTGGTTTCAGGTTCTTTGTAAGCTAAGTAGCCACGCAGTCCGACAGAAGAGATAAAAGGCTATAAAATAAAAATAATAAAAATCAAATAAAAATCCAATTCAAAACAATAAATGGGACCTTGTTCATAAACATTATACTCATAAATCATTCATATAGATAATCAATTTTTTTTCCAAAAAAAAATATACGCAAATACCATACATCATGTAGAAATAAAACATGATAAATAGGAAAAATAAACACTCACATTCATATCTACAATAAGCATCATGTTTATAAAACATGCATTTTGGTTTTAGAAAATGGAGGGGACTAGTAGACAGTTGAAGAAAGTGGACATTCCCCGGTACCATACTGAGAAGTTGGAACGACTTTGCACGATAATGCCACCAGAGGTCCGCTTTGACTTTGAAAAATCCTGTGGACGGATTCTCGACCTGCTGAAGATTTGTGTCGATCAAGTTTTCATCAGGGTACTAGTTCATTTCTGGAACTCTAGTCTGCGTTGTTTCGAATTTCCGCAGTTCGACATGGTGCCCACCTTGGAGGAGTACGAAATTATGCTGAAATGGCCCAAATCAGCTGGGGTCCATACCCGCCACGGGGCATATACTCCTGCAGCACAAATCGTTGCCATCATCCGATTGCCATTCCGGCAGACTACCCTGATAGAAAAAGGGAACATCCAGGGTTGGAAAGTCTCAATGTTAGAAGACCATCTGTCCAATTTGGCTAAAAGGGCAGAATGGGTCGCCTTCAACAAAACCCTGGCTCTGATTATATTTGGAACAATCTTGTTTCCCTTCCACATCGACACAGTGGATCAAGCCGTCATGGACGCCTTCTTCGCCTGGGACGTGAACTCAAAGAGTCCCTTGCCTGCAATTCTTGTTGACACCTTGCTCTCGGTGGAATTTTGCCTCCAGAAGCAAGGAAAAACACTTTGTTGTTGCAATTCACTACTCTTTGTGTGGGGCATCACACATTTTTACGCCTCTAGTCACATGGGGATGTTCCCCGACCCTTTGAGGAGCTTCTCCAAAATCCCTCTCCAACGACGCTTAACTTCAGAATGGAAGGACGAGTTGGAACAATGGGACGCCAACCATTTATCCTGGGTCTGCCTTTGGTTGCGACCCGGTCCAGTCCTCATCAGATGTGGGGATTATCCGAACGTACCCTTGATAGGACTCAGGGGTTGCATAGCCTATTCACCTAGAGTAGCTATGAGGCAACTCATGAGGACTCAAACTACAATTTCTCGAGGGGAACTCGGAGGATTGTGTTTCTTCGGAGACCCATGCACAATTGCTAACTCACTAGCTGTGAGAAGAGCATGGGAGAAACCAGTCTTTATGGGAGATAGAGAGCTAGGAAAAGCTCGAGTGGTTGCCTCCAGTGACTATGAGGTGTGGAGGAAAAGAAGAGGGATGTCTCAGCCATCCACCTCACTCATTACATGCGCCAATAGTGAAGAGCTACAAGCTCAAGTCGACGCCTTGACCCGGAGGATAGAAATCATGGGAGCCCAGATGAGGGCCCTTGAGGAAAGAGAGCAAGAATCTATCCTCACCATTGATGGTCTACAGAGGTAATGCTAGAAAAAGGATCATGAAATAGAGCGCCTCAAGGATCAGTGTGCTGACTCTAATGAACAAGGCATCCGAGCATCCAAAGTTGCTAGAACCAGCTCGGATAGCCAACTTCAAGAAATAACCGCCAAATCAGCACGCCTTGAGGCCGAATCAGCAAAACAGGCTCAGACAATCAAGGATTTGTTGCAATACTTCACCAGGACTCGATCAGAAATACGCCAAGAGTGAGAGGCCAATCGGAGACTCAACAAAAGTCTCGCTGAGCTACGCTGCAAAGAAAGAGACGGGCTAGCTCAGTACGGCCAAGTACTACAAGAAAAGGACCGAGCCCTTGCAAAACTCGATGAACTACAAGCCTTGGTCGTCCATCAAGAGGCGAAGATCAAAGAGGCTCAAAAGTATAGTGAAGATATGAGCCAGGCGGTCCAGAAGCAAAGTGAAGCACTTGCTCGTCATGTCCGGGAAGCCGAAAGGGAATTACATAGAGACCAAGACCCGCCTATGGGTTTCTTTAGGCTTTTCCGTTTCTGTCAAAAGTTGTTTCGTAGTATGGAATAGGGGAATGTACACCTTCTACGGATAAATGAAATTTTCCTTTATTCAAAATTGTCTACTTGCATGCATATCATTCATTTGCATATTTAATTTCCCCTCCTTCACTCTTAATAAATAAGATAATAAAAAGGAAGGATTAACTGACACGTCTTCCAAAATCAAAAGAATGGAGAGAAAGTCACTCCTAATCAAGCTTTCCCCAACGGTTGACTCGCCACAAGAGGACAATAAGCCTCGACCGTTGGTCCTCAAAAATAAGGAAGAGGGGGCAAGGACACCAGTGTGACTATTTATGCCACATCCTTTCCCCTACGAGTCAAATAAAGTTGTACCATGGAGATACGGAGAATCTTCACCAATAAAGGAGGACATCTCCAACATAGCCGACATTAGGGGCATGACTAGAAGTGGAAGAGTCTACTCCCCCAGGGACTTACAAGAAGATGTCCCCAGGAATAAAGGAAAAAATAAAAAGACCAAAGAAAAAGAAAATAAAGAATCCAAGGAGGAGACAGAGGAATTACTCCAGTTTATAAGGCAAAGCGAGTATTCCATTATTGACCAGCTCAATCATACACCTGCGAAGATAACCTTGTTATCCCTAATGATGAGCTCGGAACCGCACAGAAATGCCTTGATGAAGGTCTTGAGCGAAGCGCATGTACCTCACACCATATCCCAAGAAAAGGTTGAGAGGATCGTCGGTCACATTATGGCAAGCGATCACCTCACCTTCACAGAGGAAGAACTCCCCCTCGAGGGATCAAACCACAACAAGCCCTTGCACATTTCGATCAAGTGCAAGGAGTACCTCATTGCTAAAGTTCTTGTGGATAACGGGTCCTCCTTGAACGTGATGCCCAAGTGAACACTCGACAAGTTGATTATCCAAGGAACCCGCCTGCGTCCAAGCAGCACTATCGTTCAAGCCTTCGACGGATCAAAACGAGAAGTAGTGGGAGAGGTTAATTTGCCAATCCAAGTTGGACCCACTATCTTCAACGTCGATTTCCATCTAATGGATATTACTCCAGCATACAGTTGTCTCCTCGGCAGGCCTTGGATTCATGACGCTAAGACAATACCTTCAACGCTCCATTAAAAAGTCAAGTTCATAGTGGATGACAAATTGATCATGGTCCAAGCAGAAGATGATATCCTGATCAGTGGACCATCCACCCAACCTTATGTGGATGCAGCTGAAGAGGCCCTTGAAACATCTTTTCAAGCGCTCGAAATTGCCAACGTAGAGAGATTTCCCAAAAACACAAAGGTAGCCCGCATGATGATGAAGCATGGTTACCATCCTGGCCAAGGATTGGGGGCAGATTCCCAAGGTATGAGGGAACCCCCAGAATTCAAAGATAATCCTTTCAAGTGTGGCCTAGGATATGACCCTACTAAAGGCTGAGTAGAAGGAAGAAAAGGGAAGTCTCCCCTCCGCACACTCAAGCAAATATTCCGAAGCGAAGGGATGCAAGCGTCCAAAGCTACCCTAGTCATTAGGAGATTTTTTTCTTCACTTAAGGGATGTAAACCCCATGATTGTTAGAGATTATCCCCTGGGGCTAGCCCGACCCCCGGGCATTTCAGGGCACATATTCCCTTATTAATTAATAAAGAATACATTTCTTACTATCTGCTTCTCTTCTTGCCATTTCATGACTAGACCTCATAATAACCTTGTCTAAGTAAACAAAAAGAAAAAGAAGAATAAAAAGCGCATCTAAATAAACAAAACATGTCATTGCCATTACAATCAAGCTAGTTTATTAGAAGCACAAAATAAGGCTTTACCTCACCATAAAGAAAGTCATGTTTCGCCAATATTGTGAGAAAGAAAATAAATACAAAAAAAATCCCATAGAAGCCAAAGGCCAAAAAAAAAGGGGCAAAGTACCCGGTAGGAAACCCACTAAGGGGGCTACGCAAAAGATAGGGTCAACCCGGTAGGATACTCAAACAAAAATAAAGGGTAGCCTAGGCAGAAGTTAGGGTTACAAAAATAAGGTCTGCTAGGATTCCCTAAGCAAAAACAAAAAGAAGGAACCTAGACAAAAGATAGGGCCAAAACACAATATCCTAGTTCGAAAACCCGAAGGGCGATCTAGGGAGATCAACCAGCCATAAAAAGCAATGGAAATAAAATAAGGCGCAAGTACAAAAAAAAAGGGAAACGTTTGCTTAGATAAAAGCTTAAACACCTAGGCCTAACCTTAGCCAACCATTCTTACAAAAACCTTTTTCTAAATCAAAATTAACCTTCTAAAACACAAGTCATTGAATTTGCCCTTTTACTTCTTTTCTCTTGACCCTCACAACATTATTCTAACAATTAATTTGGGAATATGGAGGCGTATAGTCAACAAGAGGATTGAAATCCCTAAAGTGAAGAAAAAGGGACACTAACATGGCCAAGTGTACTCTACCAAAAAAAGAGAGAAAAAGAAAAAAGCAAAGAAAAAAGAAAGAAAGAAAAATCAAATTATTCCTCGGTCACAAGAAGTCCGGAATGGTACAACCAAGTACAAGAACGCAGATCAGAGGATACTTGTCGCTACAAGACACGTCAGTTAAAATCCTTCTAAAAAACTAAATGAAATAGGCATTGTAGGACATCAAACATGAAAACATTGCATGCATAAAATGTTTTTGAACCAGGTCCTATTTCCTTTAAAAAAAAAATTCTAAAAATCGAAACCGTCATCCCATATATCCATACCGCCGTCTCGATTTTCATTAAAACGAGACCACCGTCTCGACTAACGAGACCGTCGTCTCGACTTGACCAAAAACGAGACGCCCGTCTCACTTAAGGCGAAAGTCGAGACCGTCGTCTCAAGGTTCCAGACAGCGGTCCCGAATTACACAAATTCGAGACGGCGGTCCCGACTTCCCAAACGGCAGTCTCGAATCTAAAAAATTTTCTATAAATAGAGGGGCCTAGGGGGGGGGGTCTCCACACCTCCTCTTGCACTCCTACCTTCCATTCTCTCACTCTCAAGAACCCTACTGTCAAAATGCACCGTGGAGATCAGTCTAGAAAGAGAAGAGGCTCTGCCGGCCCTAGCAGCTCCTCAACCCCCGCTCCGCAGGACCCCACACAGCTTTCACCACTGCACCAGGCTCGCCTAGAGCACATACGGGGGTATACATGGCACCCCATGATAAGATTGGACTTCGGGATTCTCGCCGAATTCGGGTGGGAAGACGACGTCCGTGCCCACATCGACAGCATAGGGTAGCGCTTCCTCCTTCAGTCTCCACCCACCCACGTCTATCCTCAGTCAGTGTTAGAGTTTCTCGCCTCCATCTCCTACGCTGAGACCCCCTCTATGGTACTGGGTCTGTCATCGACAAAAATGGTGACATACTTCATGGGTGGGATGTACCGGACCACCACCCTGGACGAGTTCAATGTGACCATTGGATTCGTCCAGCCCAAGGACGTGCTGACTCAGGACTACCAGGATGTCATCTGCGCACGCCCCACTAACCTCACCGTCGGCGAGATGTGGGAAGAACTGACTGGAGCGCACACTCTGCCCACACTACTGAAGGGCTCTGCACTTCCCCCTGCTCTCTGCATCTGCCACAAGCTGCATGAGCCAAAGGCGCCGGTGCAACCCTGACTATTTCTTCCTGAAGGCCCTCAAGGACTTCGGGAGCCGGCCTGTGGGAGTCGTCCTCATGGCTCCCCTCATTACCCCCTTGGCAGAAAAATGGGAGTGCAGTGGCAGGGAGGAACTGGCCTCTAGCCTTCGACCCGAGACTATCAACGGGTCGGTCCTAGTTAGCATGGGGATGCTGCTATGCCAAGGGACCCGGCTGATCCTCCATCCCTCACTGGATATAACTTTGGATCTCCGAGATCTCGTAGCAATGCACGATCTCCCGACACCTCCCGAGTTCCAACAAAAGCAGCAACAGCAACAACAACAGCAGCAGTACACGGACGATTTTGCTGGCATCAACCGCAACATCTACGATTTGCGCCAGCAATTCGACCAGATGTCTATGAGACAAGAGCAAATGTCTCTAAGACAGGATGTCTTCGACACAAGATTGGAGACATTAAACCAATATCAAGAGGGAATAAAGCAGGACCTGGCGGCATTTCGGCAGGAGTACCGCGGCGAAGCCTGGGGTCAAGCAGAATTCCGAAGACATATGTACCGGCAGTTCCCCTCTTATGGATCGTCTCCAGACTTGAGTCCTTTGTCTTAGAGATAGGGCTTAGAAAATAAACTCATGTAATAAACTTTTATCATAAATAAAATTTCATTTCGTGCATTTTGCTCTCCCTTTCAAAAAGAGTCAGCGTAACAAAAAAGAAACTAAGAGTAAAAAGACGTATGCTCAAAAAAGCTAAAATCCAAAATCCAAAATCGCGAGAAAAAAGAGATAAAACCGCGGAAAAAGGTAGGATTAAAACAAGTCAATCATCTTGACCAACAATTTTTCGACAACCAAGCAAGAGTCGAATAGCAAAAAGACTGCCCGACAACCAGCAAAGTCGGATGACCACCACCAAAAGATCAAAATCAAAGAATCCCCAGCAACCAACAAGCTGGATGAATACCAACAGAATCCCCGGCACAGACCGGACAACCACTCTTAGAAAAGACAAGACAAGAGAGCACATCTCAACACTTGGCGCATGAGCTAGAGCAGTAAGACACCACCACAGCCAAAGGGTCAACTACCGCAAGAAGGAGCATCCGGAGGCACAACACCAGATGGGGGTGTATACTCATCAGGCCTTACAAAAGGGGGCTTACCAGACGGGGGTTCATACTCGTCAAACACCAGATGGGAGTGTATACTCATCAGGCCTTACAAAAGGGGGCTTACCAGGCGGGGGTTCATACTCGTCAAACCAGATGGGGGTTCATACTCATCAGCCGAAGGGATCAACTACCGTCAGAAGGAGCATCTTGAAGGCGCACAACGTACCTTTTCCCCAGAAGGCCAGGCCAAAATTCAACTGCACCAATAACATGGTTGAATATGAAGCTTGCACCTTAGGATTCCAAGCAGCTCTAGATCATGGGGTGACCAAACTCAAAGTTTTCGTTGACTCATCTGTTGTTATCTACCAACTCAAGGGTGAATGGGAAACCAGAAACTCCAAATTGGTCCCATATCTAGAGTACATCCGTAGTATGATTTCGAGGATGGAAAACATCACTTTCGAGTACATCCCTCGGGAAGACAATTAGTTCACAGATGCCCTCGTTACTTTGTCATCCATGTTCGCCTTGGATCAAGAACATGAGATACCGATTATTCATATCAGGCTGCATGACAAACAAGCTTTTTGCATGGTAGTAGCCAGCGAGGAAGACAAATCCCCTTGGTATAGTGGCGGATCTTGACCATTTATCTTGAGGGGGCCAAATAATATATTATTAATAAATAATAAATAAATATAAAAGAAAGAAAGAAGATGAAAGGGTAAAAAGATAAAATTATAGATATATACTTAAATATATTAAATAATCATTAAGTTTGAGGGGGACAAAATCATAAATTATATGAGAGTTACAAAATTGAGGACTGGGCTGAGAGGATAAAATTGTAAATAAACAAGTATATATATTAAATGTTTATTAAGTTTGAGGGGGCCAAAATCATAAATTACATGGGAGTTACAAAACTTTGGAGGGGCCACGACCCCCTCGACTCCCAAGAAGATCTATCACTGGGTATCATGACATCAAGCAATACCTCATGAAGGGCGAATATCTCGAGGGAATTAACGATAATGATAAAAGGACCATTCAAAAAAGAGTTGTAGGGTTCACGTTGATTGGAGGAACCCTTTATAAGAAAATATTTGACTCCAGCTTATCGAGGTGTGTGGACCATAAAGAAGCTCAAACCCTAATTAAGGAAATGCATGAAGGAGCCTTTGATACTCACACGCCAGGGCATGTCATGGCAAAGAAAATCCTAAGAGCAGGATAATTTTGGTCTATGATGGAAGTTGATTGTCATCAATACGCCAAACAATGTCACAAATGTTAGGTTTACGCCGACAATGTTCATGTCCCACTGACACCTGTCAACGTCTTGGCTACACCATGATCATTCTCCATGTGGGGCATGGATGTTATTGGACCCATCGAGCCCAAAGCGCCCAATGGTCATCGTTTCATTTTAGTGGCCCTTGACTACTTTACCAAATGGGTAGAAGCGGCATCCTATGCACATGTGACCAAGAAAGTAGTGACCACCTTCATCAAGAAAAACATCCTGTGTCAGTATGGCATCCCTCATCGTCTCATTACTGATAATGGGACCAATCTGAACAATAAGATGATGGAAGACTTATGCTAAGATTTGAAAATCCAACATCATAATTCCTCTCCATACCGACCCAAAATGAATGGTGCAGTAGAGGCAGCAAATAAGAAAATTAAGAAAATCATCCAAAAGATGGTCATAACATATAGGGATTGGTATGAAATGTTGCCCTTTGCCCTTCACGGATATCGAACTTCCGTATAGACCTCCACAGGAGCCACTCCGTTTCCCTCATATACGGTATGGAGGTCGTACTGCTAGTGAGAGTCGAAATACCCTCCCTGAGTGTCATTATGGAAGCAAAGTTGACAGAAGCAGAATGGGTCCAAAATCGGTATGATCAGTTGAATCTAATTGAAGAAAAACGATTAGACGCCATATGTCACGGACAAGCCTACCAAAAGAAAATCAAAAGGGCTTATGACAAAAAGGTCAACTCCCACACTTATTACGAGGAGGATTTAGTGATAAATAAATTGCTTCCAGCCCAGAAGGATAAAATCGGAAAATGGGCGGCAAATTATGAAGGGCCCTTTGTAGTCAAGCGAGCCTTCTCAAGAGGAGCCCTTATCCTCACCAACATGGACGGAGAAGAACTTCGACACCCAGTCAACTTAGATGCGGTGAAGAAGTATTACGCTTGAAGGCATTGCTCATAACCTACCATGATGAAAACCCGCAAAGGGCGTCCTGGGCAAAAGTTAGGGTCCATACACCTTGCTAGGATACGTCCTAGGCAAAACTTAGAGGTTTCAAAAATAGAAATAAAATAAAAAGAGCAATGGTTACCTTAGCCGAAAACCGCAAGGCAGCTAAGGTAACGTCCTTCCAGAAGCATGCAAGCTTTGCATAGTTTTCACTCCGGGCTCGAGCATCTCAACTGAAGCAACTAGGAGAACCAGGGGGGCAGATATCAAAGGCTTGATTGTTATAGTTTATACATTGTAGCCAACCTTGGCCAGTCATGCTTCTAAATTCCTTTGTAAATCCTTTTGTAAAAATAAACCATTTGTTTATATTAATAAAATTGTCTTTCATTTATTTTCTCTTGACCAAATTATGAAAACGCCTCTGTGTTAATAAATTATAAGCATACATAACAAGTCAACACAAGAAAGCATAAGAAAAGAAAAAAAATGTTTGCTAGGAGATTCTTAGGCAAAAATTAGGGCAGTCTGCTAGATCGAAAACCCCAAAAAGGAGGTCTAGGCAAAAGATAAGGCATGCGTAAAAAAGGAAAAAGGCCGCTAAGATATCGTAGGTAAAAACAAAGGCAGCCCGCTAGATCAAAAACCCCAAAAGGGCGGTCTAGGCAAAAGATAGGGCTAAAACAAAAAATACACAAATAAAAAGAACCCGTTAGCATTTAGCAACTAACGAGAAAGAGCAGTCACTTTTCTAGATGTATAAAAAAAGAAAACAAACTGCATTTTAAGCATTCACACACAAATAGTCGCACAAAAAGACTTTGTCAAAACCACGAAAATTAAAATTTTAATAACCATGCATAACGAGACTAGCTCCATGTTTGTGATTGAAAAACAGGAAGCACCCAAAACCCAATCTCCAAATAAACGCTTCCCCTCAAGAAAACAGGGAAAGTTGTCACCGAACAAGCAACTCAGAACAAAATAAGAGCTTCCAGTAAGCTCCGACTACTACCCTTCCACCAAAAAGGAGAGAAGGCAACTTTCACCTAACAAAGAAAAGTCGACGGAAAGGTTCCATCCCTAAGCGGGTTATTGCCTACTTCAGAGGCAAACAAAAATAACTTCGCACGACTCAACGCCATTGCTACTATGAGTCATCGAGCACATTCATTCTCCATCGCACCCGCCAAGGGAGAATAAAGGCTTCACAAAAAGGTAATTTAGGGAGCCAAGACTCCATTCCCTAGAAGGCAACCAAAATTTGACCACCGGAAAGTCAACCAAGTCCCTGATGGATCAACCAAAAAAGAGAAAGGAATTCATCCCCAGTGAGCCTACCGTAAAGGCAATGTTCATAGACTTATCCTCAGTGAGTCGCTTGCCTACGCATAGGCAAAACTTGGCAAGCAAAAAGAGCCAACATCCTCGAAGGGAATATCAGCCTACGTAGAGGCAAAATAATACAAATCGAAAAGCCTTCACTTCCGATGAAGCACCCGCCTGTTCAAAGGCACCATCAAAATCAACAAATCCCCCAGCGGATTCCTACCTACTTAAGAGGCACTCATCAAATATCCCCAGTACACCGGATGGCTACCTAGAATGTCGAAAACACATTTTCGAACGAAAACCACTCCCCATGGAGCCGGCGCATGAGCAAGAGCAGTAAGCCGCCACCACCTTCTTTGCCAAAAGGATCAACCACCACAGCAAAAAGGGCATCCGAAAAATAGAGATCCTTATACGCCGGAGCATGAGCTAGAACAGTAAGTCGCCACCCCTTTCTCTATCAAAAGGATCAGTCACCATAGCAAAGGGGCATCCAGAAGATAGAGAACCACACATCGTCCGAAGAATTAGCTCCGTTGCAAGGGAGTATCCAGAAGACACAATCCACCATCATTGCTCAAAGAATCAGCTCTGTTGCAAAGGAGTATCTCAAAGGCAGGATTTACATCGTCTGAAGGATCAACCTCATTGCAAAGGGGTATCTGAAAGACATAACCCACCATTCACAGCCAAAGGGTCAGCTACCGCGTCAAAGGAGTATCCTGAGGCATTGCAACCATCCAAGGGGTCAGCTACCGCATCAAAGGAGCATCCCAAGGTTCCCCATTCATCAAAAGCTAAAGGGTCAGCTACCATATCAAAGGAGCATCCCGAAGCTTCACAGCATATCGTCTAAAGGATCAGCATTTGTAGTAAGGAAGCATCCCGAAGACAACACCAAACTACATTCTTAGTCCCAAGGGTCAGCTACCACGTCAAGAGGAGCATCTGAAGGACAACCGGGCAAGAGGGTTAACTCCTTCACCTGCCAATCGACCTTATGGCACACAGACCCATAGTCAATTGGTCAGGTAAAGGGAGGGCAGTTGTAGACCCCAAATCTTGCCCGACCTCTCAAATAAAGTAAGAAGACCTTCGTTCGAAGATGGATAAGGCCTCTTTAGGTCCCTAGGCATGTTTATTAGGCTCCATGGTAGGATAGGACGACCTTCTGTACACGAAAATAAGAGAAATCTCGCCAAAAGCCCGAGACAGCCGTCCCGTTTGGCTAGACGGCCGTCTCACCTAACAAGGATCGAGACGGCCATCTCGCCTTGACTGGCACGGAAACCTATAAATAGGACCTCGCCCCCTCCCTCATTACACACAATTCACACAATTTTCATCCCTTCTCTCATCCTATAAACTCTCTTAAGACTTCGGGATAACTTTGAGCACTTTCTAGAGTTTGAGAGTCTTCCAATTTCTGTTTAAAGTAGAAATCGGTTAAGGAGGTCTCCTTTTGAGACATCCGACACTCGGTAGAAGGGTAGTTTATTTTATTCCAGGAGAGGAGCATGCTTGTAAAGTGCGGGGACAGCCAAAAAGCTTCCTCATTTCTTGAAGAGTTAATATAAAAGCTCGCTTCGGAGGTTACTTTTCTATTCTCTCTCCTTTATTGTTTTCTTTATCGCTTTCCTTGTATGCATTAGATAAGGATCATGTAGATATTTAAATTCTACAAGTAGATAAAATAAATAGGGTAAAAGCATAGTTTCTTAGTCTTTATTTTATAAACTAGTCCATCATAGGGAACCCGAAAGGGGCATTGTGGGTTGCTAACACCTTCCCCACACGTAACTAACTCCCTTACCCAACTCTGGTTGTAATGGCCAAAGTTGGTTTTCTAAAACCAACGCCTTTTTCTTCCTTTTCGATGTTTACGGTAAAACCATCGGTGGAGACTCCATCGAACCTTTTTGAAAACCTCGCCTTTAGGTCCAGCCTGATTATTGGACAACCTAAAGGCGTTGAACATCTTCTTTAATAAACGCGAGTCAATCAAAACCATTATGTCGCTCCAACCGCCTCTTTTGACGATGATGACATATATGAATGATTCTTGTTTAACATTTCCTCAAGTCAGGTCTCAAACTTCATGCTTTTGCTCCAACATAATGATAGTGAGTTGACAATCTCACCAGTTATCATTCACACCAATTTGAATTTTATTTTCCTTTCCTCATGTTTTGCATTTATCATTTCAGCTTAGTCACAATATTTATGCTTTTCTTTTCCCTTTTGCTCTACTCAACCTTTTATCTTTTTTTTAGAATATCAACACCCATAGGAAAAATAATAAAATTAATAATTATTTCATTTCTCAAATATAAGAAGGTGGATAAACATTGTTTAGGCTCAGAGGTTCTGTTTCAAGAAATAATCTTGTTTTTGGCTCAAATGGGGTTCAAAAGGATGTCCTATAATCAATGCAGGGTTGGCTATTTGGCTCTAGGTATATCTACTTTTACTAAACAAAAATTTTGCCTTTATCATTTTCAAGTCTCGCTAACATCCAATCACATCAAAGAATCAAATACCAGTTATCATCATAAAGTGTTGTCATTCAATTTATCTATTTTTGGTTCACTCCTCTCTTGGGTTTTAGCTAGCTTCTCCAATTCAGTTAATTCCTAGTTCTCCTCGTCAATTCCTTTTTCACTATCATACTCATCATCCCAAAATCACTTGTTATTAGAAACAATCAAAATGATTTTTTTTCAAGTTCTAGATTTGAATTAGACAATAAGCAATAATTTCATATATGGTTCTAATAGAAAATGTGCAGGACAACAAAGGAATTTACTCACATCAAATTAAAAACATTAAAACAAATTAAGTTCCAAATATCAATTCAAAACAAAGAAATTAAAATAAAACAAAGAACTTAAAAACATCAAATTAAAAAAAATTAAAATCAAATTAAATTGCCTCCCTCTTATTCATCTTAACTTGATGCCTCTTCTTCATCTTGTGCTTCAACAGCCTCACCTCCTCCCGGAAAAGTTGGATTGTCCCCAGACCATTGGAGTAAGACCTCAAAGTCTTCTAGAGATGTCCACTACGACCCTGGAGCAATCTGTAAAGAAAGTCTATGAAAATCTGAGCTTAGGTTGCATTGACCCCGATGGGTAGCTTCCTGTTGTAGTGTCAGGTGCTCCATGTAGTGCATCATCCTTTGTTGGATGCCATCTTGATGAGGAGGTGGTGTTGCTGCCTGTCTGGCTCGACGTGGCTAGCGGGGTGGCTATTGTAGTGCCGGTGCTGCTTCTTCCACAGGATTTATGCAGTTGCGCTCTATGAATCTTCTGTTGATTGGTGGGCGAATTTTCATTGTAGGGTTGACCTCCACACCCTGAGCTGCACACAAAGCAGTGATGAGGGCATGGAACCCTAGAGCCTTAGCTTGCTCTGCACAATGACCACTTTCCAGTACTACAAATTGAAAAATCTCTTCTGAAATCAGCGCAGCAATATCAATTTGGTTGTCCTCCAGAATGCTCTTTATAATGTGACAACGCGACATGTTCAAGTCCGAACTGTGCTTGATGGCACAATGTTGGTCAGCAAAAATAATGTCCAAATCTGGGTTAGGGTCGTCATATTGCCCCTTAGTATCCTCAATGTCTTCCTAGCATGGTTAGCTTCAAAGGTTCTTCCTGGTATGCATAAAGCTCTACTAGTATCATTATCGCCAAAAGTAGTTGTAGATAGGCGCCTGCTATTCCTGATGACCTGGTAGGTGCAGATTTCACCTTCATTCAAATGCAAGGGGTTGCCTAGCAAGTTGTTGATCGCATCCCGATCATACGAGACCCAACGACCCATCACCTTAGAACGAGATTGGTATGACTCTCCTGCCACTAACCATTGTAGACCCCTAATTTTGCCCGGCCTCTCAATAAAAGCTAGGGAAACTTCACACGGAGATAAAGTTTGCCCCGCTTCTTAATAAAAAACCAAGGAGACCTCCTACAACAAACTCGGAGTTCAGACGGTCTCTCATTTAAAAGGCTAAAGAGACTTCTTACAAAGACAAAGCTCGCCTGCCATCTTTATAAAAGGCCAAGAAGACTTCCTATATGAAGATAAAAGCTTCAACGGACGTTTATCGACATCAAACGACGTCCGAATACACAAAGGAAAGCTTCCCGGGGGTCCCAGAACATGAAAGCTGGCCGAAATAGGTCGAGACGGCCGTCCCAAGGTCGAGACGGTCGTCCCAAGGTCGAGACGGCTGTCCCAACCTTTCCTGGCCAAGTGGGACGGCCGTCCCAAATGGGACTGCCAGTCCCGGATCCCCATGTGGTCCCAGTCAGTGCAAAAGTGGCATTTGGGACGGCCATCCCAACCCAGACGGCCGTCCCACTCCAGATGCACGTCCCAAGGGTGCAGGCAGCGAAAACTATAAATTGGAAGCTCATTTGGCACTATTCCACACACCAGACAACTCCAAGACTTGTCTTCTTCTCTCCCTACCTCGAATGAACTCTCGATTGCCTTAAATAGGTAACAATCGGTTAAGGAACTAGATTCCAAGCATTCGATTCTTCTATAAAACTTTAGTCGAGTCGAGTCTCGTATTCGTGAGGAGAGTCATTGTAGAGCGAAGGATTGTCGTAAAGCATCCTCTTTGTAAAAGACTTCTAATATAAAGCTTGCTTCGGAGGTTCTTCTCAATTCTCTTCCCTTTTATTGCTTTATTTACTGCTTTCTGTATGCAATGTAGATAAATCATGTAGATAGCCATATTTATTGTACGAATAAAATAGGGTAAAAGCGTAATTTCTTGTAATCTTAACTTAAATGAATTAACCCGTCATAGGGAACCCGAAAGGGGCGTTGTGGGGTGCTAATACCTTCCCCACACGTAACTAACTCCCTTACCCGACTCTGGTTATAATGGCCAAGTTTGGTTTTTATTAAAATCAATGCCTTTTTCTCCTTTTCCAATGTTTATGGTCAAAACATTGGTGGCGACTCCAGAAGAACCCTTTTCGAAAACCTTGCTTCTATTAGAGGATAGTTCAGCGTTGAGCGCCTCAGAAGCAATGAACATATTTTTAACAAAAAACGCGAGTCTCAACCATCTTTTCGCGACCGCTCGCAGAACGTTCGAGATGTCCCAGGACGTCGGAACAGACGGCGGCGACAGATGGCGACTCCACTGGGGAAGCTAGAGAGTTGATCCCATTTAGTGACGGATAAATTCTAACTAAGTAAAGATTTGAAATTACGCCTTTACCCTTTTCTGTATGTTTTATTGTATGGCTTTAATAACTGTTGTATGATTACTTCTGCAAATTGCTTGAAATATAAATTGCACACAAAAACCCTTGCACACAACAGTCCCTCTATACCCGGGGGCAAGAGTGAATACCTATAGGGAGTGGGTGGCAGATACGACCGGCTTGTTGGCACACGGGGCTACAACTGTTGTCGGAAACCACCAACTCAAGGTGATAACTCTCTTCTTTTGGTCTAAGGATGTCGCCACGGAGTTCCGTGCATGACCCGAGGACTGAGAGACTGAGAGGTCCCTATAATGGGGGCACCTTGGGGACCTTTGGCCTTGGTGAGAACAGTTAGAACCACCCAAACCAAGCACGTTTCTGCAGGAAAACCCTACCTCGTGATTAAATAAGCGTGGCTCTGCTCGTGGATGTATGAATTGTGTGTGCATTTGTTTGCTGCATTTGTATTGATGCATTAGTGTCGCCGCCGTCCCTTTCGACGTCCGGAGGACGTCTCGAAACGTTTATGCGA
The DNA here is from genome assembly GCA_963425845.1 of Sphenostylis stenocarpa. Lineage (NCBI taxonomy): Eukaryota > Viridiplantae > Streptophyta > Magnoliopsida > Fabales > Fabaceae > Sphenostylis > Sphenostylis stenocarpa. The sequence goes on along the minus strand of OY731401.1, from coordinate 31,017,069 downwards.
GCGGTCGCGAAAGATGGTTTAGACTCGCGTATTTGTTTTAAAAGGTTTTCGAAAAGAGGTTCTTATGGAGTCGCCACCAATGTTTTAACCTTAAACATTGGAAAAGGAAAAAATGTTGATTTTAAGAAAAACCGCACTTGGCCATTATAACCAGAGTTGGGTAAGGGAGTTAGTTACGTGTGGGGAAGGTGTTAGCACCCCACAACGCCCCTTTCGGGTTCCCTATGACAGATTAATTCATTTAAATAAAGATTACGAGAAATTACGCGATTACCCTATTTTATTACATAATATTAAATGGCTATCTACATGATTTTATTCTATGTTACATGCATAAAATGATGAATAAAGCTAAATAACGCAATAAAAGAGATATTAAAATAGCTATCTACATGATTTTACTCTACATGGCATAAATAGTAAATAAAGCTAAATAAAACAATAAATAAAGCAATAAAAGAGAAGAGAATTGAAAAGAACCTCCGTAGCAAGCTTTGTATTGAGAATCTCCAACTATGAGGATGCGTTTTGGCAACCCCTCTCTCTACACAGACTCTCCTCACCAATACAAGATCGACCCCACTAAAAATTTAAAGAAGAATCGAATGCCGGAATATAATTCCTTAACCGATTGTTACCTATTTAAGGCAATCGGAAAGATCATTCGAGAGAGAGAGAGAAGTAGACAAGTGCTCTGAGTTTTAGAAAGTGTTTCAGAGCTCTCTGGAGTGTCTGTGGTGTGAAAAAGTGGCAAATGAGCCTCCTATTTATAGTTTTTCGCAGCTGGCGCACTTTGGGACGGCCGTCTGGGGTGGGACGGCCGTCTGGACTGGGACAGCCGTCCCAAATGGCAAAATTACACAGGCTGGGACCCCCTGGGAACCCGGGACGGCCGTCCCACATAACTGGGGCTCGGGACGGCCGTCCCAACTTCGGGACGCGCGTCCCAACTGGCTGAGACAGGTTGGGACGGCCGTCCCAACTGGGACGGCCGTCTCAACCTGTTCTGGCCAGTTTCGCGCGTTTCGGGACTCCAGGAAGCTCTCCTTGCCTATTTTGGACGTCAATTGATGCCGATATGTGTCTATTGAAGCTTTATCTCCATATGGGAAGTCTCCTTGGCTCTTATTTGTAATGCTAGACGAGCTTTATCTTGTTACGGGTGATCTCCTTTATCTTTATTTGAGAGGCCGGGCAAAATTAGGGGTCTACAATTAGCATAGGGTAATCATACAACAAACAAAAAAATGAGAAACCCTAAAAATCATAAAAAGCGATAAGATAAAGGCCTTTATCTCGGACAGTCTTCAGTTAAGCTAGCCTGGTTTCAGGTTCTTTGCAAGCTAAGTAGCCACGTTGACCGACAGAAGAGATAAAGGGTCATAAAAAAATATAAAAACAAATTAAAGTCATAAAAATACCTTTGTTACAAAATAAAAATTCTTAGCAAAAGCCTTACAATTCATACCACCTTTTGTTCATAAAAATAAAAAGAGAAGAAAATAGGACTCTCTTCATTAAAATCCATAAACATTCATATAGATAAGTTTTCTTTTCAAGAAAAACCAAGTACTATCATGCATCACATTAGGAATAAAACATGATAATACTTAGAAAAACAAACACTTGCATACATGCATTTACAAAAACTCATCCTCATATCATGCATTTTCATTTCTGCTAGATAATGGAGGGATCCAGTAATAGACAGTTAAAGAAAGTGGAGATCCTTCTATGCCGTGTAGAGAAGTTAAAGCATTTGTGTACATATATGCCGCGGGAGGTCTACGCTAGTTTTGAAAAATCTTACGGAAGAATTCTTGACCTCCCGAAAATCAAGCATTGATCCAATATTCGTTAGAGCATTGGTCCACTTCGGAGTCCCAGTTTACATTGTTTCGAGTTCTCACAGCTTGATTTAGTACCAACCTTGGAAGAATACGAACTCATGGTCGAGTGGCCTCGCTCGGCTTGGGGTCTACGTTTGCTCAGGAGTATATACGGCCGTGAGTAAGGTTGCTACTATTATACGACCGCCTCCTCATCAATCCACCCTAGAGGGGAAAGGGAATATCCGAGGTTGGAAAATGGCTATAATAGAAGACCATTTAGTCTCTTTGGTCGAAAAGAAGGATCGGTCTACATTCAATAAAACTCTAGCATTAGCAATGTTCGGAATCATATTGTTCCCATTCCATGTGAACATCGTGGATCATGTTGCAATGGACGCATTCTTTGCCTGGGATGTATACTCGAAGAGTCCTATACCTGCAATCCTTGCTGACACCCTGCTTTTAGAAGAATTTTGTTCGACAGAAACAGGGAAAAACACTTAGATGCTGCACTTCACTACTATACGTGTGGGGTATTACTCATTTCTACGCATCAAGCCATATGGGCGTATTTCCTGATCCTTTAAGGAGTTTTTCAAAAATCCCTCTTCAGCATCGTCAAGTGCTAGAATGGAAAACCGAGTTAGAAAGCTGGAACATAGAGCACGTATCATGGGTCTGCCCTTGGTTCCGACCCGGTTATATTCTTGTACGATGCGGAGATTACCTGAGCATACCACTACTAGGCCTCAGGTGTTGTATAGCCTACTCTCCTAAGATGGCTATGAGACAACTTATTAGAACCCAGACCGCGCCAACTCAAGAAGAGCTCAGAGGGCTGAGTCTATGTCATTATTCCCATAGCTTTGAAGAAATATCCGCTGTCCGGAAAGCATGGGAAAGACCAGTCTATATGGGAGATAAAGAACTCGGAAAGGTTCAGATATCTACATCCCATGAGTATGAGGAATGGAGGAAAAATAGAGGGATACCCCAACCATTTGCTGTATTCACTACAACATTAGTCAGTGAAGAGCTACAATTGCAGGTCAATGCCTTAAACAAGAGGGTTGAAGTCATGGAAGCTCAGCTGAGGGCTTTTGAAGAAAAAGAACAAGAATCAACTCTTATAATAGATGGTCTAAAAAGGCAATGCAGAAAGAAGGATCATGAAATAGAGCGTCTTAAGAATGATTGTGCTGACTATCAGGAAGAGACTAAACAAGCATTGAAGATTCCGAGGCTTGAGCAAGATAGTCTGTTCCGGGACATGAATGACGAAATAAAACATCTTGAGAGCACGCTTGTAGAACAGGCAAGAACGATCAAGTTAATACAAGATGACCTAGCAGAAACTCGGTCAGAAGCACAAAAGTGGTGGGAAACCGCTGAAAAATACAGAGAAGACCTAGAAGAGCTACATGAAAAAGAAAAGGATGGATTAGCTCAGTATGGTCAACTACTTCGTGAAAAAGACCAAGCAATAGAGAGGTCTGATCAACAGCATGCCTTAATCGTTCACCAGGAAGAAAAAATAAAAGAGGCTCATCGATATAATGAAGATATGAGCCAGGCGGTATCTGAGCAAATCAAGATGCTCAGAAATCACGTGATAACAGCTGAAGATGAATTACGAAGAAAGCCTAATTTACCTATAGGATTCTTCAAGCTTTTTCGCTTTTGTCAACATTTGCTTCAAAGCATTGTATAGAAGGATTTACACTTTCTAATAAAAGGATTTTTCCTTAAATTGTCTATTGCATTCATAAGTTGCATACATTCATACATCCCTCCTCATTTTAATAACAAAGATAATAAAAAGAAAGGATTAACTGATGTGCTTTCCACAAATCAGAAAAATGGAAAAGAAGCCTTTCGTCATCAAAATCTCTACGACGGTCAATAAATCTGAAGATGATAACAAACAAGCACCGTTAATCATTCCAATCAATAAAAGGGAAGAAACAATAACGCCTTTACGTTTATTCGTACCTCGTCCTTTCCCTTATTCGTCAAATAAAGATGTACCCTGGAGATACTCAGAAGAATCGCCAGTCAATCAAGATATCTCCAACATAGCCGGTATTGGGGGCATGACTCGAAGTGGAAGAATATATTCCCCCAAGGAATTACAAGATAATATCCCTAAAGAAAAGGCAAAAAATAAAGCCGAAGAAGAAAAGGAATCCAAGGAGGAGACAAATGAGTTACTCCAGTACATAAGACAAAGCGAGTACTCCATCATAGATCAACTCAATCGTACTCCAGCAAAGATAACTTTGTTATCACTCATCATGAGTTCGGAACCGCATCGAAACGCCCTGTTAAAGGTTTTGAATGAATCGTTCGTTCCGCATGCAATATCCCAAGACAAATTTGAAGGGATTATTGGTAATATTACAGCCAATAATCATCTTACCTTCACCAATGAAGAACTCCCTTTGGAAGGGTCAAAACATAACAAGCCCTTGCATATCTCTGTCAAATGCAAGGAATATCTCATTTCCAAAGTTCTTGTGGATAATGGGTCGTCCTTAAACGTCATGCCTAAAAGCACACTCGACAAGATAACAGTACAAGGAACCCACATGCGCCCGAGTAATACAGTTGTTCGAGCCTTTGATGGGTCAAGACGAGAAGTAGTAGGAGAGATTAGTCTACCAATCCAAGTCGGCCCTACTATCTTCAATATAGACTTCCACGTGATGGACATCACGCCAGCATATAGTTGTCTCCTTGGTAGACCTTGGATTCATAGCGCTAAGGCAATACCTTCAACGCTCCACCAGAAAGTCAAGTTTGTGATAAATGATAAACTCGTCACAGTTCAAGCTGAAGAAGACTTTCTAATAAGCAAACCATCTGTCCAACCATATGTGGATGCGGCTGAAGAGGCTCTTGAAACGTCTTTTCAAGCACTTGAAATTGCCAACATAGAAAGACTCCCTGGTAGTACAAAGGTGGCCCATATGATGAAAAGATATGGATATCGCCCAGGACAGGGGCTCAGAAAGAATGCTCAAGGAATAAAAGAGCCACTAGATTTCAAAGATAATCCTCTAAAGTATGGTTTAGGGTACGACCCCACGAAAGATCAAACCATACGGAAAACAGGGAAGTTTTACCCCTCGAAGACGATATTCCGAAAAGGAGGGGTATTAGCGCAAAGGGTAGCGTTAGTCATTAGGTGTCCTTCTTCTGATTCTAAGGGATGTAAACCTAGTGACTATTAGAGATCACTCCTCGGGGTATGCCCGGCCCCCGAGCATCTTTAGGGCACACATTTCCCTGAAATTACAAAAGAATGCTATTCTTACTATCTGCTTCTTTTCTTACTAAATGTATCTATACCCCATTTTAATAAACAAGGTTTAGATAAACATTTTATTCCAAATTGCGTCAGAATAAGTAACGCGTCATAAAGCAAAGTCATATACTATTGATTAACTAGAAACACGGATAAAATTTATCTCAATAAAATTCAAGTTTCGACAATGTTGTGCAAAAAAATATATATACACATAGAAAAAGCAATGCCCGTCAAGGACAAAGGCCAAGACAAGAAAATAAAAGGCAAAATACCCGGCGGGAAACCCACAAAGGGGGCTGCACAAAAGTTAGGGTAAACCCGGCAGGAAACCCGAACAATAATAAAGGGTAGCCTGGGCAAAAGTTAGGGTTATGAAAAGTCCGCTAGGTATTCCTAAAAAATAAATACAAAAAGGAAACCTAGACAAAAGTTAGGACAAAAAGCACAGCATCCTAGGCTGAAAACCCGAAAGGGCGGACTAGGGAATTTAGTCAATCACAAAAAGGCGCCATAAATCAGTAAACAACGACGCCACATCATAAGAATGAAACATTTATCTAAACTAGCCTAAATACAAACCAACCCTGGCTAGCCATTCTTACAGAAAACCCTATTACAGAAAAAATATCCCTCTAAAACACAAGCCCTTGTTGTAAATCCTTTTCTTTCTCTTCTCTTGACCATTTCACTATAAAGCATTCAAGTAATAAAGGGGAATGTGGAAACATAGTGATCAATAGGAAGGTTGAAATCCCTAAGGAAAGGAAGGAGGGCATTGACATGGCAGTCACCCTATGAACAAAAGAATTGTTCTTCGGCTATAACAAGAAAGGTCCATGATGGCAAATCAGTACAGTTTAGCTTATTGATCAAGAAACAAGATGACATAAAGGAACAACAGCAAGAATGCGCCCAAAGTCAAAGCACATCAGTTAAAACTTTCGAAATATTAACTGAAATAGATCCTAGGATGCATAACATGAAGCATTACATACATTAAAGCATAAATGAAGAGATCCCTATCTTCAGTTTCATAAAAAAAAACACGAAAAATAACTCAAAAAAATCAAAAACCCACTCAGGAAGCTCGGGACGGTCGTCCCAAAGTCCAGACGGCCGTCCCAAATCCCTATTTTTAGTTGAGACGCGCGTCCCAGGTGGGACGACCGTCTCACTTCTCTACTGATGGAGCATGAAGGTTTATTACAGTTGGGACGGTCGTCCCAACCCAGACGGCCGTCCCAAATCCCCTGGCGTCCCCTATTTATGCTGTGCGCGGATTTGGCCTTTGGTACCCCATTCCAAGCATTCCACCTTGTTTCTCTCCCTTTTTACACACTCCTAAGCATTCTTAAGTGAGTACTACATACAATGGAGCATGGAGAAGCCTCATCTACAAGAAAACGCGCTAGAAACCCTATTAGAGGAACTCCTACTACCAGCACTCTACTAGCAGAATCGCATCAACAGCGACTGGCAAATATCCAGCAATATTCCTGGTATCCTACACTGCGACTGGATTTTGAAATCCTAGCCACGTTTGGCTGGGAACAAGATGTCAGAAGGTTCATCCACAACATAGGATGGGACTTTCTGCTCCGAGAGCCACCTACTCGGATCCATCGCACTGCTACGCTAAAGTTTCTTGCCTCCGTCAACATGGTGGAAATGTCGTCTGCAATTCCCAGAGTGCCACCAACTCAGGCCATCTCCTACTGGATGGACGGAGCCTATCGGACCACTGCTCTGGATGAATTTAATGTCATAATGGGTTTCTGCCAAAGAGCAGATACGAGAACGCCAGAATATCGGTCCGCATATCTGGAAAGGCCTGCTACTCTCACCACCATTAGCATGTGGAGAGAGATCACTGGAGCACACATTCTGTCGTCGAACCTGAAGGGCGCAACTTTCCCTCCCCCGCTTCGCATATGCCACAAATTGCTAGCTGGGACTATACACAGCCGAAAGGAGAGCCAAGGGAAGGTAACACTGGCCGACCTCTTCATTGTTTACTGTATGCATCAAGGGCTGCGATGCAACCCAGGTTATGCCTTCCTAAAAGCCGTAAAAGATTACGGAACCCGCGGCTCAGCAGGAGCCATCATAATAGCTCCCTTTCTCACCCCTTTAGCGGAATTTTGGGGATGTACTGACGGAGAAGATCTCCCAGCTAGCCTCCGACCAGAGCCGATTAGCGGGGGAATGTTGGTTCATGTGAATATCCTCAGTCGACAGGGATCAGGGTTTATCTTAAACCCCATTATCTCGATTTCGCTAGATATGCGCGATTTCGACATGCCTCAGGATATCCCTTCGACTACAGACTCGCAGCAGCAGTCATATGATCCGGACTTCGCCGGCTTGTACCGACGGATAGACGACGAGCACGCCTATATGGAAGGAGAGTTCCAGTTCATACGCCAGCAGTTTAATCAGCTGACTATGAGGCAGGACCGGACGGACCGACAGATAGAGAATCTGGTCCAGACCCAAGCAAGATTCTAGCGTCGCCTGCTCCGCCGCATACCTTCGCCAGCACCATCTGCCCATTCCAGTCCAGAGGCAGATGATTAGGAGATAGTTTCTTTTTTATTTTCTAAGTAATTTGAAAATGTTTCGAATGTATCACAACCACAAAAAAAAGAAGTAATGAATAAACATTGTTATTTCTGTTTACATTCCAAAAGCCCACGTGTACAAAAAATTATAAAATAAAAGGCACATGTGATAAAAATCCAGATTTCAAATAACTCGCAATAAAGATTAAAGTCGCGAAAGAAAAAGGCGAAATCAAAACCATTCCAGCAGAATAAAGAGCTTCAAGAAAAGTAGCTCCAACCTTCTACACTAATAAAAGAAGGTACATCAAAAATGGAAAAAGCCAACGGAAAGGCTTGATAATCCCCAAGCGGATCCTTGCTTACTCCGAAGGCAACACAAAAATTATTTCATGACTCAGCATCACCACATGAGTCATCAAACATAAATCATTTGAAGCCTCAATCAACATCCTTCCACCAATAAAAGAAGGAAGAGAAAAGCCAATGGAAAAGGCTTGATCATCCCCAAGCGGATCCTTGCCTACTCCAAAGGCAATACAAAAATTACCCCATGACTCAGCATCACCACCACATGAGTCATCAAGCATAAATCACTTGGAGCTGCAATCAGCATCTTTCCATCCAGAAAAGTCATCAAGAAAAGCCAATGGAAAGGCTCAATTATCCCCAAGAGGATCCTTGCCTACTCCAGAGGCAAGACAAAAAGATTATCTCACGACTCAGCTTCGTCACCACATGAGTCATCAAGCACACTCATGCAGGAGTCTCCACTTCATTTCCCAAAGGAGAATAAGGACTACTCAAGAGTCCATCAAAGAAAATACGGAGTCAAATCCTCCATAACCACCAGGGGGCAACAAAAAAGAAAGGAAAAGAAAAACTTTCATTCCCTAATAGAGGCCACTACAGAAAGGCCACACGAAAATCCCCAAAAAGAACATATCAAGAAAAGTCTACATAAAGACAAAAAAAGGAAAACAAAATTTTTTCCGTCTTCAGAGCTTCGCAAAGCCAGGAGCTAAGACTCCATCATACCCCCAAGACGACAAAATTCCCCGAGGCTGCTAAAAAAGAAAAAAAGAAAACCTCTTCATCCCCAGCCAGATAATAAAAGCCTGCGTGCACGAAAGAAAAGGACACACGCAGTCAAAAATCCAAAATCGCGAAAAAAGCACAATCGCAAGGAAAAGCAGAAACCCATTCCCCAATGGAATAAGAGCATAGGCAAAGCCAGCTCAAAACAGCAAACATCCAACAAGGAGTCAAAAACTCCATTCATCCCTAGGGGGCAAATCAATCCCCCGGTGGATCACCAAAAATAAAATTTTTCCCCAGTAAGCCTACCAGCAAAGGCAAACCACAAAATTCATATCCTCAGGGAGTTAACCTTCTGGAACACCCAATATGAATATCCCCAGCGAAGTGCAAAACCTTCACTCCCAAGAATGCCTATGCTTACTCAGAAACAAGCAAAGAGCCAATATCCCCAAGAAACGGGAAATCAACCTATGCAAGAGGCAATACAAGCACAAAGCTTCAAAAAGCATTCGCCTACTCGAGAGGTATTATCAAAAACAAATATCCTCAAGTGGAGCATCCGCCTAATCAAGAGGAAAAATCGACAAAAATCAACAAAATCCCCAATGGATTCCCGCCTAAAAAGAGGCAATCAACAAAGAATCCCTGGCAAAAGCCGGATGGCTAAACAAAAAAGCCAAAAATCAGAAATCCCCGGCAAAGCCGGATGGCTAAGCAGAAAAGCCAAAAATCAAGAATCCCCGGCAAAAGCCGGATGGCTAAACAGAAAAGCCAAAAAACAGAATCCCCGGTAAAACCGGATGACTAACAGAAAAATCAAAAAGTAAAAATCAAATATTCCTCACAGAATAGGCGCACGATAAAAAACGATAAGTCGCCAACATATCTCCAAAAACAGACAATCACAGGATTAACTACCAAAAAGTGCATCCTGAGATCCTTGCAGAACAAGGATCGGACTAGGTGGGGGTAGGTACCCATCAGAGCCTTGCAGAACGGGGTTCGGACCGGGTTGGGGTAGGTACCCATCGGAATCTTGCGAACGGGATTCGGACCAGGTGGGGGTAGGTACCCATCGAGCCTTGCAGAACGGGGTTCGGACCAGGTGGGGGTAGGTACCCATCGAATCTTGCGGAACGGGATTCGGACCGGGTGGGGGTAGGTACCCATCGAGCCTTGCGGAACGGGGTTCGGACCGGGTGGGGGTAGGTACCCATCGAATCTTGCAGAACGGGATTCGGACCGGGCGGGGTAGGTACCCATCGGAGCCTTGCAGAACGGGGTTCGGACCAGGTGGGGGTAGGTACCCATCGGAATCTTGCGGAACGGGATTCGGACCGGGTGGGGGTAGGTACCCATCGAGCCTTGTAGAACGGGGTTCGGACCGGGTGGGGGTAGGTACCCATCAGAATCTTGCAGAACGGGATTCGAACCGGGTGGGGGTAGGTACCCATCAGAACCTTGCAGAACGGGGTTCAGACCAGGTGGGGGTAGGTACCCATCAGAATCTTGCAGAACGAGATTCGGACCAGGTGGGGGTAGGTACCCATCAGAATCTTGCAGAACGAGATTCAGACCGGGTGGGGGTAGGTACCCATCGGAACCTTGCAGAACGGGGTTCAGACCGGATGAGGGTAAATACTCATCAGAATCTAGCAAAAAAGCAGATTCACACCAGGTGGGGGTAGGTACCCACCAAAACCTTAAAAATAAGGTTTGTACCAGATGAGGGTAGATACTCATCAAAACTTAGCAAAATGCACTAGGTGGAGTAAAATACTTACCTAAGCATTTCAAAAATGGGTTGCTAAGACCTTACTTCTATTAGAGGATAGTTCAGTGTTGAGCACCTTGGAAGTAAGTACCCACAAGAGTTTAGCAAAATGCAAACTCATACCGGGTGAGGGTAGGTACTCACCAAAGCCTTGTAAAACAAGGTTTATACCTAGTGGGGGTAGGTACCCACAAGAGTCCAGCAAAATACAGACTCATACCGGGTGAGGGTAAGTACTCACCAGAGCCTTACAAAATAAGACTCAAACCAGATAGGGGTTGGTACCTATCAAAATATTTATCATCTGAAGGATCAGCAAGGAGCAGCATCTGAAGGATGACCGGGCAAAAGGGTTAACTCCTTCCCTACCAACTAATTTTGTTGACATATCAAGCCAACGAATTAGCTAGGCAGGTGAAGGGGGGGCAGCTGTAGACCCCTAATTTTGCCCGGCCTCTCAATAAAAGCTAGGGAAACTTCACACGGAGATAAAGTTTGCCCGGCTTCTTAATAAAAAACCAAGGAGACCTCCTACAACAAACTCGGAGTTCAGACAGTCTCTCATTTAAAAGGCTAAAGAGACTTCTTACAAAGACAAAGCTCGCCTGCCATCTTTATAAAAGGCCAAGAAGACTTCCTATATGAAGATAAAAGCTTCAACGGACGTTTATCGACATCAAACGACGTCCGAATACAAAAAGGAAAGCTTCCCGGGGGTCCCAGAACACGAAAGCTGGCCGAAACAGGTCGAGACGGCCGTCCCAAGGTCGAGACGGCCGTTCCAACCTTTCCTGGCCAAGTGGGACGGCCGTCCCAAATGGGACTGCCAGTCCCGGATCCCCAGGTGGTCCCAGTCAGTGCAAAAGTGGCATTTGGGACGGCCATCCCAACCCAGACGGTCGTCCCACTCCAGACGCGCGTCCCAAGGGTGCAGGCAGCGAAAACTATAAATTGGAAGCTCATTTGGCACTATTCCACACACCAGACAACTCCAAGACTTGTCTTCTTCTCTCCCTACCTCGAATGAACTCTCTGATTTCCTTAAATAGGTAACAATCAGTTAAGGAACTAGATTCCAGCATTCGATTCTTCTATAAAACTTTAGTCGAGTCGAGTCTGTATTCGTGAGGAGAGTCATTGTAGAGCGAAGGATTGCCGTAAAGCATCCTCTTTGTAAAAGACTTCTAATATAAAGCTTGCTTCGGAGGTTCTTCTCAATTCTCTTCCCTTTTATTGCTTTATTTACTACTTTCTGTATGCAATGTAGATAAATCATGTAGATAGCCATATTTATTGTACGAATAAAATAGGGTAAAAGCGTAATTTCTTGTAATCTTAACTTAAATGAATTAACCCGTCATAGGGAACCCGAAAGGGGCGTTGTGGGGTGCTAATATCTTCCCCACACGTAACTAACTCCCTTACCCGACTCTGGTTATAATGGCCAAGTTTGGTTTTTATTAAAATCAATGCCTTTTTCTCCTTTTCCAATGTTTATGGTCAAAACATTGGTGGCGACTCCAGAAGAACCCTTTTCGAAAACCTTGCTTCTATTAGAGGATAGTTCAGCGTTGAGCGCCTCGGAAGCAATGAACATATTTTTAACAAAAAATGCGAGTCTCAACCATCTTTTCGCGACCGCTCGCAGAACGTTCGAGATGTCCCAGGACGTCGGAACGGACAGCGGCAACAACCATGCATTAGCATAGAACTCCTTGACCACGTTTGGGTCAAATTTTGGCATCGGTAGTGCCAACTGACTCCAGTTTTTCCGAGTGATTTCCTCATTAAATTCTGGAAACTTTCCTTCATTGAGCTCCACAAGCCTTTCAGCAATAAAGCTCCACTAGCTAATTGCTTCAAATCTCGCCTACCTCTCAGCATCCCTGAATCTACTTCAGTCTACATAAGGCTCTTCAGGTTCAGTCCTGGGCCTCTTTTCAGTAGCCCTAGAAGATGAGGCACCATGTGTATCTCTTCTTGGACCCATCTGCAACCATCATGATAAACAAAGATAATTAAAGGTTAATTTAATATACTGATCATTTCATGAATAAAATGAGACTTTGGATCATGATCATGCAAATCAGAGGGCCATTTTCAATAAAACAAACTACGGTTCCTACAGAGACATTTCATCAAACAGTTGGTGTGCACCTAATTTTGGAACCCCTATGACTCAAATTTCTAGCATGTACACTTTCCCAGTGAAACATTTAAGCAAATCATGAGCAAACACAAACTTTATATCACATAAAAACTAATTCATTCACTCTGAGACATTTTATCAAACAGTTAGTGCGCACCAAAAATTCTAACAAGTATATATTCATTCTAACATTCAATTTCAGCAACAAACACCAATCAACAATCAAGAATAGGCACAAACACCAAAAATAACTTAACATGTTACCTTAATTGCAGAATCATGCCTAAACAAAATGTAATGAGAATGACTCAGAGAAGAGGTGAAAATTTGGGACTTCCAATCGGTGGAATCTAGATCAAATCACCCAAAGTAGTTGAAATGATGATTGGAAGGCTGGACTTAGAGGGATTTAGGCTTGAATTAGAGGAGAAGTGGCTGGAGAAGAGTGGGTGCACAAAATAGGTTTTGAGTATAATGAAAAGTTGAGATAGATTTTGGGTTTATATTCAAAATCTGGGTATTTTCGCTCAAGCAACACAACCTCGCTTGTGCAAAAATGCCTGCGTCTCACATTTGAGCGAATAATGGACATTCGCTTGAGCGACCAAAGACCTAAGAGGTTACACTGATTATCGCTCAAGCGAAACTTTTTGGACTTGAGCAAACAAAGACCCGAGAGGTTACACTGATTTTTGCTCAAGCGCCAGGTTACACTGATTTTCGCTCAAGCAAAAATTTTGGTGCTTGAGCAAATTATGCAAAAATTTTAAAGGTTTTCAGTAAAATTTTAATCTTAAACATGATACTCAAATGCAAAACTTTCAATAACTAAACTTCAAACATTATTTCCTCTCCCCTTTTATGTTGACTCAATAAAAAACTTAACACCCCAAACCAAATATTATTCACACAAACCCAATTCAAAATTGCCTCAATTCACAATTAACTACCAAAAACTTAAAATGCAAAAAGAAAACAAATTAAAAACACTGGGTTACCTCCCAGGAGCGCTTGTTTAACGTCTTTCAGCTCGACATCTGTCTACTTCATGGCTCAATCAGGTGAGTGATCAAGGTGAGTCTTTCAACTTCACCTCCCAGATAAGCTTTGATTCTTTGCCCATTGACTGTCCATGTTTTTCCTGTTTCTGGATCTTCCAATTCCATAACACCGTAAAACTTAACGCTTCTTATCAAGAATGGCCCTGACCATTTGGATTTTAATTTCCCAGGGAAAAGTCTTAACCTTGAGTTGAACAACAACACAGATTGGCCTGGATGAAACTTTCGTTTCAAGATTTTCTTATCATGATATGCCTTGACTTTCTCCTTGTACAACTTAGAGGATTCATATGCATTGAGTCTCATTTCTTCCAATTCATGCATTTGGGTTCTTATTTTCTCTACTGAAGCTTTAGGGTCAAAATTTAAGAATTTTAAAGCCCAATACGCTTTGTGCTCCATTTCCACCGGGAGATGACATGACTTGCCATAAACAAGTTGAATGGGAGAAAGCCCAGTGGGAGATTTGTATGCAGTTCTATAAGCCCATAACACAACATCCAGCTTCATTGACCAATCTTTCCTTGAAGATGAAACATTTTTCTCAAAGATTCTTTTGATTTCTCTATTTGACACTTCTGCTTGCCCATTAGTTTGTGGATGATAAGATGATGCAACTTTATGCCTAACCCCATAATGTTCTAGACATTTTTGAAGTTGATTATTGCAGAAATGTGATCCTCCATCACTGATCAAAACTCTAGGCATGCTAAATCTGCAAAAGATATTCTTCTTTAAAAACTTTATTAGAGTTTTTGCATCTTATTTTGTAGCTGCTACTGCTTCCACCCACTTAGACACATAGTCAACTGCTATCAGGATGTACTCATTAGAGAATGAGGATGGGAAAGGGCCTACAAAATCCCCAACAGTCAAATACATCTACTTCGAACATGATATTCAGAGGCATTTCATGTCTTCTTGAGATTCTCCCTGTTCTCTGACAATTATTACATTGTTGAACATAGTTGTGGGCATCCTTGAACAATGTAGGCCAGAAAAAACCCAGATTGGAAGACCTTTGTAGCAGTCCTCACTCCATTAAAATGTCTACCATAAGGAGAACTGTGACAATGCCATAGAATATTTCTGGCTTCCTCATTTGTTACACACCTTCTCAACAAATTATCACTCCCTATTTTGAAAAGATAGGGATCATCCCATATAAAATAGTGCGCATCTTTAAAAAAATTCTTTCTTTGATGCCAAGTAAAATCCTCTGGAACAACTCCTGCGGCTTTGAAATTTGCCATGTCAGCAAACCATGGCCTCTCTTGCACCATCATTAATTTTTCATCAGGAAACTCCTCCTTCACTTCTAAATGGTTGTTAGTCACTTCAATATTCACTAATCTAGATAAATGATCAACTATAAGGTTTTCACTGCCCTTTTTGTCCTTGATTAACAAATTGAATTCCTGCAACAATAAAACACATCTGATTAATCTGGGTTTAGAATCAGATTTGGTTAACAAATATTTAATTGCTGCATGATCAGTATATACAATTATAGCAAAACCAATCAAATAAGCCCTAAATTTTTCCAGTGCATATACTATAGCTAATAGTTCTTTTTCAATTTTTGCATAATTAATTTGTGCTTCATTGAGAACCTTACTAGCATAATGTATAAAATGACAAACTTTAGACTTTCTCTGACCTAAGACTGATCCTATGGCATAATCACTTGCATCACACATTAATTCAAAATCTAAATTCCAATCAGGAGCAATTATTATAGGAGTTGAAATAAATTATTGTTTCACTTGTGCAAAAGCGTGCAAACATTCAGCATTAAAATTAAAAGAGAATTGAGCAAATTGTTGTGTGGCTTTGCAATCTTTGAAAATTCTTTGATAAATCTTCTATAAAATCCAACATGTCCTAGAAAACTTCTGATTGTTAGAAAAAGAGGCTGAGATCAAGAGGGGGGGGGGGGTGAATTGATCTTTGAAAGATTTTCGCAATTAACAGATTATTTATTTCAAAAATTAATATTTCAGATCTGTTCTTGAATCACACAGCAAGCAATAAAAAAAAATGCAGCTACAAAATTAAAGAAAAGAAAGGTTTAGAAAGATATCACCAAGATTTATACTGGTTCACCCAATCCCAGGGCTACGTCCAGTCTCCAGCCAAATTCTAGCTGGGTTCCACTAGATTGAATGTTTTACAGATTACAACCTTAACCTTACACTCAATCTACCACAAGAACCACAATTCCAGTTCCTGCACCTAACCTTTCACCAAGAACCAAATTCCAGTTCTTGACAACCTCTACAACCAAATTCCAGCTGCAGAGAAACCAGTGCCCACAATTCCAGGCACCAACAATACAGAAAAGAATGTAAAGAAACAAACAGAAGAAACTAGAATGCTCAAACCAGTTTTATGCAATTCTGCAGTATGTTGTTTCTTCTCAAAAGAATGTAATTTTGCCTCAAGAAAGAATTCTTTAGAACTTCACAAAAAACTGGCGCGAATCTTTCTTGAAAGAAGTACTTTTGATTGCTTGAATGATTGCAAAAGGATGTGTATCAGATGTGTTTTTAAAATGATCAAGCAACTTTATTTATATAGAAGATTTTCAAAACTACTGGTTTAATTAATCTGTTTAAATAATCTTTTAATCTGTTAAAAGTCTTGTTTTAATCTGTTAAAACTTCTTTTAATCCATTAAAACGTTCTTGATTTTTTTCCATATTTGTTTTAACTGATACGACAACGTTTATATCAATTAAAACTCTTTGCAAAAAATCTTCTAATTTGATTTAATCGATTGTTTCATGTTTCAATCGATTAAAATACTGCAAAACTTTCTTGTAAACTTTTCCAAGTGATTTTAACTGATAAAAATATGTTTTAATCGATTAAAACGCTTAGTACAAATTTCCTTAAGTTGTTTTAATCGATTGAAACGTGATTTAATCGATTAAAACAATTCTGATCGGTCATAACTCAATTTTGATCGATCATATCTGATTCTAATCGGTTATAAACGCATTCTGATCGGTCATACTGTACTCTAAGTGGTTTTAATCGATTGTTTCAAAGTTATATCGATTAAAATACTGCCAAAACACTTCTCTGAACATTTTAAGTGATTTTAATCGGTTATTTCGAAGCTGTATCAGTTAAAATACTGACAGAAGGTTTTCAAAACTTTCTTTAATGAAAACAATCGGTTATTTCAAATTTATATCAGTTAAAACCTTGTTATAAAATTGTTAAGAACATTTTAGTTGATAAAGGTTATATGCTATTAGTTAAAAATAGTTAATTCAAAAGCTTTTATCAAAATACTTTGTGTTTTAACTGTTTAAACGTTTTTAGAGGCATTTTGCAAAATCTTTTAAGTGAAGAAACCTCATGCAGCAGAAAAGATAAAAATGATTATACCTAAGCAGAGCTGCAGACACACTAATCCCTCTACTCATTTATCTAAGTGACTTTTGACTGCCACAAAGTTGCCTTTGACTTCATTCTTGACTTCATCAAATCAACAAGATCTTTGTCAGAGTATTTCAATAAGATCTTCATCACTTTCAGTCTCCCCCTATTTGATGAAGACAAACACCACTTTGAATAATAACTCTGCAAAAGAAGTCACTTGATAATATAGATTAGTGAGTAACCAAAAATGAATTATTTTCCTATTTCTCCCCCTAAATTGTTGCTCCCCCTAAATTTAAAAAGTAAAGCAACTATTTCTCCCCCTTTTGACTTCATCAAAAATAGGGAACAGAAGAAAAACAATGCATGGTATGTATCATGTCTTAGATTTCGAAAATAGAAAAAAATGGATACGATACTTTACTCATTTAAAGACAAATCAAAGTTGATTCAAGCTTATCTTCATTAACACGTTTGTAATGAATACAATTAACACGTGTAAAGATAAGGGAACCACGCTTTAGTAGCATGTTACAAGAACAACCATTAACTAAAGCCTTTAATTTTTCTTTCCAGAATAAAAATCGATTAAAAACAGGACAAAATCGATTAAAAATTTCTTGTTAATGGTTTTAATCGATTGAAATAAAGGTTTATTCGATTAAAACAATGAAGGAATTCAAAAGTTTGAAACATAAGTTCATTTAATCGATTAATTCGACATTTAATCGATTAAAACAGTAAGAAAAATGATGTATAAATTCTTTTAACCAATTTAAAAGATTTTTTATTGATTAAAACAACCAGTTTTGAAAACTAAGTAATGTTTGATGCATCTAAAATGCCTAATTCAGTGCAAATTTTGTAAAACCGATCATTTAGAAAGATGTTTTACAATAATATCAACTACATCGATTAAATTTTAACCAATAGATCCATGAAAATTAGAATAAAATCTTATTAGGCTAATTCAACAGATGTAAACTAGTTTATATAGATTTTAATCGATTGATACGCAGTTTAATCGATTATTTTGTTGTAAAAGTGTTTCCTTTAATCGATTTAATCGATTAAATCCATTTTGTATCAGCTAAAAATATTAGGGATCTATGTTAAATTCCATCTAGGCTAGTTTGATTCGATTTAAAACCTACATTATATTAATCAAAGCTAAAAAGATTGTACCTGGTATACAACTAGTAAATATTACAGACCAGAAATTGAAATTAGCATCAAAGGAAATAAAACATAAAAGAAAGATAAGAAGGGACCCTTTTTATCCACAAATTCAATCATCCTAGTTTCCTTGGTTCAGCTGCATATCTTCCAGCTTGGTGTAGATATCAGCAATCTGGTTTCCAAGGGATGCGAATTGATTATTTGTTTGCTGGAAATGTTGATATGTCATCTGCATATGCTTTCTCTGATTTTCCTGCATTGCAGCCATTTGAGAAAGCATTGTTCTTTCAAATTGAGATAAAGGAGTCCCACGGTCAGGCTGCTCCATGTAAGGAATGATTTTCATATTCTCATATGAAGCTTGACCACTGGTTGACTCAGGAACCTCTGTAGCAGCTGGAGAGGAAGTAATTTGGCCTTGTTCATCTTCATCTTCATCTTCTCCCTCACCCTCAGACATCCCAGCATCAATTTTAGAGATCCATTCATCATCAACTTTTATATACCCCATTTTTCTCAGGGTAGAGTCGTCAATTTCATTTGATGCCTTGGGGGTTTCTATGCTCTCCCCAGTAAGATCAACTTCAAAATATCTAAAGAAATTATTAATTAACATGGCATAAGGCAGTTTGAAATATGCCAACCTTTTTGCCTTTAACATGTGATCTTTAATCACATAAACCCAGTTTACCCGAATATTGTTAAAAATGTAGTACATGAGGGCAAGATCTCCCTCATTAAGAATAGCATGATTACTCCCTCTTGGAGTAAGCATCCATGCCACAATAAAAGCAAGTAGTCTATGTTCAAGTGCAAGTTTTCCAGCATTTAAAATTCTTACCGAACCATTTGGATCCTTAAGGCAAGACTGGAAAAACTGAATTTTGTTGAAATCAGGAATCTCAGAAATATTCCCCCTAGAAACTTTGACACCCATATCCTTGAGGCCAGCAATTTGCTCCCAAACAGAAGGAGTAATTTCCATATTAACTCCCTTTACCCGAGATCCGATTGTTGAACCATTTGCTCGTCAAATTTGAATAAAACACCTGAACCAGATCAGTCGTATGTTCCCAGTAAACTCCATGAAGGTTTTTAGCTTTTGACTTTTTAGCTTTCTTCTCAGACTAGTAAAACCCTCTTCATCAAGCCATTTGTATTTGATAAATTTTGGAATAACAATCTGCTTCTGACTGAACTCAGAAATGAAGGTGTTCATTTTTCCAATATCACCATTAAACCATGCTTCCAGATGACCACCAGGATTAGCAGCAAAGGAAGATTCCCCTTTTTGCTTCTTTCTTGACTTTGATCTCCTCAGCATCTTGTTGTATGTTTTAGAGAGTAGTTTTGAGACGTGAATACAAGGAAAGAAGAGAGAAGCAATTTGAACCAGAAAGAGAAGAATGAGAACAATGAGCTACAAGTGAGCAAAGTGAAGATTCACGGATGTCAATTTTCGTGAATTGCGGTTAAATTTTGACAGAACCTGCAAAATCAGCTTTAATTGAATATGTCCCCTTGACCGAAGACAGAGACACAGATTTCTGGATAGTGGGTGCATCAGCTAAACTATTCTTGGGAAGATGTTTGACTTGGTCAAAGAATATTAAAAAGAATTATGCAGATTTTGATTACCACAAAAACTTGGGATTTTGACTCTGATTTGCTTACCAATTTTCAATTGGATGTTGTAAAAATAATTTTCAGGAACAAATTAATCGATTAATCAACTAATTAACCTATTAATTTGATCTTTAATACTAGGTTTAAAAAATGCTACAGTGAAATAATCGATTAATTCATAAAGGAATCGATTAATCTTGTACTAGATGAAATTAATAAAGTGATAACAGAATTTTAATCGATTAAAACGAAAAAGAATCGATTAAATTCGACATCTTAGTGTTTTTAGTTGATATATCCTTTTTAATCGATTAAAACAGCTAAACTCAAATCCTGAGAACAATTTAATCGATTAATTCGTATTTCAATCAATTAAAACTGTACGGACATATTTTCTGATATTCTCTGTAAGTTATTTTAATCGATTAATACTGTTTTATATCAATTAAAACGATCAGTTTATGAAACCAGAACTTGATTTGCTGTTTTGAACACCAAGGGACTTCCAGATTTTGTTCCTGCAAAACAGATTTAGCATGTTTCTGGTACCCTTTATAATTACTGGGTCTAATCAGGTTATTTGAAATGAATTATTTTTGGGAATCCACTTCATTTTACCTCTAGGAATAACATACTTCTTAATTCTACAATATTTCACTGAATGACCTCTTTTCATGCAGTAAAAACATTTAATCACAGAGTATGATTTCCTATTTACATTTGTTTTTCTAAATTTCATCCTAGATTTAAATCCTATGCCAGATTTGTCAAAAGTCAGTTTTTGTGACCCAAGTAGAACATCAAGATTAGCTTGACCTTGTGTAAACTTTGAAACTGTTTGTGATAAAAAATCAATCTTTTTTTGTAATTCTGAACAATTATTACAGGGTTTATTACATACACAATCAGAATTATCATGGATTAATTTTAAAAAATCAAGATCAGTTTCATCTTCAAGAATTTTCTTTTCAAGAGAGTCTACTTTATTTACTAACCAATTATTCAATCCTTTTAGCCTATCATTTTCTTTTTGCAGTTTCTTAGCTTCTTCATGCATTTCATTAAATGCTTCTTGTAATGAATTATAATTCACTAAATTTGAAGAAGAGTTAGAACTTACACTGCTGGATTGAAGATTTTGCTTTGCCATTAGACATAAGTTGGCTTCTTCATTATCAGAATTTTCTGTTGATGAAGTATCATTGTCAACCCATGCTATATAGGCTCTTCTTTTGACTTTCTCTTCTTTCTTGTCATTGTATTTTTTCTTTTCTGGGCACTTCATTCTTACATGACCCTGCTTACCACAGCCATAGCATTTATAGTTAGAAGAATCAGTTTTTTTCTCATACCTTTTATGTTTTTCTTTGTCTTGAATCTTTTTCTTGAGAAATTTGTTGAACTTTCTGACAAGCAGTCCAAGATTTTCACTTTCCTCCTCTGATTCTTGACTTCTTTCTTCAACTTTGAGTGCTATACTTCTGCCTTTCTTCCCAGAGACTTCTTGCTCATTGAATCTGTTAATTTCCATTTCATGTTCTCTGAGTTTGCCAAACAAAGAAGCTGTTGTCATGACGGACAAGTCTTTTGATTCTGAGATTGCTGTGACCTTTGGCTGCCATGACCTGCCATGACCTGTCAAGACATTTCAAGACTTTAATATTTAATTCTTCTTTATCAAAAGTTTTACCTAGGCCCATTAGATGATTAATGATGTGGGTAAAACGCTTCTGCACATCTACAATACTTTCACTAGTTTGCATTTTGAACAACTCATATTCTCTTATGAAAGTATGTTTTCTGGCTCTCTTTACATCAGCAGTCCCTTCATGAGTAACCTCAAGAACTTCCCACATTTCCTTGGCAGATTTGCATTGGGAGACCCTGAAAAAATCATCCATATTTAGTGCAGAAGTAATTATATTTTTAGCAGTGCAATCACTTTGAACTTTTTTCTTTTCTTCATCATTTAAACCGAACCATTCTTTTTCTGTAATTAATGGACCATTAGCAATTACATCCCAAACATTCCTATCAATAGATTCAATAAAGATCTTCATCCTAATTTTCCAAAATGGATAATCTGTTCCACAAAACAGTGGAGGTCTATTAATAGAAGCTCCCTCAGAAAACGGTAATTTGTTTTCAGCCATTAAAGATTTGATCGAAAGACTTGAATAACTCTCAAGAACCTTGCTCTTGATACCAATTGTTAGAAAAAGAGGCTGAGATCAAGAGGGGGGGGTGAATTGATCTTTGAAAGATTTTCGCAATTAACAGATTATCTATTTCAAAAATTAATATTTCAGATCTGTTCTTGAATCACACAGCAAGCAATCAAAAAATAAATGCAACAACAGAATTAAAGAAAATAAAGGTTTAGAAAGATATCACCAAGATTTATACAGGTTCACCCAATCCCAAGGCTACGTCCAGTCTCCAGCCAAATTCCAGCTGGGTTCCACTAGATTGAATGTTTTACAGATTACAACCTTAACCTTACACTCAATCTACCACAAGAACCACAATTCCAGTTCCTGCACCTAACCTTTCACCAAGAACCAAATTCCAGTTCTTGACAACCTCTACAACCAAATTCCAGCTGCAGAGAAACCAGTGCCCACAATTCCAGGCACCAACAATACAGAAAAGAATGTAAAGAAACAAACAAAAGAAACTAGAATGCTCAAACCAGTTTTATGCAATTCTGCAGTATGTTGTTTCTTCTTAAAAGAATGCAATTTTGCCTCAAGAAAGAATTCTTTAGAACTTCACAAAAAACTGGCGCGAATCTTTCTTGAAAGAAGTACTTTTGATTGCTTGAATGATTGCAAAAGGATGTGTATCAGATGTGTTTTTAAAATGATCAAGCAACTCTGTTTATATAGAAGATTTTCAAAACTGCTGGTTTAATTAATCTGTTAAAATAATCTTTTAATCTGTTAAAAGCCTTGTTTTAATCTGTTAAAACTTCTTTTAATCCATTAAAACGTTCTTGATTATTTTCCAGATTTGTTTTAACTGATACGACAACGTTTATATCAATTAAAACTCTTTGCAAAAAATCTTCTAATTTGATTTAATCGATTGTTTCGTGTTTCAATCGATTAAAATACTGCAAAACTTTCTTGTAAACTTTTCCAAGTGATTTTAACTGATAAAAATATGTTTTAATCGATTAAAACGCTTAGTACAAATTTCCTTAAGTTGTTTTAATCGATTGAAATGTGATTTAATCGATTAAAACAATTCTGATCGGTCATAACTCAATTCTGATCGATCATATCTGATTCTGATCGGTTATAAACGTATTCTGATCGGTCATACTGTACTCTAAGTGGTTTTAATCGATTGTTTCAAAGTTATATCGATTAAAATACTGCCAAAACACTTCTCTGAACATTTGAAGTGATTTTAATCGGTTATTTCGAAGCTGTATCAGTTAAAATACTGACAGAAGGTTTTCAAAACTTTCTTTAATGAAAACAATCGGTTATTTCAAATTTATATCAGTTAAAACCTTGTTATAAAATTGTTAAGAACATTTTAGTTGATAAAGCTTATATGCTATTAGTTAAAAATAGTTAATTCAAAAGCTTTTATCAAAATACTTTGTGTTTTAACTGTTTAAACGTTTTTAGAGGCATTTTGCAAAATATTTTAAGTGAAGAAACCTTATGCAGCAGAAAAGATAAAAATGATTATACCTAAGCAGAGCTGCAGACACACTGATCCCTCTACTCATTTATCTAAATGACTTTTGACTGCCACAAAGTTGTCTTTGACTTCATTCTTGACTTCATCAAATCAACAAGATCTTTGCCAGAGTATTTCAATAAGATCTTCATCACTTTCACTGATGCCCTTTACATTTATTGGTGGTGGTAGTTTTTCAATAACTTCCACTTTTGCGTTATCAACTTCAATACCTTTGGTTGAGATTTTATGACCCAGTACCACACCTTCAGTTACCATAAAATGACACTTCTCCCAATTTAGAACCAAATTGGTATCAACACACTACTTCAGTACGATATTCAAGTTTTCCAAACAATGATTAAATGATGCACCAAATACTGAGAAATCATCCATAAAAACTTCTATACATTCTTTCACCAAATCTTAGAAGATTGCCAACATGCATCATTGAAAAGTTATTGGTGCATTGCACAATCCGAATGACATTTTCCTGTAAGCAAACACACCAAAAGGACAAGTAAAAACAATTTTTTCTTGATCTTCTGGATCTACTACTATTTGATTATACCCTGAGTAACCGTCCAGAAAACAATAAAAAGCTTGTTCTGCTAGCCTTTCTAACGTTTAATCCATGAAAGATAAAGGAAAATGATATTTTCTAGTTGCTTGATTCAATTTCCTATAATCTATACACATTCTCCAACCTATGACAGTCCTAGTAGGAATTAATTCATTTTTATCATTATAAATTAAAATCATACCTCCTTTCTTAGGAACAACCATCATAGGACTCACCCAACTGTTGTCAGCAATAGGATAAATCATACCTGCTTCAAGAAGTTTCAGCACCTCTTTTTTTACAACCTCCTTCATAGTAGGATTGAGACGTCTTTGGGGTTGTGCAACAGGCTTGTAATCTTGTTCCATGTAGATCTTATGCATACAATAGGATGGGCTTATACCTTTCAAATCTGCTAATTTCCACCCTATGGCTCCCATATTATTCTGCATAATTGCTATTAATTTCCTTTCCTCAGTTGGAGATAATGAGCTGCTGATTATCACTGGTTTATATCTCTCTTCATCAAGAAATACATACTTCAAGTGTGGAGGCAACAACTTTAACTCAACTTTATTTTCTTTAATTTTCTCTTCTTTTCCCAAGTCTTCAACCTTGGTACTATGGGATGACATCTCTTTTGCTTTATCTAACTCCATTAAGTTGTTGACGATATGTCAAGTGAGACCAAGTTTGATGGTCCTTTGATACGAAGCAATGATGTGACCCACACTAACTGAGGAGTGACCTGGCACACACATGTTGCAGAGCTCACATGGACCTTGATTTTCTCCTGCATCGATGACGAAACAACACACTGCACATGAGTCAATCAAGGATCCAGTTTGACCACACGCTGACGGAGGAGCCTACATCGCATAGGTGTGGAGCAGAACGAAATGAACTTTGCTTTTCTCATGCACAGATGACAAGAAAATACACTGCACATGAGTCAGTCAAGGAGCTAGTCTGACCACACACTGATCGAGGATCTTACGTCTCATAGTCATGGAGCAGGACTGACATGAACTTTGCTTTTCTCATGCATCGATGACAAGACAACATACTGCATATGAGTCAGTCAATGACCCAATCTGACCACTCACTGATCGAGGAGCTTACATTGTATATGTGTGGAGCAGAACGAACATGAACTTTGTTTTTCTCATGCATTGATGACAAGACAACACATGCACATGAGTCAATCAATGACCCAATCTGACCACACACTGATCGAGGAGCTTACATCGCATATGCGTGGAGCATAACAGACATGAACTTTGCTTTTCTTATGCACTGGTGATAAGACAACACATTGCACATGAGCCAGTTAAGGAGCCAGTCTGACCACACACTGATCGAGGAGCTTACATCGCATATGCGTGGAGCATAATAGACATGAACTTTGCTTTTCTTATGCACTGGTGATATGACAACACATTGCACATGAGCCAGTTAAGGAGCCAGTCTGACCACACACTGATCGAGGAGCTTACGTGTTATAGTCATGGAGCAGGACTGACATGAACTTTGCTTTTTTCATGCACCGATGAAAAGATAACACACTGCACATGAGTCAGTCAATGACCCAGTCTAACCCCATACTGATCGAGGAGCTTACGTCGCATACGGGTGGAGCAGAACGAACATGAACTTTGCTTTTCTCATGCACCGATGACAAGACAACATAATGCACATGAGTCAGTTAATGACCCAATCTGACCACACACTGATCGAGGAGCTTACGTCTCATAGTCGTGGAGTAGAATGAACATGAACTTTGCTTTTGTCATGCACCGATGACAAGATAACACACTGCACATGAGTCAATCAAGGATCCAGTCTAACCACTCGTTGACCGAGGATCTTATGTGATACCCACGTGACAACGAGCTCGTTATATATAAATTGTATGGAGCATTCAACATTTCTCACTAACAAGTTTATTGAGAGACTGAAGAGAGTTTCAATTTAAATAAAGTTTCATCCAACAGAATGGTGTTCATTGAAGAACTAAGTGTTTGCAATTCATTTAATTCCACTATAGTTTTTATTCGATTTTTTGTTTCCTTTAATTTATACCTGTGTTTTACTATATTTATAAAAAATATATTAAACATATAATTATATAAATATATTTTTATAATATAATTATATAAATAAATGTTTAAACTATATATATTATATATTTATTTAGTAAAAATCCTTTTTATTAAATAAATTCTTAAATATTATATTAATATATATATATTATAACTTTATTAAATATAATATATAATAAATATAAATATATATTTTTATATATAATAAAAATATATTGTGTAATTATATGTTTAATATATTTATATATATTTTTTATAAATATAATATATATATATATATATATATATATCATATTTAATAAACTTATAATGTATGTAAAAATATAAATATGTATTTACCATATATTAAAAATATTTATATATTTCTATAAAAAATATTATTTTTACTTAGTAAAATTATTTTATATTAAAAACATATTTTAATAATATATATAATTTATTTATGTAAAAAGATAGAAAAATAAAAATATATATTTATTAAATTTTATTATATTTATAAAAATATAAATATATATTTAAATATTATATATATATATATATATTAAGTATATTTGTATTTACTATATTTATAAAAATATATGAATAATATAATTATATAAATATATTTTTATGTTATATTAAAAAATATATTTATATTTATTTCATATAATTATATAAATAAAATTAAAAAATATATATATTTATATTTAATAAATATTATTATATTTTAAAAATTTTATTAATTTATAAAAGCCAAATTCCGATATACAGTGAAATAAGTAAATCTTTCGAATACAATGCTATCAAGACAATTTTTTCTTTAATTTCATGTAGCATAATTTATAGTTTATAGTTGAAAGAGCCTTGAAGAGCGAAGAGGATAACAAAATTGGAGGAGGAATGGAGAAGGTAAGCGTGAGCCACATGAACGGTCGTTTCGCATTTCCCAATCGCGGTTTCAATTTTCTTCAATTTAAGCGCTCAATTTTCTTCCTCAAGTTCCCTAGTCCGAACCTGAATCCGAACCTCCTTCGACCGCGAAAGCCCAATTGCTCAGTACCAGACGGCACCGTTCCGTGTAAGCCTTGTAATTGTATAGTATTTTCCCACGCTTTCTGAATCAAACTGTGTAGTTAGGTAAATGGTATGGTTGTGTTTGGATAAACTTTTTGTGAGAGAGGAATTGGTTTTTACGTAAATTAGCTTAAAAATATGATTTAAAGAAGTTGCTTGAGAGAATTTTCTTAAGTTAGTTTATGAATATGTTAATTTTGGTTTATAGCAAAACTTATTGTTTATAGAAAAAAGTTTTATTTTTTTTCTTCTTGTAGGTGTTATTTTGAATTTCATGCAAATAGGTTCTTAAATAACCAATGTTGCCAAAAAAATAAAAAATAAAAAAAATCCAATATTATTGATGTAAAGTTGCCATTCTTATTATTCAGCTTCTGCTGGTGCCACGGACTTGACTCTTGCGGTGAAGGTGAGATTGAGCGAGATTGTGGTATGAAGAGTATGGGGTTGTTTGGAGATGAACTATAAATGCTTTTGAGAGCTTTTCTACTGAAATAAAGAGTCTTTTTTTTTTTTTTTTTTTTCCTTTTTGGTACAGAAACTTTCAAAAAACTTTCTGGTTTTGTATCCAAGTATACTCTAAAGTTATCTGCATAGATATAAAAGAAGATGGTTTTAACTGTTTCTTTAGTTTTGGTTCAGAAGAAAGCAGCAGAGGTGTCTTCTGACCTCAAAGGGACCTCCATATTTCTGGTTGGTAAGAATACTACCTAGCTTTTCATTAAGGACATTGGATTGTTTATACAAGTTAAATTTTTCTTTTGACGTTATTTAAAGTTAAATTTGGAATAAAAGTTTTAAAAAAGTAAAGTTTATAATTTTGTTATTTCAGCTATAAGAGCATGGATTAATTGGTCTACGTTTGATCCAATGTAATCATTGTTGTGTACCAAAGTATTGTAATTTGTTGATGTTAATGCAGTTGCTTTAAGAAGGAATACATGGTTAATTATGTAAGCCCAGTGGCGGATCTTGACCATTGATATTGGGGGTCAAATAATATATTATTAATAAATAATAAATAAATATAAAATAATATATTATTAATAAATAATAAATAAATATAAAATAATATATTATTAATAAATAATAAATAAATATAAAAGGAAGAAAGAAGATGAAAGGGTAAAAGGATAAAATTGTAGATATATATTTAAATATATTAAATGATCATTAAGTTTGAGGGGGACAAAGTCATAAATTACATGGGAGTTACAAAACCGAGGAGGAGCTGAGAGGATAGAATTGTAAATATACAAGTAAATATATTAAATGTTTATTAAGTTTGAGGGGGCCAAAATCATAAATTACATGGGAGTTATAAAACTTTGGGGGTGCCACGGCCCCCCTCAGCTCCCAAGAAGATCCGCCACTGTGTAAGCCTACTTCTAAAACAGAGTAGGGGTAAAGTGGCAAATCCTTCTGAAGTTTGCTAATATACACCTCTTGGAATGATTATTTAAGCAAGAACTTGAAGGAGAAAACTTGGATCCGTATGCAGTGACTTAAGTGTTTGTATTATTCTCCATACAGAATTGCAGTTATATCTTGGTAATTTTCGTAATAAAGATTTGTATTAAAAGATTATGTGATTATTTGCTGAAATGAAAGTCCTATTCCGATTGAAAAACAATAGAAACAATACCTAAAAGGCCTAAGTTTTCTCCTCATAATACCTCATTTTTTAATTTAAAAGAGACCAAGTGAGACAGAGCATGGAGAGCTGGGAATGCGAGATTTAAGAATTCCTTCATCTAATATTTTTTAAGTTATATTTTCCTTTTATAGGTATTACACTGCTTAATTTTTTAAGAGCTTTTTCAGAAATGTGTTTGAAAACCAAGTTCTCTTTTTATGGAGAAGAGAAACGTTCAAAAGTTGGATCCAAACATTAAACTTTATAGTGATTCAACCCAATTCTGGATCCAAACATTAAACTTTATAGTGATTCAACCCAATTCTAAATTTTTGTCAAGGTATGAAAAGCTCTCTCAAAACCAGTTTGGGGAAGCTGCTGGCTGATGCATTGCGGTATTATTATTTTGACAGGTACGTATTTGTTTGTTATTCTTAGATAAAAAAAGGGAGTTTCCAATTATTAGCTATACTTAATGATTATGTACACTGTCCAGTGACAGTTTGGTGGAAGAAGCTGTAGGTGGTGCACTTGCTGCAAAATCTTTGAGAGAGACTGACGAGAAAGGCTTCTATGAGTCTGAGGTGATTGATCCAGTTTTTACTATCTATAAATATATGGTGAATTTTGATTTTAATCCTGAAAGAAATGTCATTGGTTTTGGTTCTCATAAATTTAAAATGGCCGTTACCTGATGGGTGGGGGATAATTTTTACTCTGTATATGAGGCAGAGTTGACCTCCTTAGAAGAAAAATAGAGAAGAAATAGAAACTTTTCTCTTTTCTCCCTCCCAATGGAAATTAATACATCATTTAAATATCTTAGATTCCATGCTAACAGAATGCGTGATTGAAAGATAACAAACAATTGCAAAATAGCGTAACAAACTATCTCTCCGAATCTTTCCGTATCTTCTAGGAACTAATACCTCCTTCTACAAGATAGAATCAAGTGAAAAGAACAATACTAATAGTAGATAAAATCTTTGTTGCTGTTGGGCTTGACTTCACACTTGGGCCTCTGAACTTGATTCTTGCTGATTGATTGCTGGGCTGGGAAATGTTTGGGCTGATCTAGTGCAGGATATGTAACAAAACCTCCCTCTTCGGCTGCAACCTTGTCCTCAAGGTTGTAAACAACTTTGAGATTATCCCATTGCTCCCAAGAAGTGTCATCTAGTGCTAAGGCATTCCACTACACTAATGCAAAACGAGTAGGTTGATGGTCCACGTCCTCCCATTTGAAGTCCAAAATTGCTAAAGGAGTAATGAGGGGGTAATTCTCAAAAGTTGATGCCGGTAATGGATCAGGAGAAGAAGGGAGAGGCCCTTCATGAGGCTTAAGACGGGAGATGTGAAAAACGTTGTGGATCTGGAAATGCGATGGCAAGTCAAATTTGTAGGCCACTGAACCAATTCTATCCAACACTTGAAATGGGCCATAATATCGTTTATGAAAGTTTGTGAAAACGATTCCCAGCAACAAACATTTGGCGGTATGGTTGCAACTTTACATAGACCCAGGAGCCAACTTGGAAAGAACTGTCCCTATGTTTTTGATCAACAAGCTCTTTCATCCTTTTCTGAGCTTTGGTTAAGTTATGGCGTAACAGAGTAAGGATTTCCTCGCGAGAAGACAAAACTAAATCACAAGCCTCGATTGGGGAGGAACCCGAGATATAATATGGAATTGAAGGGGGAGGTTTCCCGTAGATTATTTGAAATAGGGAGAGTCCTGTACCTGAGTGGATGGAAGTATTATAGTGCAGCTCTGCCCATGGTAGATAGCGAATCCATGTAGATGGTTTCTGATGAGAAAAAGCTCTGAGATATTGTTCAATGGTACGGTTCGTGACCTCCGTTTGGCCATCAGATTGAGGATGATAGGAGGAGCTCATTCGAAGCAAAGTACCACTGAATTGAAACAAATCAGACCAGAACTTACTGATAAAAATTGGGGTCTCTGTCGGAGACAATGCTCTTAGGGAGACCATGAAGCTTACACACCATGGATACAAAAAGTTCTGCTACTTTATAAGCGGTGAAATGGGACTGAAGGGAGCCCAAATGGATGCCTTTGGAGAAACGATCCACTACAACGAGAATTACCGTATGGCCTTGAGAAGGAGGAAGCCTTGTGGTGAAGTCGAGGGAAATGTCCTCCCAAACATTGGAAGGAATTGGGAGAGGTTGAAGAAGACCCGCAGGATGTTGAGATGAATATTTAGTTTGTTTGCAAACCACACTGCGAAACAAAGCCGCGGACGTCTTTCCCAATATTTTCCCAATAGAAATTTTCACAAAGACGCTTAAGAGTCTTGTTTATACCAGCATGGCCACCCTGTAATGATTCATGAAATTCCTGCAACAGTAAATTCTTGAATTTGGAGGTAGGAGGAACCCAAATTTTGCCTTTGTATAGGAGTAATCCTTCTATTAACTTGTAATCAAGGAGTGAAGAGGGATCAAAGGCATAACAAGCAGAAAGCTCCACAAAAGAGGGATTGAGCTGAAGCTCCTTCCTAAAATCCTGCGAAAAGGAAAAGTGAGGCACTGAAAGCACCTTAAATTCAGCAAAATCTGGTCCGAAAGATCGTGAAAGAGCATCAGCTGCTACGTTTTGCTTCCCCCTGTTTATAATGAATATCATAGTGGTATCCAAGAAGCTTAACCACATAATGTTGTTGCTCTGGAATCTGAATGACTTGAGTCAGAAGCTCTTTCAAGCTTTTTTGGTCTATTTGGATAATAAAAAAATGGCAGAGCAGGTATTGTCGCCATTTTTTCACTGTGCTTGTGATTGCGTGGAGTTCGCGAAGATAAGCTAAAGCCTTAAACATCCAAGAGCAGAAGAACTTGCTGAAATAGGCTATCGGATGAGAGTCTTGCAAGAGCACAACCCCATAGCAATGCCCGAAGCATCTGTTTGCAAGATAAAAAGGCTGAGAAAAATCCGGTAAAGGTAACAAAGGAGTAGAGACCAGTAGGGATTTCAGCTTGTCAAAAGCATCTTGAGCAGTAGAGGACCATTTGAAATTATCCTTCTTGAGGAGCTGTTAGAGGATGAACAATGGAGGCGTAACCTGCAAAAAATCTTCGATAAAAACCAGTTAGACCCAGAAATCCATGCAAGCCTTTTAAAGTAGTGGGAATGGGCCATGTTAACACTGCCTCAATTTTACTAGGATCCGAAGCCACAGTACCGGTTGACACGACGTGACCTAAGTATGCGATGCTATCAGTACAGAAAGAACACTTAAGTGGCTGTAGATAGAAGCAATGGTTAGCCAATATAGAGAAAACCTGAGATAAATGTTTAATGTGCTCTTGGATATTACGGCTAAAAACAAGAATATCGTCAAAGAATACAATCACCGTCTTACACAACAGTGGCCGGAAAAGGTTGTGCATTGTAGCCTGAAAGGTTGCCGGGGCGTTACACAGCCCAAAAGGCATCATACGATACTCAGAGTCCCTCGTGAGTGCGAAGCCATTTTGTGAACGTCTTCAGGAACGACACGTATCTGGTGAAACCATGAGGCAAGGTCCAGTTTGGAAAAACATCGAGCAGGGTCTAATTCATCGAGGAGCTCGTCGATGGTAGGCATAGGAAAACTATCTTTCACTGTAAGGGCATTGAGAGCCCTATAATCAACGCATAAGCGCCATGAGCCGTTCTTTTTACAGATGAGAAGAACCGGCGAAGAAAATGAACTTGTGCTTGGTTGAATCCAACCAGAAGCAAGCATGGCCGCGACTTGGCGTTCAATTTCATTTTTTTGGGCATGAGGGTAACGATAAGGACGAACTTTTAACGGAGGGGAGTTAGAAAGTAAAGGAATAGTGTGATCAGTGGGTCGAGGAGGGGGCATGGTCGAGGGTTCATGGAAAAGGGAAGAGAAATGGTGAAGGAGAAAGTGGATTTGTGGTTTGGGTGAGAGGGAACGGTGGTGGGTGAAGGATTTGCCGGAACCTTAGAGAGTTGTAGGTAGAAGAAATGTGCCTGGGGTTCAGAACAAAGGGATTTTTTTAATTGGGAAAAAGAAAGAAGGAGAGGTTGAGAATCCACTTTACCCTGTAAGATGATGGTGTCATTAGCATGAGTGAATTGCATAGTGAGATTCTTGTAATCCATGAGAATGGGCCCAAGTAGTTTGAGCCACTGTGCCCCCAAAACGATATATGTACCACCCATAGCCAAAACAAACAAATCGACCTTGAAATAATGACCTTGTATAATGAGATTCACATTGGTGCAAATTTCAGTGCAACAAAGTGCTTCACCACTTCCAACAATTATTCTAAGGGTGAACTTGGGCTTTGACTCAGGCCCAAGAGTTGGGCTACACTTTGTTGAATAAAATTATGTGTGCTTCCGTCATCCACGAGGACAAATACGCTGTGGTTCAAGATGGTGCCAAGGACTCGTAATGTTTCTGGAGCACTAGATCCGGAAAGAGTGTTCAAACTAAGTTGGGCCGAGTGAGTAAGGCTCAAAGAGGATTGGGGGTCCATTTCTAGTGAGGGATTCGGATCAGTTTGGGCAGAGATTAATGGGTCGGGTGGGTGGGTCAGATGGGTCCGCTTCTTCTGCATCAACAATTAGCAAATAGAGTTTTCTAGAGCAACGATGACCACGAACAAATCGTTGGTCACAGTTGAAGCATAGTCCCTTTTCACGACGTTCGACCATTTTAGCTTCAGTAAGCTGTTTGAAGCGAGTTCTAGGAGGCGGTGTGAGTAAAAGCGGTGGTAGGGATTGTGCCGGTGATAAAATGAGTTGTGTAATCGGAGTAAATGCCTGAGAAGACCATTGTGTGGATTTGATACAGAGGTGACGATATAACTCCGATAACTGTTCCTCATGTAATTGAGCCAACCCCATAGCGTCGTGGAGGGAGGATGGTTGTTGTGCAATGACCTCACGTTTGATATCTGACTTCAAACCAGAGATAAAGCAACTCAGAAGAAGAGAGGGTTGAAGCCCCTCAATACGGTTAGCCAAAGCCTCGAATTCACTCAGATAACATTCGACAAAGGACGATTGAGTGAGCTTAAAAAGATTACCTCGGGGGTCGTTGAAGGCGGTGGGAGCAAAACGTTTTTCTAGCACACAGAGGAATTGGTGCCAAGAAACCAACTGGTTATTGCGGTACATCCATTGGTACTAGGCAAGAGAAGGGCGTTGAGCTAGAATGAAGCAATGGTGATGTGGTCCTCCGATGGAGTATCGTGGTAATCGAAAAATTGAGAGATCTTGAAAATCCATCCGGTGGTGTCGGTTCCACTGAAACGAGGAACATCAAGCTTCAAAAGGCATTTGTGGGTAAAGTTTTCAGAGAGCGGGGAAACTTTCAAGGGGCCAGGGGAGACAGGAGGAGAAGTGTTTTCCAGAGGAGAAGTGTTTTCCAGAGCTGAAACACGATTTACCACCTCATTTAGTCGTTCAGTCATGGAATTTTGAAAGGAGGTAAATTTCAGTAAAAGTTCATGAAGTTTTTCACTAGTATACTTGCTTTTGGTGTTGTCAGCCATGGGGAGGAGAGAAATGGTCAATGAAAGCACCAATGATGGGTGGGGGATAATTTTTACTCTGTATGTGAGGCAGAGTTGACCTCCTTAGAAGAAAAATAGAGAAGGAATAGAAACTTTTCTCTTTTCTCCCTCCAAATGGAAATCAATACATCATTTAAATATTTTAGATTTCATGC
The DNA here is from genome assembly GCA_963425845.1 of Sphenostylis stenocarpa. NCBI lineage: Eukaryota > Viridiplantae > Streptophyta > Magnoliopsida > Fabales > Fabaceae > Sphenostylis > Sphenostylis stenocarpa. The sequence continues at coordinate 30,982,383 of OY731401.1, read as the reverse complement.
TAACGGAATGCATGATTGAAAGATAACCAACAATTGCAAAATAGCGTAACAAACTATCTCTCCGAATCTTTCCATATCTTCTAGGAACTAATACCTCCTTCTACAAGATAGAATCAAGTGAAAAGAACAATACTAATAATAGATAAAATCTTTGTTGTTGTTGGGCTTGGCTTCACGCTTGGGCCTCTGAACTTGATTCTTGCTGATTGATTGTTGGGCTGGGAAATGTTTGGGCTGATCTAGTGCTGAAGAAATGTCATTGGTTTTGGTTCTCATAAATTTAAAATGGTCGTTACCATTTAAGGATGACAAAGCATGCTCTTAGGTATTATTTTGAATGATGTGGAATGATATATTTGGATTCATGATACTATAAGAACTAAAAAAAAGCAATTAATAAAGATCAAAATTAACAAAATATTTACCTTTACTTAAACAAAAAATCGCTACATTTGTAAGAACTAACAAACATGTTAAACTTTGATTGTATGTGTGACCTTGGTATACTAATTTCATGTAAGTAGTAGGGCTGGCATATTTCGTTTTTGGCTGAGTTTTCTGGATGAAGATACGCATATCCATCACTTAACTGTTGAATTGGAATATCAAATACTAATGCTTTTTACATGTCAAATGCTGCAGACTGAAGTACTGAAGCAATTATCTTCCATGGGTCGACTAGTGGTTTGTGCAGGAAATGGGGCTGTGACAACTCCAACTAATCTGTATGAATTTATAACTACTAGCTATTTGTGCTCACAATCCATAGTTGCTGTTGTCCATTTTTCACACATCCATGCAGTGAGCGAATAAGAATTGTTGGATGAAGATCAAGCAACTCATTTTACCTATATCGTACTTATGCCATGCATGAAAAAACCAACCACAGTTGGATGAAGATCAAGCAACTCATTTTAACTTGGTAAATCATACTTATATCATGCATTCGAGATTTGATCCACTTGATCTTCGTCCAACAATTTTGATTCATTTAGAGTGCGGATGCATGAGAAAACCAACCATAGGATGAATAATATGCCAACCTGTGTTACCTCATTAGTCATTATTTTATTAGCTAAATTTGCTCTTGAATTGACATAGGGCACTTCTGAGACATGGAGTTTCATTGTGGATAGATGTACCTCTAGATTTTGTGGCTACGGATATAACAGAAGACCAGAGTCAATTTCCTCCATCTGAAATATCTATTTCAGGATTATACCCAGAGGTTTATTCTTTGCTGTGAAAAGTGTAGTTACACTGGTTTACAAACTTGCTTCAGTAAATCTAAATCCCTGATTTTTAATGCCTCTGATAACTGTTGTTAGGTAAAGGATGAACTAGGTGCTCTGTATGATAAATACAGAGCTGGATATGCTACAGCTGATGCTGTTATTTCAGTTCGAAGTACTCAACCTTCCCTGGCTGTTTTGTTTACAATGTTTGTCTCAAGTCCTAACATCTTTTTCCTTTTATAGAAGTTGCATCCTGGTTGGCCTGTGACAACTTAGATGAAGTTACAAGAGAAGACTTGACTTTGGAGGTTATATTTTCTACCCAAGCAATTAGAAGTATGACATGCTAACGATTTCCTTTCAGGAAGTATAAAATGAGCCTAAGTTTTGTTACAATGAGTAAGCATTGTTGTTGACCACTGCTAGAGTGATAAATTAGCCTAACCATTTTGACTTGTCCAACTGTTATTACTGAATCTTGATTTTGACAAATTTTATTTTCTGGCTGTGTAGCATTATTCTTATTAGCTTTTATTCTTAACTAATAATACCAGGCTCTTAAGGAAATTCAGAAGTTGACCAGAGTAAAGAAGATGATCGAAGAGGCTGCAAGACCATTTTAACCAACCTGGAAATTCTACCTTCCTTTACCTGTAATCAAATTGGACAATCTAAAACATTTTTTAATCTGCGACCACCCTGGGTTAGCATCTCAAATTCCAGTTTTCTTTTTAGTTTTCTTGTTTGAAATTTCTGTCTTCCTTTTGTTGTTATTTTAAGACTGGCGCTGTAGAGTGTTATTTGAAAAGGGGGAAAAAAAAATTACCCTTGGATATGAACCTCTTTAGATTACCGATTCACTTCAACTTGGAATTGAATCCAGTAAGAAGAAAAATAAATAAATAGGAATCAATAATTTAAAATCAAAGTATGGAAGATTGTATTCCAACTGATATCAATATGTCTAAATAATACAATGCTCTCACACTATATTTTGTTTTGAAGTTTAATTCAGTATTTTAGTTTTTTTTAAGGATCTTTCATGACATTATTGGTTTTTATTTTTATTATTGATAGAAATGGATTTAGTCATTAATTTAATTTCACTAAATCTTTGACTGAATCATGAGTTTAACTTTGAATATGCATCATGTCGAATTAACCTTTATTTTCGATCTTTTCTATCTTATTCGAATTAGTTTAACAATAAAAATAAAACATTACTTACTGATTATTAAAAACAAACTTTCATAATGATATTAAAAGAATTTATGCTGGTAAACTATGGAAAGTTGCAACCCTAAAGTTTTTCTTTTCAGGGTAATAAAGCCTAAACAAACTGAAAAAGTGCATGATCAAATTAAGAATTGGGGCAGAACTCAGCATCCAACCAATCAAAGAAATATTTAATATTTCCCTTTTCATTATCTAATTAATTCAATTAAGGAAATTCTCATTTCTTCAAGATTAAGTGATTGATTTGCCCCCACATATCTGAAAAAAACTGTTAGAAGCCTTGAAGTAAAATTCAAATACTAACTCAGAGAAATAAAGATAGGAAAAGAAATCATAGATCTTTAACCATAATTAAAATTATTAAACCAATGCAAGGAAATTGGAATAGATCCCTAGATTTTCTCCTTCATCTCCTTAGCTGACAGCTGTTACCACACTCTGTTTTTGAAGTAATTAATTGTTACATATTTAATGTATTGACATTGATGTTATAACTAATGGAACTATTCTTAATTATTAAATAAACTGAATTAATATCATAACTTTTCATGCATTTTCATTTTTTTTACAATTAAGAAATAAAAATGAGACAATTTACCTTTTCAATTTATTTTTGACTCTATTTTTAACTAAAACTATTTATAACCTACAAATTATAACTATAATAATCACGATATTAAATTTTATGTCTCTTTATTGTAAGATTATAAATTATTGAACTAAGCACATATTATGTTTTAATAACTGCATATAAAAAATCACTTCCACTAATTGTATATAAAATTCAACTTCAAAATAGTTATATATTCTCATTTCTTGTTTAAGATTCATCATCTCTCTTCTATATTATTTTTACTTTAATACAATTTAAGAAAAAAATACAATATTTTTTCCTCTGTGCACTTTTAGTTGAAACTTTTAGAACTCACAGCAATCGTCTAGCCATTTTTTTTCTTTCAATTTTAACATCTTTCCTCCTTTCGCATGACTTGTGTAATATAAAAACTATCCCAATTTTTTTATTTTTATAATTATTTACAATTTTATTAATAATTAAATTTTATAAAAAAAATGGTTAAATATCTTTAACAAAATCAATGATGCTTATTTTTTCTATTCCAACATTTTACTTAAAGAAACCAAATGCAAGTTAAACGAAAAAAAAAAAACAAACTATTAATTAGCATTTTAAATTTTGATAATTAATTTTTAATTATCCTAAACCCTTCAAAGTAGCTGTTACCTACCTGTCTGAGTCACTGGTTCCATTTCCAAACTTTCCATCATAGAAAAAAAATAATAATAAAAAAAAAGTTTCAAAGACACGTCTCTTTTTCTTTCCTTCTTCTTTCTTTCTTTCATTCTCTTTCTTTGTCGTTGAGGAATGAAACTCTGGCCTGGTTTGTTATCTACCAGGTCCTCACCAACTCTAAAATCTTAATACCCTTTTCCAAACACATTCCCTTTTCCCTTTGAATTTCTCGTCTTTCTTCCAAAATGAACGATCTTCTAACGGTAACCTGCCATTCTCTACCTTCCCTTTCACCATATATATATATATATATTTTTTTTTTTTTCATTTCTTCATTGTTGATTCAACTTGTTCTTCATTATTTATCCTTTATTTTCACGCATTTAGGATTTTCTTTACGTGGGTTATTGTCAGATCTAGCTTTGTACACAATGTGCCAACTCATGTTCAATTTTGTTGTTGTTTAAATTTATCCTCTGCTATTTTTTTCTCTTCATGTTTGTTTGCTCAGAAAAACAAGGAAAACTATGGGGTTTAGGGAATGTGGTTTCTGAAGCATTTGAAAATTGGTATTTCATTTTCTTCATCATTGTTTGAGTTAAGTTGAAATGAAATGTTTTGGTGGGTGTTTCTTGAAGGAAACTTAATTTAATTTCTCTTTGCCACTTAATAGTTTTCTCAAGCCTGTGAAGTTTTTGAGTTGGAATTTGTGTTGGTTTTCTTCATGGTTCCGAGATTTGTATTTGTCTGTGTTGCTATTTATTCGGTTTTGAAAAAGAATAACTATTGTAAGAGGTTGCCATGGATAGTGACAATTAAATTAATCAAGAGTTAAACATGCACTTGGTTTTAGTTTTCAATGGTCAACTATTTTGGAATTGTTTAACATAAATTAATAAATAAATAATGGATAAATCATTTATGATATCTTCAGTAGTCTCCTTTTGGCTTTAGAAGATTCTTATTGACTAATCGGAATACAGCGAATGTTGTTTTTGGTAAAACAACTCAAAAGATATCCTTTAGGAAATGATGTGAAGGGTATAAGCTTGTTATTGAGTTGTGAGCAAATTAAAATTATTATACTTGTAAAATCAGCACTTCTGGTATTTCATCCTTTCCTAATCCCCAGAATTTTATTTTTATTTATGTTTAATATGTTATTGTGACTTTATTTTTTAAATTATTCCTTACAGCTTATATAACAGTGGACATCTTATAGACACCATGATGCCTATAGAATTTTCTCTGATTTTTGTCATTCTAATATACTATGAGCTGAAAGTATACTTCATATCTTTTAGCTATAAGTTGAAGTGCAGGCACACATCCATTCACATACAACTTAAATGGTTGACATGCTGTCCACCAAAGCTCCATTTTCCATAATTATATTTAAAAATGTTACAAGATGTTAATGGAAGCAGTATATGCAATTGTTTATTTACAAAATCTATTGAATGAAGTTAGTAACTTAAGATTCGTACAGTAAATTAGGCTATGAATCAATCTTTTCATTGACTGTTACAGTATTTCCATGATACTAAAACGAATACCTGTGCAGAGTGAAAAAAGGAAGACACAAATGCATATATCCATCCCTTGTTAGGCCTTAGAATTACCTGTCACTACATAGGTCTTAACAGTAGTATAGTACTTAATAGTTAAAACGTGTTGTAGTGTGACCATATTAAAATTTTGAAATAGGTTATTTTTTTCTGTTTGTGAGTGTAGTTTTATTACTTGATCGGTCAAAGGACCAATGTAAGGGTCGGCAATGAAATGATCCTTTACAACTTAGATACATGAAAACTTAAAATTATGAAACTTGATCATCATGACATTGAGGTTGGAAATGGCGAAAACAAGCTACAACTATATGGAATGTGTGCATAAATTAATGGGACTGTAAAATCGTGAGTAAAAACCACATATCTTAACATGCACGGATCACTATGATGGAAAAGACATGGGGATCAACTGGTCAGACTATAAATATACTCTTAGTCCTCAATCCAATGAGATTCTCATTGAGTGTTTTAGTAAAGAAGTCTGGAAATCTTGTCCAAAGATTTTTCATTTTTAGAAAAGTTACGCTTTGAATTTTACATGCATCTAATATCAGTATATGCTTTTCGCGGTATGTAGAATATTGTGTTATTTTGTCTATGTGCTGATTGCTGTGCAATAACTGTAATGACTAGTTTACCAAGGACGTGCTGATAGCAACATCAGTGTTAGGGTTGAGCCATATACAGTAATTTGATGATGTATTTTCTTTTTTCAGGAATCATTTGAAATCCCACGTGGCCACAACAGAGGTGCTGACATTGAGTTAGGAGAATATGCGAGGAATTCAGGAGAATTGGGCTTGGATACTTTCTTCAAAAAGGTGTTTATATATATATATATATATATATATATATATATATATATATATATATTTGTATAAAAACATTATTCAGCTCTTTTCATATTTCTTTCCGTTCCTTAGCTTAGGGAGCCTTAAAATTCATGTTCAATCATATTGCTCATCTCATTGAGTGATTGACTTTTTTACTAGGTTCAAGAACTTGATAAGCAATATGCTAAGCTGGATAAGCTTTTGAAAATGCTTGAGGTAATATTTCTTTTCAAACTTGACTAATAGTAATAATTGTTGGCTTTTGGAACACTCTAAGAAGCAATTTTGATCAGGTATATACAATTGGAGGATGGTATAATGAATTAATTAAGTTTCACTGAAGTATGATAATTATAAATAAAGTGGGCAATAGAAGCATAACATATTTTGGAGTGTGCTTGGCTTCCCAAAAAACAAGGTTATTTTCTTGTTGTTAATCTAACAGCAGAATTATCTTTGTCTACCTCTTTTAGTTACCTGAACTCTTACTCCCTGATGTACTCTAGAGTAATTGATAAATGCTGAAGAATGAAGAAAGTATAGCCAGTCTGAAAATTGCAACCCCCGCCCCCTTACTTCCCTATCTCATAAGTACTTTTAAGTTCTGATGTAGTCTAACAAGTTTTTTACATGTAAGAAGACGTAGCAAGAGCCAGCCTTGATGAGAACATGACCTATGACAAGGGCTAGAGTAAGGGAAGGAAATGAAGTTATTCAACAAGGAGAAAAGACCAAAGTTGTGAATTACATCATAACCCAAATAGAGAAGGACTAATGCGTCACTTTGTTTCAGTCTTTAAGTTTATTTAAATAATGGCTCAATCCTTTGTGAAATTGGTTAACCAAATTATGTTTTGGATTAATCAATTAATGGACTTTAGTTTGATTTTGTTTCAAAGTTGTAATAAGGGCCCAATTGGAAAGTTAGATATCAGCTTTTGGGAGACCAAGAGGGTGTATAATTAATTGACTTTTGGTTGCCACAATTTCAGTTACAATCAACCATTAAGTAGTTTTCAATTACTAGGTTAATGAATCATTATTAGCATTTATTTTTCTTTTAATGAATCTTTGTAACTATGATGACAAAACTTTTTTATAAGATGAACCATTTTTATTAGACATAACAAGTGAAATTTTATTTAGAAATATTAGAGTTTATTTCTTTTATCTCAGTGAGAGTGATTCTCCTAAATTCATGAGTGATTCAAGAACCCTTGAGTGTATCAAAGGACTTTCATATCCTTTGTGAGTTGACTCCCTTGTGAAGAATGATTCTTTCCTTCCACCTTATCACTAAATTCCTAAATTTTCTACAAGATTCTAACCTTAAAGATCCTAAATCACCCCTTGTGCAATTGAGATTCATATCATTTGGTATTCAGAGCTCCGGTTTAAGGGTTTGAACGTCAAATTGTGATGGCAGAGGAGGACAAAAAGTAAATTGAGGAAAAAACTTCTTCAAGACAAGAGAGAAAAAGAAAGCATTAGTGAAACACTTGAGAAGAAAAAGAGTGATTAAAAGAAGAGTGAAATACTTGAAGTGAGAGAGAACTATTTAGCCGTAAAACGTGAGTATAATGTTAGTTCTACATTCAATTTGTTAGACTTATCTCTTTTTTATGTAGATGACGAATCCAATTTGAGGACAAATCCTTTTCAGAAGGGAGAGAATGATGAGAACATGACCTATGACAAGGGCTAGAGTAAGGGAAGCAAAGGAAGTTATTCAACAAGTATTGTCCATATTATTTGAATACAAGCCCAACCCACATTTCAAGGAGAAAAGACCAAAGTTGTGAATTACATCATAAACCCAAATGGAGAAGGATTAATGCGTCACTTTGTTTCAGTCTTTAAGTTTAAATAATGGCCCAATCCTTTGTGAAATTGGTTGACCAAATTATGTTTTGGATTAATAAATTAATGAGCTTTAGTTTGATTTTGTTTAAAAGTTGTAATAAGGGCCCAATTGGAAACTTAGGTATCAGCTTTTGGGAGACCAAGAGAGTGCATAGCTGATTAACTCTTGGTTACCACAATTTCAGTTACAATCAGCCATTAAGTAGTTTTCAATTCCTAGCTTAATGAATCATTATTAATATTTATTTTCCTTTAGTGAATCTTTTTAACTCTGATGACAAAACTTCTTTATAAGTTAAGCCATTTTTCTCAGAAATAACAAGTGGAATTTTATTCAGAAATATTAAAATTTATCTTTTTATCTTAGTGAGAGTGATTCTCGTAAATTCTTAAGTGATTCAACTGTATCAAAGGACTTTCACATCCTTTGTGAGTTGGTTCCCTTGGGAAGAGTGATTCTTTCCTTCCACATTATCACTAAATTCCTAAATTTCCTACAAGATTCTAACCCTAAAGATCCTAAATCACCCCTTGTGCTATTGAGATTCATATCAAGCCTTAAGTAAATAAATATTACATGTTTGGTCAAATTACTAAAAGCCATTGTGCTTCTTTGTTGGTTTATACTATAACCTAAAAAAATACTTGAAATTTGTCCTCACCTTTTTTGTTCAAACCTTGTATGCAGGATTCCCATGAAGAAACCAAAGTTGTTACTAAGGCTCCTTCCATGAAGGGTTAGTATAATCTTGTGCATGTTCCATTGTCCTTTTAATTTATTTTTCTTTAATTAACATAAAATAATAAAGAAAAAATGATTTGAGTCATGTATCCCTCCTTTAATGTGTTTTTCAACATTATTATGAGTGACACACTCAAATGTGGAAGTTCCAACTTTTGTGATTATAAGTGACACACTCAAATGTGGAAGTTCCTACTATTTTTGTGATTCATTGAACCTTTAGAGGAATATTTCTTGTAGGTATTATTGAATTTTGTATTGTAAAATATAAATTAAATATACATGTTGTTAGGTTCTCGTGACGAAAGAACCTAAGGTTCCATGCAATCTCACGTCTCTCCTCTTACACACACAGGAAACAATACTTCCAAGTACTTTTATTATTGCTTTTAACATGAACAATACTTTGATTACAATAAAAAACTTTCCCTCACAGGATGTAATGATCCTGTTAATGAACTAACTTCCCAAAAAACTCCCTCTCTCACCCCCCCAAATAACTATATATAGTCTTATTTAAAAACTATGCTCTGCCACCCATAACTAACTGTAAGTTAGTTATTATTTAATTTTTTCCTCCTAACATATACTTTCCAATTCCTAACATTACTCCCTCCTGGCCCAACAACCTTGTCCTCAAGGTTGAAATCAGGAAATTGATATTGCATGGTAGCTTCGTCCTCCCATGTTGCTGCTTCAGGTCTTCCATTCTGCCATTGCACTAAAACCTACTGTACAGACTCCTCCTGCCCTTCCTGATGTATGCGTCTCTTGTCAATAATCTTGTAGGGTAGACTAATTGTAGTCTGGCCCTGTAAAGCTTCTGGTAGGTCTTGTTCAACAGGAGAGAACCTACTGCTCTCTTTAGTTGGGAAACATAGAACATCGGGTGTATCCGCGCGGTGTTAGGGAGTTAGAGGTAAAAAGCGACCTGGCCAATTTGTCGTAGAACTAGAAAGGGACCATAGTACTTGGCTGAAAGCTTCGGATGTAATCTAGTTGGCATGGACACTTGGCGATTAGGATGAATTTTTAAGAACACATAATCCCCTAGGCGAATAGATGAAGGTTTTCTGTGCTTTTTTGCAAACATAGTCATTTGCTGTTGAGCCCGAGTCAAATAGTACTTAAATTGCCGTATTGCTTCATCTCTCGCCAACAAATCTTGGGCTATTGCCTCTACTACTGTTTCTCCTGGGACAAAGCGGTGTAAGGAGGGTGGTGACCTACCATAAACCACTTCAAAAGGGGTGGTTTTTACTGCTCCTTGGTAGCTAGTATTATACCAATACTCAGCCCAGGGTATAAACTGAGACCACACCTTAGGTTGTTTAGAGCTAAAGCACCTTAGGTATGTTTCCAAGGTCCTATTTAGAACCTCTGTTTGTCCATCCGATTCTGGGTGGTATGCTGTGCTCATGTTGAGCCTAGTGCCGTGTAAATGAAATAGTTCTTTCCAAAACAAACTCAAAAATGTGGGGTCCCTATCACTTACAATAGAAGCTGGTATCCCATGTAACTTAACCACTTCCTTGACGAAAACTTCTGCAATAGTTCTGGCTGTGTAGGGGTGTTTTAAGGGAATAACATGACCATACTTGCTTAATCTATCCACAACCACCAAGATTGCATCATAACCATTAGATTTGGATAGGCCCACTATGAAATCCATGCTTATATCCTCCCACACAACATTAGGTATAAGTAGGGGCTACAACAAACCTTGAGGTGAGGAGGCCAAGTATTTGTGCTGCTGACACACTAAACACTCAGCCACAAATTCTGTCACCTTATTCAGCATTCCAATCCAATAAAGGGATTGCCCAATCCTTCTATAGGTCCTATAAACACCCAAGTGGCCCCTTATTGGTGTGATGTGATACTCGGCTAATAGTTTGGGAATCCAGAGGGATGTAGCTGAAATAACCAACCTGCCTTTGTGGTGAAGCCGTCCTTGTTCCAAGGTAAAATAGCCATGCGAGGCAGGGTCCTGACCCAAATCTTGAATAATCTTTTGCAAGACCACATCCTTCTCCACTTCCTCGGTTATTGATTGGAAATCTTGCCAAAAAGGTTTAGATATGGCCCTCAACTCCTTTTCTTCCTTTTCTATTTCTTCCCACTTGCGAGACAGGGCATCAACCACTTTATTAGAGGACCCGGTCTTGTAAACTATTTCAAACTTATAACCTAGAAGTTTGGCTAGCCAATTTTGCTGGTTCTGAGTTGTAATTCGTTGATCTAATAAATACCGTAGTGAATTTCTGTAAAGACATGAGTTCCTTCTCTTATATGGATTTCATGAGAGAGGAATCTGACAGTGCCTTACTAAAGAAAGCTATAGGTTTTCTGTTTTGGGATAATACAGCCCCAACTCCACTCCCCGAGGCATCACATTCTATTGAAAAAGGCTCATTGAAGTTGGGAAGAACTAGCACTAGAGCTGTAGTCATAGCCTGCTTCAGATTCTCCAAAGCTTCCTCACTCTCCTTAGTCCAATCAAAATTTCTTTTCTTCATCAAACTTGTCAAGGGTCGTGCTACATTACCATAATTCCTGATAAACCTTCTGTTAATCCTAGGAATCCCCTTAGAGCCTTAATAGTTTTTGGTTTGGGCCATTTAGTTATAGCTGCTAACTTCTCCTCATCCATAGCAACTCCCTTAATAGAGATCACATGACCCAAATACTTCACTACTTGTTGGCCAAATGCACATTTCTTTTTATTAACATAAAACTGCTGTTGTAACAATTTTCCCAAGACCTGCCTTAAATGCTGAACATGATCCTCCCAAGTCTTGCTATAAATTAATATGTCATCAAAAAACACAAGAACACACTTACACAACCATTCTTGGAGAACATTATTCATGGCACATTGAAAAGAAGCTGGGGCATTAGTTTGCCCAAAGGGCATAACTAAGAACTCATAATGGCCTTGATGAGTTCTAAATGTTGTCTTAGGAATATCAGCTTCATGCATCCTGATTTGGTGGTAACCTGCTTTCAAATCCACCTTAGAGAAAAATCTGGCTCCATGTAGTTCATCAATTAATTCTTCAATTACTGGAATGGGGAATTTATCTGCAACCGTGGCCTTATTGAGAGCCCTATAATCAATACAAAATCTCCAACTTCCATCCTTTTTCTTGACTAATATCACTGGGCTGGAGAATGGGCTGTTACTGGGCCTAATGATACCCATTTTCAACATCTCTGCCACCTGTCTTTCTATTTCATCCTTTAAAAAATGTGAGTACCTATAAGGTTTGACATTGACAGTATTTACACCTTCTTTAATGGGGATTCTATGGTTTACTGGTTGTTGGGGAAGAAGCCCAGAAACTTCCTGAAATTACCCACTAAATTCTTCTAAAACACCCTCCAATTCATCTGTCTGTCCAGTGGTTAAAACTGTTTCTCCCTTTTTACTGCTAGCCCCACCTGCTGCCATTTCCTAGAGTATAGTTATGACCTCTATATCTGTCTCCTTTATCAAAGCCTGCGGAGAAATCAATTTTTTGGTAAGAGTAGGTCACCTCTTATCTCAACTTGTTGTCCTTCCCACTCAAAATTCATGGTTAACGATTTCCAATTAACCTTCACTTCTCCCAATGTTGCCAACCATGTCATCCCCAATATCAAGTCTACTCCACCTAGCTCAAAAAGGAAAAAGGTTTCCTGCACTTCTTAATTACTTAGGCTCACTTTAATGTCCTTGCAGCACCCACTGGTTAACTTCTTTTGCCCATCCCCAAGCTTCACACAATAAGGCCTTGTCTCTTCCACCAGCAGACCTAGTTCTGCCACTAAACTTGAAGCAACAAAATTGTGACTAGCCCCACTATCAATCAGGATCAGCACCTTTCTCCCTTTAATCCAACCTGACAGTTTCATGGTGTTTGTTGGTGTTAACCCTCCTGCTGAGAACAAAGAAAGCTCCATCCTTTTATGCTCCATCTCTACTTTTCCTTCGTCCTCTTCTTCCCCTCTAGGACCCTCTTCTTCATCTTCTGCCATGATGATTACTCTTAAATTTTTTTCTGGGCACCTATGACTTGGACTATTAGGGCCCCCACAATGAAAACACCTTCCTTCCTCCCTTCTTCGTATATATTCAGGATATGGCAGATTCTTCACTCCTCTTGTTCTAACCTCCCCTATAGAAGTGTCTCCTACCTTGGACCCCCATGAAGTGTCCCCTGTCCCCTTCCTTGCAATATTGTTATTACTGGGTGCTCCTTGGGAAGAACCAGATGTTAGAAAAAAAGGCTGAGATCAAGAGGGGGCGGGGGGGTGAATTGATCTTTGAAAGATTTTCGCAATTCACAGATTATCTATTTCAAAGATTAAGAGTTTTGACCAATTCTTGAATCAAGAAAATCAATCTATTCAAAGTAAGACAGTAGCAGAATTAAAGAGAGTAAGGTTTAGAAAAATACAACCAAGATTTATACTGGTTCACCCAATCCCAGGGTTACGTCCAGTTCTCAGCCAAATTCTAACGGAGTTCCACTGGATTAAATGTTTTACAGATTACAGATTCCAATCACACCCAATCTACCACAAGACCCAAATTTCAGATCTTGCACCTAAACCTTTACCAAGAACCAAATTCCAGTTCTTGAACCAACCTGCAGCCAAATTCTAGCTACAGAACCAGTGTCCAACAATTCCAGACACACACTACCCAAGAACCAAGTTCCAGTTCTTGTACCAACCTGCAGCCAAATTCCAGCCACAGAACCAGTGCCCAACAATTCCAGACACACTACCCAAGAACCAATTTCCAATTCTTGCACCAACCTGCAGCCAAATTCCAGCTATAGAACTAGTACCCAACAATTTCAGACACTCACAATACAGTAAAGAAATTGAAAGAACAAAGAGAAGAAACTAGAACAATCAAACCCGGATTATGCAGCTCCTGCAGAATGAGTTTCTTCACCAAAAGAATGCAAAAATTGCCTCAAGAAAGAACTCTGAAAAACTCTACAAATTTGTGTAATTCTTTCTTGAAGGTAGCTCTTATGATTGCTTGATTGATTACTCAAAAGTATATTTTAAAATGTTGAATCAAGTCTGTTTATATAGAAAAGTTTTTCAACTTCTGGTTTAATCTGTTAAACCGTTCTTCTAATCTGTTAAAAGTCTTTGATTAATCGGTTAAAACTTCTTTTAATCTGTTAAAATGTTCTTGATTATTTTCTATATTTATTTTAACTGATGCAACATCGTTTTAATCGATTAAAACAATTAACAAAAATCATCTTAAGTTGTTTTAATCGATTAATTCGCAATTTAAAAGATTAATATTCTGCCAAAAACTTTCACAAAACTTTCTAAGTAATTTTAACTGATAACAACAAGTTTTAATCGATTAAAAGGGTTAGCAAAAAGTTCATTAAGTTGTTTTAATCGATTAATTTGATTTTACATCAATTAAAATTATTCTGATCGATCATTTTTGAGATTATATCGATTAAAACTTATTCTGTTCGATCATATATGAGATTACATCGATTAAAAGCTTTTCAAGTGGTTTTAATTGATTATTTCAAAGTTATATCGAATAAAATACTGCCAGCACACTTTTCAAAATATTTTAAAGGATTTTAATCGATCATTTTGAATATATATTAGTTAAAACACCGACGTGAAAGTTTTCAAAAACTCCTTTAATGAAAATAATCGATTAATTTGAAAGTGTATCGATTAAAACAATTCCGAGTGAATGTTTTAAATGGTTTTAATCGATTATTTCGAAAGCCTATCAGCTTAAAAATCTGTCATGTAAGTTTTAAGAACATTTTAATTAATAAAACTCATATAATATCAGTTAAATCAATTTCTTAAAAACATTTTAAGTGATTGCTTTGGTTTTTAACGGATTAAAAACATCTTTAGAGGCATTTTCAAATTCTTTCAAATGATGAAACCTCATGCAGCAGAGAGATATGAATGATTATACCTATATATAGATGCAGACTCACTAATCACTCTACCCTTTTAACTCAAGTAACCTTTGACTTCATCAACTCAACAAGATCTTTGTTTTATCAAATGATTCAATAAGATCTTCATCACTTTCACTAGATCCTTTAAAGGTTTCGGTTCTTGATATCTTGCTCGTTCCTCCTTGATAACAGAACCCATAAGTTTTGTTCTAGTATGCATTTCCTCCTCCTCCACTTGTTTCTTTCATGACATCTTCAACATCTCTTGCTACCTCCATAACTCTTAACAAATCCTTTGGGTCGTGAGGCCTGATTTGTTTTCGAATTTCAGTTCTTAACTCTGCCAAAAAATATTCAAGAAGCTGGTCTTCCTCCATAGCTGGGATCTGAGACACTAAAATTTCAAATTCCTAAGTATATTCTTCAACACTTCCTCCTTGTTTAATTGCTGCCAATCTCTCGAAGACTGTACTTCGTTCCTTTCCTCCAAACCTTCTATTCAAAGCCACGGTGATTTCTTCCCAAGAACAATTATTGGTTTTTTTTTTCCAAAATTTGAACCAATGATTCGCATTCCCTTCCATGCTGATAAAAGCCAGACACAATTTCTCTCTTGGGTTGATCTTTTGAATCTCAAAAAAAATTTCCGCCCTTCCAATCCATCCCACAGGGTCAGTTCTTTCAAACACAGGTAGATCCACCCTCTTCATCCATTGTCTCTGCACTACTTCTTCCTCAGAATCTTCTTGCTCCAATCTTCCTCCTATCCCCCCTTGTACCGAATTTTCACTCTTCTCAAATTCTCTGTCACTTTTCTTGAAATTCTTGAGTAAATCTTTCATTTCTTGAATGACATTTCTCAGCTCTGTATTCACTTTTTCCTGTTCACTGGTCCACCGTTCAGCCCACCTTTCCAGCACTCCTACTCTTCCCTCCATGGCTCCTCGATTTGGATCCGGCAGGTCGGACCAAATTGTTAGGTTCTGTGATAGAAAGAACCTAAGGTTCTACGCAATCTCACGTCTCTCCTCTTACACACAGAGGAAACAATACTCCCAAGTACTTTTATTATTGCTTTTAACATGAACAATACTCTGATTACAATCAACAACTTTCCCTCACAAGATGTAATAATCCTATTAATGAACTAACTTCCCAAAAAACTCCCTCTCTCCCCCCCCCCCCCAAACAGCTATATATAGTCTTATTTAAAAACTATGCTCTGCCACCCATAACTAACTGTAAGTTAGTTATTATTTAATTTTTTCCTCCTAACATATACTTGCCAATTCCTAACACATGTGATTGAGAAATAGTTTACAATTTATAGTTCGAAATTATGATATTGATATCAAGAATATGTTGAAGTAGGACTGTTTCAAGATGTTAAATTGCCGATTTGATAAAAGGACAGATTTGAAGTTTGTTGTTCTCGGGATCTACTGAAGTTCATGGGTGTTAAACTAATTAATTCAGCTTGATCCAATGATTGTCTGCAGCTATAAAGGAGAAAATGGAGAAAGATGTCGAGGAAGTTAAGAAAACTGCATATTACATAAAGACCAGAATTGAAGAATTGGAGAAAGAGGTGTCTCTATTGAATCCCTTTCAGTTTTTGATTCACTCCATGGATTCTTGGTGTGAATCTACTGATTCATTCTGTTTTGTAGAATTTGGCAAACAGGCAGAAGCCTGGGTGTGGAAAAGGATCAGGTGTTGACCGCTCAAGAACAGCAACAACCATGTCAGTAATGATCTGGTTTATTATTATTATTATTATTATTATTATTATTATTATTATTATTATTATTGTTTGACAACTTAGACAGATTTTTTAAAATTGATAAATACAAGTCTATAAGAGACTCTTCGACATCAATATTCATCTTCTAAAACAACTAAATTTCCAATCCTTTCGGAGTTTCAAATTTTCTCTTGTCCTTTGCATCTGGGATGATATTCAATCAACGGCATGAATGTATCCCTTTTAATATGATAGTATAAATCTGGCAACTAAGTAATGCTTAAAAAGCATAAGGGAGGCATTGTCATCATTTGAATCTAAATGCAGAAAGTCAATGTAGCATCTTTATTTATATATGGACCCAGTTTGTAGTAGGTTACTTTTGTTCCAGAAATTGTAATCCATAATCCTTAAATATTATGAAAGTATAAGTTATGTTAATTTGTTGTCCTCAGCTCGTTGTATAACATACATATAAATATTTAGAGACTACATGAAATTTTGCCATATATTTCATGGCTTTCAACTTTTATCAATATGTAACCTAAGCTGAATCATAATGAGCAAACCTGAGGATTTTTCCAACTAGGATTATACTGTTAGGCTTCTGAATCATTGCATTTCATTTAATGTTTTATTGGACCCATCTCATCTGTACCTTGATTATATTATTTTGCAGTTCTTTAAAAAAAAAACTGAAAGATAAAATGGCAGAATTTCAGGTGGGTTTGTCTCATTTTTTTGTGATTTTTTTATTCTCCTGTCCTTTGAATTCATCTGAATCCGTTTTGAAAAATCTTTGCAGACCCTGAGAGAGGTCATCCATCAAGAGTATCGTGAGGTTGTTGAGAGACGTGTTTTTACAGGTTTGTTACTCACTAGTGGTTGTATTCAATTTTATGCAATTATGTACCATTAATTTTGTTTAAATGGAGTTAATTTGTCCTTATTCTCTGGTTTTCATGTTTCGCAGTTACGGGCACAAGAGCTGATGAGGAGGTATTTTTCTTTTCTAAATTTTTATTAATAGATGGAAATGTGTTTTGGAAGTTTTTCTTCTAATCATTTAACGATGTACAGACAATTGACAGATTAATTGAAACTGGAGATAGTGAACAAATTTTCCAGAAGGCAATTCAGGAACAAGGAAGAGGCCAGGTTTATATCTCCTTCTTGCTTTCTCCTTCAAATCCTCCTCAAAAGCATATTCAACTTTTTATAGTATCCAATATCAACGTGAATATCATCCACTCATCTAAACCCACCATTTACATTGTCAATGCTTCCCCCATGATTTGTGCTTTTGGGTCTGGGGAGGGGTGTGGAACATTGATCTTCCTTGGGATATAATAGGTAAATTGCATGACAGTAGGAAATCTGCCTCTTACATGAGTTATCTTTATAGATAGTGGACACCTTGGCTGAAATACAAGAGCGACATGAAGCAGTTAGAGATGTTGAAAAGAAGCTTCTTGATCTGCAGCAGGTATTTAATCTGTTTGTTCAATTAATTTGACTGTGATTAAGGCATTTAATGTGATAAGTACAAGTTATGTATAGTGAAGGTCTATGCTGCAGAACCATTATTATATCACTAAAACAAAAAAGGGAGGGGGGGTTAATGGATTGTGATTATTTGACTAGGGGATCACTAGGATTAGGCATCCGACCATTGGCATGGTGTGGTCTGATGGACCATCTACCAGTCGGTCTTAGACTGATAGTTATCTAGTGTAACTATTTTTCTGTGATTATGTTACACAAAAGTGTTTATACAGAGTCTTGTGAACACTTTATGCAATGACAAACTTTGTTTTTTAGTTGGACGTATTCTTTGTATAATTGCTGGGTACAATATAAAGTTGTTTTCTTTTCGTATTTGTTTTTCAATTTCTTATTGTTGCAAATCCAACAATATCGCATCGAATAAACTAGTGAGATCACTTCATTTCTGAAGGAATTTTCTGTCACATTTTTGCTGTTCAAATATTCTTGGTCATCTTTATTTCATTGAATTTCTTGATGCACACATGGGAAGCTAAAAATTGCTTTTGCAAGTCATTATTAGGGTGCCATTAGAAATAGTGTAATTTATTTTTAAAAGTGTGTTTAGAGTTATGCTTATAATGAATACACTTATATATATATATATATATATATATATGCCTGCTAGATATGTGAAGGTAGAGATAGATATCTAGTTTGGACGTTAATTTCTTTATGTCTTGGCAGATATTTCTGGATATTGCAGTGTTAGTGGATGCGCAAGGAGACATGCTTAACAACATAGAAAATCAGGTATTTTGATCTCATTGCATATAAGACCATATATATAGGGTATCGATTCTCAGCTATATATGTTAATCGCTGTGAAAAATTGATTGGTGAAAAGTAATGTTTGCGATGAAAGTTTGTTTCTGTTATTGCATCAGGTTTCAAGTGCAGTGGATCACGTGCAGCAGGGCAACAATGCCCTCTTGCAGGCAAAGAAACATCAAAAGAGCTCTAGAAAATGGATGTGCGTTGCAATCATGATACTTCTCATCTTTGTTATAATCACCGTTGTCAGTGTCATCAAACCATGGATTCGCAAAAATGGTGCATAATTGCATAACTTATACGTCATGATTTTTTTTCCCATGATCCATTCTTTTGCTTTCTCATGTAAAAAAACATTCTTTCAGTGGCATATTGCACTTAGAACAAACATTGTACCAACATATATGAAAGAAAATATACTGATTACTATCTCCGATCAATTTTGTAGACATTTTTTTTTTCACATGTTTTTTAAAAATCTAAGATGTCATTTTAATTGTTCCCTTAAAATCATTTGTAAAATGTCAAAGTAATAAACAAGAGAAATAGCGGAGACAAGAAGTAAAATATTTTAAAAGGAATTGCTTAGGATAAAAAATATTATTTTATTTATGGATTCAATACACAAATTATTTAAAATTAGAGAAATTTGTTTAAAATTAAAAGGAACTTAGTAAAAGATTTGTTTTAATTTTTAATTATTCTCTAGATTAACAATAAAGTAATATTTTTATTTTTAAGGAATATAAGGAAATTCTACCAAGAGTGTTATTAAAAAAAATAGTCATTATAAGAAAATTATTAATTACCGACGGATATATAGTCGTCGGAAAATGAGTGATTATCGAAGGATATTACCGAACGAATTTAAAGTATTTGTGGAAATTGGTCTTACCGATGAATATATCCGTCGATAAATTAACAATTAGTTACCGACGAATATATCCATCGGTAAATTAATAATTAGTTACCAACGAATATGTAGTCGTAAAAAAATAAGTGTTTACCAAGGGACATTACAGACGAATTTAAAGTATTTGTGGAATTTGATCTTACTCGACGGATATATCGATCGATAAATTAACAATTAGTTATCGACAAACATCATCGAACGAATTTAAAGTATATTTTTAAAAATCAACATTAAATTAAAAAATTATATAATAATTAATTAATTTTAAATATATTCTAATAAATTAATTATTCACCTAATTAAAAAAATAAATACTTTTTTTATTTAATAATTAAATTTAATCATAATTAGTTTAATTTATAATAATTTGTTAACTTAAATAATTTTAAAAATAAATATTTAATTATTTTTAATATTGTAAAATTATTTTAATATAAGAATTTTAATTAAATAATAAAAGAAAAAAAAGATAAAAAGAATAAATTAAAATAAAATAAATAATAAATAAAGAAAAAATTATTTTATATCATTATATAAATAAATTATAAGGATTAGATTTAAATAGTTTTTCAAAATATATTATTTAATATATTGAATTATTATAAAATAAAAATTTAAGGAAGGAAAGAAAATGCCTCGACCAGCAGCCAGACCAACGTTTCAACCAAGTTTATCCATCCTCGCTCTCTCCTGGATTTGTCAATTCTCCAAACAAACGTTGGAAGTCTTCCCTGGTGGCACCCACTTCAACGGTCGTGGCCTTGCATAGGTAGATACAGATATAACCAGGTAAAATTCCCCACCTAGTGTCACACGATTTCCCTTTTCTCTTCTCTTTCTCGCAAAGGTTAGGGTTTATTTTCACCTTCAATTTCTCGCTTCGTTTCTCACTTCGTTTTCTCGCTTCAATTTCTCTCTTCTCTGTCTCTGTCTTAGTCTGGCTTGGAGTTTTTTTGGAGCTGGTTTGGAGGCTACGACTTTGGAGGTGCCTGAACTAGGTTTGGCATAAGTCTTGTTCTTCACCTGCCTTGCAGAGGAAGAACAATTCTCAACAGGTTTGTTAGCTTTGAGGGATGCCATTTTACAATACTCTTCTAAGCAAACACTTCACCTAGCCTCAAGTTTTAACACTACATAATACATTAATTTATAGCTGAGTTTAAGCATAATAATAGGGCAATTACACCAAATTGGTAGTAAATTGAGGGAATGAAATAAACTCAACTGTGGGCAAATGGAGGGATAATGTTGCAGCATCTTATGCTTTACCTTAGTTAGGCAGAAGATTGGTTTCATATGTTGAGGCCTGCATGATTCATATATTGTTTACGAGAAGACTTTTAGAAGACTTGTGTTTTCTTTGTTTGCTAACAGTTATAGACCTTTTCAATTTATAGGATATAGATAATGGATTCTTATCCTTGTTTGTTAAAGGCAACAACAACAAAATTTGTGCCAAAAGAATTAGCAACAAATAAATTAATTGTTTATTATTTTTTATTGTCATGAGATTGGTTTGCTAAAAAGTATATATAAAGGATCAGACATAACAAACATACCTATTTTGTGCTTTTGTTCTACATTTATGCACGAATTTTTGTTAGTGAGAAAACTTCTTCTGTGGAAACTATGTCTGCATCAATTTCTATATAAGAGACTAATGTATATAATTGTGACACTTAAAAAGTCTCACGGGCCATTCTTAAAATTGCGAATTATATATATATATATATATATATATATTTAAAATCTCAATTAGTTTTAAAATGAAATTGACATTGATTAAGGAGACCCAACATTGGATGGATTAGTAATTACTTACAACACTTTTCGACGGATATATTCGTCGGTAATTATCTATAATACTTTCTGACAGGTATATTCGTCGGTAATTACCAATGAACTATTCAAATCCGTTAATAATATTTACCGACAATGAAATTTTTGATAAATTATTTTTTGTCGGT
The DNA here is from genome assembly GCA_963425845.1 of Sphenostylis stenocarpa. Lineage (NCBI taxonomy): Eukaryota > Viridiplantae > Streptophyta > Magnoliopsida > Fabales > Fabaceae > Sphenostylis > Sphenostylis stenocarpa. Next base: position 30,960,751 of record OY731401.1, on the reverse strand, counting down.
AAATCGTCGATAATATATATTTATCGACGAATTTTTGTTGTTTCGACGAATTTTATCCGTCGATAAATCTATTGTTTCTTGTAGTGTAATTTCTTGTATAACATTGAATGATAGATATAAAAGACATTGTCGAGGCTTGGTTATTGTGGACTTTTGATAATTTATTTTGGGAAATTAATGACCATTTAATTTCCACTTATCTTAGTCAGGTATGAATTAATGGTATGTTTGAATTGATTAAATGTGGATGAAATGCATTGAAAAAGAATGGAATTTATTTCATTCTATTTTATTGTTTTTTTTTCAATTGAGAGGAATAAAATAAATGAAAATTTTGTTATGATCTAGCATAATATATTTTATAAATTATTTAGTTCTAAGTCTCACTCACGGTTTGCTAAATAGGTATGCACTCCTCACTCACGAGTTCAACCTACAAACCAATGAGGGTGGACATCTAGACATTAGATTGCATAAAATGTTTTTATGTTAGGGAATTAAATTAGTTTTTTAATTATAAATTAGATTTATTAGACATTGTAATAAATTTATTTTCTCTATTGAAACTCTTTAAAGTTAAAGATTGGCGAAATGAATGGTAGCCAAAGGAAGGTGGTTGAAATAGAAAATATCAATTGAAAAATTTCTAATTTTATTTTATTTAAATTTATTACATTATTAGACTTATGTTTGAACATAATATAATTTTGATTTAAATTTATGTTTTGAACTTGTTTCTAATATAAATGATTCCTTGTTTGATATAAATAACAAATTTATGCCTTAAGTCACTTAAACACTATATCGATTCTTAAATTTATTCCAAATTTAGGACACAATAGATTTCAATTAAAGATTGCTCGTATTCAATTTTTATATTCAATAAAATCTAAAACATCTAGAGTAAATTGCAAGAATAGTAAAAAACTATAAAAGTAGATTGCTAAAAAGTAAATATGCAAGAAAGTAAATAGTAGGAAAATAAATCTAACCCATTATCAAGAATAAAATAGAAATTGATAAAAGAAATCGACGAAAGTGGTGATTCAAATTGCAATGAACTCCATTGAAAATATTTGTTCCATGTTCGTAGCGTTTTTTAGAATGCAAGTCTTCGTACAATTTGAAAATCACCTCGGTTACATTTATTTTATCCTATATATATATATATTTTTTTTTTTTCAATGTAACCTCCAAGGTAACATAAAAATAAAATAATAATAATAATGAAAATATAAAATAAAAATATTAATTAGAATCTTTGAATGGTTATTTTCTTGTAACTCGCTTCCCTTCGTTCCACTCTATTGATATGTGTCACTTGTAATTGCGCATACCAAGGAACTCAATCATAACCATCTCCATGAAACTCATGTTATGTAATATATATATATATATATATATATATATATATATATATATATATAATTAATATCAAATTTGTCCTTCCAAACACAATTTTTTCATGTCAAAATAACTCCACCACTAGTGCAAAAAATGGCTTTTACATCACCCAATTGTCGTCACATGTAAAAATATTCGACGTAAATAAAACGCGGCGACAATTTTGTAAATAAGAGGCAAAACTTTTACGTCGCACATCTTAGGAGGTGACATAAAAAGCCTCTTTTACGCACCTCCTAGGATGCGCAACGTAAAAAATGCCTTTTATTTTCTTCCAGCACCCGCTCCATCATCTCACACAGCAAGGGTTTTTGAGAACGACGACAACTACCTTTTCACAACATTTTCGATCATTTTGACAGTGAAAAACATTAACATTGTGACTCATTTTACGAATTTGACATTTCTCCCCGATTGGATTCGAGTTTGAAATCATTTTTGTGTATACTCGAGGTTAGTATTCTATGTCTTCTGATATATGTTTAAATTGAATCCGTGATTGTTTTTGGGGATCTCAATTACATTATTGTATGAATGTCTCCACTATATTGTTATTGGAATGTCATTATTTGTTTATTTGTTTGAGTGCATTTTCGGTTTACACACTCCATTTACGTGCTTTGTTGTTTGTATATTAATTTCTTTTTAAATATAAATTTTGAATCTCTAGGAGTGACGAAACTTTATAACATAATATGAATCGAAGTTGGATGAATACACGTCGTATTAGTGAAGAGTACGAAAAGGGAGTTGAGGAATTTTTGAAATTTGCTAGTGAAAATGGAAAAGCTATGAAAGGGACATATTATTGTCCATATGTTTGTTGTTTGAATCAAATTTGTCATAAACTTGAGGATATATGTGATCACTTGTTTGTTTATGGTATTATTAAGAGTTATACAATATGGACATGGCATGGAGAAATATTAGACATCACAGCTATGTCAACTACAAACAATTTTGACGAAAGGATGGATGATAATCTAGAGGATATGATACGTGATATTGGTGAAGAAAATTTTATGAAATCACATTTATATGATTCTTTGAAATCTGATTTTGTGTAACAATTGTACATAGGATGTAGTTTTTACAAGATTATCAATAACTTTAAGATTGTTTACTTTAAAAGCAAGAAATGGATGGACTAATAAAAGTTTCACCGAATTATTGGAGTTGTTAAAGGAGATGTTTCCCAAAGATAATACACTACCTATTCGTAACTATGAGACAAAGAAGATATTATGTCCAATGGATTTAGAGTACAAGAAGATACATGCATGTCTTAATGATTGTATATTGTACAAGAACATAATAGGTGTTTATCGTCACATTTTCTAGTTCTTTTTATTCAAACTTATAAAGTATGTTGACTTCATATTGTTTTGTTTTTTAGGATATGTCGGATTCCACATCTCGAGTACTCGGTAGTGGTAGTGACAAGTGGCGGGAGCGGAGGTGGAGGTAGAGATCTGTCACCCGGTTAAAGGGGTTGACGACGAAGGAGGGTCGCTAGAGAGAAAACTCAAGTTGAAGTTGATCCACGTTCCGGTAAGGCATCCGGCCCAAATGCTGCTAAGTTTAAGAGCTATTTGGGACTACTAGCTCGACACCATGTTCCGATTACTACTCCATCTTGGGATGATGTAGAGGAAACTGAGAAGAACCTCATGTGGCAGGATGGTCAAGTATTTCTATATTTGTTGAACACTTTATATATCATTAATTGAATTTAACATTTATTGGTCATTTCACAACAAAATTTTGAAGTTCCTAACACTGAGGTGATGAGGAAGAAGATTTTATCCTCCACTTCCATTAGATGGAGGGACTTTAAGACTTTCTTGACACAGGAGTATGTATTTGGAAAGTTTCAAGATGAATCTCCCTGTCTAAAGTATCAAATTAGTGAGGAGGATTGGTTACAGTTTTGTGCCAGCCGAATGGACCCCTCTTAGCAGGATAAAAGATATGTTGCCCAACAACGTCAGAGGTTCAATGATGCACCCCATGTATTGTCACGAGGAGGGTATGCATTATTGGAGCAATGTCTCATGAAAGCCAGAGAAGAGTCAGCAGGAGTTGAGTCTACTGACCTTGCATCTCCACCCCCTCGTTATGAGATATGGAAGGCAGCCCAGACAAAATCTGATCGACAAATGACTTTTGAGTCTGCACGAATCATTGCTCATAAAATCGTAAGTTATAATGTCAGTTTGAATTGATTCTGATGTGAAAGTTAGTGTATGACTTAGTTATTGTTAATGTGTTGTAGGATGATTTAGTTGAGCGGACCACTCAAGTATCATTTATTCCTCACTGGTCGACAAGATATATTGGCGACAACCATAGGAAAACTAGATTACTCGGGACGTGTGTGTGGTACTGGTGGATCCTGGGGCCTTCGTGATTACTTTGGTCCAACATCACGAAGGACCACTGTCGACTCTTGCAGCCAGGAGGCCTTGCATAAAATGGAGATGCAGTTTGAAGAGAAGTTCAATCAAATAAGGCAGTCCTTGCAGCAAGAGTTTGATGAGAAACTTGAATCTCTCGCCCACTCTCAGCAATAGACTCAAGGAACACCTCAAACAATTGAACATGATGTTGTTCGAGTCAGCGCTAAAGGGGAGTTGTGCTGCTACTGCTGCTGATCCTTCAGGAGAATATACTCAAACTGATGCACCACACCTGATGTGAACATGACCTATGATAAGGGCTAGAGCAAGGGAAATAAAGGAAGTTCTTCAACAAATATTGTTGGTTGACCAAATTATGTTTTGAATTAATCGATTAATGGGCTTTAGTTTGATTTTATTTTAAGTTGTAATAAGGGCCCAATTGAAAATTTAATCATCATCCTTTGGGAGACCAAGGGGTGCATAGCTGATTGACTTTTGGTTGCTACAGTTTCAGATACAATCAGTCATTAAGAAGTTTCAATTCCTAGGTTAATGAATCATTATTAGCCTTTATTTGTTTCCATTAAATAGTTTTCAATTCCTAGATTAATGGGTTATTATTAGTATTTATTTTCTTTTATTGAGTCTTTTGTAATTCTGATGGCAACGCTTCTATATCAGCTGAACCATTTTTATTAAGAAATAACAAGTGAAATTTTATTCAGAAATATTAGAGTATATCTCTTTTATCTTAGTGAGAGTGATTCTCCTAAATTCTTGAGTGATTCAAGAACCCTTGGCTGTATCAAAGGACTGTCACATCCTTTGTGTGTTGCCTCCCTTGGGAAGAGTGATTCTTTCCTTCCACCTTCTTTTGTAATTCCTAAATTTCTTACAAGGTTCTAACCCTAAAGATCCTAAATTACCCCTTGTATAATTGAGATTCATATCAGTTGGTATCAAAGCCCTGGTTTAAGGGTTTAAACATCAAATTGATGGCAGAAGAGGAAAATTACAATTAAGAAGCAGGAATTAGTCCATTACAAATGAGAGTATTGGTACAACATTTGGAAAGATTAATGATACGACATAACAATGAGCTCCATGAAAGATTGAACCGGTTAGAGAATAGAAATCTTGAAGACGAAGAAGAAAGGAGAAATAGGAGAATGAATTATGAAGTAGCAAGACCAAGTAGGCTTGAAGGAGTCAAACTTAATATTCCTCCATTCAAAGGAAAAAGTGATCTAGAGACATACTTGGAGTGGGAGATGAAAATAGAGCATGTTTTCTCATGCAACAATTATGAGGAGACCCAAAAGGTGAGACTTGCAACAACGGAATTTTCTGACTATGCTCTTGTTTGGTGGAACAAGCTACAAAAGGAGAGAGATAGAAATGAAGAGTCAATGGTTGATACATGGACTGAGATGAAAAGGATCATGAGGAAGCGGTATGTGCCGGCTAGTTATGCAAGGGACTTGAAATTTAAACTCCAAAAACTTACTCAAGGCAACAGGGGGGTTAAGGAGTATTTCAAAGAAATGGACATGCTCATGATTCAAGCAAAGATTGAAGAAGATGAAGAGGTAACTATGACCCGATTTATTGGTGGTTTGAATATTGATAAATGTGATATTGTTGAGTTGCAGGAGTTTGTTGATATGGAAGATTTACTTCATAAAGTAATTCGAGTGGAACAACAACTCAAAAGAAAAGAAATGACTAAGAAGAGTTCTACCAACTTTGGATTTTCAAGTTGGAAGGACAAAGGCAAGAAAGATGGGACTGTTACTTCTAGTAGTTCCAAACCTATTCCTACAAAGACTCATTCAAAATATGAAGAACAACCCTCTAAAAAAAGTAGAGATGTGAAGTGTTTCAAGTGTCAAGGCCTAGGACACTATGCTTATGAGTGTCCTAACACAAAAACCATGATTCTTAGAGAGGGAGAATATATAAGTGAATCTGAGGTTGAAGAGGGAGAAAAGAGTGAAGACACTGAGGAGGAGGAGTAGATTCCAAAGGGAGATTTATTGATGATTAGGCGATTACTTGATAGTCAATTGAAACCTATGGAAGAAAGTCAAAGAAAAAATATTTTTCACACTAGATGTTTAATCAATGACAAGGTGTGCATGATGATCATAGATGGAGGTAGTTGCACCAATGTGGCTAGTGCTAGATTAGTATCAAAGCTAAATTTAGCTACCAAACCACATCCTAGGCCATATAAACTTCAATGGCTTAGTAAGGATGGAGAGATGCAAGTGAGACAACAAGTTGAAGTGGACATTTCCATTGGAAAATACAATGATAAGGTGCTTTGTGATATTATTCCTATGGAAGTTAGTCACTTACTTTTGGAGAGACCATGGCAATTTGATAAAAGAGTTAATCATAACGGGTTCACCAACAAGATTTCTTTCATGCACCAAGACAAGAAGATTGTGCTCAAACCTTTGAGTCCACAAGAAGTGTGTGAGGATAAAAAAAATGAGAGAAAAACTTCTTCAAGAAAAGAGAGAGAAAGAAAGCGTTAGTGAAACACTTGAGAGGAAAAAGAGTGATCAAAAGAAGAGTGAAACATTTGAAGTGAGGGAGAATTATTTAGCTATAAAAAGTGAGTATAATGTTAATTTTACATTCAATTTGTCAGACTTATCTCTTTTTTATGTAGATGGCGAATCTGATTTGACGACAAATCCTTTTCAAGAGGGAGAGAATGGTGTGAACATGACCTATGATAAGGGCTAGAGCAAGGGAAATAAAGGAAGTTCTTCAACAAATATTGTTGGTTGACCAAATTATGTTTTGAATTAATTGATTAATGGGCTTTAGTTTGATTTTGTTTTAAGTTGTAATAAGGGCCCAATTGAAAATTTAATCATCAGCCTTTGGGAGACCAAGGGGTGCATAGCTGATTGACTTTTGGTTGCCACAGTTTCAGATACAATCAGTCATTAAGAAGTTTCAATTCCTAGGTTAATGGATCATTATTAGCCTTTATTTGTTTCCGTTAAATAGTTTTCAATTCCTAGATTAATGAGTTATTATTAGTATTTATTTTCTTTTATTGAGTCTTTTGTAATTCTGATGGCAACACTTCTATATCAGATGAACCATTTTTATTAAGAAATAACAAGTGAAATTTTATTCAGAAATATTAGAGTTTATCTCTTTTATCTTAGTGAGGGTGATTCTCCTAAATTCTTCAGTGATTCAAGAACCTTTGGCTGTATCAAAGGACTGTCACATGCTTTGTGTGTTGCCTCCCTTGGGAAGAGTGATTCTTTCCTTCCACCTTCTTTTTTAATTCCTAAATTTCTTACAAGGTTCTAGCCCTAAAGATCCTAAATTACCCCTTGTGTAATTGAGATTCATATCAACACCAGTGTGAGTTATATGTTGAAGATGACCCCCCGCGTCTAGTGGCTATTGGTTGAGTTTTTGAGGGTGGCTTAACCATCCATGGTGTCCCTCTACAGGCAGACTGGACACGAGTAGTAGTTGATGAAGTTCATGATGTTGATGCTCTAGTTCCTTTTCCTAATGAAGAGATTCAATTAGTAGGGCAGGCAAGCGGGACATTCTTGGCTTGGCCAAGATGTTTGGTTATGCCACTATCAGTACGGACCAATGTAATATATATGTATATATATATATATATATATATATATATATATATATATTGTCCATTTTATCTTTTCTAGTATTATATTTATATAAATGTTTAATTAATTGTTATCATTTGTTTAGGAGGACTTGCGTCATGCTAAGCATAAGAAACAACCTATTATTGATGAGGATATGACAGAATGTGAGGATGATCCCATATCTATGTTGTTGACCATATTACCATGGTTGAGGAAGAGACCGTTTCAGATACAGTGGGAGATTAGAGTGTTTGGAATTGACAATTCCAATGTTCCATTACACATTTCCTTGCCCGATGCATTAGAAATTGCTAGGGGAAATTGCATGTTAAACATTTCCATCATACAATTGTGGGCAATGTAAGTCATTTTCATTTATGTTTCTAAGATTATAATAATTATATTCAACTTATAATTAATTGTTTTAGGTACATTGACAAATTGAGTGTGGAAAAAGAAAAATCTGAAGTATACGAATTTATTGAGCCTCAATCCATCCAAAAATCTAGAAATACAAAGGTTGGAATCCAACAATATATGCAAACATGGATGAGTGACTCAAAAAGACATGTATTTGGCTCCATACATTGAAGGGTTAGTATTTTAATTTGTATTTTAATTTAAATTTTTATAACTAATTTTTATGTTATATAATATAGGTCCCATTGACAGTTAATTGTAATCATGTCCGGGATTACACTATGGTGTGATTTTGTTCATTACATCGGAAACCGAGTCAAGAAATGAAAAGTTTGTTACAAGGGTAACTTTATATTTTATTCATTAATGATGTTTTTAAATTGTAAATACATATTGAATAATATATAACTTTTTTTCACTTAGAATCGTGTTTGGAACTAATGTTCTAAGTGGAAAACCCGAACAAAGACTTTGCAATTCATTTATCCTAAGATTATAAACTTATTTATATAAGTGAATATCATAATTATTGTTTGTATTTAAATTTTGAAAATAACATTATGTTTTATTCATCATTTCAGTGTAATAAGCAAACAGACTCATTTGAATGTGGTTACTATGTTATTGGATGAAAGTCATAGTTTGTGCGAGTATAACTGATTCTTGGACGGAGGTAATTGCTTTCAGCATTAGTTAAGTTTATTTAACTTTATGCATGTTGCATGTTTATAAGAGTCAAATTAAATGTTTCAGATATTTCAAGATCCATCTCCATTGCCAGAATATGATATAACACAAATTAGAGAACAATGAACAAGGTTTTTCATTCAACAATTCTAGTACTTAATTTTTTAGGTTTTTGTTCATATTATACTGTGTGTATTATGTAGTTTAGGTAGCTTAGTTTGTACTAACTTTTAGTTTGTAATAGATATTAGTTTGTAGGTTATTGTTTGTATTATATTGTTTTATTATGTAGTTTGAATTATATATAATATTATATTTTTAATTTACTAGCTAAAGAAACTTGAACCTCTAGACTGTCTGGTTATAATATATATTTGTAGGTTTTGGTTGTAAGACAAAATAAACCTATTTTTTTTTTAAAATGGAGCAAATTTACGTTGCATATTGGTATACGCGACATTTGCTCCTTTTTTTTATTTTCGAAACTTTTTACGTTTGTTTGTTTAGTAGTATATGCAACGTAAATTAACGTCGAGTCTCGATAACTGACGTAAATTTACGTCGGGCTAAGGGATCTGACGTAAATTTACGTCCTCCATTTTAACGTCAGTCTTAAATACGACGTAAAAAGTCCAAAATACCTGACGTAAAAACCCCTTACTAGGGCAACTAGTACAATTTTTTCTTGCCAAATTCCCTCCACCTAGCAGGATTTAGACTCTGATAAAATTTTCTATTTTTGACCCCTTGTTTAAAATTAAATATATTTTTTTTAACCTGTTTAGTAAAAAAACTATAATATTATTTTAAATTTTATCAATCAACCGAACTAATTCATGAAGCAACTAAAAGATATGCAATATATGAATAGAGTTTAGTTACCGTAACATTTCAATCAGTGTTCAGATCCTACTTTCGAATGTGAAAACAAAAATAAACTAAAAAGGAACAAAATCCGCATAGATATTGGAAGAAAGGTTTGAAGGATCATACTTAGACCTGAGGTTTAACGCAAAAATGAGCACAAGGGTGGAAGATTCCACATAGCTTCACTGTTGGAGTCTTGAACAGTGTCCATGTACTCCTGCACACCATTCATTGCATAAAGTGAAGCTGAAATTTGCCTTTCAACCTTCATACTTTCAAACTCTGGAAGCTCCAAGCCAGCTATATCAGGCAGGTTTGCCATATCCATTACTTGGCCAAAGGGAAAATGATGACCACAAAAAGATTCACAACCCGATGAAGGATTGTCCTGAGAATCCGACTCAGACCCCATGAAATTGCTCAAATCAGGCCTATAAGCATCATCAAGTAGTGGTGTGTTTTGGGTTGTTGTCTCACTAGAAAGTGAGTTCTCACATCTGTCACTGTTGCTTGTGATAGTACTATTGCTAGTGGTGCTGGTAACCCTTTTTTTCTTCTGATCTCTCACACATATCTTCCTTTGACAACAATCTTGTTCGAGACACGGTTGAACGCTAAACATAGACAGATCTTGTGGCGAAGATTCGAACCTTAGTTCCTGATGTTGAGGGGTACTAACTCCTTCAGTTAGACTCAACTCCTGTTGGTTGGTGTTGACCCATGTTCCCACGTCTTGTTCTTGTTCTTTGGTGCCTTTTCTGTTATTGAGAAGACTCTGAATCCGTGAAGCAAGAGGGGAATCAAATGACACACGTGTGATGAAGTTGGTGCGAGTGTTGGATCCACGAAGGAGGCATGCTGCTTCATCATAAGCCCTAGCTGCTTCCTCTGCTGTCTCATATGTGCCAAGCCACATTCTTATCTTTTGTGTTGTTTCTTTGATTTCAGCAACCCATTTCCCTGATGCCCTTTGCCTCACCCCAACATACTTGTTCTTGCTTTTGTTGTTTCTCCCTTTCTTTTTCCCCCCTTTTGATCTCAAGTGCTGCTTTGGATTGTGGAACTGAATTTCCATGGAAAGGCACACAATCCCTAAGCTCTCACAAGAAGAAAGGTTGAGGTTTTCTTGCTTTGGTTCCTCAATTTTCATGTTGTTGTTTGCAAGTTTGTGAGATCAGAATATATGGTTGAAGAAAGTTGCAAAGGTTTATTGCAAGTTGACTTAGTATATTTACGTGAAATTTCTTGAAAATTGTTGGTTAGTTTTAAAAATGTTTTGAATAATGTATATGATGAAGACAAGTTAGAAGTCATATTCAATTTCTCCTGAATTTGTTCGGAATGACCGCTGTACATGTCTCATTTGTTGGCATTTGCATTACTGACAAAACCAAGTTTTGGTTTTGGATGCAAGCACCAGCATGATTTTTTTTTTTCCTAGGTGGAAAATTTTACAAGCGAAAAACTTATGAGAATTTGAAGATAAAATGTTATTATGATCATTTTTCTTTGAGTATTTAACATAACTAAATATTATTATGATTTAATTATTAATTAAATTGAAACATAAGTATTGATTCATAAATTTACCTGATTTTTAGTTATAGTAATAATATTTTTCTCTTATTTACTATGTATTTTTGTTAAAGAAATTATTAAAATTTTAATATAAAACCATTTGATAATACCTGTGACATCTTAATAAATATTTAAATCTTTCCATATAAAATAAGATAGACAATGAAAAATTTTCAACACACTTCTTTTAATAAAGTATGTTAGATGAGGGTGTTTTCGACCAATAATAAAAAAACAATTTTTGGCCTAAAATAATAACGAAACAAAAATAATACTTTACCTTTGATATCATGTCAAAATTTTAACCTAATATATATAATTAAAAATGGTATAAGATGTGAGATTTCTAATAAAAAGAAAGGGTATATTATTTTTTTAAAGGTGTGATTGAAATGATTAAAGTCCTGAAATAATATTACATTTTCATGATTTCTTATAAAATAATTAGTTTCTTAAAACAAATTAATTTATAGTACACTTATTCTACTTATATTATTTGACAAGTGTCTGACGATAAAAACTCATTAACAAGATAGATTGACCAAATGGATAGACATCCTCCAACATGTTGAATAAGTGGATTTTTTTTATTCACATGTTGTGTATATAATAACTTTTTTATTATTTATATTTTATATTCATTTGGTGAGTCACTATATAAATCACTTGTTTATAATCCAATTATTTTCAAGTTTAAGGGGTTAGTTCAGGTCGAATTACATTTATTCATAACTAATAACAAGTTGGGTTTACAGTGAGTTGAAATTTATAGTTTAATTTTAAAACAAGTGGAATTTAAACTCAACTATCCAATTTCTACTAACTCGGGAAAGAATTTAGTTGTGTGGTTTTGAATTTAATTTTTTTAAGTAGAGATTTTAGTTCAAATTTTGTGGATTGTAAATGAAAAAACGTGATCAAGAGAAAATAAATATATTAATATATAATCGAATGATGAAAGAATAAATAAAAATAAGAAAAAAGTATTTTGTTTAAACTCCATTGTTTTTTTATGTGGTATAATATAAACAAAGTATTTTTTTTTCAACAAGAGAGAGCAAGTAAACTATAACTTTTTTTTTTTTATCTCTTCTTCTTAGTGTTTATTTACCAAAATATTTCTTATCAATATAATTTTTTTTAGAATATTTTTGGATAAATTTACATTTATTTGTATGAATTAAGAACAAACGTATGATTTCATATTTAAAAAATTAAATATATTCTCTCTAGATAGATGAACTAGTTTGATAGATATTTTTTCCTAAATTTTTTATTTTTTATTTTTCCTTAAGCTTAAAAGAGTTAAAATCTGATTTTACATCATGATAATGTTTAGACCTCCTTTTTAATAGGGTAAAAAAAGTAGTCATAAATAACATACATAATAATTCTAATTATTAACATAATTAAAAATATCCAATTTTGATGTCCCTCATTTTATTTGTATATAAAAGCCATTTTGATCTATATAAGGTGAATAAAAAATGGAAGAAGGTAGGTTTTTCCACTCTTCCCACGTCTTTGGTAATGGGTGGTAGGTCACGCAGGTGATAAGATACGAATGATGTTCTAAATGGCCTCACATGGAGCCTCCAAAATGATAATGAGATGCATCCAAATACCACTTTAAAAGGTAAAGCTTCGGCCAGGTGGAGTAAGTCATTTCATCACATAACCTACATGCCAACTTAAATAATTATATTATATTATATTATATTATATTAGGTTGTTTTGTTATGTTATGTTCACAATCTTATCCATAAAAAAAGTATAACTATGGATGAATAATTATAATGGACCATGGTTCATTGAAAATGGATAATTATGGACGAATAATTACAAATAAACAATTTCATCATTTATGAGTTGTCTCTTTTGTGAAGAATGATTCTTTCTTTTCACTTTATCATTAAATTCTTAAATTTCCTACAAGATTCTAACCCTAAAGATCTTAAATCACCCTTGTGCAATTGAGATTCATATTATTTGATATTCAGAGCTTCAGTTTAAGGATTTGAACATCACAATTCATATTATTTGATATTCAGAGCTTCGGTTTAAGGATTTGAACATCAAATTGTGATGACAGAGGAGGATAAAAAGAAAATGAGAGAAAAACTTCTTCAAGAGAAGAGAGAAAAATAAAACATTAGTGAAACACTAGAGAAGAAAAAGAATGATCAAAAGAAGATTGAAACATTTGAATTGAGAGAAAATTATTTAACCATAAAAAGTGAGTATAATGTTAGTTCTACATTCAATTTGTCAGACTTATCTCTTTTTTATGTAGATGACAAATCCGATTTGAGGACAAATCCTTTTCAAGAGGGAGAGAATGATGAGGACATGACCTATGACAAGGGCTAGAGTAAGGGAAGCAAAGGAAGTTATTCAACAAGTATTGTCCATATTATTTGAATACAAACCCAACCCACATTTCAAGGAGAAAAGACCAAAGTTGTGAATTACATCATAACCCAAATGGAGAAGGACTAATGCGTCACTTTGTTTCATTATTTACATTTATTTAAATAATGACTCAATCCTTTCTGAAATTGGTTGAACAAATTATGTTTTCGATTAATTAATTAATGGACTTTAGTTTGACTTTGTTTCAAAGTTGTTATAAGGGCCCAATTGAAAACTTAGGTATAAGCTTTTGCAAGACCAAGAGGGTGCATAACTGATTGACTTTTGGTTGCCATAATTTCAATTACAATCATCAATTGAGTTGTTTTCAATTTTTAGGTTAATGAATCATTATTAGTATTTATTTTCCTTTAGTGAATTTTTGTAACTCTGATAGAAAAACTTCTTTTTAAGCTAAACCATTTTTATCAAAAATAACAAGTAGAATTTTATTCAAAAATATTAGAGTTTATCTCTTTTATTTTAGTGAGAGTGATTGTCCTAAATTTTTGAGTGATTCAAGAACCCTTGATTGTATCAAATCCTTTGTGAGTTGCCTCCCTTGGGAAGGGTGCACTATAAGAAAAAACACATTTAGCCACCGAAATTAGCGACCGAATTTTTTCGGTCGCAATTAACGACTGATTTAGCGACCGATTTAATTTTAGTCATATATAGAGACCGATTTAGCGACCACTTTAATTTCGTCGCAATTAGCGACCGATTTAGCGACCACTTTAATTCAGTCGCAATTAGCGACCGATTTAGCGACCAAAATATGATTTGGTTTTCACTTTTTCATTTAGCGACTGAAATAGCGACCAATTTTTGTGCGTCGCAAATTTTCAGTCGCTAAATCGGTGGCTATTTCATACATAAATAAAAAAAATCATTTAGCGACTGATTTAGCGACCGAATTACAAATTGAAATAGCGACCGAATTAAAATCGGTCGCTAATGAGAAAATAATCCATGATTATATCTGATTTTTGCAATATCGCTCAAGCGAAAATGACATCGCTCGAGCGACGCCACCTGCACAAAATTGACATTCTCGGGTTGTATTTCGCTTGAACGACACTATTCTCGCTCGAGCGACATCCAATTCAAACATGAGGCACCCAGGTTACATTATCCGGCTAACTTTGATCGACGTTTACGCAGGTCAACATTCGCTCAAGCGAAAGTTACATCGCTCGAGCGATGCCACCTGCACACAATTGGCATTCTCGGGTTGTATTTCGCTTGAGCGACACTATTCTCGCTCGAGCGACATCCGATTCAAACATGAGGCACCCAGGTTACATTATCCGGCTAACTTTGATCGACGTTTACGCAGGTCAACATTCGCTCAAGCGAAAGTAACATCGCTCGAGCGACGCCACCTGCACAAAATTGGCATTCTCGGGTTGTATTTCGCTTGAGCGACATTGGTCTCGCTCGAGCGATATCTGATGCAAAAATGTGTCTATAAATAAAATATTTGTCACTTTTAAGAGCGGTTAATATTTTCAACGCTCTTAAAAGTGAACATATAATAGCGGTTCCAATGGAACCGCTATCATATACAACCAGATTTTTTTATTCTGATCGATTAGATTTTTGAAATGATCGATCATATTTGATAATTTTTTCAAATAATTAATTATAATCGATTAGTTTTCTAAATCATTGATTAGAATTGATTAGCTTTTCAAATAATAGATTAGAATTGATTAATTTATGAAATATATACTAAAAAATTATAATTAAAAATATAAATTATTTAAGAATATTGACTATTGTAAAGATAAAGTAGAACATGGGAGGAGATGAGGATGATAATATAATGATAGAACTTACAAAAATATAGAATTGAGAAGTTTGAAACAAATAAAATTAAGAAAATAGAGATTTAATTACACTTTTAATAAATTTAAGATAATACTAGTTTTGATTTTTATTTTTAAATATTTATTTTAATTATTTAAAATAGAGAAACTATAATTTTAGTTTCTAAATACTGAATTTAAAGAATTAAATTTATTATTATTTAATCTTTTAATTTTAGTATTAAAAATTTAAATTATATTTTATTAAATTAAAATAATTACAATATATTTTTCTACTTTGAGAATGAACAATATAATTAAACTCAAAATTGACAATATTATAATACATTTTTGAACTCTTTTGGATTAATTTTTTTTCTAATTTTTGATAAAGTTAATTTTAATATTTAAAAGTATTTAACATTTTGAATTCTGAAAGGTTTTCTCTAATAGCAAATTTAAAAACATAATATTTAAAAAAATAGTTAATGTAAGTTTTCATTATGATCGATTATAATTAGAAATGATCGATCATAATTGAGAAGATATAATAGCGGCTCCACGTTAACCGCTATCTAAAGTATATTTTAGATAGCGGTTAAGGGTTAACCGCTATTAGAAGTGTCCTTTTAATAGCGGTTCCAGTGGAACCGCTATCATATACAACCAGATTTTTTGATTTTGATCGATTAGATTTTCGAAATGATCGATCATATTTGATAATTTTTTCAAATAATTAATTATAATCGATTAGTTTTCTAAATTATTGATTAGAATTTATTAGTTTTTCAAATAATAGATTAGAATTGATTAATTTATGAAATATATACTAAAAAATTATAATTAAAAATATAAATTATTTAAGAATATTGACTATTGTAAAGATAAAGTAGAACATGGGACGAGATGAGGATGATAATATAATGATAGAACTTACAAAAATATAGAATTGAGAAGTTTGAAACAAATAAAATTAAGAAAATAGAGATTTAATTACACTTTTAATAAATTTAAGATAATACTAGTTTTGATTTTTATTTTTAAATATTTATTTTAATTATTTAAAATAGAGAAACTATAATTTTAGTTTCTAACTACTGAATTTAAAGAATTAAATTTATTATTATTTAATCTTTTAATTTTAGTATTAAAAATTTAAATTATATTTTATTAAATTAAAATAATTACAATATATTTTTCTACTTTGAGAATGAACAATATAATTAAACTCAAAATTGACAATATTATAATACATTTTTGAACTCTTTTGGATTAATTTTTTTCCTAATTTTTGATAAAGTTAATTTTAATATTTAAAAGTATTTAACATTTTGAATTCTGAAAGGTTTTCTCTAATAAAAAATTTAAAAACATAATATTCAAAAAAATAGTTAATGTAAGTTTTCATTATGATCGATTATAATTAGAAATGATCGATCATAATTGAGAAGATATAATAGCGGTTCCACATTAACCGCTATATAAAGTATATTTTAGATAGCGGTTAAGGGTTAACCGCTATTAGAAGTGTCATTTTAATAGCGGTTCCAGTGGAACCGCTATCATATACAACCAGATTTTAAGATTGTGAAGTCTCGGTTTGTATTTCGCTTGAGCGACACTATACTCGCTCGAGCGACATCCGATTCAAACATGAGGTCACCCATGTTACATTATCCGGCTAACTTTGATCGACGGTTAGCAGG
The DNA here is from genome assembly GCA_963425845.1 of Sphenostylis stenocarpa. Lineage (NCBI taxonomy): Eukaryota > Viridiplantae > Streptophyta > Magnoliopsida > Fabales > Fabaceae > Sphenostylis > Sphenostylis stenocarpa. The sequence continues at coordinate 30,943,808 of OY731401.1, read as the reverse complement.
TCAACATTCGCTAAAGCGAAAATAACATCGCTTGAGCGACGCCATCTGCACAAAATTGGCATTCTCGGGTTGTATTTCGCTTGAGCGACATGGTCTCGCTCGAGCGACGCCACCTGCACAAAATTGGCATTCTCGGGTTGTTTTTCGCTTGAGTGACACTGATCTCGCTCGAGCGACATCCACATTTTTTTATTATGATCGATTACATTTTCAAATGATCGATCATATTTGAAAATATATAATAGCGGTTAAGATTTAACCGCTATTAGAAGTGCTTTATAATAGCGGTTAAGATTGAACCGCTATTAGAAGTGATATTATAATAGCGGTTAAGATTTAACCGCTATCATATACTACCACATTTTTCACTTTCGTATCTCGCGCCACTTATCCCCAAATAACCCTAACTCTCGCGCCTCACTCACCCATTCCTCTTAACCTTGGCCAGTATCTCCTCCTCACTCCCGGCGAGCCCTAGCCCCCTCACTGCTCCCCCCAAGTTAGCCCTCACCCTAATCCAACCTCCACCAAAGCTCCTCGTCAACCGGACGCCACCCCGTGAGCCACCGCGCCACACCTCTCGTTCTTAACCTCCTCCGCAGCCTCTCGACACCCTCAACCAAGGTTTGGCTTGTTTGAATGTATATACCGTTATTCTCTTGCATTGTGAATAATATAGGAGAGATAATTTTGACAAAATTTCTTTATCGTTTGTTGTAGGTGGATTTGTGAAGTAGATAGGTTCTTCGATCCCTCTTATCTGCGGATTTGGTGGTGCTTGATGCACCAATTTGGGAACTTGTTGAGACCGTACGCCCTCAGAGTTAACCATTTGTAATTTGTTTTAATTATCTGTTGGATCTTAGTGAAAAGAAATTTCATAATTATTGGGTTTACTTATACAATTATTTGGTGGTCTCGTATCATACGTATCTGCATAAGTAGTGGATAAATACCTTGGAAAAAATGTATTAGAAAAACGTAAGTACTGCATCACATGAAGTGAATAATGCAGTTTCACTTATGCTGATTGTTGTAGTTAATTTGCAAGAATAGAAAAACATAAGTAGTGCATCACATAAAGTGAATAATGCAGTTTCACTTATGCTGATTGTTGTAGTTAATTTGCAAGAATAGAAAAACATAAGTAGTGCATCACATAAAGTGAATAATGCAGTTTCACTTATGCTGATTGTTGTAGTTAATTTGCAAGAATAGAAAAACATAAGTAGTGCATCACATAAAGTGAATAATGCAGTTTCACTTATGCTGATTGTTGTAGTTAGTTTGCAAGAATGGAGATCCCCGTTGGTAGAATGTGGATGTATCAAAGATTGGATGGTAACAAACATCTAACATATGAATTTAGAGAAGGAGTGTATAATTTCCTACAATATGTTATTGCTCAACCTATGTTTCAAGAACAAGGTGAAATGTTAAGATGTTCTTGTGTTAAATGTAAGTGTAAAGTTTTCAAGTTTGTTGATCAAGTTGCATGGGATCTTTATCAAGAGGGATTCATGCCTAATTATTATTGGTGGACAAACCATGGTGAAGAGTCGCCGAAATTTCCTGCAGTGGTTGTTGAGAGATCACATGGAACTTTTCATATCTACTGCAGCTCACTTTGAGAAGATGGTAAGTTTATTATATTTTTATATAAGTAATTTAATACAATATATTACACTTTAGGTAATGAATTTTGTCTCATTTTAATGTGTAGACTACGGAGTTTCAACGGGAACCAACCGTTTGGGAGGTTGTTGAGAGGACAAAGAAATTAAAGACTGGACAATGGGTCAATGAAAAAACTCTTTATCTTGTTGTATGTTTAACATCTAAGTTATAGTTTATTATTCAATATATGTTTTCTTCATAATAATTATATTTCACTTCATTTTTAGGAACAATATATGCAGCGCAGAGAAGAAGTCCATCAACATAACTTGCGTGAAGGCTCATCTGCACAAGAGTCTCCTATTGTCTCTTTTGATGATAATCAAATATACATTTCAGTTGTTGGAGGTGAAAATAAAAAAGGAAATGTGTATGGACTTGGTACATTGAGCAAAAAGTTCGCTACTACATCAGGTTCTCAATCTTCTATTACTCAAACTCCAAGTACTTCATCAAATTGAACAAATGCGTGAGACTATTGAAAAGTTAAATGCTGAATTGGTGGCAAAGCATAATAAGGAGAAGACACTTGAAGAAGAGATGCAGGAGTTGAGGAACAACCAACGCCAACAAGATGAGCGAGATGAAGCTTATTTTACAACATATTCAAATGAATAGTCATCCTACTACAAGTCAACATGACACTGACAATATACCAGAGGACTAATTTTCAATTTTATGATATTAAGACTTTGAATCTTGATTAGTTGTTAAGTTCTTAAGTTTCATTTGTGTTATGTTTGGATGAATTAAGCAGGTACAAATTTTGTAAAATTGGATATACAAAATTTGACTTTAGTTCTTAAGTTTTCATTTGTGTTATGTTTGGATGAATTAAGCAGGTACAAATTTTATGATTTGAATAATTTGACTTTAGTTCTTAAGTTTTCATTTGTGTTATGTTTGGATGAATTAAGCAGGTACAAATTTTGTGAAATTGGATATTCAAAATTTTAAACGAAAATTTTCAGATTTGGTTAGATTAGTGACCGAATTTTTGGTCGCTACAAATTTATTATAATATACAATTCAAATTTAGCGACCGATTTAAATTATTAGTTAAATAATTCAATTAATATATTAGCGACTGATTATATCCGTCGCTATTATTGTTAACTTTGTCTCCAATTTAGCGATCGATTTTAATTTTTATTTAAATAATTATATTAATATATTAGCGATCGAATATATCGGTCGCTATTTTTTAAAACTTTACCACGGATTTAGCGACCGATTTAGCGACCGATTTATTATATTAATTTCAGTTGCTATTTTGGTCTTCAATGAATAAGTGACCAAATTATTTAGCGACCACTTTAGCGACCACTTTAGCGACCACCTCATCGATCGCTATTTAGCGACCGAAATGTAAATCGGTCGCTAATAAATTAGCGACTTGCCCTTTTGCGACCAACCATTTCGGTCGCTAATTTCGGTCGCTAATAGAATAGCGACCGAATTTTGGCCATTAGCGACCGATTTTTTCGGTCGCTAATAGCGTTTTTTCTTGTAGTGGTGATTCTTTCCTTCCACCTTATCACTAAATTCCTAAATTTCCTACAAGATTCTAACCCTAAAGATCCTATATTACCCCTCTTGCAGTTGAGATTCATATCACGATTACATGTTTTTTACATCTTGTAAGTGTAATAGAATATGTGTGTAAAACTTACAATGGAAAACATGCAATACAATAGTGCATTACTGGTTATTATTATATCAATACAACAAGGAATGATACATTACTTTGTATAAAGTGAAAACACATAATAGAACACAAGGAATGTGCTTTGAATATGGATTAAAAGTACAAATAGTGAGCAAGAGTAAAAAAAATAATAGAATTAGAAAACATTAAAACAATATTAATAAATAGCACAATATAACATAAGATACACTTAGAAAACATCCAGTATGCAAGTAGCGACCCTTCATGTTTGACATTTTTGAGGCAGAAGAAACATAGGAGAACCACGATATGAAATGCTCACGTCCCTCATGCTTGATCCACATAGCCATAAAGTTGAATAAAGGTTTGGGTTTAGAATTAGTAGAAGTAGATTCGGACAAAATAAGGTGATGATACTTGTTGAAGGTTTAAAATTAACACTAATATCTCTGGCTCCACCAATATGTTCAAACAAATAATGGAATTAACCTTAGTATTTATTTTCACATGAATGAAAGTAATAATTAAGGTAGTTGTTGAAGCATACTATGCAATGTCTATTAAACTTGCAATATCCAAACAGACTTTATTATAACACCCCCACTAAGCAAAACACTTTATTCCATCATGTTTAGAATATAACTAAATTAGTTCTTTTCCTTTTTAGTATGAAGTAAATGTCAATTTGGCTTGGTATGAATTTTATATGAATACCAAAGTTATAGTATTTTAGTTCCTCTTGACTTTGGCTTAATTTTATTAGATCAAAATTGATGTTTTTCTACTTCAATATGAGTATAAAGATGCTGTTAAATTATGTTACTCCCATAAAATGTATGTCTATGGTTGATGAAAGATGAAATGTATCTCTATGTCTATTATTGAATGATCCTTATGTGTTATTTATTTATGGAATGGTTACAACAATTTTCTTCCTCATTTGCTTAAAGGGAAGGAAATTGTATTACGTTTTATACTAATTCCAAGTATGTTCACATTACTTTTGTCCACATAATGATATAGTGCAGTTTTTTTAGTATTGGTATTGTTTTGTAACGGGGATTGTTTTGTGAAGTTTTGTGCATTTTCATGATGTAGTATTGCATAGTTTTTGCTTACTAGGACTGTTTTGTGCAACTTCGTGATGCAATTGTGTTTTGTTTGTCCTTATTGAGACTTTTTTATTGTTTTGTGAATTTTCATGATGCAATTTTGTGCAGTTTTTGCTCATTGGGATGATTTATAGTTACTTGCACATGTATAAGTGTATATGTTCTTAATTTAGTTCTACATGCAACAATCTACATGTTCTTAATTTAGTTTTACATGCAGCAGTCTGCATGTACTTACTTAGTGCGTGAAAGATAAAGTATTGCTTACTTACAATTCAACTGACATTATTTTTCTTGTTATAATAATAACTACTGTTGTAGTTATCAAGACCTAAAAACCATTCCTTCAATTGATCCTATTTTCTTTACTATTATAGACACATGGACGATGTTTCTTTCAATTGTGATTGGATGTATGATAAATGTTATAGTGGTAGAAGAGGTTTGAAAGAGTATTTTATTATAGGGGTTGAAGAGTTTATCACAAAAGCTAGATGATATGAGTATTATAAACGTGATGGAGGAATTCGATGTCCATGTATTAAATGCGATTGTACAATAATATTGAAGGAGGAAATTGTGAAAGTTCACCTTTATAAGGAAATGTTCAAACCAAACTACTAGATTTAGACTAATTCATGGTGAACAAATGTCTCGTGTTCAAGAGAATGTTGATCATGATTGTTTACATGGTTTAAGTAGTGGTGAACACATGGCTGAACAAGACTAGTTTATGTCAATGCAAGAGATGATGTACAATTCTCTCTAGCAACATCAACCATTTGATGGACCCAAGTGTTATAACATATAAGAGTCACTAAATGAACAAGCTCAAAGGTTCTATAATTTATTGGCAAAGACAAATAAACAATTATTTGAAGGTGAAAGTGATGAAGATTTTATTGGATTTGATAAAATGAAGATTTTGTGGATTTGATGAAGTCAAAAGCTGTTTGGGTTTAAGGGTAGAGTAATTAGTGAGTCATCATCAATATCAATAGGTATTCATTCATATCTCTCTACTGCATGAGGTTTCATTATATGAAAGAATTCAAAAATGCCTCTCAAGATGTTCTTAATTTGTTAAAAACCAAAGTAATCAGTTAAATTGTTCTTAAGAAATAGTTTTAACTGATATGTTTTTGAAATAATTGATTAAAACCATTTAAAACATTTGTTGAAGTTGTTTTAATCGATACATCTTCAAAATAATCGATTATTTTCATTAAAGGAGTATTTGAAAACCTTCTGCTAGTATTTTAACTGATATAGATTCAAAATAATCGATTAAAATTACTTAAGATGTTTTGAAATGTGTTCTGACAGTATTTTAATCGATATAACTTCGAAATAATTGATTAAAATCACTTAAGATGTTTTGAAAAGTATTCTAACAGTATTTTAATCGATATAACTTCGAAATAATCGATTAAAAATACTTGAAGTGTTTTTAATCGATGTAATCTCGAAATAATCGATCAGAATAACTTCAGATGTTTTGAAAGATGTTCTGTCAGTATTTTAATCAATGTAAAATCGAATTAATCTATTAAAACAATTTAAGAGACATTTTACAAAGTGTTTTAATCGATTAAAACTTGTTATTATCAATTCAAATCACTTAGGAAGTTTTGTGAAAATTTGTAATAGAATATTAATCGATTAAACTGTGAAATAATTGATTAAAACAACTAAGAGAATTTTTATATAACTGTTTTAATCGATTAAAACATCGTCGCATCAGTTAAAATAAATCTGAAAAATGATTAAGAACATTTTAACAGATTAAAAGATGTTTTAACCGATTAATCAAAGATTTATAATCGATTAAAAGAACATTTTAATAGATTAATTAAACTAGTAGTTAAAAAATAACTCTATATAAACAGTAATTGCTTCAACATTTTAAAACACATCTTTTAACAATCAATCAAGCAATCATAAGAGCTATTTTCAAGAAAGAATCGTGCAAGTTTTGTAGAGGTTTTCAGAGTTCTTTCTTGAGACAACTTTTGTTTTCTTTTGGTGAATAAACTCATACTGCAGGAGTTGCATAATTGGGTTTGAGTGTTCTGATTTCTTCTCCTTTATTTTCTAAAAATCTTTCCTATATTGTGAGTGTTTGGAATTGTTGGGCACGGTTTCTGTGACTGAAATTTGGTTTTTGGGTTAGATTGAGTGTTGTCACTACAAGAAAAATCGAAATTACCCACGGACAAAATTCGTCGGTAATTGTGTTGTTAGTAAAATTTATCGACGGATTTTCGTCAGAAATATTTTTATCATTTATTAAATCTTTTACTTTTAGAAGTATGAATTATAATTTAGATTAAGAGAATTGTCAATAATAGGATTCGAACCCAATACCTTAGAGTTGGAGGTCGATACTCAAACTACTAAGCTATTAGAATTTTTTTATTATAGTTTACAATAAATTATATTTATATACAAATAAATGTATATCCAAATAAATATATAAATATAATATATTTATATATTTTATATTTATATATTTTATATTTATATATTTTTATATTTTTATATTTTTATATTTTCATATTTATATATTTTATATATTTGTATATTTATATATTTGTATATTTATATATTTGTATATTTATATATTTGTATATTTATATATTTGTATATTTTTATATATTTATATATTTTTATATATTTATATATTTATATATTTGTATATTTATATATTTATATATTTATATATTTATATATTTATATATTTATATATTTATATATTTATATATTTATATATTTATATATTTATATATTTATATATTTATATATTTATATATTTATATATTTATATATTTATATATTTATATATTTATATATTTATATATTTATATATTTATATATTTATATATTTATATATTTATATATTTATATATTTATATATTTATATATTTATATATTTTTATATATTTAGGTATTTTTATATATTTATATATAATTAAATATTTATTTTTTTAAATTATTTAATTTAATAAATTATTATAAACTAATCTAATTATGATTAAATTAATTTATTAAATAGAAAAAATATTTAATTTTTTAATTAGGTGAATAATTAATTTATTAGAATATATTTAAAATTAAGTAATTATTATATAATTTTATCGATGAGATATATCCGTCGGTAATTAATTATTAATTTACCGATCGGATTTACCGACGAGATATATCCGTCGGTAACTAATTATTAATATACTAACGGATATATCCATCGGTAAGACCATTTTCCACAAATACTTTATATCCGTCGGTAATTTTCGTCGGTAATAACTAATTTTTCGATGACTACAAATTCGTTGGTAAAAATCCGTCGGAAATAAACGATTTTCTTGTAGTGTGTGTGATTCAGAATAGTAATCTTTAAAACATTTAATCTAGTGGAACTCAGCTAGAATTTGGCTGAGAACTGGATGTAGCCCTGGGGTTTGGGTGAACCAGTATAAATCTTGGTTGTATTTCTCTAAACCTTACTCTCTTTAATTCTACTGTTGCTCTATATTAAATTGTTTGTTTTTCCTGATTCAAAAAGTGATCAAAATTCAAATTCTCTGAAATAGATAATTTGTATCAAGAAAGTGCAAAAATCTTTCAAAGATCAATTCACCCCCCCCTCTTGATCTCAGCCTCCTTTTGTTTACAATTAGTATCAAGAGCAGGGTCTTGAAAATGAATCAAGACTTTCGGTCCAAATCTTTTCATGGCTGGAAACAAATTACCTTTTTCTGAGGGTGCTTCTATTAATAGACCTCCACTATTTTGTGGTACAAATTATCCATTTTGGAAGATAAGGATGAAGATCTTTATTGAATCTATTGATAAAAATGTTTGGGATGTAATTGTTAATGGTCCATTAATTACAGAAAAGAATGGTCCAACTTAAATGATAAAGAGAAAAGAAAAGTTCAAAGTGATTGTACTGCTAAGAACATAATTACTTCTGCACTTAACATAGGGGAATTTTTCAGGGTATCTCAACGCAAATCTGCCAAGGAAATGTGGGAGGTTCTTGAGGTTACTCATGACGGAACTGCTGATGTGAAAAGAGCTAGGAAGCATACTCTCATCAGAGAATATGAGCTGTTTAAGATGCAAACCAAAGAAAGCATATGCAAATGTCTTATCAGTATTTCCAGCAAACCAACATTCAATTCACCAACCTAGGAAACTAGATTGCGGATCTTTATACCAAAATGGAGGATATGCAACTGAATCAAGGAAATTGGGATGATTAATCTCATCAAGAAGGGTCCTTTCTATCACAATCTTTTTCTGTTTTTTATTTACTGTTTTTCTTTTATTTGATGTTACATCTATGTGTTTATTTGGTCTGTATAATTAACTGGTCTTTTACCATAAATACTACCTGAACAACCTTTAATATGATGATGGTGTTTTGAAAGAAAAGACTGAGTTAGAGACTTTAGATATATCAAATAATACATATTCTGATAGTTTTAGCCAATATAAAATCATTTTAATCGATTAATTTCATTCATAAACATATTCACATAGACAATCCGTACTGTTTTAATTAATTATTTCAAACTTTAATCGATTAAATTCATTTACAAAAAATTTACCTAGGCTATATGTTTTGTTTATAATCGATTACTTTGTGAATTAATCGATTAAAAGTTTTAGGATGTGGAACTGTATTGATTAAAAGTGATTTACATCAATTAAATTCACTAACTGTGTTATTATATTCTGTTATTGTGTAAATTTTCCACTAATTCTTGGTCTGTCAAAATTCATCAGCAGTATGATCTCTGATTTTTCTTAACATCATGTAACTATTGGATTTTAGCATACTTGACTTGACTTTAAAGTTTTTGCAATATTTCTCATAAGAGCTAAAACAAATAGCCAACTATATTCACAAAACTTGTTGCTTGTAATCGCTTTTATAAAATTCAAACTGAATTAGGTATTTTAGATACATCAAAACATCACTTAATTTTTTAGTATTTTAATTGATAAAAATAAACTTTAATCTATTAAAATTACTTAGAATGAGACTGATCGTACTGTTTTAATCAATTAAATTTTGATTTAATCGATTAAATGATCTCAAGTTGTTAATATACATTTATCATTACTGTTTTAATCGATTAAAATTTCATTTATATCAATTAAATCCATTAATAGGATTGATTTAATCGATTATGTCCTATTTTTAATCGATTATTATTCTGCAAAACAAATTAAAGGCTTTAGTTAATGGCTATTTTTGTAAACATGCTACTAAACCAAGGTTCCCTTATCTTTACACGTATTTATTGTGTTCATCACAATCGTGTTAAGAAGATAAGATTGAATCAACTTTAATTGTCCTTGATAGAATAATATATATTTTTTTACATATGATTTCTTTCTGGTCTTTCATATTTGTTATGATCTGCATACATCTCAAAATATTTTACATGTTTGTTATATACCATTTTTTCCTACCTATTTTTGATGAAGTCAAAGGGGGAGAAATGATTACTAATTAATACTCACTAATGTTAGAATCGTGCAGCAAAATGTTTGCGTGAACAGACAAAAACCAAGAGGGGGGGTGAATTGGTTTCTTAACAAAAATTAGGTTTAAAAATTTTCCCCAAATTTTACCGATTAAAATGTTATGTAAACGTAAATATAATAAGGATAAAGTCTTACACAGAAGATTTATACTAGTTCGGATCAAAAGGCCCTACGTCCAGTTGTTAATCACTCAAACAGAGGATTAACGTTGTCACTATAATCAAAGTTATACAAGTAGATTACAAATGAAAAGATAAGGTAACGAAAACACCTCTCTTGAGTCACACAAGTGATGACGAACAACTTTCCCTAGAGACGACACAACACACAATCCACCAAGAACTCCACTTAGTGATTTTTATCACTTCTAGCCCACACTAGGTTCCAAAAACCCCTTTTTCCTCCAACAAACAGTTCTCTGGCAATCACAACTCTCACCTTTTGTTTGAAAAAGGTTGTTCACTTTGCAAAGAGCCTTAGAGAACCTTAAGTAGACGAATTAGGGTTTGGGAATTGGGGA